>BLBF01000036.1:9188463-9267212 GCA_015471245.1 Laticauda colubrina | reverse complement strand
AAAGAAAGAAAGAAAGAAAGAAAGAAAGAAAGAAAGAAAGAAAGAAAATCAGAAGAAGAAATTGGCAGAAGAAATCCATGAGGTTCACATTCTTGTCTCCACTATGAGAAGCCAGTTCTCATAGTGGACTCTCAACTACTAAAACCTTAATTCTGGGATTAATCCAATCCTGTCTCCCCTACAACAAATCCTCTGTGTTGCCTTTCCGAGATTGTTCCCCTCTTGGATCAAAAGGTCCCTGCCCTTTAACAGAACCTCTGGGATCCCTGAGAAAAGACTGCAGACCTGTCATCTCTCAAAGCCACCTGTCAAAAGAATTGAACATGGCTGGAGGCAGGAGGCTCTCCCAGACTCACCTGTAAGCCAGGCTCATGCACTCAAACAGGCGGGTGAGAGTGGGATCAATGCTTGGAGGATCAGGGACTTCTGGCACCGCCTGGTGATGGCGCCGACGGGGTACCAAGTCGCTGTGCGGACATGACACCATGAAATGACCACTGTGGATCACTTGGGAGCAGGCAGGATAATCAGAGCCAGGTTTGATGCTGTTGAAGGCTGGGCTGTCAGAATCCGAATCAAAATCCGAGTCAGGCCTTGACCCCATCTGCAGTTCCATATAAGGCCCAGATCGTCCAGGCTGAATGACAGCCATGGTGAAGGAAATGGTATTCGCTGGGGAGCTGCCTCCAGCCCAGCTGTCAAAGCCAACACCAGGATCTTCTTGCAGAGGCAGCCAGTTCCACATACATAAATGCTCTGCTCAATTAACACTTAAGGTAAGAACATCATGGCCAGAACCTCACCTGGCACTCACTAGGGCTCTGACTCCAATAGCAGTCTTTATACATCAACCTGGTTCTGCCTCCTAGATGGGTGGACACAAAGAGTTGCCGCAAAAAATTAACACCTTGTTTGCCAGTACAAGGGTGCATTTGGATAGCCAGAGGCAACGTAAAACAGTTCGAGATAAGCTGGCTAACTTTTGATCTGGTGCTTATGCCTTTAATAGCAATCTAATCTTCTATCATTAGTGGGGCCATAATGTTGACTTTTCTGCCATGAAAAGAAGATTCGCTTACTGATTTTTGCAGGTGAAACGGCTGTTAAAAGCCAAAGGACTCAACATGTTTTTTTCCCAGTCAGTTGGCAATTTAATCTGAATTGGACTGGCAATTATACTTGTCTCATATTGTCAGTGATGTTAGAAACACCCCTAAACTGACTTATAGACATACGCATATAATCCCACCACTAAGCGGAGCTGTCAATGAGTTGGCAAAACAGACCTTGTTTGCATTGGCCAAGAACTGCTGGGAGCATGTGCATGAAAAGGGAGTTGTATGCTGTGTTTACCCAGTACTAATGCATTCCCCCCCAACCAGCATTCCCAGCAAGCAAAC
This sequence comes from Laticauda colubrina, assembly GCA_015471245.1. Taxonomy (NCBI): domain Eukaryota; kingdom Metazoa; phylum Chordata; class Lepidosauria; order Squamata; family Elapidae; genus Laticauda; species Laticauda colubrina. The sequence continues at coordinate 9,265,812 of BLBF01000036.1, read as the reverse complement.
ACAGATTAAGAGACAAAAATAAGTAAAATCATAGCAACCTATGTGCAGCACAGGATGAATCAACATAAAAAGCTATGTTCCTGGACCCTAGAAAAACAGCAACAACACAAAGGCAGCAGGGTTCTTTCCAGCCTTTGCCAAGATGGGGGAGGGCCATATGGTGTGCACAATACTCACATGAGAAATGTGGAACATAATCATAGACGGACACATGGTCAGGGTCGTTTTGGCTATGTTCGCACACCATGCCTAACTTGATGGCTGACTTCACCTAATTTCTGTGTTTGCATACTATAGTAGACCCTAAATAAAATTGGCTGAATTTGTACAATATGGCAAGCAACAAAAAATTAACTTAGAGTAACACTAACCAAAGGATCACATTGTGTGAAAATAACTGCTGGGTTTGTAATCAGGTTAAGCCAGGGGTGTCAAATTCGATTTCATTGAAGGCCACATCAGGGTTGTGTTTACCCTTGGGGGGGGGGCTGGGGTGTGTGTGGCCAGGATGACCAGGGTCAGTTCAACGTCACTCTTGTTGGGGGTGCCTCTGGTGACCTGAAGTCTCTGCCAGTGAAAACGGGCCCTGAGCTCCATTTTTGGCTGCTAGGCTTCCTGCAACCCTCTGCCAGCAAAAATGGAGCTTGGGGGGTTGACTTCGGCCCTCCCATGCTCCATTTTCAGCTGCAATGGCCTCTTGCAACCCTCTGCCAGTGAAAATGGAGCTCGGGAAGTCTGCCTGTAGCCCTTTCGAGCTCTATTTTTGTTGACAGAGGCACTGTGGGCCAGTCCTTCGCCGTTTCCAAGGCAAACCCATGGGCCTGATCTAAGCACCCCATGGACTGGATCCAGGCCCCAGGCCTTGAGTTTGATACCCCTAGGTTAAGCAATTGATGAAAAGTTGTGGGAGCCACAGTTTATCCATCTCAATACAGGCAGTTCTTGATTGACAATCACAATTGGGACATGAACACCTGTCACGAAGTAAGATGGTCATTATCTGAGTCATGACCAATTTTATAACCTTTTCTGTCATACTCATTGCGTGAGTCGCCATGGTCATTAAGTGAATCATCTTTCCCAGTGGTGGGCTGCAAATTTTTTTAACAACTGGCTGGGTAGGCATGGCTGGTTGGTCATGTGACTGGGTACATGATGTCATTCATTACACCCAGCACCGCTTCCTGACCACTTGCCTCAAAGGCAGAGGTAGGATTCAGCCAGTTGGGGCTAATCCCAGCACTGGCTGACCCTGACCCTGCCCATTTTTCAGCCTGTTTTTTGGCTGTTTTGGGGCCATTTTTCAAGCTGTTTTTGAGCTATTTTCAGGCTGTTTTTAAGACAATTTTGGCCTGAAAAACAACCTAAAAATGGCCTGAAAACAGGGCATTTTGGAGCCATTTTCTGGGCTGTTTGGGGGGCTTTTTTCCTGGCTTTTTCTCAGACCATTTTTGGCCCTGAAATCAGGGGTGGGATTCAAATTTTTTAACAACCGGTTCTGTGGGCGTGGCTTGGTGGTCATGTTATTGGCTGGGCGTGGCCAACTCAATATCACTCATATCGAGGCATGCATCTCCTCCCCTGGCCTCTCATGACTGTGGGGATGCTGCAACAGTCATAAGTGTGAAAAATGGTCAAAAGTCACTTTTTTCAGTGCCATTGTAACTTTGAATGGTCACTCCACACAAGCAAAGTACCAGCAAAGGAGGGAAAAATGTCTCCAAAGATGTTCCTGAGACAGAAAGTCTAGTCCTGCCAAGGATGTAATAAGGGTTAATGGCAGTTTCTGTAAGCAACACCAGAATGTTTCCTTCCTGCCTTCCTTACAGGATTAGGCCAGTAATTTCTTCTAACAATCGATTCTCCGAATTGCTTAAAATGTTAACAACTGGTTCTAGCAAATAGGTGCGAACTGGTAGAATCCCACCCCTTCCTGAAATGGTCCAAAAAACATGGCCTGGGGCAGGGCCAGCCAATGGTGGGATTTGTTGGTTTTCCAAACTGCGCCTAATCTTAACTAGCGGTTCACTAGAAGTGGTGCGAACCAGCAGCAGCCCACCTCTGATCTTTCTCCATTGTCCTTGCTTGTCAGAAGGAAACAGGTAAAATCACAAATAGCGATCATGTGACCCTGGGACAGTTTGTAAAGACATGCCAGTTGCCAAGCTCCCCAATTTTTATCATGTGACCACAGGGGCTCAGCAATTGCCAAAAGTGTAAGCACTGGCCATAAGTCACTTTTTTCAGCAGCGTCATAACTTTGGCTTGCTAAACAAATTATTGTAAGTCTGCTTGTAACTTGAGAACTACGGACTGCTTGTAACTTGAGAACTACTTTTTCAAGGGGAGATAAACTGAAATTTTAGTGGCACTATGCACATGCCTATGTTCTCTGAGAACCTTAAAATAGCTGGACAATAAGACACTGAAGTGGGGATGGGTTTCATAAATCAAGGGTTCCTTCTAGGAAAAAAATAGAAAATCAAAACCTAGCGTATAAATGCACAGTCTACATCTGCCTTTGAAGCTTTTTTGCTTATTGACCTGTTCAACTGACTGAATTTGGTATGATTCAGAGGTGGGATTCTTCCAGTTTGGACCAGTTCTATAGAACCAGTTGTTATGATTCTGGAGAACTGGCAAATCGTGCCCCGGCTGGTCCCGCTCCTCTCTGCCTGCCCCTCTCCTCCCTGCCCAGTCAGTCCTTATCATGCATGCGCAACATTGCCCCTCCACCACCCAGTCATTCCTTAAGGTATTTCTTTTTTCCTCTCTCCCAACGATAAGCCGTTCCGATGATCAGCTGTGCTGGGATCCCCCTCGCTGTCTTACTACTTCATCCAAGAGGCTTCCTTGAGGCCCAGGAGGCCCAAAAACAGAGCATGGAGGGGTGTTGAGAGCCCCCCCCCCAGACTCCATTTTTTGCCTTCCTGGGCCCCAGGGAAGCCTTCTGGGAGCAAAAACGCCACCCCAGGAAGCTTCCTACAAAAGGGGGGGTGCTGCTCCAAAAAAGAAGCAACCATGCCCACCTAGTCACGCCCACAGAACCAATTGTTAAAAAAAAATTAATCCCACCCCTGGTATGATTGTGTCCTAAATTGAGCAGGCACTTGTCAATTATGCTGTTTCCACCATTGCCAAAAAGATATTGTCTGCACTAGTGGAAACAAATCTCATATTTTATTTTGGACAATTGACATCTCAACCACTGGGGGCAGCAGAAGATCTGAAGTAGTCCAACTGACACTGCCAAAGCCTGAGTAGGAGAAGGAACCACCTACCTAAAAAAGTGGATTGCAAAGTAGTTCTTAATCTCTAAAGCTTTTCCTCCTCTAATTTTTGCTCCACAGTAAGCAAAAATTAAAGGGTTGCAATTGTTCCCCATGGAACATGGAAATGTCTTGACAAAGGGGAGACCAACTGAAGCTCTAGGTACAGAGCTTTCAAGATAATAATCATCATTTTAAATTGGGCATGGAAGCACACTGATGTCCAATGCAGTGACTTCAGGACTGGTGTTATTTTTCCTGGCAGGATATCCTTATCAATAGTCTAGCCACCACATTCTGCACCAACTATAGCTTCTGGATCATCTCCAAAGGCAGTTCCACAAACAATGTGTTATAGTAACCTAATTAGATGGTGATCAAAGCATGAGTTAGAGTCAGAGTATCTTGGTCCATGTTATAAGCTGAAGTTGAGGAAAGTTCCCCTCTGGCCACAGCACTTACTGTTTTAACGGGAGCTGAGAGTCAAGAAAGACAAAGAGTCAGAACAACCTCCTTCATGGAGAGCCTGACCCCTTCCAAAGTAACTGTTGAGACTGGTGTTACTCGATTACCCAGCCATGCATTGAGAAAGGGCAAGTCTATTTTGATAGTACTTGACACAAGCTTGCTTCATCCCATCCACATTCTCATAGTCTCCAGGTGTTGGTTCAAGACTTCTACAATCTCCAGTCCAGCCCAGGAGACATTATATCAGTAGATGTCATCAGAGGTGGGCTTCAAAAATTTTACCAACGGATTCTCTGCCGGGTTGCTGGATAGGTGTGGCCATGGTAGGCGTGGCCTAGTTGGCCTCCTGCACTACAGTGGGGGGTGGGGGACATTTTTGCCCTCCCCAGGCTCTGGAGGCTTTTCTCGAGCCTCTGGGAGGTAAAAATGGCCTCCCCGGGCTCTGAAGACTCTCTTGAAGCAGAAAATGAGCCTGTTTCTGGCCTTCCCGAACTTCCAGGAGGCCAATTTTTCACCCTCCTGAGCCTCCATGCGCACCCTGCACTTACCTGCATCCAAAATGGGCCACATGGGAATTTCTGGGAGGGGAGGGGCAGGGTGGGTGGGGCCAGCCAGGAATGGGAGTTGGGGGTTCTCTGAACTGTGCAGAATCTTAGCAAGAGGATCTCCCGAACCCCTCCAAATCCGCAGCAGCCGACCTCTGGATGTCATCAACATATTGATATCTCACTCCAAATGGACAGATGACCTCCCCCAGCAGTTTCATACAGATGTTAAATAATACGGGGGACAGCACTGAGTCATGGGGAACCCCCACTAGAAATACTAGGAAATCAAGCTGTTGTCAAACGGCAGTAATTATTGAGGCGGACACGGAGCTAACAGACAAGTAACTTTATTACAATGAATAAAGGGTTGCTGCGGCTGCCAGGCTAACAGGCAGTCAGCTGGCAGCAACAGCTGATTCCATCTGACAGCTCCTTATATAGCCGGCTGTCAAACGACATCAACCAATGGGAGCAGTTCGCACTCCCGCCAGAAGCACGGACCGGAGTAAAGACTGCGGATGAACGCAACACTCCTTTCCCCTGACAAGGAGCAAGTGTAGTCCTTCAAGTAGGCCGGGCGCCTGTGCAGGTGGCCGGATCACCTTAGTCCGGGTGGAGCTGCAGCAGGGAAGAAGTCCTCTGCTTCCTGGGCCACGTTGGAGTTTGAAGGGACTGGAACTTCGTCATCGGGTGAGTCTGGCAGAGAGACAGGCGACAGTCCAGGTAGGTCCCCTTGCTCGAAGTGCCCCAGGATAGCCTCAGCAAGCGTTGCTGGGTCCGTGTCGGTTGGCGGGCAACAGGGGTTGTCGATAGTCACTCTCCAGCGCCTCTTCAGCTGGTCGATGTGCCGGCGCCAGATACAACCATTCTCCAGCAAGACCCTGTAGGACTTAGGCCCAGTTACTGCCACGACTTGCCCTGGCACCCATAAGGGGTGGCCTGCGTAATTGCGAGCATATACTTGGTCATGCAGGGCAAACTTCCTGGTCTGGCTATCAGACCCCAAGGGGGTGACTGGGGCTTAATGAGGATGTAGCCTATCCAGGGTGGTTCTCAGGCGTCTACCCATAAGGAGCTCGGTCGGGGGCTTGTTGGTAGTGGCACAGGGGGTTGTATGTTGAGTTAGCAGGTACCTAGAAAGCTTAGAGTGCCAGTCAATTTGGCCAAACCTCTCCAGGGCCTCCTTTACACACCTGACTGCCCTTTCAGCCATCCCGTTACTAGCAGGGTGAAAAGGAGCTGTAAGGGCGTGCCTGATTCCCAGGTTGGCTAAATAAACTTCAAATTCGCAGGAGGTGAATTGGGGGCCATTGTTGGACACAATGGTGTCAGGGATGCCATGGGTAATGAATACCCTAGCTAGGGCCTTTGTAACGGCTTGAGTGGTTGTTGAGGGCAACAGGGCCAAGTCTATCCACTTTGAGAAGGAATCTACCATTATCAGGAATGTACGCCCATGCACAGGGCCAGCTAGATCAATGTGCAGCCGGGACCAAAGGACTCCAGTGTCTTCCCACCTGCCTGGAGTTGGTGTGGGTGGAGCTGGCCTGGTATCCTGGCATGGCTGGCAAGTGCTCACCCAGCTGGAGATTTGGGCATCCATGCCAGGCCACCACATGTAACTGCGAGCCAGGGCCTTCATCCTGACAATGCCAGGATGGCCTTCATGCAGGACCTTCAAAGCTGAGCCCTGCAGTTTGGAAGGGATGACCACCCTCGTTCCCCACAGTAAACAGCCCTGCAGAGACGATAGTTCTTGCTGGCAAGCCTTGAAAGGCAGGAATTCAGGGGCATAAGGGATTGCTGGCCACCTCCTTCCCACCCTTGAGGAGTGAGTAGCAATGTCAAGGGTAGTAATGGGAAGATTGAGATCGTTGGTCTCGAAAACAGCATTGATTGGTGCAGGATTTTCAACAGAAACAGGCAGAGGGCAGCGCCTGAGAGCATCAGCATGGCAAAGGTTTTTTCCGGGTCGATGGATCAGCGTGTAAGAATAAGCAGCCAGAAATAAAATCCATCTGGTCATCCTTGGGGACAAAATCTGTGGGGTTTGTTTTTTACCAGACAAAAGGCCTAACAGAGGCTTGTGATCGGTGATTAATTCGAAAAGGTGCCCATAGAGGAACTCATGAAATTTTTTGACAGAAGCAACTGCAGCCAAAGCCTCCTTGTCAATCTTGCTGTAGTTGCGCTCGGCTGAAGAAAAGGTTCTGGAGAAAAAGGCAATGGGTGCCTCAGAACCATTTGGTAGTCTATGACTCAAAACAGCCCCTATGCCAAAAGGAGAAGCGTCTTCAGCTAGTACTAATGGTAGCTGTTGATTGAACTGTATTAGTACCACTTTGGAGGTGAGCAAAGATTTGACAGCATGGAAGGCATGGGCTTCCTTAGGTCCCCAATGCCAGGGGGATTGTTTGTCTAAAAGTCTGTGCAGAGTCTCTGCAACGGAAGCTTTGTGAGGGAGGAATGCAGCACAGAAGTTGAGAAGCCCTAAGAAGGCCTGGAGCTCAGTCTTGTTGGAAGGTGTGGGTGCCTCGTGGATGGCCCTGACTTTGGACTCAATTGGGTGTATACCAGAGGCGTCAATTCTGTAGCCCAAAAAGTCTACTTGTTTAGTGGCAATGGTGCACTTGTCCTTTTTTAAGTTTGAGACCATGCTGTCTGAAGCGATCAAGAACTGCTCTGACTCTTTGTAGCAATTATGGTTTGTCTATGGCTGAAATTAAAATATCATCGAAATAGAGGACTACGCCTGGGAGTCCTTGGAGTAGCCTCTCCATTAAAAATTGGAAAATCCCAGGGGCTACGCTCACGCCAAACTGGAGGTGCCTGCACCTAAAACCACCCCTGTGCATTACTATGGTCTGTAGTTCTGCAGCTTGCTCATCTACAGGGAACTGTTGGTAGTCCTGTGACATGTCTAGTTTTGCAAAAATAGTTCCAGGCTCAAAAGAATGCAAAAGGTGTTGTATGACAGGGACTGGATAGGTGCTGATTTGTAGGTATCTATTCAGGGAGGTCTTATAATCCGCACAGATTCTCACACTACCGTCTTTCTTAAGTGGGGTAACTAAGGGGGTCTCCCATTTTGCAAAATCCACAGGCTCCAATACCCCTTGTTTGATTAGTTTGTCCAGTTCCTTATCCAACTTGGGGGCGGATTGCAAAGGGCACTCTATGAGGCTTCAGGCGGATTGGTATTGCCTGAGGATCTACATTGAATGATATTGGGGTACCTGAGTAACACCCCAAACCTTCGCTGAATACATCAGCAAAGGCCTTGAATAAGGTATCCACTTCAGTATTTAAAATAGAGTGGATGCCTGTTATGTTGAGGCCAAGAGCAGGGAACCAGTCTAATCCTAACAGGCTTGGGAGGGCACCATCCACTACAACTAGAGGCAAGTGACCTTTAAAGTTTTTGAATTGAATAAAAAACTTGCCTTTTCCGAGGACTGGGATGGTTCTGCCTTGGTAATCACGCAGAGTCAGGTGGCAGTTGAGGAGCTTCTTCTTTGATAGTCTTGGAAGCAGTCTCTTTAGGGTCTCCCAGGAAATGATGGATAGAGCAGAGCCTGTGTCAACTTCCATCTTGCAGGGTTTACCTTCTAAGGAAACAAAAATACTGATTTTGTTCGAGCCTTTGTTTGTCTGATTGGAGTGGTAACAGGTATAGCAGTCTTCAACTTGCCTTTGAAAGATGGGGGTTGTCTGAGGCCTCCGTGTAAAAGTTTTCCCAGCTTGGCAGACCCTGGCGAAGTGACCCTTCCTTTGGCAATTCAAGCAGATGGTATTCCTGAACTTGCAGGATACCCTGAGGTGGTTTCCTCCACAGCTCAGGCAGATGGCTGCTGCCAGGGGGGAAAGTTGGGTTTTGGCCTCGTTTCCTCTAGAAGGGGTTTCTGTTGTCTGAGGTTATTTATATCGTTTGATTCCTCAGAGCCCTCCTCTGGAGAAACCTCATCAAAATGGACTGCTGAGCTACTCTGTCTGATGAGGTTTCCCTGGATTTCTGTTACAGATAGTGCAGATAGCTCAGCAGCCTGGGATTCTTCGATGGCTACTGCTAGGGTTAGGTCCCTTTTGGCTAATAGCCGCCTTTGCAGCCTTAAGTCCCTAACTCCACAGACTATTTGGTCTGAAAGCATATCCTCTAGATAGTCTCTAAATCCACAATGTAAGGCAGCTGACCTCAGGGCAGCCATATATTCACTGATAGTCTCTCCCTCAGCCTGAATTCGTTGCCTGAAGGCATGCCTCCTTGCAATTTGAGATGGTTTAGGGGAATAATGATTGGAAAGGATCTCTTGTAACTCCCCCCAAGGAATATCCCTGATAGGACGCGGAGCTACCAACGCCGCCGTGGCAGTGTCAAATACTGCAGCTCTGCAAAAACTTAAGAAATAGGACTTTTTCCTATGGGCTGTAGCTTCAGCGAGGTCTATAACGTCCAGGAAGCAGTCAAAATGGTTCCTATAGGACTCCCAAGTCTCAGCGATTGGTTTGAAAGGTGGGAACGCAGGGTTTGAAGTCATCTCGTATCGGCGATGTCTGTCTCCTCAGCAGGGAGGTTGAATTTCGCACTCGCGAAATAGTGCCTGTGGCTGTGACAGTCAGCTCAAAGTGGCTTTGGCTCTTTTTGAAAGTGATTGAGCTCAGCTGTTCTTGTCCGGCCACCTCTTATTCGAATCCCGCCCTCGTGGCCAGTGTTGTAGAGTGGCAGTAATTATTGAGGCAGACACGGAGCTAACAGACAAGTAACTTTATTACAATGAATTCTTCTCTCGTGTCGCTACACTTTTCCCAGCCACTGTAGAACACGGTTGGTGTAGGTTGGTGTAGCGTGGTAGAAGGATTCGCAGGTAAACAGATACCTGACAGGGGCCGCGACGTGAACGCTCCTTCTATGGCCCCCATTCATTACAATGAATAAAGGGTTGTTGTGGCTGCCGGGCCAACAGGCAGTCAACTGGCGGCAACAGCTGATGCCGTTTGACAGCTCCTTTTATAGCCGGCTGTCAAATGGCATCAACCAATGGGAGCAGTTTGCGCTCCCGCCAGAAGCGTGGATCGGAGTGAAGACTGCGGATGAACACAACACAAGCTTTTTTCCTCATTACCACCAACTGGAACCACTCACTCAGATAAGAGCAGAACCATCACAAAATGACGTCCTAACTTCCAACCCTTGCAAATGAGCTAGTATGATACCAGAGTCTTTCATATCAAATACCACTGAAAGGATTATAGAACCAAGAGGAGAGCTCTCAAAGGATCCAGTGCAGAAGTGGTATTCAGCGGGTTCTGACCAGTTCTGGAGAACTGGTAGCAGAAATTTTGAGTAGTTCAGAGAACCAGCAAATACCACCTCTAACTGGAGATTTTACAGTATCCTTCCCCTGCCACACCCACCAAGCCACGCCCACATAACCAGTAGTAAAAAAATTTGAATCCCACCACTGATCCAATGCTAAAATGCCCAAACCTGAAATCTGACTGCAGGAGATCCAGATAATTCATCCTTAGAACTTAATGAATGACAGCTATCAAACTAAACCTGCATCCATCTCCAGTAGTAGCTCAACAAACCATTCAGGACTCCCACTGCCAAGATACAAATTAATTGCCCTTCCTTTTAAATTTATTTATTTATTTATTTATTTTATTTGTATGTCGAGCATGTATTAGGTAATATAAGTATAAACATGATTATTAATACATGAAATGGATATGAATAAAAGGGAACTTTAGGACAGGGACAGTAGGCACATTGGTGCGCTTATGCATGCCCTTTACAGACCTCTTCGGAATGGAGTGAGGTCAACAGTAGACAATCTTAAGGTTAAAGTTTTTGGGATTTGGGGAAGAAACCATAGAGTCAGGAAGTGCATTCCAGGCATTGACCACTCTGTTGCTGAAGTTGTATTTCCTGCAACTGAGTTTGGTGCGGTTTACTTTGAGTTTGTATCTATTGTGTGCTCATGTATTGTTGTGGTGAAACTGAAGTAGTCATTGACTGGTAGGACATTGCAATGGATAATTTTATGTACTACGCTTATTTGAAGTGTATTACTACCTTATTACGCTTATTACTACCTTATAATAATAATAAGCTTATTTGGAACCTTTGGAACCGTTCCCCTCCATTAACATTAATGACCTGATAGAGAATGTCTCACAACCAGCGATACCTCTTAGTCTTCATGACAGATGCACACCCTTGCTAAGCATATCCTTTTTTCCATCTGATTTGCCCGATCCCCTTTTCAAGCCCTTGAAACAACTTCCATCCCTTCATCTCCCGGCCACACATTCCATACTAAAACTGATGATCTGTTGAGCAACAACAATAACAACAGAAATGTGACTTCAGTTTTGCCTGTTCTGGACCTGCTGTTGTTTCTCTTAAGAAATGTGGGGGGGAAGCACAGCGGGGAAACAGATGGCAAGCAGAGGCACAAAGCAGTGGGGAGAGAAGGGAACCACCCTCCAGAGCAGCTGTGGGGGCGTGATTTCCAATGAAGCTCCTTTGTCAGGAAGGTACAATGGTCTGTCACCCTAGTGAAGGCGAACGCCAGAGAGGCCTTCCCTACCAGGGCAGACGCCAGGCTCCAGAGTTATCATTACACACTACGTTGCTATGGCACCCTGTGGAAATGGCCCCCCGGTGAGGCCGTAGGGTGCGTCAGCAGGATGTGAGAGGGCTGCCTTAGTGAAGACCAGGCCTAAAAATACATCCACAACAAAATCGGATATTACCCTTCAGTGTCTCTCGAGAGGGAGTCTGCAGAGGGCCCGGGTGGCACTGTGATAGACAAGAAATACAGAAACCTAGAAAATACACAAGGATCACGGACTGCAAGAAACTATAAAATTGTTATCTGGTGTGGGGCAGGAAATCAGGAGTTTGCAAATAAGGATACAAGGAAGGGGTGACGTCCCAGTGGTCAATGACCTCACAGGCTCTTGTTTGGCATTCACTATTTTTCCCACCCCCAGCTTCAACAGATTGTGCAACAAATCTTTGCAGAACAGTGACTTACTGCTGTTGAAAAAGTGAAATAGCATTCAGAATTGTCAACATGTTTGGCATGTATATTTTCATCACTAAACCAAACCCTGAAGCTTCAGGACATTGACAGAGTCTCCCTTTCCTCTGATGACAGTGCTTTCGTGTGGCCATGGGGAAAAAGTGTTCTTAAGATGCCTAAAGAATATTTTCATGCAATGTGTGAATCCAATCAGTCAAGTCATTTGTTAAGTGCAGTAGTTAAGGCCCTGTCACACTGCCCAACGGATACAAAACGTTTGTAAAAAGGACACAGTGGACGAGAAAAATGTTCCATCCATTGTTATCCGCTCTCAAAAGGGGCAAAAATTTGCATAAGCAGAGCGGATAACACGGAAAGGAACGGATGGGGGGAGGACACAGAGCGGATGGAAAACGGATGCAGAGCAGAAGCCTAGCGGATGGAAGCGGATGCAGAGCGGATGCGTAGAGGATGCAGAGCGGATGCGTAGAGGATGCAGAGAGGGATGCGTAGAGGATGCAGAGCGGATGCGTAGAGGATGCAGAGCGGATGCGTAGAGGATGCAGAGCGGATGCAGAGCAGATGCGTAGCGGATGACGCGGATGCGTAGCTGCATCCACTTTCATCCTTTCTCCGTCCGTGCTACTAATGCTGCGCGTCCATTCCGCTTCCTCCCTGCGTCCGTTTACCACTGGAACGGATTTGAGTTGCGCGGATGCGCAGCGGATGCCTAGCGGATATAGCAGATGCGTAACGGATGCAGAACGGATGTCCCCTGTATGCCTAGAGGATGCAGAACGGATGCATTGGATACATTTTCCGCTCAAAAGTTTTGAACAGCTCAAAACCTTCTGAGCGGATGAAATGTCAATAGACCGATGCTGGACGGATAGAGAGGAAGCAAAACGGAGGCAGTGAGTACAGAACGGATGCATCGCGTTAACCAACGAATGGCAAGTGTTTTTCTCCGTTTTACATCCTCTTTCCATCCGTTGGTGCAGTGTGACAGGGGCTTTAAATTTGTAGCATGGTTAAGTGAATCTGGTTTCCCTATTGACTTTGCTTGTCAGAAGGACACAGAAGATGAACATTAGCCATTTACATCCAAATGTAAATCACGTGACCATGGGGATGCAGCAATGGTAATAAGTGTGAAAAATTGTTATAAATCACTTTTTTCAGTGCCATTGTAACTTCGAACGGCCATTAAGTGAACTGTTGTAAGTCAAGGACTACCTGTAATAGTTTTCATACTTTAAGTATTGATGTCATTTATACATTGCCTTTCATTTAAGGAGCTGACACTAAAGTAAAGGATGATCTTTCTTTTCCATTCTCACAAGAGCAACCTAATATCAGTTGGGTTGAGAAAAGTGTGGCCAGCCCAACCACAATGCATTTGTATTTCACTAAGTCTAGTAAAGATCAGGCAGACACAATCTGCTAACCTGATTTAATGTTAGCAAGGTTAGACTTCTGTAGCTTAGTGTAAAATCTTCCATTTAATTTATTGTTCAACACATTGAACAAACTCCAGAAAAAAAGGGTTTAGTCTCTATATTAAATGTGAACATAAGCAGTGAGTTCTATTGAATAGGAGCTTCAACCTGGGTTTCTCCAGAGGAGAAGACATGGCTGGCATCATAGCTGAATTTTCAGCAATTCTGGCTGGAAGGAGGGATCTGACAATTGAACACGTCCCCTCTCTAATCTTGACATAGTATCTCTAGCACCTAAATTAATTCAGTCTTTACTTCCAACTCAGAATTGATTTGCAATGCAAACACTTAGCTTTAAACAACCAGACATTTATTCTTACTCTTTTTATACCATCTGCATGAAATTCTGAAAAATCTTATAATTGCAACACCTTTATGTTAATGTAATTGGCCCCAATAAATATGTTACTCAGGTATGATTTTATCTCAGCACTGTGGTGATTAATTGTTCTTTATTCCAAAGATTGCCAAGCTATATAATAGCAGTGGGCAAGATGATGAACAGTGGGCAAAATGTAGAACCTCCTGGAGACACTCATTCATGAGAATGGCCACAATAAACTGAGTATTTTCAGAATTACAGCATGCTACAACATCCTGAGATCTGATGTAGGTATGTAAATTACAGCATTTGATGACATAGTCACTTTTCATAATTCTTCCTCATCCCTCTTGTAGATGGCCATAATTCCAAACATAATTTGAAAGGTGTTCTATATGTAAAGTGGGTGACTCCAAATCTGCAAACCTGATTGGTCAAATAAAATAAGCATTGGATTGGTTCACTAGGAACCAATCCAAAGAGCTGCTAAAAGGCGGCAAATTTAAACAACTGCCATTGGCTGCAAGCAGGCAAGCCAGCCTGTATAAAAGGCTGGCCCCAGCTTCAGCCAAGTGTTCCTATTTACTAACTAGTTGAAGAATAAAGTATTTGTTGTTGGAACCCGGTCTACCTCGTGTGTTTCCAAACAAAACACTGGCGACGAGGATGGGATCGTCCTGAACGGAAAAACCTGCACGCGGTGATAAGAAGTCCAGATGACAACCAAGATGTCTGGAAACAACGCACCGCCCGCACCCTTCAATCCCAACGAAGAGGATTGGGATTCCTATGCTGATCGCTTCCAAATGTATTTGGAGAGCAATGAAATGGAAGACATTTCAGAGCAACGCAAGAGAGCTGTATTCCTGACGCACTGCGGGCCAACAGTTTTCAAGATGGCAAAGGCCCTAGCAAAGCCCCGGGACGTTAAACAACTAACGTGGACAGAATTGCAAAGACTCCTCAAAGCACACTACGCTCCGATGGTGTCAAACTTAATAAAGCGACATGAATTTTACCGCAGAGACCAGAGAGAGGGAGAGACCGTCGCCGATTTCATCGCTGCCCTTAGACAATTAGGAGGTGAGTGTGAATTTTTGAACATTGACGAAGCAATGAGGGATCGCGTGGTGTTGGGCCTGAGAGACTCGACCACACAGAGTAAATTACTCAACAAGCCCAACATCACCGTTACCGAAGCCATCGCGGAAGCCACAGCCGCGGAAGCCACGAAAAAATCTGCCGTAGCCATGAAAAAGATGAACACACACAGCGAAGAAACACCAACCAAAGACAGAAAGCAGCCTGCCACCACAACCCACTATGAAGAGTCGGGCGAAACAGTTGAATCGAGCGAAGAAGACGACGAGGTCCACCGTTTGCTCACGAACAAAAAAGAGCGCGAAAGGAGAAATTGGCGGGAATGCGCTGGCTGCGGAGGAAACCATCCCCGAGCCGAATGCAGATTTCTCGATGCCATCTGCCGGCATTGCAAGAAACGAGGGCACATCGAGAAGGTCTGCAGGAACAAAAAATACTACAGCCCGACGAGACGCAGAAATTCCCCAACACGAGCTGAGCCTAAACGAGCCGAGAGAAAGTGGCAACAAGAGAAGCGAGCCAATACACACCAATCTGTCATTATACAGAGCGCTCAGACGGAAAGTGGGAAGAAAATTAAAGTCATCGTGAAAATTGAAGGAAAACACTACAAGATGGAAGTGGACTCGGGGTCCTTCCTCTCCATGGTATCGTGGGACACAATAAAACAGCTAGTCCCAGGTATCAAACCCAAAGAATTGAAGAAGCAGCACCTAACCCTCAAGGACTATCAGGGAAACCAAATCCCTGTGGTAGGCATGGGACAATTCCGAGTCGCCTACAAACATCACGTCAAGGTGCTCCCGCTGACCATAGTCGACCAAGACAGACCAAGCCTCCTGGGCATCGAATGGTTCGCACCATTGGGCATCGGAATGACCGGGGTCGATCGAGTGACTACAACCGGCTGGGAAGACGACCTCATCCGAGAATTCCAGGACATTTTTGACGGCTCACTTGGCAAGTATCGGGGAAATCCCATTTCTTTCAATCTAAACCCCCAAATAGCCCCACGAAGAATAAAAGCCAGGCGAGTTCCTTTTGCACTAAAGGCAAAAATAGAGGAACATCTGGACAAATTAATAGCCCAAGGGGTGTTAGAACCTGTGGACCATGCCAAGTGGGAAACGCTCAAAAAGGTATGGAATGTTATGTGCAGCATTTCCATTTCTTTCAAGCTTCAGGCTCTCTTTTCAAGACCCTGAGAAAAATGACAAAGCTGCTTTTAAGGAAATCTTCTCATTAAAGCAGTCACTTGTTTCATGTTTTGCAGATGTGTGGAAAATGAAATGTGGCATTTTGAACCATATATAATGCCTTCATATACATTTATACTTAGTCATCCAATCACAATCTCACATACATTTACTTTTCTCCTAGTGCATGCTAATCTTCCAGCACCCCACTACAAGCTACAGATCTGCCATTATCATTTGCCAGAGGAAAGAGTAATCTGTTTTCCATTGGTATACTCATTAGGTGATATGCAGGATCATTCAATTCAAAACCTTGAAGATAGATATTCAGTATTCAGGGGAGAAGAGCTGGAGGTCAAACAGTTGATTGTGAGAAAGCAGAGGAAGGACCCTGCGTATAGAATGCCCCAAAGAATGAAATATTGTACATAGGAAGACCATCAGCTAAATAAAGAACCACTGAGATCCAGGAAAGTATAAACTGCAGTTCATCCTTTTAAAGCAGCTACATCCTTTTTCAGTTTTCATTGCAAATATGGAAAAAGAACAAATGGTGAATAAAATGATAAAAAATGGTTATATTCACTAAAATGCTTAATGAGGTCAATTAAAGACCTAGCAGCTATATTTGCATAACATGCTATGCTGAATTAGTTTAACTTTATGCACAGCATATTGAGAACTCCTGTTTGGTTAATTTAGGTTTCAATATATTGTATAAAACCAGAAACGTGGTTTAATTCAATATTAGGTTAAACATTTTGTGTGGAACAGAAACCTTTATCAGATAAAAGGCAGCTAGAAGTCAAAGATAATGAAGGAACAGAGCTCTTTGAATTTAGCACAGGGGAGGCCAACTGTACTTTTAATGAGGACAGTTTCAGAGTGGAAACCAGATTGCGAGAGAACAAGGGAGACCAGGACAGTAAAATGTTGTAGAAGTGGAAAAAAAACAGCTGCTTTCTGCAATTTAAAAGCAAATTAGGGCAGCTGCTAAGAAGAAAAATGATTCAGAGGATGGCTTTTTGAAAATAGCTGATAGACCCAGTTAGTAAGGTGGAGGAGAGGAAGACAAAACATGACAATCAAGAAATGTTTAAGACCTGGTTGTGCCAGCAAGTCTGGAGATCCCAGGGACAGGTGAATTTGTGAGGTTGCTCTATTAACATCCTTTTGTTATTTCTTTGTTTTGGTTATTTTTAATAGTTTTAAATTGTGATATTTATTTCTCTTAGCTTTGTTGTATGCTGTCCAAAATAGCTTTGGGGGAGATGGTCGGTTATATAAATTAGATAAATAAATTTTATTTTGTTATTTTGCTGCCTATCTCATCGTGGGGAAATTCTAGGCATAGTGGAATGGATGGAAAGAGGTGCAATTATGCAAGGATTGTAAGGCAGCAAATTCAGCAAGCAAGAAGGAAAAGAAAAGCTGAAAATGGGGAAGAAAGTGGGAAAGCTGAAGAGGGGAGGGGAAATAGTTGATGGTTTTGATTTTAGAAATGGAAGCAGGAATCAAAGGTTGAAATAAAATGAAACAATGATTTACCATTCATGTAATCAATTTATATGGACAGCCAACTCACAATCAAAACTCTGGGTGTCCAACCTAGTATATAAACCAATATAGCAGCAATATGTACAGCAAAGATGAGTGTACCACCCCTACTGCAATCCTGCTGACCCTTTCCTGCCTGAAATGAATCCAGGTTAATTTGTTTCTTCCAGGGTCTTCTGGTACTGCAAACCAACCACCTATATCGGGAAGGCTGGAGTGATTGTCATGAACAATTGCATCCAGTGATGGTTTCTTGAGGAGGTGGTAGAGCAGTATCTCTTTAAAAGTTGGCAGAACCACCTGCTTCAGTCAAAGTAGTAAAAAATACATTTAAATTGTGGCATCTTTAACTCCTTAGGACTTGGGTTTATAGCAACATTATATCATAGGCAACAATGGTAAAATAAATAAATAAAGCTACAGAGAATGATGGAAAGTTCCTCCACATAGAGCTATGAAGAGATAAGAAATCAGGATTGAAAGCTACCATGGAAGAAAAATGGCATAAGGATAAACAGCTGAAAAAATTTTCAGAAAGCATCATGCATGTATTCTATAGGGCTGCCCACTAGATTTTCAATTCCCAGAAATCAGGAAGAAACTCATGAAAGCACATACATTTTAATAAAACATGTTAGTCTGAAAAAGATGCCTATTTTTAGACACAATTGACTAACATCATGCCCTTCTATGATTTCTAAAATGCCCAGAAGGTGGCAGAATGCCCAGGAAGCATCTTTCAAACAGATTATCTTTTCTTTTGAGCTTTGGCAACTCACCTGAAAGGAACATACTATACAATGAAAAGAGTTGTGTGCTCAGTGGCCAGTTTTAAATTCAGTTTGACAAGCAGATCTCAACTGGGGCTACCATGGTACTTCAATTTACCAGTACTTCCCCCCAAAAATTATTTCATTATCCAAAACCGCTTATGAGAATGGAATGGAATGGAATGGAATGGAATGGAATGGAATGGAATAGAATAGAATAGAATAGAATAGAATAGAATAGAATAGAATAGGATAAGACAGGACAGGACAGGACAGGACAGGACAGGATAGAATAGAAATCTGGAAGGGACCTTGGAGGTTTTCTATATCAGAAAGTCCTTACAGTATTTAAATGTCCCTGTTGCAGTTGGGTAGGGGAGTTCAGGTGCCATTACTCAAAGAAAAACCACTTTTACCCAATTTGGGATAATTTACCCAGGTCTGGGAAGCACTGATTTCCATTGCATCATGATTCTTCTGGTCATTTCTTAAAACTGATGCCCAAAGAGGATAAAACAAGCCAGGTTATACCAGTCAGTTAATAATCCTACTCATATAATGACCCAATGCCAGCCATTAAGCAAGAAACCATCATTCTGTGTTTATGCAAACAAATGTTCATGTTGAGGAATATTACCACTTAATTTTTGCTAGTAATAAGCCGAACAACCAATTCCTCATTTCAGAAATCATGGCTCCTTGAACAGGATGTCTTTCAGCAAAGGCAGAGTCTATGTCGGTTGAGAACAACAAATGGTTTTGCTTTAATGGGTGATAATAGAAGACTGCAGGTAGTCCTCAACTTACAACAGTTCATTTAGTGACCGCTCAATGTTACAGCAGCAATGAAAAAAGGGACTTATGACCATTTTGCAGACTTATGACTGTTGCTGCATCCCATGGTCACTTGATTTACATTCAGGTACTTGAGAGCTGACTCACATTTATGACGGTTGCAGTGTCCCTGGTTATGTGACATTTTGCAACCTTCTTGACAAGCAAAGTCAATGGGAAATCAGATTCACTTAACAACCAGATTGTTAATTTAAGAACTTTAGTGATTCATTTAAGGTGGCAAGAAAAGTCGTAAAATTGGGCAAAGCTCATTTACTAATTTTTCATTTAGCAACCTAAATTTTGGGCTCAGTTGTGGTCATATGTCGAGACCTACCTATACTGTTTTATATGTAATGTAATGATAAAATCTTCTGTATGTTGTAAGTATCATATTTGGTGTTTATTACAAGCTGAATTCACATTATACACTAAATCAGGTTGAAAAGTTTGAAGTTCAATCTGTTGTTCGAATCTATTGATTATCTTAGCATGTTGCGTTAACAAGGCTACCACACTAGGTGATAAAATGGCATATTTGTTTGGATCGAAAATGTTTCATGTTTTCTTAAATTGAGTGCAGCAAATACAATCGCAGTGTAATTATTCTTACATTTTCTTTATAACTCTGCACAACCTAAGATTAAACTCAATCTTATCCAGGGATAAGTGGTACTTTTGTGTAATGTAATTTGAACTATTTGTGTACATTCAGCAAAATCTAAAAATGCATCAGTAGCTTTCATTGAACATTCTCAAAGCTTTTGATGGCAGTGTATAGTCGGATCAGCAGACTATGCAACTCCAGCCCTGTGATGAATAAATCATAACTGTATGTCAGTCTGTTGGAGTTTTCTCAGTGAACCATGATCAAACCATACCTTAGCATGTGTGAACATATCATGCAATCCATCATATTTTCAGAACTTTGAAAATGGGTCAAAATATCGTATAAAAACCCCATAAATAAACAAGAGATATAGGAAGAGGAAGGAAGGCAGTAACTTGTCTCTACCTACAATCTATAGAATTTAGATGGATGGCTCTTAGAACCTAAGATTTTGTATTTTTTCATTTTTTGTTGCATTAATAACCCATTTCCCCAGAAGCTAAAGAGACATACCAAACACATTATTTTTGGCTTCATCCTCCCAATATCCAGAAGAGATAGTTTGCTCATTAACTCTCACCCTCATCTGTCTAGCAACAGTAATTCATACATCATCTTAGTCAGGTTATTACTGTGTTTCCCCGAAAATAAGACCCTGTCTTATATATATTTTTTGCCACTAAAAAAGCACCAGGTCTTATTTTCGGGGGAGATCATCCACTGACTAACCTTACTTGCACGTGTAGCCCCCAGCCTCCTTTTTGCTGTCAGAGGCCTTCAGGAACTTCTTCTGCGGCCGGCAAGGCTTTCCCAAAGGCTTCTGAAGCCAATAACAGAGCTCCAGATCAATCTACAAAGTTACAGAGGCCTTTAGGAAAGCCTTGCTGGCTGCAGAAGAAATGGGCCAGCAAGGCAGGTGTCGGGGTGTGTGAGACCTGGCTACAACTGTCCAAAGGTAAGTAGTAGGGCAGCTCCACCCCCCATTCCCATCCTAGCTTAATTTTTATCTGTGCACTCTGAGGGTTTATTTGGGGGGGGGTAGGGCTTATAGTAGGTTCACATGTAAAAATCAAGTTACGACTTTCAGGGTAGGTCGTATTTTGGGGAAAATAGGGTATAATCCTATTTTAGGTCCCCATACAACATTGAACCATAAAGTAACCAAGTAGACAGGGTTGCTGTAACAGGCTAAAGAGAAAAAAAGATAAAATAATTCAAACTAAAATTAATATGATGTTCAAATGCAGCTGCCAGATTTGTAACTGACCTGATTAAATGTGTTCTGTGACCGCAACTGCAGAGTTTCACACCTGACTGGGAAATGGAATCTGGTCTCCTCAGTCCTATACCCACAGGATGAATTTACATATTATATTAAGCTATAGCTTGTTGCACTATGGCATATTGAATAAACTACAAATGGTGAAATGTACTTAATACACCAAGCCATAGATCAATGCTTTCAACAGAAGCTGGGTTCATGATATCCTAAGCCACATGCAAATTTGACATACAATGGCTGTGCTCAGATGACCCATTAATCCATAAAAGGTAGCTAGGGTTTATTCAAATGACCCACTTTTAATGGCTTGCCCAATATACCAAAACAGACTTAATTACATTGGCAAGTTTTGCACACAAGGTAAATATAATTGGAATGATTCAGATTCAATGTCTTATTTCAATAGCGATTGGAATTGTAAATTGTAGATTTTTTAACAGAGTTATTTTTTGTGTTTGTCATTTTTGCTCTACATTGCTCATGGTTACATTGTTTGAGCTGATTAGCTTGATAAATCCAATAAATAAATAAATCAGAGGATATTCATTTTAAGAAGGGCAGCAGCAATAGTAGAAAATTCAACACATATAAATAACTTGCACACAGAAACTCAGTAAAATACTCATAAACCTATGTTGGAAGAAATATCCTTCTGGGTTCAGTTCCAAGTGGGGAAAAAGACACTGAAAACATGGAGGCAGTTTGGAAAGATGGTTAATGGTGGACAGGATCACATGTCTTGGAGCTCTTGGGCAAAGAAAAGGGAAGAGATGCTGAGAGTACCTTGGTTTTATACCCTCTCTGGCTTTGAACTTCTGTCTGTTGACCTTGACATAATTTGATAAAGGGTTGCAGCTGCGCATAGCATAGGACAGAAACCTAAGCAAGAATGTATCCCCCCCAGTTTATACAGTTCTGATTTGCAATACCTCCAGCTCACTTCCCATAACCATTGCCCCCTCTGCCCCCCATTACTTACGACAGCCAAAAGACGCAAAGCAAAGGGAGAAAATCTTGAAGGCTGACAGGTTGTTTATGTGCTAAGTTTGGTTAAAACTTGTTGGGTGGTGCAATGAAGGGCAACTGAATGGCTCTGCCTGAAGGAGGTAGATTTTTGTTATGTAGAATAGACTGGCTCAGGCCTCAATGGCCCATTAACAAAAGTGGGGTGTGTGAGAGTTTCTGCCTCTCTGAGTTTCTACTTCTCTTTTAGGGGAAATATTCTACCTTTTTAATATATCCTAAAATATTTCATTTTTCTAGGAGGGGGTGGATTTTAACTTCCAACACCTATTTATCCTTCTGCAACTCTGAGAAGTAAGATGATCCTTAGATTTTAGCTTATAAAAGAAGAGGAATAGGGTACAATAATTTATATTTTTATAAGGACCTTGAATTGTGGGGTGTGAAATTCTACGACTTCTGGTTTGCTGTCACAGGGAAATAAGGAAAATCAGATTTCTACAGAAACTCTGTCCTTGGGGCACTTGGAAAAGCCACTGTCTCTGTTAGCAAGTGGAGGAACATGAATGGGATTAGTCTCCCATGATCCAATTATAATTGTTGTAATTCCTTTACGGTATTTAGCTTGCCTTAGTCAATTGCACAGAACTGGATCTTCCCTGCCTCTAGTCAATTTTATTCTGCCTTTGTTAATGTTGAGCAATTATTATTTTTTTCCAGCAAGGAAAGAGGGGGGGAATAGCTGTTTAGGGGTGGGAATAGTTCATTTGAGTCTAACAAAACTATGTACAATAGGGAACTGAACATGGTCCCTGATTGGCAAATAAACTCCCATATTATTTAAGCCTTAATAATTCATAAATCAAACCCCACTGAAATGCTTTTAGACCTTACTTTTGTTGTTGGAAACCTTGTTTGAAATCCACCTGTAATTTGCACAGCCTGAACGGAACTATGGAACTGGAGCCCTCTTCAATTTTATGTT
This sequence comes from Laticauda colubrina, assembly GCA_015471245.1. NCBI lineage: Eukaryota > Metazoa > Chordata > Lepidosauria > Squamata > Elapidae > Laticauda > Laticauda colubrina. The sequence continues at coordinate 9,243,377 of BLBF01000036.1, read as the reverse complement.
GAATGGGAAGCTCCAGTTTCAATCCAGTATCATTTGGCGGGGGGTTGGACTAGATGACTTATAAAGTCCCTTCCAACATCTGTTACTTGCTCCGAAATAAGCCTTATATTGCACTGAGTATGACTGGGAATAAACCTGCATCGAATCCAGCCAGATACACCTTGGTCCACTGGATGTCTCTGAGCATGTTTAGAGTGCATAGGAAAAAGATTACAGTACAGGTATTCCTCAACTTATGACAACAATTGAGCCCCATCTGTTGCTAAATGAGGCAGTTGTTAAGAGAATTTTACCCCAAGAGAATTTTCTTGCCACAGCTGTTCAGTGAATGGCTGTAATTGTTATGTTAGTAACACGATTGTTAAACGAAACTGGCTTCTCCACTGACTTTATCAGAAAGTCGCAAAAGGTCATGACATGATTCTGGGACACTGCAACCGTCATAAATATGAGTCAGTTGCCAAATGTCTGAACTGTGATCATGGGACCATGGGGATGCTGCAACAGTGGCAAGTGTGAAAAATGGTCATAAGTTATTTTTTTCCAGTGCTGCTGTATTTTCAAACAGCCATGAAATGAACTGTTGTTAAGTCAAGGACTCCCTGTCTGGGGCTGCCACAAAGAAGAAGCTATTCTCCAAAGCAGGGGTCTCCAACCTTGGCAACTTTAAGACTTGTGGACTTCAACTCCCAGAGTTCCTCAGCCAGCTTTGCTCCAAAGGGGTCTGCTCCAAAGCACCTGAGGGCAAGACAAGAAGCAATGAGTGGAAACTAATCAAGGAAAGAAACAGCCTAGAACTAAGCAGAAATTTCCTGACACTTAGTGGAACAACTTGCCGCCAGCAGTTGTAAAAGCTCCAACACTGGAAGTTTTTAAGATGTTGGATAAACATTTGTCTGAAATGGTGTAGGGTTTCCTGCCTAAGCAGGGGGCTGGACTAGAAGACCTCCAAGACATCCAACTCTGTTGTTATGTTATTCTATTCTATTCTATTCCTATTTTTATTTTTTATTCTTTTCACATTCGGGTGGGAACAACCCCATCGTCAAGCGAAAGCCTTAGTAAGACCCTACTTAGAGGACTGCATCCAGTTTTGGTCACCACATTATAAAAAAGATGTTGAGACTCTAGAAAAAGTACAGAGAAGAGCAACCAGGATGATTAGGGGACTGGAGGCTAAAACATACAACGAACGGTTGCAGGAACTGGGCTTGGCTAGTCTAGTGAAGAGAAGAATCAGGGGAGATATGATAGTGGTCTTCCAATATTTGAGGGGCTGCCACAGGGAGGAAGGGGTCAAGCTGTTTTTCAAAGCACCTGAAGGCCAGACAAGGAACAATGGATGGAAACTGAAGAAGGAGAGATTTTCACCTGGAAACAAGGAGAAACTTTCTGACAGGGAGAACAATCAACCCATGGAACAGAAGTTGCCCTCGGAAGTGGTGGGAGCGCCATCCCTTGAGACTTTGAAGAAGAGATTGGACTGCCCTCTTGTCAGAAATGGTGTAGGGTCCCCCGCTTGGGGAGGAGGGGGTTGGACTAGATGACCTACCAGGTCCCTTCCCACTCTGATTACCTGTCTGTATCCGTCTCTGTATCTCAACTCACCGGCTGCACACGTTGGAGCCCGCCGCCCAGCACGTGGACGAGGAACCTGCCCCCCCCCCCTCAAGGAACACAGCGCGGCCGCTCGCATCCCCCGTCGAGTGGGCGGGGAAGGAGGGGCCGCCGCCTCCGACGCGCCAGCCCCGGCGCATGTGCCGCCTCTCGCCCCCCTCTCCGCCTCCTCCCCTGATCGCCCGCCCGGTGCCGGAGAGCCGAGCCCGCGCAGCCCAGGCAGAAGCGAGCGCGATGAAGGACCGGACGCAGGAGCTGCGCACGGTGAGTCGGGAATTCGGAGCCAACGGCTGAGGCTGGAGGGTCTCCCTCCCCGCCGGCCGGGAGGAAAGGAGGCGGCGAGGCGGCGGCAACAGGCGGTTCTCCGCCCGCTGCTTTTCTTCGTTCCCCCGAGGGACGCTCCGTCAAAGCCAGCCAGCGAGCGAGCGAGCGAGCGCTGGGAAGAGGACGGGCGGGGGAGGCGGCCGTGGCTGCCACCATCTCCTTTCTCCGAAGCTGGGTGCGCCTGCAATCCTCCGTCTGGGGAGGGGCGCGCGGCGAGGGGAGGGATGCTCTTCTTTCCCCTCCTGGGCTGAGGGGCAGAGAGTCGGGCTCCAAAGGGCGTGGGGGGTGGGGGGGGTGGGGGCCCCCTCTTCCTTCCACTTCGGCCTCTGTGTCCGCGGGAGGCGGGGGCGGGAAAGTCTTTGGCAGGCGTTGGGGTGGGTTGCAAAGAGGAGGGCGGCGAGATCACGAATGGATGGGTGGATGGATGGAGCGAAGGAAGAGCCGGTCCTGAAAGTGTTAGGTTTTTCTGGGGGATAAATCCGGGGTGGGAATGTGCTCTGTGGCCTGGATTCACCTCGCCTTAAAAAAAAACAAAAAAACCACCAAGTAGTAAGTAGCCTTACCCTACTGGATTAAACCTAGTCAGTGTATAAGCGCACCAACGGTGCCCACCGTCCCTGTCCTGTTGTTTCTTTTTTTATTTTTCTGATATGTGTCCATTTCATGGATTCATAATTATGTTTGTACTTATGCCTATTATCTTGTTAGCGATTGACAAATCAAAAAAATAAAATAAATAAACTTAGGGGCTCCTGTGGGACAGGAACCCTGAAAAATTAGGCGGAAACAAGGTTCACTTAATTAATGATGGCTGGCGTAGGAACACAGTTATAAAGGGAGAGAAGTAATAATTCAAGGTTAACCGCACCAAACTTGATTGCAGGAAATACGACTTCCAGCAACAGAGTGGTCAACGTCTGGAATACTCCACCTGACTCTTCTTCCCCAAACCCCAAAAACTTTAACCTTAGACTGCCTACTATTGACCTCACCCCTTTCCTAAGAGGTCTGTAGGGGGCATGCATAAGCGCACCAATCGTGCCTTCCATCCCTGTTCTATTGTTTCTTTTATTTTTCTTATATGTACCCATTTCATGTATTCATAACTATGTATATACTTACACCTATTATCTTGTAAGCAATTGACAAATCAAGTCAAATCAAATAAATAAAGTGGAGAAGGGAGAGGATACACTAAGTTGAGGGTTGGACTATTCAAAGGATGTAAGCAAGGAGGAAGGGAGTTTGGGGAAAAACACTTTGCTTTTATAAGAAGTCCTTGACTTAATAATATTTGTTTAGTAACTATTTCAAAGTTACAACAGTGCTGCTGTTGCAAAAAAAAAAAAAAAAAACAGCACTGAAAAATGGGATTTACTGCCTTGTACAAAGTCAAGTCAAATTTGTTTAACAACTGTGTGATTCACTTAACAACTGCAGTTCTCAACAGACCATGGTGGATAGCACCACTGTGTGCTATCAAAATTGCACAAAAGGCATGGTATTCTTCCCCCCCCCAAAAAAAAATAAAATAAATCTGTTTTATTATCTTTATTTTGTTCAGACCCTGTTCTCTTGAAAATACTGCTTTGGCTTAATAGAGGATTGGAAGACCAGGACATATATGGAATTCATGTAGATAACTAGGAATAGATTGTTAATTTCATTGCTAGTTAGACCAACCAAGAGTGTTTTAAACCATGAAATTACTTTGTTAACAGACAATCCAGGAGATTGATTTGTTCATCAATCTAGTGGGTTGATTTTTAAAAATTATGTAACTTTTGGAGTGAAGGGGGGATACATATTGGAATGTTATTTTTTGATTGGATAATGAAAAAGAAAAATTGTTATGTAATTGTTACAATTCTGTTTGCTACCTGAGTGAAGTTGATGCCTCTTGATGTTTAGTTATGTAACAAAGCCTACTTGAACATAGAAGGTGTTTCTATCTAAGTGAGCAAATATAATTGTGGAATGAGATTTGGAAAGTTCAATATGGAAAAAAAGAAGTGAAGGCAGACATGATCATTAGGTTCAAGAACAAGAAGGGAAATAACAGGAAGGAATGTCAAGAACTGTTTTTTTATGGCTACAGAAACTAGGATCAGAAGTAACAGGTGTGAGGAGCAACTACCTAGATTTTGTTTAAATATAAGGAAAATATTCCTGGTAAGATCTATACAACAGTAAAACAGTCTACCTATAGAAATTGAAATATCAGGAGTATGACATATATTGTGGCATATATCCACAACTCTTTAAACATAGAACATAGAATAATAGGGTCAGGAGGGACCTTGGTCTTCTAGTCCAACCCCCTGCTCAAACATGAGACTTGATATTCCAGATAAATGGCTGTCCAGTCTCTTCTTGAAAACCTCCAGTGATAGAGCACCCACAACTTCAGGAGTTAAGCCATTCCGCTGGCTAACACTTCTCACTATCAGGAAATTTCTCCATAGTTCTAAATTGGATCATTTCCTAGGATCCTGTAGTAGCTTTAGAGGGCAGCCACATAACACAGGGGAAAAATGTGGTACCTTTAAAGAGTTAGATAGACTAATTTCATTTCAGATACGAAAGCACATATTTGGAATTAAATCCAGAATGTGTCTGAGCTCCAGAATATGCACTCTAGATCTGGAGAGGTGCCATATAAAATCCCAGAAGCTCTTAGAGAGAAGAAATATTCCTTCAAATAATGGAAATTTTCCCAGATTAGCAAAAAATCCCTATAAATTTTGGCAAAAGCAATATAGTCAATAAAGATACAATATAATATACTGAAAGCCATATTCAAAAGATAGTTAAGATTAACAGAATTAACAGAACCATTTAATTATATTTGAAGAAAGAATCTGAGTAACCTGAAGCTTTAAAAGTGGAAATTGCAGAAAAAATTAATGAATCGTTCACTTCTGGTTTTGCTGCTGAATGTACAAGAGATGCCTGTATAGCAGTTCAACAGAGACAATAACAGATGAAATTATATACAAACTGGCAAATTAAAAATAATTATCTGCTTCAGAATGCAAATATGAAATTGCTGACTTGAAAAATAAATTATAGAAAAAATTGTTGTGTGTTAACTGGAAAATAAACAGATAAGCATTGGTTTGTTTAATGGTTAAGACCTCAGGCTAGAACCCAGAAGACTGTGAGTTCTAATCCTGCCTTAGGTACAATGTTAACTGGATGACTTTGGGCAAGTCCTTCTCTGTCAGTATTAAGGAGGCAATGGGAAACCAACTTCCAAAAAATCTTGCCCAGAACGTTGCATGGGTTTGTCCAGGCAGTCGCCAGGAGACAATGCTGATTCAAAAGCACAAATACCCACAAGAGGGCATGAAGGTTATATAAAAACTAATGGATAGTGTGAAAAATAAGAGGCAGAATTTTTCTCTTTCCATCACAATGTTAGTAGTCATTGAAGCCATGAGAACAAGATTCTGGGAGATTGAGCACTGATTAAAAGAAAAATTTAGTTACAAAATGTACAGTTAAGCTTTCAGTTTCACTGTCCTTCAGGCAGTTTTAAAGGAGGCTGGGTAGTTCAGTGGCTGCTTACTTCCACCAGAGCAGTGTTTCTCAACCTTGGCTTGTTTAAGATGGATAGACTTATATTCCCAAAATCCCCAGCCAGAACTCCCCACCCACCCATCTTAAAATTGCCAAGGTTGAGAAGCAGTGTTCTAGAATCATTTATTAATGAGCAGAGTGAGAAATGACTAGCCTACTGTCCATGCTTACATGAACACCTTTGGTTGTCCACTAGATGACACAAAATTAATGAGGCTTTTGCAGTTATCATCGCTTACATAGGAAAAGCTTACTCACAGCAACTTAGCCTTATAGTTGAATATAATAATATAATATTAAAGAGGAGGGTAATGATGATTGTGCTAAGCAGAACAATGATTATGTGCCATAATATCAAGGTCAACTTTTAGTAACTACACAAGATTTTTCTGGACATGCTGTCAACTATTTTGTGAATTATCCCCTTTAGCAGCCATTTTTGTAAATGTACCCACAAACTTAATAAGATTGGAGACCTGTACCTCAAGTGATGCCTTTGACTTGGCTTGATTATTAAGAGGCTTTTAAAGTTTTTATGAAAGGCAGCAAAGAGGAAGCTGTAATTTTACAAACAGGGATGGTCCCTCTTAATGTGGGTGGGGCAAGTAGTTTTCCATGTAGTTTGCAGTGTTATAGAAATATTTTGCTATTGCCTTCTTCCAGGCTGAGTGTCCAATAGCTCCCACCAGGTATTAATCAAAACCAATCTTTTCTGCCTTTATGCTGATGCAATCCTCCAGATTGTGCTGAAATACGATAACCAAGTTGGTGAAGCAAATAATGAGCAATGCTGATGTTTGGAGAGCCCATGGATTGCTTGTTAAGCCATAGACTTCTCCCTAACCCATGGCTACATTGCTCAACAAAAAAAGATTATGAATTAGCATAATGTATGACTACAGCTGGCAGTTGTTAATAATGTAGTATTATTCCTGAGATTTAATTCTGTGACCAAGTCGCTTGTTTTCAGTGAAAAACTCTGACTTTTGAAAGGAAGCAGCTGAATAGGGTCTGGCTTCCCCTCCCCCCATCCCATCTGTTACACAAGCCAATAAAACCAAGCATCCATCCATCCATCTAACCATCTGTCTTACATGCTGTGCCTGCCTTGCAATTCACATATCATGTGTACATTGAAACATCCAAAGCCCTTTTAATATTTTTCCACAAATTCTGTGGCCACATGACCCTGGCACATTGTAGCCGTCATAAATATGAGTCAGTTGCCAAGTGTCTGAATTTTGATCATGTGACCATAGAGATGCTGCAATGGTCATAACTGGGAAAAAAGATCATATGTCACTTTTTTCAGTGCCATTGTAACTTTGAATGGTCTATACAACTTCAAATGAACTGTTCTAAGTCAAGGACTACCTCTAGAGCCTTTCTGCACAGTTTTATTACTATCCCACCATGGATGCAATGCCTGCTTGTGAGATATTATCTTGCTTTTTCTATACTTTAAATTATAAATTATTCAGGGCTGAAGGATGGTAACTTTCATTTGCCTGTCTCTGTGAGGGAAGATTAAAGTATTAGTGAATTTCAGTTCATGAAAAGAAGATGACTGGGGAGGAATATGGTTGGGAGCTTCACAAATTTATGAAGTTTATAGAAAAAAAATAGCTGCTTTCCTTTGTGTCTTTAATGGGAGGGTCCCCAGTGCAATGTATTGATGGTAGCTTTCTCATGAAAGGCCCGGAGCTTAGAGACAGCAGATTTAATTTACATACAGATGACCCCAAATTTGATCCATGTCACCTGCAATTAAAAACCAGGAGTTAATTATTAGAATAGCTGGCCCATTAGAGGAAACTGTGCCTGGGTTCATACAGTGTGATAATTTTGATTTAATCATGATTTGTTGAATGAATCATGGTCTGGGTTATTTAGTATGGCACGGGTGTCAAACTTACCACATCGCATTGCTGTCATGTGATGTTTCACGACGTTTTCCCCCTTCACAGAGCTGGAGTGGGTGTGGCCTGTACATGACACATCTGGCCTGTGGGCCGCCAATTCGATACCCCTGTAGTATGGCATTCACTCTACAAACTATGCAATTAAAGCTGTTAAAAACAGAAGGAAAAGAAAGGAGCACCGTATTCTCTGCCTAGAGTTGTTTGAAAAAGAAAGGCAAGAATATATCCTTTATTTATTTTTTTCCAAATAACTCTAGGCAGAGAATACACACAATATTCTTTCCTTCTTCTATTTTCCCATAACAACCCTATTAGGTAGACATCACCCCATTGGCTTACATGGCTAAGAGGGGACTGAAACTCACACTCTCCTCTTTCTAGCCTTTGTGCTTCATGCTTTTTATTGTATATATAATAGCAAGTGTCTAGAGACAAAAAAAATAGCCATAACAATTAAAAACATGACAGGGAGTCCAGAATCAGAATAATCTCTGGTCTGGAAACAGAGCCAACTCATAAAGCCTTCCAGAAGACTTAAGAGAATGGATGCTATCCAAAGCTTTGCAGTGGCCTCCCACAAACTATGCTTTACAAATCCCGGTGATTGAGTTTGGGCACACCAAGTCAGTTGTACGCAACCTATAGCCCATCACAAATGATTATATCATTAACATTTAATACTGTATAAAAACAAAGAATCTCTCTTTGTGAGCTAGAGAATTTTCCTGCTGTCATACAAACCCTGTATATGTAATATCTGAATTGCTCTCCTTAAGAGAACTTAAGAAAAGGTGACTATCTATGTCATTCTAACAGATCTTTTGGGGGTCTTTTTTTACAGTTTTCACATTGCTTTAGTAGTGGTACTAGAATGGTTGTCTCTGGGAAGCCTTCTGCACCTGTTCCCTTCTTTAAATCCTTCCCAGGGACCTAAAACCGTGGTTCTCAACCTTTTCTTCACCATGGACCCCCTTTAAATACCTTTTGTAGTTATGGATCATGGTCATGGACCCCCAAGACTTTATTAATGATTAAAAATTTAAATCATAACATTTCATCAGGCCTTTGTGGGACCCTCTGCATCATCATGGCTACTCAGGTATCTGCAGATAATTGAGAACCATTTATTTGGAACGGGTATCAAACTCAAGGCCTAGGGGTGGCCAGATCCTGCCCGTAGGGTGCTTAGATCTGGCCCACGATACTGCCCTGGAAATAGTGAAGGACTGGTCTTTGCTAGAGAAAACAGAGCTCAAGAAGGCCGCATGCATTTTTGCTGGCAGAGGGTTCCAGAGGACTATTGCAGCCAAAAACGGAGCTCGGGAGCCCATTTTCACTGGCACAACACTTGAGCCACCACAGGTGCCCCGACACGAATGACATTGAGCTGGCTACACCCATCCTGGCCACACCCACCCTGGTCCCCAAGGTCAAACACAACCCTGAATCAATGAAATCGAGTTTGACACCCCTGACCTAGAAGGACAACATTGCTATCAATATCATGACAAAGCTATGTTTCAAATCAAACCATCCTCCTGTACGGATTGGGAATCAGCCACCTTGAGCAAGATATAAAGGCAGGGATGGGATTCAACCGATATTACTACCGGGTTCAGTAATTACTTTTTGCGTGCTTGTTTTGTAATTACATTTTGCGTGGTGTTACTACTGGTTCTGTGTCTGCTGCTCTTCAGAGCTACCGGTTCTATAGAGCCAGGCAGAACTGGTAGCATCCCACCCCTGTATAAAGGCCAGTACTCAACTACTATAGATCAGGGGTCTCCAACCTTGGAAACTTTAAGCCCGGAGGACTTCAACTCTCCGAATTCCCCAGTCAGCAGGCTTAAAGTTGCCAAGGTTGGAGACCCCCTGCTAGAGGTGGAATGAGGCTTTGATTTTAGGAGAAGATGGCTACATATGACAAAAAGGATCTATTTTTAAAAAAATACCCTCACAAAATGTCTTTAATAAAGAGAGTAGGCAGATCTTTTGTCATTACTAGCTGTAGAGGATGTAGGAAGCTTCCATATCTCTCTGACTAACAGATGCTGTGGATTAAAAGCACACAAAGAAGATGCTATCATGACCTATCTGGAAACTTATGGTTGCCCACTTTTGGAAGCAGGATGCTAAATAAAATGGATTATGAAGGTTTGAAAGGAAAAAAGAAATATAGAAAACATTGCAGCTGGAAGGAAGTTACCTCTGCTTAAACTGAGCTCAGTTTTCTCAAAGAGTGAGGTCTCTCATGGTGGCCTCATGAACAAACAAACTTCCTAGCAAAGAAATGGGAAAATTGGTATCTATTTAAAACTCAGGGAAGACTGCCTGTTGTCACTTCATCCCCAAAGGAGGAGGACTCTTACTCTTAATTAATATTCCACTTTTAAGAAATTAAATCTCTCAGTCTCCAAGTGTGTTGAGAGGACTGTAACATTAACATATTGGGATTCTCTCCCCTCATTTCCAGCTCCCTCCCCTTCTTATGTTAACTAACTATTCCTCAAATTGACTTACTGAATACCTTCTGATTTGGGCCTATTAGTTATTATTAATTTATTATTTCAATTGATGCATTCATGTAAAATGGCTACTTAAGAGCTGGCAATCATTATTTATGCACTGAGTTGGCATCTGTCTTGCTGTGGCAGATCCTGCATTGTCATTTTTGCATTGTGTTGTCTTCGTTTCGGACCTGCAGCTTTATTGAATGACCCAGCTTTGATCAAAATGACCTTGTAGTCATTTTCCCTTCAATATGAATAATTATTACTGTATTATTCTCCAACCCTTTTTTGAAATCATAAAATCTTTTAATTTGTAGTTGACATTTGCAGAGAAAGAATTACAAATAAGGGCAAGGCCTTGTGAAAGTTGTCTCCATATTGCTTTGGCAGCAAGCTTTAAATGTTTAAAAATCACTGGTTTTTTTTTCTAATGTAGTCACAAGGAGTCAAAATCAACTTTATGGCACATAATCAGTGCACCTTTTCTCTAAATTTCCCTTTTCTTTTGTTTTAATGTATCAGCATTTGATTGGATGCTTACCTTTGGATTTGCACAGATGAATGAAGTGTATCCTTTACTCAGGCATAATTTGGAACAGCTTATTTTGAGATTAATGTGTGGAAGACAAAAACACTGAAAGAGGGAGAGGCGGGGAGTGGCCCAGTGAGGTAAAGAATACAGGTAGTCCTCAACTTACAACAGTTCATTTAGTGACCATTCAAAGTTACAACGGCACTGAAAAATGTGACATGACCATTTTTCACAGTTACAACCTTTGCAGCCATCCCCATGATCATGTGATCAAAATTTGGATGCCTGGCAACTGACTCATATTTATGACAGTTGCAGTGAGTCAAAGTTATGTGATCTCGTTTTGTGACCTTCTGACAAGCACAGTCAATGGGGAAATCAGATTCCCTTAACAACCAGGTTACTAACTTATCAACTGCAGTGATTCACTTAAAAACTGAGACAAGAAAGGTCATAAAATGGGGCAAAACTCATTTAACAAATGTCTCACTTAACATAAATTTTGGGCTCAATTGTGTTTGTAAGTCGAGGACTATCTGTCTAAGGCAGCACTCTTTATCCCCTAAAGCTTAGATGGCTCTCTATGCCCTCCTTGACTGGCTTTTTTCTATAGTGCCAGGCAGCTTCTCATTTTCACTTAAGTGAGACTTAAGACTTACTTTTGAAGGTGTTTGGAGGACAAAGGTAGAGTTAATTTAACATTTTCAGTGGTTGAATGGATTTGTGCTATGCCAAACTAGTCTAGCGATGAGTCCGTTTTCTGTTGCCCTTGATGGTTTTGACCAAGGCTGCAATAATCTAACAGTAAAATGATGGGACCAAGAACTGATCTCATTGTAATTAGACCCTCTATTCCAGGGGTGCCAAACTCGCAGCCCACGGGCTGGATGCATCACATGCTGGTCCTGCCCCTGCCCAATTTAGAGAAGGGGGGGGGGAGTCCTGATCCATCACATGACACCTCTGTGATGCTGCGAGTTTGACACCCCTGCTCTCTTCCTTTTCTGAAGCAGTACTGTGAATGACAGGTTTCTCCTTCCCCATACTCAGTAAGAGTAGAGGTCTTAATTAATCATGTTGCCTATCACATGGTTCTCATGAACAGTCAGAACAACATTATTAGCTAGTGACTTGGAACAGATTTAAAGGAAGCAGCCAGTAAGTGTGTGGCTACTTACCAATATAGTATTCCACTGAGTCACTGAATTTTAATTTAACGCTTTGGAAAGGCCCAAAGATTTATTTTCATTCCATTCCATAGCTGTAGCATTTGCTTGCTTGGTTTTTTTGATCAAGCTATAGTTGGTAGGATGTGCAGAGAGCAAAAATGCTTTTTAACTTTGGCTTTAGCATGTTGCATGAGTACATTTAAATTGCATCAACAGCAGCTAAAAGTCATATTATTGACATCCAATGCCTTGAGACTCTGATTTTGAGACAGTGGAATATAAAAAAGAGCTGTCCGTACTTCTTTTCCTAATAAACAGAAGATTTGGCTTTATTTTCAGGACTTTAAGAGCCTCTTTGTTAGGTAAAAGCTTTCCACTATCTCCTCTGGTCTATTACCTGTAGGGAGGATGATAGGACAATTTTGGTTCATCTCTAGGGTTTCTGGGCTCTCTTTGTGCTGAATATGAGCATAGTGGAATGCTGGAAAGGGATGAAGTCTCTGCATTCAACTGTCTGAACTCTAGGAGGGGAGAAGGAAGGGGAGGGAGAGAGAGAGAGAGAGAGAGATTTCTGTCCACCCCTAGAGTTCAAACTCTTTGGCTAGAATCAATCTATGTTATTTCACTTCTCAATCTCTTTGCTAAAAAAATTCTAAAGCATTTATGTTTTCATGCTTTAGGGAAAAAAAGATAATTGGGAAAGAGAGGTTGATAAAATTGTCCATGGTTTACAAAGAATAGAAAGAAAGAAAGAAGTTTGCTTTCTCTTTCACAGTGGTCAGGCTATTCAGTGTCAATCATTCATTGTCTTTAGCGATACTAAACTTAGGTAAATCAGTAAAATTGGTGGCAGACTAGCCAAACAAAATAACTTCCTATAATGGATACAGCTGATTTAAAGAACCTTTGCATGTCGGGCTCTAGGTGCTTTGAAAATTATACCGGAAAAAAAAAAATCCAGATGTTGCATGAGCATAGCCTCTGTGCTAGTCACTCAGGCAAACCTTTTTTGCACATGTTTTCTGTAAGCCTGGAAAAAGTGGGGATACCTTAAGAGTTACATTTGACTCCTCAAACTCCACCCTTCTTAAAAGAGTAGTCAGAGCTACCCATAGCTGTTAACTACAATGGACAACAGTAGAATGCAATCTCCATATTCAAAAACAATGCCGATGGTAATCCAAAAGAGAAAATCATTCAGTTATACCTGTTTCCAGCTGCTAAGCTTGATCCATTTTGTTTGACCCAACTGCCAAGTTTTTCTATGATAACATCAGCAATTATCCCCGTGATGGTGAACCTATCGCACGCATGGTGGATGTGGCACTCAGAGCCACTACTGCTGGCACGCTAACACTCGCCCAGAAAAGGTCTATTGCACATGCGCATGTGCTGCCTGCCAGCTGATTGTCAGGTATCTGATGCACATGTGCGAGGGCGTGGCGGAGCACAGGAGAGACTTGTGCATGTGCAGAAGCATGTGGCGTGTGCGGGGATCATACGCGCAGGAGGCAGGGAGCCCACATGCATTGCCTTCTAGATGAAGGCATGCGAGCATGAACAGTCAAGCAATTATCGGCACAGGACCCCAAAAAAGTTAGCCACCACTGAACTAGCCTATTGGCTCCAGGAAGTTCACCAAAACAGTATATAGGTAGTCCTCAATTTATGACCGCTATTGAGCCCAAAATTTCTATTGCTAAGCAAGGTAGTTGTTAAGTGAGTCATTTTATGGTCTTTTTTGCCATGTTTTTAAGCAGTTAAGTGAATCTTGCAGTTAAGTGAATTTGGCTTTCCCCATTGAATTTGCTTGCAATCTTTGCTCCCTAGGAAGATTGCAGAGGAGAATCCCAAGACCCTGGAACAATGCAACTATCATAAATACATGCTGGTTGCCCTAATTTTGATCATGTGATGGGGGGGAATGCTACAGTGATCATATGTGTGAGAAGTGATCATAAAACACTTTTTTCAGTGCCATTTTAACTTTGAACAGTCATTAAATGAATGTCCCAAAGGTCCTTTTCTCAGGAGGCAACTGGATTTCCTTTTTTTTTTCAAAAATATTTCTTCAAAAACAAAAGAAAAAGCAAGGAAAGAAAAAAGCAAGGAAGTCCAGTTGCCTCCCGAAAAAGCACCTTTGGGACAACCATGATCTGGATGACTGAAAATCTCTACAGACCATTAAACAAATGATTGTAAGTCAAGGACTACTTGAAAAAGCGATACTTTTATCTTCTATCCTTAGCAAATGTGGGATACAGCATTTGTGCACCAAAACTCTATTGTTCGATATCATGACTGCAACATATAAACCTTTGATAATAAAGCCTGCTATCCTTTATTACAACAGTGCAGTTGGAAGTAGTAAAATGCTTTGCTTGTGAAAGTTAGTTTTGAAAATCCCATTCAAAACGATGGCATCATATGACCTGTCACAGTACGCTCTGTGATGTGCTAACCATCCTTTGAAAAACAGATGCTTAACCTTTGTTCCATATTTAATGGGACCAGGGTGGCTTGTTTAAAAGCTGGCTAACTGGGCTAATTAGCCAGGTCTTCCTTCCCTTTAGTGCACTATTCTTAGCCTGGCTGAGTTCGCAGTTGCTGCCTCAAGAGGCAGCCTTACCTTCTTCGCTGCAAGCACAAGATATTACCTCCCCCCCAGTTCTTGTCCTGAATCAATGCAGCAGAAGAACCTGAAATGCAAATTGCATGTAAAGTGAGATAAATTAGGCACTCTTGTAGCAACCCTCTTTTCGCACCAGTTCAGGTTGGTTGCTGATAATTCCAGAAAAAATGATAACTGCTTCTTGACTTGTTAAAAGTGTGAGGTTACTTTCTATTTTTTAAAATGTGATTCCAAGCTTGCACTAGTTGTTTTATTCTCAAAATGCCAGTCTGTTCATTCACTTTTTACAGAACATCTGGACTGCAACATTGGCATATGGTTGCACTCCTAATTTTTAATTGTTCTTCAGGATTTTTACTTAACTTAGATTTTGGTGCTTACATATTGTAATTATATAATTACATTGACTTCATGGCATATCACCATCTTCATAATCATCAAATCCATAAACCTCACAAACCATAGCATCAGCCAATCTGCTAAAATATTATTATTTAGAATCCTATATCTTTAATTTTCCTGTTGCCAAGTCTTACCCAAGTTATTATTTATGATGATCCCATGGGGGGAGGGGAATATATTTTTACCATGTTTCTCCAACAATATGCCCTCCCCAATAGGAAGACCCAACATGTTTTCTAGGCATAAAATGAAATTAAGGCCCCCCCCCCCAATTTAAGCCTAGTTTGAAACATGCAAAATTGTGGGGGAAGGCAGCGGAGGAACTTGCCATTAGGAGTGCCCCATGGGCAGCTACGCCTCACCATCAGCCGCTCCTAACATCATGGTGGAGCACGGAGGACTCCCTTACCCCTCCCTTACCCGGGTCAGCAGGCGGGTGGCATTGGCATGGATGTCCAGCAGCATTTCAGCCACTTCTCAGGACTCTGTAGCTTCCATGGGTAGCTTCCATGGATCCCACCGGTGCTGGCGCCTCTCTCGCCAGTGCCATCTCCAACAACAGGGTCTGAGTTGCTCCCGCTTTTCCCCCGTCCCAGTAACAACAGGGGAAAAAAAAACATTTTGAGGTATCTCGGAGCACCGCGCACTACGTTTTGTTTTAATACCGAGCGGCTGGGTGGGTGTGAGAAGAGCCGAGCGAGCATCTCTGCTGCTGCTACCCTTGGTGCTCCAGCCTCAGGCTTTGCAAGTTTGCAAAAGTCCCAGTGCGCAGCCCGTTCCTGCATTCCTAGCGCCCAGGCTGAGCTGCAGCTGTCCCTTTCTCACTAGCGCCATCTCCAATAACAGCGGCGGCAGCAGCGGGAACCGTGGAAGTTACGGAGGCAGCTCCCCCACCTGAGAAACTGCTGAAATGCTTCCACGGTTCCCGCCGCTGCTGCCGCTGTTATTGGAGATGGCGCTGACGAGGGACAGCTGCAGCTCGGCCTGGACGCTTGGAATGCAGGAACGGGCTGCGCACTGGGACTTTTGCAAACTTGCAGAGCCCGAGGCTGGAGCACCAAGGGTAGCAGCAGCAGAGATGCTCACTCTTCTCACACCCACCCAGCCGCTCGGGATTGAACCAAAATGCAGCATGCTGCACTCCCAGGTACCTCAAAATGCTTTTTTCCCCCTGTTGTTACGGGGACGGGGGAAAAGCGGGAGCGACTCAGACGCTGTTGTTGGAGACGGCGCTCGTGCACGGGGGTGATGGGGAGAGATTAATTCACCCCCGAAAAGATGTCCTAGCCGTTTTTTCAGGATTCAATAAAAAAAAAAATAAGGCCCGGCCTTATTTTGTGAGAAACACGGTATGTCTTTTACTTGTGTCACTGTCAGTTTCTTTTTCCACCACTAATGGCTTGGTAGGGGGGAGGAAATAGCAGAATTAGAAAAAATCTTGGAGATCTTTTAGTGTAGCCCCATACTCAAGCAGAAGACCCTATAGCATAGCTGTCAAACTCCCAGTCCACGGGCCTGATGCATCATGCACTGGCCATGCCCACTAGTGGTAGGATTCAAAATAATTTACTACCAGTTCTGTGGGCATGGCTTGGTGGGTGTTGCAGGGAAAGTATAACTGTACAATCTCCAGCCAGAGGTGGGATTTGCCGGTTCTCTGAACTACTCAAAATTTCTACTACCGGTTCTTCAGAACTGGTCAGAACCTGCTGAATAACACCTTTGATGTCCACTCCCGGTTTAACGAAGGGGAAGGAAGTACATGATGCTACCATGATGACTTGAGTTTGAAATCCTTGCCCTATAGCATTTCAGAAAAATGGCTGTCTCTTCTTAAAAACCTCCAGTGATGGAGCACCCACAACTCCTGAAGCCATACACCCAGGCAGTGCCGGACATTTTAACTCTCAATAAATCCTTTTGAAGTTTGGCTCTTGAGACTTATGATTTAAATGGGGGTAATTTCCTGACAGCTGATTAATTATTCTAACTATCAGGAAATTTCTCCTTATTTCTGTCTCATCCAGCTGGGTCAAATCCTTAATGAGAAAAGTGTCTAGGAAAAAGGAAAAATCCTACAGTATGAGAAGCATAATCACAAGCAATCCAACTTCCAAACATGAGGAAAACTTAAGGAGGTCTGCACAGAAGTTTGCGAAATGATCTCAAATTCTGAGAAAAAAAAGAATGTGTAAGAAATAGGTGAAGAGAAAACATAAACAGAAAAGCCTACAAAATACTTTCCAAACACTGTAGAAATGTTGTCAGAAAAACTAAAGATCAGAATGAACTGTGGCTTGTGAAAGAATCCAAAGTAATTAAAATGAGTTTCTTGGGTATATGCAGAATTAAAAAGAAAGCAAAGAGAACATAGGAGAAAGTGGGAAGTGGCAATAATTGGATGGTGAGAAAGGAGAACCTCCTATATTTTTCTCAGGAGGGAAATTAAGTCCAAGATGATCAGGATTGTGCCATTGGGCGAAAGTGAGAGTTACAATTTAGCATGGGTAAGAGTTTAACTTCAGTGAAATCAGATTTCTGATACTAGTTGGATTAAGTCTCAAAGGTGCTTTTTTTAAAGGCAATTGGACTTGGTTTTTCTTTTAAGATGTTTTGCTTGTCGTCCAAGAATTTTCTTCAGTTCTTCTTGGATGAGAAGCAAAAGTCTTTGAGGAAAAACAAAGTCCAGTTGACCTTTGGGACAACTGTGACCTGGATGTTTGAGCATCTCCATAGAATTAGCATCCTAGGATACTGAAAGAATTAGTGAAGATAATCACAGAAGCATCCTCAGTAATCTTTGAGAACTTCTGAAGGACTTGTGAGATTCCAGAAATCTGGACCGCAAATGTCATCCCCTTCTTCAAAAAAAGAACAAGAATTAGAGAAACTGACAGAACTGTCAACTCGAGTCTTTGAATAGTTTATCAAGCAGCATATTTGTGAGCATCTGGATAGTGCTCGGACTATAGTCTTAGTGAAACAGGTGAATTCATGGTGAATTCTTCTTTACTAGAAAACTTCAGACAGAGGCTGCATTTCACCTACCACAAATGGTTTAATGCAGTGCTTCCCAAACTGAGTGAATTACCCACAGTAGGGTCAAAGTGTTTTTTCTTTGGCTAACAGCACACAAACACATTACCCATTACAATGAGGACATTTAAATTGACTTAAAGATTGCCGTATGCATTAAACTATATTCTAAAATCTCTCAAACTGTTCCTATTAAGACAAAGATCAATGAAATTACCACTGATAATTTGCTGAAATGACATAAAGATCATTCAATGATGCTGTTTTTAGAATAGAGGTAGTCCTTGAATTATGACAATTTGTTCGGTGACCATTCGAAGGTGCTGAAAGAAGGAACTTTAGTTCTCAAAGTTTGATAAGAGTTTCTGACAAGCAATTTTGGATAATGAAGAAAAAAGTTTAGGAAGCATTGATCTAGCCTAGTGGATCCTGCATTGAGCAAAGAATTGCCTAAGTATGACATGTTCCAACTTTATGGTTCTATGATATAAATTACCAAATCACCTATTCAAATGTTTTACTGCCGGTTCTGTGAGCGTGGCTTGGTACATATGGTGTGGCTTGTTGGGCATGGCAGAGCAAGGATACTATCAAATCCCCATTTCCTCCCCACCCCACTAACCTGCTTTCCAGCTCTGTTCTGTTCAGGGCAACAAAAGAAGATCCAGCCGATCAGCTGGGACTCTGATCACCTGGGACTCGGGAGGCAGCGAGTAGATGGGGGTGGGGCCAACCAGAGGTGGTATTTATCTGTTCTCTGGACTACTCAAAATTTCTACTACTGATTCTGCAGAACCTGTCAGAAGTAGCTGAATACCACCTCTGCCTATTTCTATGATAAATTGAAATTAGATTTATATGGATTATGAGATATTTGGAAAATGTCTCATGCTCTCAGATGGGAGAATTTCCCCGTGTACAAAATGGCTGGCATGATCATTCTAAAAAAAACTACATGGGGCAGGGAATTCCAGGAAGTATCTGCAGGCACACAGTGTGGACCCAGCTAAAAGGCAGACTTGAAGCAGATGACCAGGCTGAGCCTGAGGGAGAGGTCAAGTGCATCATAAGTCACAAGACCTTGTACACCCACAAGAGATCTAAGTCCAGCCCACCTTGAATGCCTTCCTAATTCCCACTCATTTCCCTTGACAATTAGTAGCTCAGGTTTTTTTTTGTAGACAGCTTAAGCTTGCAATAAAATAAAACACATATTAACTGGCTGAATCTGCTGGTTTTCCCGGTTTGACAATAAATAGCATATCCACAGAATTCCACCTCCTACAATGTCCACATAAAAATTCAAGAAACCAACTGTTTCCCACAAATGATGGATTTCTGCCTGACATATGTTGATATGATTAATTTTCCCATTTATAAACTTCTAAAAAGTTCATAATTAACACAGTGGAGTAGTTGTATGGACTTTTAATATATAGATCTGTACTTGTAGATTCAAAGAACTGCATGCATTAGAAGTAATATCCCAGAAGAGGACAACACTACCGATGGTCAGTTGGGCTTAGCCTTTGTCTATGTCTTCAGGCTTTTATAGAATTTGTTCAGATAGTTCCTTGGGAAACTTGATTGAGTATACAAATTTGGGCAGATAACAGTATACAAATTTGGGCAGATAACAGTATACAAATTTGGGCAGATAACAAGCAATTATTCTGTCATATTTAGCCCAACAAATACATCACAGTGTGCTATCAAGTGTTGCTTTTTATCCCGCCAGCCAGACTGCATTAAGCTTTAAATCATTTGAGGAAATCTCTGCTTGATAGCAAGGAAGAAAAAGGTTTATATATTTAGCATGATTGCATACCATCATGTTAAATTTGGGTAATGAAATGTCTGCAAGAAAATAAGCAAGCTCGGAGAGCACCAAGGACTACCCTCACCCACTTATCATTATAATCAAGGAACGACTCCTTAATGGAACTGTTAATTTCTCTGTGTTAACAGACTATTTGGCTGAGCCAGAGAAGCTTTTTAAGGAAATAATGCCTGTGTTTTTATAGGTCATCCTTGACTTACAACTGATCGTTAGTTACCATTCAAAGTTAGCAAGGGTACTGAAAAAAGGGACTTAAGAACATTTTTCATACTTAGGACTGTTGCAGCATCCCCAGGGTCACGTGAACAAAATTTAGACACTTGGCAACTGACTCACATTTATGACTGTTGTAGTGTCCTGGGATTTCTTTGGAGACCTTCCTGGCAAGCAAAGTCAATGAGGAATCCAGATTCACTTTACAACTTAACAACTGATTCACTTAACAAGTATAGCAAGAAAGGCGGCAAAATTCACTTAATTGTCTCACTTAGCAACAGAAATTTTGGATTCAATTGTGGTTGTGAGTTGAGGACTACCTGCATTTATGGGCTGAAACTTTAGCAAATAAGATATGTCACACATATGTCACCTTCTCTTTTTTAGGATTGCCAATCTCCTTCCTCCACAAATATGTTGTTGTTAGTTGTGAAGTTGTGTCCAACCCATTGCGACCCCATGGACAATGTTCTTCCAGGCCTTCCTCTCCTCTACCATCTTCCGGAGTCCATTTAAGCTCACGTCTACTGCTTCAGTGACTCCATCCAGCTACCTCATTCTCTGTCGTCCCCTTCTTTTGCCCACAATCTTTCCCAGCATCTTCTCCAGTGAGTCCTTCCTTCTCATTAGGTGGCCAAAGTAGTTGAGTTTCATTCCATAAGTATCTCCACTCCTTAATAGAAGCAGGGCATTATTTCTGAATAGTGGCTTTGAGGGAGAGGTTTCCTTCAGTGCAGGCAAGGAGAAGTATTGAATGCCAATTGCTTCCATCCCAAGTCCAAGATCAGCAAACTGGAAGGAAACACCTGTAAACTGAGGAGCCTATATTGCCAGACTAATATGTTGCTAGTTCAGGAACAAGAATTTTAAAAAATAAGCATTCAGATGGCAGGAATGAGTGATTGATGATCATTATAATAGTGTATAATAATAACAAGCCACCACTATTTGCATAGTGACAGAGTTCAAAGTGCTGTGCTTCAATTGTCTTGCTGCAATCTGCACACCAATCTGGTGAGGCTATAAATATTATTCCTCATTCTCTACTGTATGTGACAACCCAAGAGAGAGTATTCTTGATACTGGTGTCCTGATGAACAGGGATTCCTTCCCTGTTCAATTAAAGTTGGCACTGAGCCTTTTAAACCTTGGCACTGAAGTTGAAAATGTGTTTATTCTGGTGTTTGGTCAAACCACGACTGCTATGTATTTGTGGCCTGGTCTGTAGTGTTTTCAGTTGAGTTTTTTTTTTAATCAATTTTTTAAACATAGTTAGAGGCTTTCAAACAGTTTCAACCACATTTATATTTGGTTGTTTTAAATTAATGGTGCCCTCTTTATGGATTGCTTTTAATGATGGGAAAGTTAGGTAGAAATTTTACAATTTTAGTTGTTTGTTGTTCCTTTAAATCAGTGTTGACTCTTAACAGAATAGCAGTGTTGGAAGGGACCCCCTGCCAAAGCAAGAAACCCTACACCATTCCTGACAGATGTCTGTCCAGTCTCTTCTTGAAAGCTTCAAGTGATGAAGCTCCCACAGCTTCTGAAGACAAGCTGTTCCATTGGTTGATTATTCTCACTGTCAGAAAATTTCTCCTTATTTCTAGGCTGAATCTCTCCTTGATTGGTTTCCATCTTGGTGACTATGTAGACTGATCTCTGCAGTTTTGGGAGGGCAGCATTTTCAGAAGGGGTTTTCAATTGTTGTCTTCCTAGGGCTGAGAGAAAATGACTGCTCCAAAGTTATCCAACTGGTTTTGTGCCTAAGGAAGGACTAGAACTCATGATCTCCTGATTGCTATATTGTACCAAAATGGCATGCATCAATGAATGAAGGAATGAGTGAGTGAGTGAGTGAATGAGGAGGGGGTCAAGTTATTTTCCAAAGCATCTGAAGGCCAGACAATAAATAATGGATGGAAACTGAACAAGGAGAGATTCAACCTGGAAATAAGGAGAACTTTTCTGACATTGAGAGCAGTCAACAGATGGAATAGCTTGCCTTCAGAAATTGTCCTGAATAACAAGAAGCAAGGTTCCTATAATCTTCTCGGCTGTCCTTACCACTCTCTGTATGGACTTTCTATCTGAGGCACTGCTGCCACCAAACCAAACAGCGCTGCAGTGTATTGAAACGCTCTCAATCATGTCTCTGTAAAAAGTGGCCAGGACAGAAGGAGAAAGATGTGTTCTCCCCATCCAATGTAGGAAATGCAGATGCTTCACTAAGGATCACGTGTGAAGAGACCTGTTCAGATTGTTAGTTATCTGCACTTCCAGATATCTAATACATAATTAACTTTAGCTCATATTACCTAGTTTGAATAATGAAATGTGCAAGTAAGCAACCAAGCTTAGAGAACACCAAGAACCTCTCATTGCAACCTTGAGTTACAAAAATGAGCCTCTCTTTGGGAGACATTAACATTCCTGTATGGACTATGCATTTGACCTGACATGTTAATTCAAACAGTAAACCAGATTGGCAGTCATCCTCATACACAGATCAGCTTTGTTTTCTACTTTAAAGTAGGAAGTGGTTTGTGCAGCAAGCACTTCTGATGCACATCATGCTCACCGATGGGTGATTTATTTTTGAAACAGACAGTGATATGGTCATTATCATGTTGCAACAGCAGCTCTTGAATACCTTCAAAACCATCAACAGCCTTGATCTCAGCAGACACCTGTATACAGAGATGCTAGCAAGGCCTTTGGACTCCTTTCAGCTTGCCACAGAGGATAATTGGAAGAGCCACTGGACTAAACAACAAGAACGATCTTCTTCCAGCCTCTATTAGCTGGCTTTTGGTTATCAGCTGGGCAGGTACCAGAGTCGTGTTTTGGAGTGAAAATTTTTGTTTTGAAGTGTTAAATTTGAATCTTGCCCAAATAATTACTGCCTTAAAACTGTCAAAACTCCATCTTCGGGGTGAATTTGAATTTAATGTTAGAGGAATGGTTCCTTTTGTATGCTTTTTTACTAGGTCTGCAATTCCTATTGAATCTTTCTGCTTTGCTCCAGTTTCAAAATAAGCATTAATAAGAACTTGTGGCTTCTGAGAATGAGCTTGTGATTGACTGAAGCAAAATGATTAAAAGGGGCTTCATTGCCAATAAATGCATACTTTTAAGGAGGAATCAAAATGAAATGACATGACACTTGGCTGATACCTCTTGGCAACAAGGCTTTCCTACCCTTTGTTTCTTGGGTGTCTGATGGGAGGGACTTGGCAGCTGCTGCTTGCAAAAAGGGCCAGGGGGCTGAAACAATGGTGGGTAAAAATGGCACAATAGAGGAGGTGGAACTGAGGGGGTGGGAGCAGGGAGGAGAAGAGCTGAGCACAGGTGCGGTTTCCAACTCTGGTGGTGATAAAGGGTTGGTTGATGCGCAGACAAAAGCCCACAAACCTCTCTAATATACCTAATGCCAAGCCAGATTGCTTAGCTGTTGCTCCTTTTGTGTTTGGAAGCTCTCCAGAATCTAGGTGGCACTGTGTCAGATTTATTTATGTACCCTGCCTTTCATTGTAGAAACCTTCAAGCCCGCAAGTTTGAATCGTTGAGCAAATGGAGGGGCCCACCAAGTCATTTGGAGAAAGGGATGTTCCTCAATCACACAGAGGAAGGTTTCAGAACTTGGTTCACCATGAAAGGCTTGGTGGAGAACGCCAAGTGCAACATTTGCAGAAAACACAGTTAATAGAGAAGGAAAGAGACACTTGGTTCCAAGCTTTCTGAGAGCACCACAGACATTTCTTTGGATAATTTATTTGGTTGGGGAGTGGGAGAGCAGATGGTTTGTGTGGGAAAGCTCATCCTTAATTATGTGCCCAATTTTTCCCTGCTTTGTTTAGACTTTAGAATGCTTGAGAGGACTTTCCTGGATTGCTGAAGTCATCATTTGCATCTTCTTTTGTAAACTATCCTTTTGTGTTCATCAGATCCTACCTAGATCAGTGTTTCCTCAACCTCATCACCTTTAAGACGCATGGACTTTAACTCCAAGAATGCTTGAGCAAGAAAGCTGGGTGCGAATTCTGGGAATTAAAGTCTATGCATCTTAAAGTTGATGAGGTTGAGGAAACACTGACCTAGAATGTGCCCACAGGTCTTCAAGCCTTCAAGGACAGAAAGCCGAGTGGGACTTGATAGTCTAAAACCATGATGGTGAACCTATGGCATGTGTGCCACAGGTAGCACATAGAGCCATTTGTGCCAGCACGCGAGCTGCAGGCAAACTTACCTCACTGCACATGTGCACACCTCACAGCTGATTTTCAGCCAATTTGAGGTCTTTTTCTGCCTCCCAGAGGCTTCAGGAAGGCTTCTGCAGGCTTTTCAGGCTGAAAACTAGGTCCGTTTCATCACTTTCTGTTTTTTTTGAAAATACCAGAAGTGATGAAATGGGTGTAGCTTTCAGCTTGCAGAAGCCTTCCTGAAGCCCGAGGGAGGCTGAAAAAGCCTCAAACTGGTTGAAAATCAGTTGTGAGATGCAATGCAGATGTGGGGGGATTGCGCGCTCATGCGTAGGGGACATGGGGGGGATTCATTGCCTTCTAGGTGCTGGCACATGAGAGCGAGCATGGAAGCGTGTGCATAATTTTTGGCACAGGAGTCCAAAAAGGTTAGCCAGCACTGGTCTAAAAGAATGGAAGGAGCAAAAAATAAATTTAAAAAACCTAATACAAATAGCAGAATTTTTATTTTTCAATTGGTGGTAGAAATCAGATAGCATCTGTGGAATCAACCCCAGTTTACTATGATCACTGACCGATGCTTGGGTTCCTATCCCTAATAAAGAACTGAAGCAACAGTATAAAATGCAAATTAAATAACCCTTAATAAGGATGCAAATCATTACTTGGACTGCAGAAGATCATTCTTCTTAACTAGCAACATGGCTGCATAATCAACCGGACAGTGTGTTCTTCCCTGTGCCAAATCCCAGTCTTGTTTTCACTGATGCTGTAGTGACCCTGGAGCATTGTTCCAGAGCAAGGAAGGGCACCCTCTGCTCCCAGCTTGCACCCACTCCTTCTGAGGGAAAAGTTGCCATGACGACTGTCAGTTGTGATTTGGGGCCACCAGAATGGGATGTGGCCCCGACCTGGCATGCTCCCTCTTCAAGAAGCAAGAGAGGGGAGGGCTGCAGAGGAGGAGGACTCTAGAGATTTGAGGCAAATGCGCCCACGCGTGATTTGCCATTTCCCTGCAAGGAATGTGATTGCTTGAGATGTCAGTGCAAACGCCCCAGCTGAGTTCCTGTGCTGCCACACAGGGCTTTAGGAGTCTCAGGCACATGGCAGCACCTTCTCACCAGGAAGAGAGGCAGCCTACGCCGCGTCATTCCTGACTGCACTGTGCACCCCCGAAGCAACCTGTGTTTAGAATCGTGCTTCCCGAATCTCACATTTTGAGGAGGGACTGATTTAGTTCTGGGCAAACTGCTATTCTTGACTATTACCATTTAAAACAGAGGAAAAGACATATGTCTGGAAATCAAAGCATTTCTCTGCCAAGACCGTTTCCATTCTCTAGCCCTCAGGTCCAGTCTTACAACAGCCCACACCTCTTCCCCTCACAGCCATTGTGAACAGAGGTGAGGGCTGCTATTCATATCCCAAGATGGCAGTGGTCCATAGGGTGCCAAACTAAGAGTTCCTATGTTGCTTCCAAAGCATCTTTACCTCTTTTCGGATCCAAATACAACTTGTGAGTCCTGTGCTCACCAGTGCTGACCATTGTTCCCTCCCTTTGACCAGTTAGGACATACCAAAAAAAGGCTGCTTGTTGACTTTCTTGCCACCCGGTCTCCATTTCTGTCACTGCCTTTGTTTTACCACAGTTGTTCACTGTGAGGCAAAAAAAACCTTGTCAGCTGACCCCGCAGCCCACTTGTGAGGACACTGAAGCTTTAAGGCAGTTGGTCAGATGTGGTGTGGCAGGGTCCTAAAAACTGAGGGGTGGAGATTGGCAAGAGGTCCTAAACCTGAGAAACCAGCTTGCCCCCTAATTCCAAGGAGCCCCAGCAACACAAAATACAAGTTTTGCAGTTTGAGTTTTGAGGCAGTTGAACCAGAAAGCCTGTGCTTAAGGTATTCAGCAAGGATGTTAAATGTGGGGACACAGAGTTAATTACTATAGGAACAGCAATACGGTGAGGCCTTGTCTCATGGCTGCATTATTTTCCTAGTTGGTCATGAAATCTGATGTTTACAGGTAAACCTTGAAGTGACTTTTTTAAAAAGCTACTTACAACTGGTCCTCAAAGTTACAACTGTTGCCCCGGTCACCTGGTTGCATTTCAAGCATTGGAAACCAGCTTGTAATTTTTGTACATATTTAGATTTATGCTCAATTGGAGCATCCCATAGTCGCATGGTCACAATTTGCAATGTTTTTACTAGTTTCCAGTGTGACAAAAATGATCACAAAATCAAGTCCAGTCATATGGTGCCTCAATTTACGACTGCAGTGGCTTAAAAGCGAAGTTCTGGACTCTATTGTGGTTGTGAGTCGAGGATTTTGCACAAAAGAATTAATAAACACATGATTAACATTAGGATTCAAGAAAAAAAAATATAACATTTCAGTCTTCCAGGATTTTTCATTACAGATCTTAGAATGGCATTTTGGAAAAAGGAAACTTTTCAGCAATATCACAATGAAATAGGCTACTGCTGAATTCACATATGTCAAAAAGTTTCAAGATATTTCAGAACATTTCAACGAACATTTTTTTTAACGTATTACAAATGTGAATTGATAAGCCACTGATAATCTGTTTCACTTGTAACTTCACTTGTAACACAACCACCCTGTCATATTTTTCCCTCCTTTCCATCTCCACTTCATCCCAGTTTAAACCTATTTCAGTTTAGCTATGAAGTAAAGTAAGCTCATGGAACCTCATGCCTTTTGATGAAATGCATGAGTGGGAAAAGGTGCCAGCAGACCTTTTGTGATTTCTAGTTCTTCAAAAGAAGAATTATGTACGGAATTTTATAGGGGGGTAATGCATTCTTTATTTCAGTGAGAGGCACCAATTTTGAGTGTGCCCAAGAGGTATGTGGGATTCAGATTCTCAGAGGGAAAAGGTACTCCAGATCCAGTATGACACCCTTGCTGTGACTGTCACCTACTCCTTATACGAGTTTCCAGCTTACAGAAGATCAGAGTTGCTTGAACCAAATGAGACTTGGACAGATCTATGGCTACTGTGATGACAGAAATGTACTGTATTACTTCTTGCTCCTGGCTGAATTAGGCTTGGTACGATTTTGATCAAAGTTAAGGAAATTTATCCCTAATATTTTCTTCTTCTCATGTTTCAGCCCTTCTGTGCTGTCCCAGCCAGTCTATGGGAATTGATTAGTTGCTTAGGAATTGTGAGCTGTCCCCTTAAGGGAATGCATCATGAGAAATATAGTTAAAGGTATTCTGGGAAATGTAGTTCATGTCATGTGGCCACATCTGTAATCCTAATTGGCCACTAAATTGACCCTTGAAGAGTTGAGGGAGGTTTCCCTCCATTCTTGCCTGCACTCATTGACTGATAACAGGTTTCTTT
Organism: Laticauda colubrina; assembly: GCA_015471245.1. Taxonomy (NCBI): domain Eukaryota; kingdom Metazoa; phylum Chordata; class Lepidosauria; order Squamata; family Elapidae; genus Laticauda; species Laticauda colubrina. Next base: position 9,216,022 of record BLBF01000036.1, on the reverse strand, counting down.
CTATTACTACGATGGGTTAGGAAAATAACAATTTTTTACCTGCAATGCTGATAATGACCAAGGATTGGTCATTATAGAAGAGCTTTGTCACAAATGTGAGTTATGAAGATACTAATGTACCAATCAATGTACTTTGTTAAGGATGTTTTGTGGAATTATCTATCTGCATCTTCATAGCCACAAATCCACCTCTGTGTATGAGACAGGACAGAAAACCTTCTCTTCATGGTTATTGCCTCGGGATAGAGTAAACACAGCCCAAAGCACAGATATAGAAAGAACATAGTAGGGTAGGCACTCAGAGACTGGATGGTATCCCCACATAGTGCAGAAATGTAATAGTACTTTTGCTTTTAGCTTACTTTGGAGAAAGGTTGATTTATGAGCACTAGAAGAACTCAGAAGTGAATGAGTTGAAAAAATAGGAATTAATGCATAGCTGACTTTGTCCTTAGGGGAAATCAAAGGTACTATCCAACTGATGTCTTCTCTGTTTTTATAATGCAGAATTTAGGTCTTTGCATTATTTGAGGCAACCTTTTGAGATTCCAGATATTGAAATTATATTTCTTACATTGCAGGCTAAGGACAGCGATGATGATGAGGAAGTTGCCGTTGGCGTGGATCGGGATCGTTTTATGGATGAGTTTTTTGAACAGGTGATAAATCCTTATTTCTTATTTGATTTATAATATATCATACATGGACTTGCAATATATATTAATATTTCACCGAGATTAAAAACACAGTTTTTAACATGAATGTTAAAAAGATCTGTATTTAAATACCAGTGTCTAAGCCAGCTAACCTTTGAAGCACAATATTATTTAGCAATAGCACGTTGACTTATATACTGTTCCATAGTGCTTTACAGCCCTCTCTAAGCAGTTTACAGAATCAGCACATTGCCTACACCAATCTGAATCTTCATTTTACTGACCTCTGAAGGATTGAAGGCTGAGCCAACCTTGAGCCCATCAGGATCATGCTCCTGACTGTGGGCAGAGTCAGCCTGCAATATTGCATTCTAATTTTATGCCAACATTGCTCTTCTATGTGAAAGTTTATGTGAAAAAAAATCAGATATTGGACCGGTATATGCCCTCAGCTTACAGCCAGTAACAACATCATCTTATTTCTCAACGTCATCTTTATTTCTTATGTATAAAGATAAAAAGGAAATTCTCAAGATGGAGGGCCATGAGACTGGACACTCAACAGTTGGAAAACACCCAATTAACCAAACAATTTTTAAGCACTTTTATTAGAAACACTTAACAACCTATGACCTGATGAGTCATTGATTCAGAAATATTTTCTTAGTGCTTTAGATCAGAGGTCTCCAATCTTGGCCACTTTAAGACTTCTGGACTTCAATTCCCAGAGTTCCTCAGAAAGCTTGTGGACTTCTGGGAGTTGAAGTCCACAAGTCTTAAAGTTGCCAAGGTTGGAGACCCCTGCTTTAGATGGTGGCAGAGCTTCTAATGTTTTTCAAAAGTTTTTAAAAATTCAGGGAGCTATCCACAGATTTATTTGCCTTGAAAACAGCCCATTTTGAACTTTATAGTTCAATGAAACATCAAGAGTTGACCATGGGAAAGGTTTTATGACATTTTGCATTATGTCGTAAATTGCTTCATAAAATGTTTTGTAAGATTTGCCAAATTTCAATTCTATGGGAATCATGAATCCCAGATTTTGGGTGAATTCTGTAAGCCAGCACATATGAGATACAGTATTTTGGTTGAAACAGTTTTGCCATATGGTGCATCATTTCACCCAATGAAAGGTTACAGAAACTAGAATTTTAGTAATATATAAATAGATAATGCTTATCATGAAAAATATTTTGAATATATTTTCAGTAGGATGGAAAACAATACAGCAGAGATATACAAGACTGTACAGTGTAGTTTATCTCAGCTGAGGGAAAGAACAATTGGGTTAAATTAACAATGGGATTATGATCAAATAATAGGCAGTTGGTTAATAGAATTGGTTTTGAGGACCTAGATTGTTGGGGGCAATATGATAACTCTATAAACAATTTAAAGAGGGTTGCAAACCACTATGAAGCAGTATATAAGTCTAGGTGCTGTTGCTATTTGACTGGTCAATTTTTAATATATCAATCCCAAGATGTGTAGCTTTCATTATAGCTGGCTTCAGGATCCAGAGTTTAAATTCTGCAATCATATCAGGCTTTTTTTCCCTCAGGTGGAAGAAATCCGTGGGTTCATAGAGAAGATCTCAGAAAATGTGGAAGAGGTGAAGAGAAAACATAGTGCCATCCTCGCTGCTCCAAACCCTGACGAGAGTAAGGTTGCCTTGCATTTCTTTCACAACTGAACAAGGAAAGCAGTAGGATTTTGCTAGATTTGTATCATGGTTGCAGTTTGAATTCACTGCATTGTCTTATTCGTATAAACCAGATAGAAATTGGAAACTTAGTGCAAAGATGGAACATGACCATGGGATTCCATGGAAGTTCAACAAGAAGGAACCTGGAAGCTAGAATCAGGCTGTTCAGCCACCTGGATTTCTCATCGGTGTTCGTACTTGTCAAAGACTTTGTCTTGAAATGCTTCCAGATTTGGTTTTTCATTATGTAGCTTCCCTGCCACGTTCCTGGAATTTGACAGGGAGATCCAGATTATGTTACCAAACACTTTTAACTTTTTTAATGCCTCTCTGCTACTTCTATCTATCTGTTTTGTACAACGAACAAATCTACTGTGGAGGGAAAGTTACAAAGGCTACAGGATGTTTTTCAGTTGGCACTGTCAGGTGTTAGCTATGTTGAAGCAGCTTTGCTTTTTAGATTAGCCAGCTGGAAATTCTTTTTTGTTGTTGTTGTTGGGAGGGCTGCCCCACCCTCACATGGATCTCTGCTACTATGCAACCCCTATTATGGCTAGCTTCATAATTTCCCTGCTCTGTTCCAAACAATTGAACATTCTCTCCCGTGGCAAGTGTGAGTACTGCGTAAATATTAATTAACTCCCTTGCCTGATTCGTGTGAGCACATTAGAACAAAGCGCTCTGTAATTAATTATGCCTTAATTTAGACAGCAGAACCTAGCACTCGTCTGTCCATCTCACAATAGGAAACTTTTGACAGGACCAGAGGGGGTGGTCCTGGTGCAAAAAAAATGATCACACGAAGCCCAATAAATCACTTCATGACTGACCCAGCTGCTCATGTGATCTAAACATTTCAGGGGAGAATGATATGATTAGAGGACAACAGTGAAATCATATATAGTTTAAGAGTTCCATCTCAGAATCTGTTACAAGGCTGGAAAGTACTGGGTTCCAATCCTTGTCTATGCAGAATGCAGCACAAACATTATCAAATAAATCAAATGAAATTGCCCTGTGCAGACAGAGCCAAGTAACGTTATTTTATTTTTATCAAATTTCATAGCTAACTGACTTATTGACAACTTTGGGTTATCTTGACAACTATAGATGGTTTACAAACAAAAAGAAAATAATACTTGTAAAAAAGGTTGCAGCCAACTGGAAGAACAGTTCTCCAGCTATAAATCAATGGTAAACTAAAGGAGGCTTGATAGTCCTTTGATGTAGCCAGACAGGAAGCATACCATTCCCACATACCATTACAGAGCTCCACTATCACTCTGTCCTAAAGCCTAGGAGACCTACCAGGTCCCTAACAGTGTCCTAAATGTTATAACAGTAGGAGCCACATGAATCTCGGAGGGACATCATTCCAGAGGACAGGTCCAGTCTGGGCTCTGTAAGATGACACTGTTTAATTAATGGGACCCAAGGCACAATCACTCTGCTTGATCATATGCAATTGTTATAAGAAAAGGTAGTTGCTGTTTTCCTGTAATGGTGCCAAGATAAGGGAGTTATAGTAAATATCTTTCCACCACTCCTTCCAGTGGGAGGGCTTGGACACTGTGACACTATTTTCTGGAGAACAGTGAGCTCTTCATTCCATGTTTTCTCAAGTCTTCTTCCATTGAGTTCCCTTCTGGCTTTTCAGTTTGACACTGGAGAAAGGGATGGGGCTATTCCCTCCCACATGAAACAGCGTCTTCTAAGCTCCACTTTCAGAGTGAGTAGAATGGAAGCACCAACTATAGAATGACTTGTCTCCATTGTAGACAAAGGGGATTCATGGCAAATCCAATGGATAGTCTGAACAAGAGGCACTGAATGGTGGCTTCTATACTGGTATTTTTCAACCTTGACAATTTAAAGATGTGTGGATTTAAAACTTTCAGAATTTTCCAGCCATCAAGTGCATCTTTAACCCACAAAAGCTCTGTATGGCTTTAGGCAACATTCTTCATAGCATTATGGTGGCACAGTGGTTAGAATGCAGCATTGCAGGCCAACTCACTGCTCACTGCCAGGAGTTCGATCCTGACCAGTTCAAGGTTGACTCAGTCTTCCATCCCGTGAAGCACTATATAAGTCTAAGTGCCATTGCTATTTCAGGGAAAATTGGAGAGAAGGTTAAGTATACTGCCTTGAACTCTTGAAAGCAAAGGTAGGCATACACTTAACATATACTGGACGTCCAAGCCCTGTACTCTGTAGCAATTATCTGTTGGGAAGAATGCTATATAATAGATTAAATTAGACTTTTTTAGTGGAAGTTAGCATCAACAAAGCGGAAGGCTGTATCTTTCACGTTATTACATTTCTATCCCACCTTTCCTCTAGATGGATTTATAGTATTTGCATAACCACTGATGGGGTAGGTTAGTCTGAATGATAGTAACTCTTGAATCCTTTCAAGAAGGTACTTTAACCAGGATATCACCCCAATGGTATACCAGACGTTGTTGGTCCAGGAACCTCTTGCTGTCAACTTGGCTGCTTGTTTGCTGCATTTTTTTAAAAATTAATTACATATTTCAGAGTTGTTACTGATATATTCCTGTAGGTAAAAGAGAGAAACTCCAAATTAGTTCAGCTCCAGGTAAATTTGTGGACATGTCCATGATTACCTTTACAATAAAATAGAAGTTTACCATTGCCTTCTTTCACAAATTTTTCTTTTCAACTTCCGGGTCTTCCTGGTACAACCCTGATCTTCCTTAGGTATCTTCTATCTATGTATGAAGCAGGTCCAATCCAGCTAAGGTTGTTACAGTCAGCCAAGGTCAGCCAGCTGGGCAAATTTCTGCAGAGCAATATATCATTAAAACAAAACATGATGCTCAAATGCTAAAAACAATAGTTCGACTTCCTTAGCAGTGGCTGCATCTGTAATAATGCTCTTTACAATTTCCTAGCTAATGTTGCAAGCCCTGCTGATTTTTCAAGTCACGCTGATATGAAAAGCACAAGAGCAAACTGGAAAGTGCTTTTCTGGTTAGTAGCTAGTTGACCAGACCAGCATAACTTCCTTCCATGCCTTGAAAGATGGTATTCATATAGTCTGTCATAGCTCATCAAGTTGTGCCATTCCGTGTTAATTCCTTGTTTTCGTAATTCCTCTGACAACTCTTTTCTCTTCTTGTATCTGTTGTAAGCATGCTGTAATTAGGGCTGTGTGGAATGGGCTCTTGGGATTCAGCGGGCAAATGCTTGAACTTCCAGAAAGGATAGCTGGATTTAGATTGTTTCTTCCAGGCATAGCCCTCATTTCCTCCCACCTCAGTTGCCTACGTTCCTGTTACATTCTCCAGTCAGATGCCATTAGCCTCTCTGTGGCTGCCCACTTAGTAGTTGGATGCTTTGCTTCCCCTTCTGCCTTTCATGCTCCCCTGGAGCTTCAGTCAAACTTTTTGCTGCTCTGTGCCCTCAGCTTAAGCATAATTTTTGATTGCTCAGTTGTTTAAATTAGATTTTCCTGGTTCTCCTCACTATATTCACAAGCCTGAAGTTCAGGGAGGGGTGTTCATCCCATTGCTAACAAACACTCTGCTAATACTCTACTAACAAACAATCCAAGCACAGTTTGTGCATGCATCTGTGTCAATAGGAGGCTTAGATTGCTCTCATCAAAAAGGAATATGCTAAATTGCATCTCTCCAAAAATCCCATGCCTTGATTCAGAAATGACAGCTGAAAACAAAAGGGAACAGTCCTTACAGTAGAATGACATCTGACCCTAAACCCCTAAGATTGTGTATAAAATTCCGCAAAGCCATTTTGTAGCAGGTGTGTGAATTTTGTATGTGATGTCTTTTGTAGTGCAAGTTGACTTGAAAGCAAGTCTCATCTTTGATGGAATTTACTCTTGGATAAATTTACTTGGAATTGTGTGAATAAACACTGGAATATCAAGCAGGCCAATAATCCCAGTTCAATGGAAGGCCATTCTTTTAACAACAGATTTTGGTGTCATCCCACCCTTGACTGAGTCAACCAAAAGGAAAGGGACCACCACAAGAATATCTAGTTTGTTCTTCCTAACCTGCTGATGTCATGCTGAGTTTGATCAGGGTTTTTAAACTAGGGAAAATTATGGAAAGAGTTTCCTTTGATTGTCTATGGAGATTCTCAGTCATCCAGGTCATGGTTGTCCCAAAAGTCCTTTTTCAAAAGACAACTGGATTTTGTTTTTCCTTGAAGAGTTTTCACTTTTCATTCAAGAAACTTATTCAGTTGTGACTCAGTCTCACTGACTCAGTTATGACTTCAGCCAGAACTAAAGAAGCTTCTTGGATGAGAAGCAAAATGTCTTCAAGGGAAAAAAAAGTCCAGCTGACTTTTGAAAAAGCATCTTTGGGTTTCCTCTGATTCTTCATTCCTTTATATAGCAATAGCACTTAGACATATATACCATTTCACCATGCTTTACAACCCTCTCAAAGCGGTTTACAGAGTTAGCCTATTGTCCCCAACAATCTGGGTCCTCATTTTACCCATCTCGGAAGGATGGAAGCCTGAGTCAACCTGGAACCGGTGAGGATCAAACTGCCAAACTGCATGCAGACAGCAGTCAGCAGAAGTAGCCTACAGACAGTTGTCCAACCTCTTTTTCAGGGTGCTTACTGAATGAGAACCGATTGCCTGAAGACAGTCTTTGGGCAACAGTTCTTAATGTAAGAAGTTTTTCTGTTGAAGGTTTAACTGAAATCTACTTCTCTGCAACTCCATTTTCAAAATAAGTGGGCTCCATCTAATGCTTATTAGCTCCAAATTCTCAGCATTTTTGCTTCTCCTAAACATGCACAGTACTTTCAGTTCTTAGTTGTGGTAAGAAAAAGGTAATGAAATCCCTGCAGATTTTACTCCGCGAGACATTGTCTCCTATAGGGAGTTGTGTTAATTTCTCTTTTAAGGCCAGTGATCCAGAGCGGTACAAAAATATTTCCACAATCATGTGGCCAACATGATGTCATGGAGCACTGTTACCTTCCCAGCAAAGTGGTACCTATTTATCTATTTGCATTTGCATGCTTTCGAAATGCTAGGTTGGCAGGAGACGAGGCAAGGACAGGAGTTCACTCCATCACAGGGTGTTTGGGTCTTGAACCTGGAGTACCAGCTTTCCAGCCGACAAGCCCAACATCTTTACTGCTGAACTACCATTCCACCCTCTTCATTGTGGGACATGGTCTATTTGCTCAGCTTTTAAACTCACTACTACTTTTAAAATCTATCCCGACAGACTTGTACTAATAATGGCTAGAAAGAACCATATCTCCTTTTCTCTCTTCCACCCCCACTCCCACTCCGTCCCAGAGATTTGTTTCTATGCACTTGTTTCATGGGCCATCTATATTTGCACAGCTGGAGCTGGATCAGTGCTTGGAACATGCAGGCAGCCTTCATCTCCATGTTGCTATGCCATCCACTTCCTCAAATGATATCTGGCTTCTCTGTGGCTCCAAGGTGTCGCTAATGAGCTTTGGGTCACACAGAAAGGATGGAAACATTGATTTCCCAGACTGAGTTGGAGTGGCTTATTAGCCCTTGTAAACACCTACATTGCTGCAAGACAGAAATTGCTCCCTGGGGATGGGTTTGCCTTTGAAAAGCCAGAAGATTTTTATTAGATGGGAAACAGTTCAAAAGCGGAATAGCAGAAGATACAGGGGAAGGGGATTGTTGAAGAAAGTATAGAGCTTTCATTTTATAAATAGCACAAAGATCTGCTTGTGCAGAGGTAAAATATTGCATTTCTTATACAGCTTCCTCTTTACTGCTCCCAAACTATAGACGTTTCATAATATACCGCACTGATTATTTGGCTGGAAAGCAAGAGATCAGTCGTAACAAAGAAGAATGTGCTATATTTTAAAAGGAAATGTAACAAAGGCAGTGTAAGAAGGAAAAATTCATACAAGATCCTTATGAATTGTCACCTTTTGTTCTACGATTTTTACACAGAATTTAGATGGCATCAGCTTCCCAGTATTTTCTGGACTGTCCCCCCATTTTTTTATATATCGATCTGTATTGCATAATGTATAGTATGAGTCCAAAGATTAATTAATGATTTAAAAAGCTAATTCAGCCAATCCTGACTTATTTTATTTAATATCTGCACAACATGTAGATAGCACAGCCTTTTCTGTTTGTACCTATTGGTGGATTAACATATCAAATAAAGCCATAAAATACCTAACAGGTAGTTCTTGACTTACAACCATTTGTTTAGTTACCGTTCAAAGTTACAACGGCACTGGAATGGAATGGAATGGAATGGAATGGAATGGAATGGAATGGAATGGAATGGAATGGAATGGAATAGAATAGAATAGAATAGAATAGAATAGAATAGAATAGAATATGGAGTGGAATGGAATGGAATGGAATGGAATGGAATGGAATGGAATGGAATGGAATAGAATACTTTTATTGGCCAAGTGTGATTGGACACACAAGGAATTTGTCATGATGTAAATACTCTCAGTATACATAAAGAAAAGATACATTTGTTAAGAATCAAGAATCATAATGTACAACACATAATGATAGTCATAGGGTACAATCAACAATCAAATCATACCAGGAAACAGTCAATATAAATCGTAAGATACAAGCGACAAAGTTACAGTCATACAGTCACGTGGGAGGGGATGGGTGTTAAGGAGTGATGAGAAGATTAACAGTAATAGTAGCGTAGACTTTGTAATAGTTGAACAGTGTTGAGGGAATTATTTTTTTAGTGGAGTGATGGCTTTCGGGGGAAAACTGTCCTTGTGTCTAGTTGTTCTGGTGTGCAGTGCTCTATGGAGTTGTTTTGAGGGAAGGAGTTGAAACAGTTTATGTCCAGGATGTGAGGGGTCTGTAAATATTTTCACAGCCCTATTTTTGACTCGTGCAGTATACAGGTCCTTGATTGAAGGCAGGGATAATAATTGTTTTTTCTGCAGTCCTAATTATCCTCTGAAGTCTGTGTTTGTCCTGTCACTAAAAATATGACTTATGATCTTTTTTCACATTTAGGACCGTTGCAATATCCCTGTGGTCATGGGATCAAAATTAAAACGCTTGGCAACTGGCATGTATTTATGACAGTTGCAGTGTCCTGGGATCATGTGGTCGGTCACCTTTTGCGACCTTCTGACAAGCAAAGTCAATGGGGAAGCCAGATTCACTTAATAACCATGTTATTAATTTAACAACTATGGTGATTCCCTTAACAATCATGGCAGGAAAGATTGTAAAATGGGACAAAACTCATTTAACAACTATCTTGCTTAGTAATAGATATTTGGGCTCAGTTAAGTCAAGGGCTACCTATATTTGGTTTTAGCTTGATATGAGTCTGTGCAAACAGAGTAAATTAAACCTTGTTGTAGGCCACATCTGAAGCTGTGGTTTGCTATTGGCTTGTTACCCTAGTATGACAGATTAACAAAAATGCATAATTTGTTTGCGGCTCCTTGTCTTATTCTTAGTTTGATTTTGTGCACTGTTCAGACTTGAAACCAATCCAGTATTGTGGGTATTGTGCAATTGTATGAACCTATGAATCCATATTCTCTACATTGAAACAATCAGTTCAGAATCATTATAATCATATTGTTTATAATTTTTCTTAAGGTGAATGACAGTATGAGGATGCAACTGAGAAATAAGCATATTAGTTTCTTTTTTCCTTTCTTTTTTCTATGTTCCTTCTAGGTTGTGCATGGCCTCATTTGATGGAGAAACATCACATTGAACAGCTGTTTTGCCTCATTCTCTTCATTTTGCCGTAATAATGATATAACTTCATAATAAATAACCTTGTGAATTGTTCATTTTATTTTTAGTTATTGTCTTGGAAAAAAATAGATCGATTCAGCTTTTTTTTTTTCTTTAAGGAGGAGAAAGCACTTTTGGTACCCAGCATTACATTATTTAAGTATCAGCATTATCAGCATTCTATAAACATTTGTTAGTTATTAATAAAACATTATTTTTGCAAACTGTGAACCACATGGAAGAGATTAATGACATTTTAATGTCCATTAAATGGATAGGCATGATTTGGGAAGAGAGTTTAAAAAGGAGGTTTGGGTTCTAGGGCTTTTTTCTATTTTTACAGTTTTAAATAGTCCAAATGGATTTTAGTGCATATTTTGCTCTTGTTTCTTCTTGAAAATTTGTGAATTGTTCTATCAGTGTTTAGTAATTAGCTGCTCAATTTCAACAACATAGTTCATAGGAGGAAGAGCTTCATGAAACTCAAAAATTAAGGATCAGATACAGAATTACTTCCTGGACTGTAGACATAGATACCAGTAAAAGAGAATATTTATAGCTCAAGATTGAACTGTGGGATCTTTGATGCTCTCTGAGCACTGATGTTTTCTTGCAGACATTTTGTTATTCAACTGCAAAAAAGCAAAGCAAACCAAACCAACTAAGTTCAGAGAGCACCAAGGACCCTTCCTCAATAGAAATAAAAATAAGAAGTAGAAATTCCAAACTAGGCATTGCAGTTCATTAGAAATTCACATGTTGTCTTAGATCAGTAGTCTGGAAGTACCTTTTCCAATGAAAACTATTTATTAAAATGCATAAGCTTTTACAACTCATGAAAGCTTACACCTTTTTAATAAAATTAGTTAGCTGGAAAAGGTGCTATCAGTCACCTGTTTTTTTGCCCCATAGACAGCTTTTCTACAAGCTTCATAATTTACCAACTTTTCTGTCATTGCAAGTAAAAGCATTGAATAAGCTTAGCAAATCTTCACATGCTGGTGCTGGTGCTTCTAGACTATGGATTGGGAAAGTATTAAATAACAATTAGGTGGTTATTCGATTGTCCCATGTAATCCAGAAAATGGAACGCTCGTCTGTTATGAGCAGTGAGTTGACAATTAGTGATTTGAGCTTGTCTGGAGAAGAGGTGAAGTACGGCTGTGTTATTCTGAGAGAGGCTGGGCTGAGCTGTGTTCTTGCATCCTTGGGGCCAATCTCTGCTGCTCTGCCAATGTTGCTTGGTTACACTGGCAGCATTTAGAGCTCCAGGTAACAAAAATTATCTCAAAGGTGGTTGGGGAGTGGAGGAAAGAAACACAGTTGCACCTGCCACTTTCTGTGCCAAGCTGCATTAGTTGTGATCAACATGAAGGGTAAGGAAAAGACAATCTGTTTCCTAAGTTCTGTGGCAAAAGGATTCTCTCTTCCTCAAGAAGGTCTTAGAAGGTCATAGAACTTAGGAAAAAAAATATCCAGATCGCTTTCATAAACATACTAAACGTGAAGCCCTTGCAACCAATGTATTTGGTAAGGTCACAAATATTCTAAAACCAAAAGGAAAAAAAAAGTATTATGGTGGAAAGATGATGGTTTGGTTAACATAGCAATGACTGGATTCCCACAGCATGCTGATTCATAAACTGTCACATTGAAGGTTTGGTTTAATCTAACATGTTATGTGAGCCACCTTAAAGGAGAAGGATTGAATGACAGTGGAAGTTTATTACATAAACCTATAAAATTTCTGTGATGAGTCTCATGTAGAAAAAATGATCCCCCCCCCCACCTTAGTTGGAGATGTTATGATGGATAAAATGCATAATTCATACTGCAAGATGTGACGGCCACTTACACCAGATGACAGGTATGTTACATTTATGTGGCTAGAGACAAGACTTCTTTTTTAAAAATAAAGAATATGAATGAATCTCCAGGAGCTGTGGATTTAGGTCATGGTGACATTTGAAGGGGGTTCATTGGGAACATTTTGGTCATTTTGGGAATTGAAGAGTTTAGGTAACTTACAAGGGGGAAATAAGTACACTAAATTTTGCTTAGTTTTAAGCCACCCATTTTGTAAGTTAATATCTCCTTTAGGAAGGAAACCCAGGATCAGTTAGGGAGAGGTGTTTAAAAGAGAAAAATGGATGCAGTGCATTTTGTCATCTCTTTGTCTATAATAGTAAAAAAAAAATTTTTTTTCAAATGGACAGGAATTAAGAAGGCCTTTGGTCAAAGAAAATGTCTGAATTCACTTTCTTCAGGGTTTTTTTTTTCAGAGCTCTTCATAAACTGTGCAGCAGACAATGGTGAGGCAAATGTGTTCATGAGACTGTCAGTATTTACCTTATGATTGTAAGCTTTTGGGCATTTGTCTTTTCCTTGCTTATGTAGCTATGTAAATAGTATGAAGTTCAGTAATGTTAGAATAGTAACATTATTTAACAAAGTATATGGATTACTGTTGTAGGGCATGTCAAATTTTTCAATTTTAAATTTCCAGACATTAGGGGTGTTCAAAAGTCATGATCTGCCTTGGAGATTTTAAATATATTTTGGTTACAGTAATATAATTTGGATGTGCTTGGTAAGGAACTGCATAAATATCATAACTTTTTAACATTTTGTTTCATTTGTGCCAGGCACAGTTCTATTTATTGACTGATTACCCACATGTATATGATGCTTACTTATACGAAGGAATCTTACAATGTACAGAGCTTAAACAGCCATAAAAATAATTGACCATTACAACAGAATCAGTTGCTGATCTGAATGAAATCTTGTCTGATTGCAAAAAATGACTGTATTCACCAGTTCCTGAAAGGCAAAAGGATAGGCGCCAGTCTCACCTGTAGGGGCATCCAGAGTGAGGGCAGGTGGTACCCATGGGAATGTCTGCAATGCCTTTGTTCTCTATTGAACTATGTTTTGGACATAAGGATGGAGCAGCTTGGTGACATTTATTAGCCAGTTACAAATATGTTCGTTCCAAAGCCCAGGGTAACAGAAAAAGCCAAAATGTATGTGTATGGATGTATGTGCATTTCTATCCAAGTCACGAATTTCAGTATTTCCCTTCTAGAAACCAAGGAGGAGCTGGAGGAATTGATGTCTGATATCAAGAAGACAGCCAACAAAGTGCGCTCCAAGCTAAAGAGTTGAGTATCTGCTGTAGGTGTAAGGAGAGAGATGGCCACTCCTTGCATGACTGTAACTGGAATCTTTTTGGGCTTACAAGTCTCTCCCTGATTTGACATAATGGATAATGAGGTGGTGCATGCTTGAAGAGGCATCTGCTGTGCTTGGAGCTGCTTACAGAGATATTTCACCTGAAGGTTACTGCCTTAGTAGGAAGAAGTACCAGGGTCTGAAGGAAAAACTAGAGAAGACATGGAAAGTAAAGGCTAAAGTGATGGTGATGGCGATGGTGGTGGTGATAGGGACTTGCTGGGAGGGTGGCTCCAACAGATCCCAGGGACAACATCAAAGTTGTCTCTCCAGAAGAGTGCAATGCTAGGAACAGCTAAGATACTGTGCAGAATCCTCAAACTTCCAGGCTTCTGGTAGAGGACACACAATTGAGGAAGGCACAGATCATCCAGAAGTGTAAGAAGGGAATATGTACCCCTTAAATAGATTAATTTGCCTCCTCGATAGGCATCACAGGCTCACTTCCCAAAAGAAGTAGTAATTGCTCAACAGTTGGTGAAATCTCAAGTTCAAATTTCTTCTGTACTGTAGGAGTTCACTAAATGATTGTGCATTCCTTGTTCTTTGCATAGCCAATCTATCTGAGAGCTTGACAACATTGTTAGAGAATTGAAAGCTCTAGCATACATTCTTTGCTTGTATCACAGCCACATGCATTTTGTTGTATTTGTACAAGTGATCCATGATCCAGGATGCTCAAGGGTCCCTTATGAAAAAAAATTCACTGTGAAGCTTCTAATCTTTTCATGAAACTTTTTGAAGCACTTTCCATTATGTTGGATAAATTTTTTGAATTGAGCTGATTGCAAGGAAGCTCCCTTCCCTAGCTAGCAAAGCTTGGAAAATATAAATTAAAAAAACCCCAGTCATGTATGTGAATATTAGGGTTCATCTTTGCTGGCCCAAATTTTGATTTTTTTAAAACAAACAAACAAGCACTACAACTCTCAAATGAAATCTTTAAACTTGTCAAGTGCAAGTTTTAAAAATGGGTCATTTATAGTTGGTTCCTTCTCTTCTGGAGAGTTATTTTTAGTCTCATCTGAAATGGATGTTCAGCAGGCAGATAAGGAGAGACAGAGACTGAGACCATCTGTTTACCCTGTAATGTGCTTTTTCTTCCCTCTCTGAAAATAGGTTCTACTTTTCTGCTTTTTCTTAGGTATTGAACAGAGTATTGAACAAGAGGAAGGGCTGAACAGGTCATCAGCAGACTTGAGAATAAGGAAAACACAGGTGGGTCCATTTCTAAAAAGCCACATTGCCTATCAATTCAGAAGTGTTCATGTACAGAATAACCAGGGTGGTCAAATGGTAGATTACTTTTAAAAAGTCTTACAGCTTTTGAAAATGATTCCTCCTCTTTCTTGACATCTACAACAGATGTATGATCTTTATGTTGGCTAGAATGACACAATGTTTGTAGTGATGCCCAAAACTTAGAGCTGTTGGAAAACAAGTGTGTTTGACATTCTCTTCCCTACCTTTTGTAAATGGGCTAAAGGAGCTTTTCATTGCAAGGAACAAAGTCAAATCCAGAGGTTGTGCAAACCTGATTTACATCATCATTTGACTTTTCTGAAACCAAGCAGATTGATGATGCTTTGTGGAAGATAAATAAGGAAATTACAGGGACATCATTGCCTGTTCCGTAATCCTATGAATACCCCAAATGCAGTGTTGATGAGACAGTGAAATATGAGCTATTTGAATGTTTTGAGGGAGTTAGCTTTTTTCTCTCTCTTCCATCTATTCCAAGAATATAAAAAATATACCAAGTGGGTCTTCATGTAGATTAACAGTTAACTCTTTTTGACTAGATATGTGGCTTCAAGAAGCCTATAAACAGGCAAGAAAGTTGCTTATTTGATAATATATATTTATTTGATATAAGGAATACATAAAAGCTCCATCAAGCATTCTCAGCTAGCAGTGATTGGTAGCATCTCATTTTTCACAGGTTTGTTGCATCCTCTTTTCAAGCCATTAGCCATGCTCTTCCATAAATTCCATGGGTTCAACATAGTATTAAAAAGCATTTTCTTTGTAAATTTATAAATGGAGGAAAATGGGATTTTCACAGAAGCCAGCAATGTACATATTTTTCAGAAATATTCTTTTGTAACTTTGCTCCCCCCATTCCAGCATTCTACCTTATCACGGAAGTTTGTGGAGGTGATGTCAGAATATAATACGACCCAGACTGATTACCGGGAGCGCTGTAAAGGAAGAATCCAAAGACAACTGGAAATCAGTGAGTGTTTTCCTTATTAGCCCCTTTTCACTGAGATTACCATGTGTTTGTTCATCCATTTCATCCGTTGTATGAAAATTGTAATGGTGCAGTCCTCTGCTTTTATTGTTTGCCTATTTTCACAATTCATTTTTATTGTGATACCAGTATTTTCCTTGTCATCTGATTGCTGTTGAAGCATTCAGAACTACTATATATATAGTTAAAAGCTTCCTGTTCAAGTTGAGAAAGAACATCTATTCAATTTATATTCTCCCATTTTCCACCAAATGTTCTGTGAAGGCAGATCAATGAAATCCATTTCTGTTCTTTAAAGCAATGTCCACATTTCTAATTTCTTCTTAGTATTTATTTTATAATAAAAAAGCCTATTTTGTTATAAAAGAAAGATCCATGAATAATAATTAAAGACACAGATTCCCATAGCCAGAGACTAATTTAACTATGATGCAGTTCATACTCACATAGGACATTGTAGTGGATTTTGAGCTATGTTAATGATGTTCAATTTTTTACTTTAATCATTGGCCTAAAGGAAGGTATTATTGGAGTCTTGTCCTGGGTTCTAAGTGGGATAAAGCAAACTGAAGATGAACTTAACCAAACTGGAATTGCTTTTTGCTTATCAAAGTTTTTTTTTTGTCAGCTCAAAAAGTGAGTGCAATGGTTAGACAGCAGTACTGCAGGCTACTTCTGCTGCTTGCTGCCTGCTGCCTGGCTGCAATTTGGCAGTTCAGATCTCACCAAACACAAGGTTGACTCAGCCTTCCATCCTCCGAGGTTGGTAAAATGAGGACCCAGATTGTTGGGGGCAATATGCTGACTCTTAAACAGCTTAGAGAGGCTGTAAAAGCATTTTGAAGCGGTATATAAGCCTAAGTGCTATTGCTATTGCTATCTCTCCAATGAATGATACTGTTCCTAAGAGAACTGGTCTGTGACTTTAGAGTCCTCATGGAGTCACAGCTACTGCTAGTTGCAAAGTTGGAGGGCATGGCCAGTTCTGACATTATCTGTAGAGAGAAGAGCCAGGTCTGGTTTCAATGTGTATCACCATTCCTCTATATAGGGCTGCTTTGGAAATGAATGTCATCAGCCTTTGTGATAATTGGTTGATTTTTTTGCCATTATGTTTTTGTTGTTTGGAGTTATTACCGTGGGCATTTTAATTTCCTTCTCATATGTTTGTTTTCAGGAATCTGCAAAATTGGGCAACATATGACTTAATAAATAAAATGCTGGGTGTGATTGGGAAATTTAGATAAGTGTTTTTCAACCTGTCAATTTTCTGATGTGTGGACTTCAATTTCCAGAATTCCTCAACCAGCATGCTAAATTGGAAACCTGATTTAGACCATACAAATCACAAGTACTCGTTGCGATTTGTCAGCTTCCACTAGGGATCCTTGGGGTACCTGACTGGCCCAATTGCAGACTGGAGCAAGCAAAGTTCCTTTCCTTTCCTATTGACCACAAACAAGCCAGGCACTCTTCTGTGAGAGATGAGAGCTGGATAAGAGGCTATGAAGTGGCCCCCTGCCTCTTCTGTCTGTAGGCTGCCACTGGCAAAATGTATCCAACTGCAGAAGAACATGTGGTGCCTTGAGGTCTGATCTCTCCAGGTGGCTTTTTCAACATAAAAGGAGGAGAGAGTAGATAAGTATCAAAAAGCAGGAGGGGCACCAGCATGTATTGCAAAAAAATAGAAGTCTAGGAATTAGAAAAAAGGCTAGGAATTAGAAAAAAGCTCCTTGCAGACATAGTGAGTAAAGGGAGGATTGTGTAATGCCCATGCTTTCATCGTTATTTTTCATTTTTATTTATTTGATTTGTCAGTTGCTTACAAGATAATAGGTATAAGTATAGACATAGTTATGAATACATGAAATGGATGTATTCCCCAAACCCCAAAAACTTTAAACTTAAGACTGTCTACTATTGACCTCATCCCCCTCCTAAGAGGCCTGTTTTTTATTTTTCTTATAAGTATTTATCTCATGTATTAAAAACTATATTTATTCTTATACCTGTATCTTGTAAGTGACTGACAAATCAAATAAAATGTAAATGTAAATACATATAAGAAAAATAAAAGAAACAATAGGACAGGAATGGTAGGCACGTTGGTGTGCTTATGCACGCCCCCTGCAGAACTCTTAGGAAAGAGGTGAGGTCAATAATAGACAGTCTTAGGTTAAAGTTTTGGGGGTTTGGGTAAAAAACCACAGAGTCAGGTAGAGTATTCCAGACATTGACCACTCTGTTGCTGAAGTCATATTTCCTGCAATCAAGTTTGGTGCGGTTAACTTTGAGTTTGTATCTATTGTGTGCTCTTGTATTGTTATGGTTGAAGCTGAAGTATTCATTGACAGGTAGGACATTGCAATGTACGATTTAATATCCTATATTTAGATTGTATCAAGGAAGGATGGGGAACAAGGAAATTTGTGTCACTAAGTCACGTTAGGGCCTGGCTTTTATTTTAAAAAATGAAATTTGAAATTTTGATTCTATATGCACTGTCACTTTCTGCTGAGGGATATGCACTGTCTAAATCTTGCTAATTGCTTTTGATCAATTTTACAGTACGTTTGAACAGTCCGTGTTAAGTGGGCTACAATCCGCGTTAAGTTCATATTGATACATTTGTGTGGGCTGTTGAACTTAGTTCTGGGTTCTCTGCTGAGGTGTTGGTGAAGTTGGAAAGGATAATTGAGGCAGGTTATGAGTATCCTCTGAAAGGATCTGAGGAAGGAATATGGACTTTTGAACTATTGGATGTTGGGAAGGAAAGATAGATTCTATTGTTCAACCATTAACTTATAATTATCATTCACAGCTGGCAGGACCACCACCAGTGAGGAACTGGAGGACATGCTGGAGAGTGGGAATCCAGCTATATTCTCCTCTGGGGTAAGCAGACTCTCCCTTTGCCTTGGGATTTGGCCAATCTTTTCTTTGTCCACACTGCTGAGAGTGGACCCAAAGGTGCCATTTCAAAAGGCAACTGGACACCCTCACAATTCAAGAAAGAAGAGCAGTGACATCCCTAGGAAGAGACCCAAACATCACGATCTTGCTGGCTGATAAAAGAACATGCACAGTTATCCTGAACACAAATGTCTAAATGCTAACATGGACATTCTTCTGAAGGGCACTGCTACATATAAGACTCCGAAGAGAGATCCTACCAGCACTTATAAGAAAAAGGTCATTGGTTTCCTGTGACAACTACTGAAGGACAAGGCTATTGACAAGCCACAATACTACTGCCTTTACCCTAGGAAAGCTGCTCCATGCATATATGGACTCCCCAAAATCCACAAACTCCTCTCAAACCAGTTCTCAGCAGCATCAACTCCATCATCTAAAAACAAAGTCCACTTGCCTTTTGAAAAAGTACCTGTGGAACAACTGTGACCTGGACGACTGAGGCTCTCTATAGACTCATTCTGAGAGTAGAGTCTAGCACTGCCATCTTTGAGTCCTTACAACAGCAAAAGCACTTATATACCACTCCATAATGCAGAGGTCTCCAAACTTGGCAACTTTAAGACTTGTAGACTTCATCTACCAGAATTCTCCAGCCAGCATAGAATTCTGGGAGGTGAAGTCCATAAGTCTTGAAAGTTGCCAAGTTTGGGGACCCCTGCCATAATGTTTTATAACAGTGGTCCCTAACATTTCCAGCTCAGTGGACAAGTGGTGGTGGAGTGGGGGAGAAGGAATGGTTTTTGACATGTATGCCACTTTTCAAAAATTCAACTTTGTGCACTCGCCCACCACTTATGCAACCCCTTTCTGAATGGGCTGTTGCAACCTGTTGCCCAGGTCCTGGCGCTGGGCCATGGACCAGGAGTTGGCAACCCCTGCTTAATAGTACTCTCTGAGCAGTTTATAATGTCCGCATATTGCCTCCAGCAATCTGGATCCTCATTTTACCGGCCTCAGAAGGATGGAAGACTGAATCAACCTCAAGCCCTGTCAAGTTCAAGCTCCAGATTGTGGGCAGAGTTAGCCTACAGAACTGCATTCTAACCACTGCACCACCACCAGGGCTGAGCTATGTTGCCAGAAATGAGTGTCAAATTGTTGAAAGTGAAGTAGGATCATGAATAAGGGTAAAAGTTCTCCTTCTACTGGCATGGAACCATAGTAAAGAACCACAATTATTTACTTTGACTTTTGATTTTGCAATATAGGTTCTACTATACCACAAAATCAACAATGGCTGATGGTCAAAGACTTCAGTGGAATTCTTCCACTGCCTATGCTTAGCAATATTTCATATTTATTTCACCTTTTTTCTATGGAACTCAGCATAACATGTTTAGACATCCATGACAAACCCCCAATTTTTTTTCCAGATTATGTACAGAAACCATTTAGTTTATGTTCTGTAGATGTAGCATGCATTCTTATGTCTATACTTTAAAATAAACATATATGTTGGATGAATTAGCATGCAGTCCTAAACCAGGATTTTTAAAAATACTTTTTGAACAGGTTATAGATGCTAATCTCCTCCATATTTTATTTGTTTGTAATTCTTTCAATGACTTTAGTTGGGTTGTGAAAGTATATGTATAACACTCAAAGTCATTGATTGTGAAGTGGTAGGTTATATAAATATGAAGAATCATTAGGTATGAAAATATGAAAAACATTCTTATATGACTTATTGTTATATGTTATTTTAGCCTGTTTGGTTAGTCTAAGTAGCAAATTCATCAATGATAATGCATGCACAATTTATTGTTGTTAATGGTATAGATAATTCTGCAGTTTGATTTTTTTCTCTTCTGAAATTTTTCTTCATGGAAGTGTAAGAACAGCAATGATATTCGGTATCTCTTTGATTCTTCAGATGTATGCTCTCATTGCCTACCAACATATGAATCCATGTGGGCTAGAAGCTCTTTCCATTAGAAAGCCATAATTTTTTAGGTAGTCAGTTTTCATCAGTTTATAAATTTGTTTTAGCCAGCCACGGAAAATCAGGAGAATGTGGTCTCCAGAAATATCTACCCAGGATGGAAAGTCTACCTGGACCATATGCCAATAGTGTTCCAATGCTGCCTTTTTTTGCTAGATTATCATGGACTCCAACATTACAAAGCAGGCACTGAATGAGATTGAGACACGGCACAGTGAGATCATCAAGCTAGAAAACAGCATCCGTGAGCTTCATGATATGTTCATGGACATGGCCATGTTGGTGGAAAGTCAGGTGAGAGCTGCTGCAGAAGGATGGACTTCTTATTGGTGTACCAGGTAGCAACATTTAATCCTGTGCTGATTAATCTCCAGTCTCTACACTATCCTCTGCTAGAGATACTGCAATGGTACCTTTGCACTGTAGTTCCTACATTAAATAGAGGATTGGGATAAATGATTTTGTTAGTTCTATGGCCTGGATCACACACACAAAAAAAGATTTTTGTTGATACAAACTTCCCTGTACCACCCTGTTTCGAATATCTGAAGGTTTCATTTCATGATTCACTGTTTACCGATTAACTCCTTTTTGTTTTCACATGGTGTATTAAAACATAGACTAACACTGAAAGCCCCTCCAAAAAATAAAAGTTAGAAGTAAATATCTTTTCAATGATATGCAAAATGCAACTATTTAACTCTTATAGGACTTGGTTGAGCATATTGTTCAAATTATGATGGTCCGGTAAAAATCAAGCCACCACATCTGATTTGTTCAAAATTTGCTGCAGTTTGAACTTAAAGACTCTCCATAAAAGGGGCAAAAGAGAATCTGGACCTGGGAACAAGGAAGAAGCAATGTGTAGGCAATTGATCCTGTAATTTTTCTTCACGCTACATTGTGTGATCATGCTTTGTATATTATTGCCCCTAATAACTTTTGCTGGAAGAAGCTAAATTTGTGTACATATTTCTGTGGAAATATGTAAGAGTGGAAATAGTAAGAGGGAATATCTGCTAAAATCTCCTACCCCAGATAACATTTTGTTGTTACAGTATTATTGTTTCATTTTCTGAACCATTCTTCCATCTGAAGGTTTAGAGAAGTACCTAAAGCCAATTTTAGGTAATAAAGAAGCAGTTCTTTTAAAAATAAATTAAAACAAGGTTCAATAAAAATTCATTAAAAAAAAAAAAAGACAGTCTGTTCCTGCCTGGCAGAGTTGTTATTCAGCAAATGCCTGGGTGGACATATGTGCTTTTATCTGATGTCAGAAGGACAGCAGGATAGGGAAGACCTATACTTTACTGAGGAAAAAGGTCCATAATTGGGGTGCTGTCACAGGAAATGCTTTCTAAAAGGTCAGATTGCATTGCAAATGTCTGTCTGTCTGTTTTTGTTTTAAACATGACCTCCTGGGAAACTTCAGTAATAGAAATGATGTGACATGGTCAATTTCCATATGCCCACCTGTGCAAGCCATAGAGAGTGAAGCAGAGAGGGGGACTTCAAGCATGGGATGTGGGTGGGTGGGCTACATTTACACAAATAGGCAGAGAGGAAAGTGGAGATATCATCCTTGTCTTCTTTAAGGGGTGAATACATTTGATTTCTGATTGTCTGGCCCAGCCTTTCTTCATACCATACCTGACCCCCTCTTTCTATCTCTCACGCTACCATGCATACTCGGATAAAGCTGTTCAGGTATTGGCAGGTAATGCCCATTTTCCCAGAGCTGGGAGAATTGCATGTCTATGCTGCATGGCTGCTTCATGATTCTGCATGCCTCTGCAGTGTTGTTGGGAGGTGGGAGGGCAATGGCCAAGTGGCTAGCTTGCCTAGAGCAGATGCTGGAGGAAGGAAGAATAGGTTGGTTTTATAGCATATTGTATGTGTGCTTCATATAAAAAAAAATTGAGACTTAATCTAAGAGAGGTGGGCTGGATCCAAGGTCATTGTTTTCAGCTGAAGACAACACCAGGTTCAGTGACCCAATCTTTCCTTGCATGATGATCTCCCTCTTGGATTTCTCTTGATAGTTAAAAAAGATTGCTAAGCTAGTTAAGGTGATTAGGCTACAGCAAGTTGCGTAATCTTCATTTCCCAGAATAGTCACCCACATGGCCATTGCTGAAACTTTTGAGAATTGGTCCATGCATCAGGAGAGGATGTGGGGGAGGCTGCAATTGTCAAAGGTTATCAAGCCAGATTGAAAAGGATCTCAAGTCAGCTAGGCAAAACACCTGAAAAAACAGAAAGCAGAGCCCCCCGCCCCCTGCATTGTACTTTTCTAACAACATAAAAGTTCCAGATAAAGTCCCTCAACTTATGACCACAATTGAGCATGGAATCTCAGTAGTCAAGTGGTCATTAAGTGAGACATTACATGACTACTCATGTGACTGATTTACTCAATGATTCAACACTCCCAGATGGGACCATTAATCGATTGTTTGAGTCATTAAGCAGATGGAGTCCCAAGTAAGGAGTATAGGGAGCCTGGCAGGGGAAATCCTGGGGCAGGGGGTTTGTCTCTCTGCTCAGGAGCTGAAAATTCTCCTTGCCAAAACCCAAGCAGGATGTTCAGCTTTTGGGGACACACGTTCCACACAGCCTGTGCCAAGACTTCCAGGGCCTACCCCACCTTCCTGAGGCACTCTGTTCTGCTAACTTTATTGCATTGGCCTCTCCATCTCTGCTTGGATTTCAGCTCCCTCTCCTTTCTATGATCTGGCTGAAAGAGCTGCCTGCCAAAGGATGTCATCTCTGCTCCACATGCAGAAAGGATCACCTTTGGCAGGGTGCAGAAATGGAGCTCAAATCATCAGGATCTAATACTCATTTCTGCTCCCTGTGGAAGGATCTCATTACTCCTGCATGTGCAGAAGGAAACTCCTTCCACAGTATGTAGAAATGGAGCTTAAATCATCAGAATCTGAGCTCCATTTCTTCATGCCACCAAAGGAGTTCAGCTCCCCTTGGCAGGCAACTCATTCAGCCAGTTCCCAGAGACGAGAGGGAGCCATCTTGGCATGGGCAGCAGCTCCCAACCTTTCCTACCAGCTTCTCCTTTGACTTTCTGGGGAAGCTGGCAGAGAACATTGCAAATGGCGATCAAACGATTGCAGGAACTTGGCAGCCAGTCAAAAGGTTGCCAAGCACCCAGATCACAATCACACAACCTATGGACTGGGGGGAGGGGGGACATTTTATGAAGACCAGAACTGCTTTCCGTGCCATAAAACATCCTGAGGAGGCCATCTTAACTTTGAACAGTCACAAAATGACTGCTCATAAGCAGTGAACTACTTGTAAATATTACTTTTACAAGCATGTCTTGTATGTTTTAATGAGTGCTGCTTTGTGATACATATGGGGAGACATTCTCTGCGTGCACTTGTGGTTCTTTTCTTCCTGCCTCTTGGTATGCTACCACAGCAGCTGTGCCTTTGTAATGCTGAGTAGTGTTTTCATTCCTTTGTGTATGTGTATATTTTATTAGACAAT
Source organism: Laticauda colubrina (assembly GCA_015471245.1). Classification (NCBI taxonomy): domain Eukaryota; kingdom Metazoa; phylum Chordata; class Lepidosauria; order Squamata; family Elapidae; genus Laticauda; species Laticauda colubrina. Next base: position 9,191,972 of record BLBF01000036.1, on the reverse strand, counting down.
AGAGTAAGACTCTAGAATCTTTGTCGAGGCACCTCCACCCTATAATCAGGTGCAGATGAAAATACAGGAAAAGGGAGACCTTCACCTTTTTAGCATTTGAAAAGCATTTGGGATTCACATTAAAACTATAAATCCTGAATAAATCAAGAGCTGGAGAGTCTCAAATTCAAATCTGTACTTCTGCCATTGAGGCCTCTTCAAAGTGAGAACTACATATGATAAAACAATAAAAGAAATTTAGAACAATAAAGCCTGAAGTGGACCAAGCAATAATAAATGATATTAAAGCAGGTTTTTTTAAAATTATTGCTAAAGATTTTTCCTTTGCTGATCTAAACATTTCAAAGATACACCAGCCAATGTGGTAGGGTGATGAAGATGTTGGAATAGGAGCAGAGAAATGTGAATTTGAGTCTCTCCTCAAGTACAGAAGTTGTACAGAGGATTTTGGGCTGGTTACTCTTAGCCTAAACTTTCTGATAGAGGAAAAAATAGAATGAGGGTGTACCTTGTATAGCACTTTGAGTTCCTCTGTAAAAGGTGGGTTAAAAACAAATAAATACAATTTTAAAATGAGATAATTATTAACCCACCCATTTGAAGTCCTGTAAGATATAACAGAAAAACTAACAGGGATGAAGGTAGAAGAGGAAAAATACCAACTTCTGATGCAGTGGCAGGCTGGGTACAAGTAGAACAACTTGATGGAGCATTTTTTTGTCTGTGTTGATGAACAGCTCTGATGCCATCTCAGTTTGCCATAATTTTGAGGATAAAAGCTGTTGAGGAATATGTACAGGTAGTCCTCACCTCACGATCACAATTGAGCCCAAAATTGATGTTGTTGAGTGAGACATTTGTTAAGTGGGTTTTGCCCCATTTTACGACATTTCTTGCCCAAGTTGTAAGTGAACCACTGCAATTGATAAGTTACTAACCTGGTTGTTAAGTGAATCTGGCTCCCCCATTGACTTTGCCTGTCAGAAGGTCGCAAAAGGGGATCACATGACCCCGGGATGGTCATAAATATGAACCAATTTGCAAGCACCTGAATGTTGATCACATAACTCTGAAAAAATGGTCATGTCATTTTTTTCAGTGCTGTTGCAACTTCAAACGGTCACTAAGTGAACTGTGGTAAGTTGAGGACTACCTATATAAGGAGGCATGTGACATCATGTACTCCAGTGAGACCTCAGGATCCTCCATGCCCCACATCCAGCCCTAAATCACTAAGTTTCAACCTTGTTATTCTGCTCTCTTTTGTTCCTTCAGATGACAGGTCTAGCGGAAAATGCCAGGGTGAAGGAGGCTGAAAGCACTATTCCCACTCCACGTGGACATGAGAAAAGAGGTAACAGAGAACCTCAGCATCTCTCAAGCCACATTTTTTTGAAATCTGTGTGCATCCCCTGTTGTGCAGGGCGAGATGATCGACCGCATTGAATATAACGTGGAACACTCCGTGGACTATGTGGAGAGGGCCGTGTCAGATACCAAAAAAGCTGTAAAGTACCAGAGCAAAGCCCGGAGGGTAAGCACTCATCAGTGGTCTGTGCAGAAGGAGGGGAAGGGGGCATTAAGCCATCCTGTGGTGTCCCAGAGATGCAATGGCCGGTGTGGGAAACTATGGTGGTGAATAAATTAAGACTTGCACAAAAGCAAGCATTGTCGTCTTCATATTGCTCAACAGCCTTGATTTGCCTTATACAACAGGGGTGTAAATGAAATACAACAGGGGTGTCAATCTGGATTTCTTCAAGGGCCTTGAAGAAATCAGCATTGTAATTCTCCTCCGTGAGCCTGCCAGAGGGGGAGACGGGATGGCCGGCCTCCTGCGACACCCTGCTGGCCAAAACAGGGTACAAGGGCCTCAAGTGGCTCTCCCTGCACCCAATTTTGGCTGGCTGAGTGTTGCAGGAGGCTATCCAGGCCAAAAATGGGGTGTGGGGGGCATGCATGGGCCCCCAGCACCCTGTTTTGGCTGCCAGACGCACCACAAATCGGTCCTTGGCTATTTCCAGGCCAGATTTAAGCACACTTAAATCCTTGAGTTTGACACCCCTGAAAGACAAAGTCACATAGATTACAAGGTTCACCCACTCTTCCCTAATCAAAAAGCCTTTAGCACAAGCTCATATGTTAATCTTTCCATCTCTCTCTTGTGTGTTTTCTCTTTTATTTAACTGGTCTTGAAAATTGTGCCTTCCCTTCCCATTTGTTGAGCATAGTTCGAGGTCAACACAATGGATTGCTGTTGGAAGTGGTCCTCCCGGTGTTGCTTTTCAAACTCTTGCCACTCGGGCATCAGCCCTTGAAAATACACATTTTCAACACAGGCAGTTTGTTTATTTTATAATAGCGTACATGCTGCCCCATCCAAGGACTCTGGGTGGCTCATAATATCAAAATCAGAACAGTCAGAACGATTTAAATCAATCAAAGAAAATCCCATCCTTTAGCCCAGAGATCGCGTACGATGGCTCCTTTATGATTTGTGGGCTTCAACTCTAGCCAGCAGGGCTAGTTCAGGAATTCTGGGATTTGAAGTCCACAAGTCATAAAAGAGCCATTGTTCCCCACTCCTGCTTTAGCCCTTAAAGTACAAGATACTTCCACTCTGTACCAGGCCCAAAGGTCCATTGGAATAGTATAATCATGGCTACTTTCTGAACGGACTGTTGGAAAGGGCCAGCTTCACCTTGGAAACTGCCACTAAGGTGTCTCTGCTTCCTGACCTCTTTTCTATGGACCTCTCTCAGGAGGGACTCTATCCTGTCTATAAATTGCATGAAGTGGATGGATAGATTCTTTCTTCCTCAGAAAAGCCTACAGGTAACAATAAACTGAACCATAAAGATAAACCATGAGAAAGGAGTTATGGTGGCACAGCAGTTAAAATACAGTATTGCAAGCTAACTCTGCCCACAGCCAAGAGTTCAGTCCTGACCAGCTCAAGGTTGACTCAGCCTTCCATCCTTCTGAGGTCGGTAAAATGAGGAGCCAGATTGTTGGGGTAATATGTTGACTCTAAACCACTTAGAGAGGGCTATAAAGCACTATGAAGTGCTATATAAGTGCTATTGCTAAGTGCTCCAAACAGAGGACAATCATTACCTTGAACTGGACCCAGAGATTAACTGCTACAGTCCAGCTCCTGTAAGATTGCTGTTATTCTGCTGTGTCATCATTCATCATCCAGCAGGGGCTGAATTCTGGACCAATAATAGCTTCCAAGATGCCTTTCTCAGGCCCCTTAACCTAAACCATCTTAAAGCCAACAGGATTCTTACAATATATTTTAAAGACATCTTTAACATTGTTACCATATTCTTCAGCTAAAGGAAGAATTAAGCCACTGCTTGCACACTTAACATTCAAAAGACAATATAAGAAAGGAAAAAGAGATGGGATGAGAAAGAAAAAAAACCCACTCACAGATTCCATTTCTTTAAGCTAAATAGAATAGAATAGAATAGAATAGAATAGAATAGAATAGAATAGAATAG
>BLBF01000036.1:9171986-9188453 GCA_015471245.1 Laticauda colubrina | reverse complement strand
AGAATAGAATAGAATAGAATAGAATAGAATAGAATAGAATAGAATAGGAATAGGATTCTTTATTGGCCAAGTGTGATTGGACACACAAGGAATTTGTCTTGGTGCAAATGCTCTCAGTGTACATAAAAGAAAAGATACATTCATCAAGGGTCAAGAATCATAAGGTACAACATTTAAAAATACTCATAGGGTACAATAAGCAATCAAATTATACTAGGAAACAGTCAATAAAAATCATGATACAAACCACAAGGTTACAGTCATACAGTCATAAGTAGGAGGGGGTGGGTGAAAGGAAGGATGGGACGATTAATAGTAATAGTAATGCAAACTTAGTAAATAGAAAATAGTAACTAGTAAATAGAAATGATACAATCCCTGACCCACTTACTGAAATTCTGAAAAACATAACAGAAGGAACAGTGGTGAAGGCATCCCGTAGGTGAGCTATCTGGAATCAAATCACTTCTGGGAGTAGAACAGTTCCCTTTGGTGTAACTTTCTGTGCGAGCTCAGGAACACCTCTCAAGTCTGCCTTATTGCTGTTTCTTCCTTGCTCTTGCAGAAGAAGATTATGATTATCATCTGCTGCGTCATCCTGGGAATTGTCATTGCTTCTACTATTGGTGGGATTTTTGGCTAAAGGCCTGCAACCATCCGAGAATATCGCTTATGGGAGCAAGGAGATGAATAGGAGCACTGGAGCCACCCAGCCCATCACCCACTTGGGCCCATCCAAACCCTGTACCCGCCATTGGAGAGAACTGGCGGACCAGCACTCTCGTCTCTAATGCATGATTATTTGTGTTAACACTATGTGTTAAGTACAGTGTACGTGTTGGGGGAGGGATGGTGCTGGGGGAGGGGATGGTGGGAAGGCAGTGTGTGCATGACATGCTCAAGGTTTCGGCAGTTCCACCACCTTTTGACCTGCTCTTGATGGTCAGATCACCTCAAACCGAATCCCCTTTCCCTTCCAGGTGAGATTCTCTTTCTTGTCCCCAAAATAAGAGTTTGCTACAACAGCTATGCATAGTTAATTCAGTCCCTGTCCTGGCAGGAACAAGGTGTCTGGTCATCATCATTTGTCACCAGAACTGTGTCCACTGCTCAACTCCAATCAGGCCAGTCTTCCTCTTTTTTTTTTTTTTTAGCTGTGGGCAAGAACCTCTTTGTAGTGTTGCAGACCTGTTCATCTATTCTCTATTTGTTTTTAATTCTGCAGCTGCCCAGCCAGGAATAAAAGATGGGTACAACCCACCTGGCTCAAATCTGTCTTCCACAGTTCTGCCCTGAGCGCCATTTCTGTTCAGCAGAACCCTCGCCCCCTTTTTCAATTTCTGAAGAACCACCACTGGGCTTCTTTTCTCTTGCCTTCCTGTAAGCAAAATGTAATGTATTTGTTTTTAACGTCATTCAAGGTTAGTTTGCTTAAAAAAAAGCAGGAAGGTGACCTGCAACGTGAAATTAGGATGAAACCACTAATATTTACTCCTAAACAACCAGCTAAATTGGAGGAGTCAAAGGTAAGCTTCACCACATCCAATTAGGTCTTCTGGATGTTAAACAAGGGCTGGTGGATGATGAAATGTGTATTTTGGAAATGTATTCCAGGCAAGTTGCAGTTCCTCTGTCACACAACGCAACAAATCCGACTTTAAAATATTATGAGAAGCAGCCTTATATGGAGGGCCTATTAAAATGTTTGTGGCCCTGATGTGTCCATGGCATTCCTTGGTCCTTATAAGACCTTCTGTCTGAATATTTTTTTTTAATGTTCTATTTCAAAGTTGGTTTTTTGGTCCTTATGTTTGGAAATAAAATGGTGGCTGCAAAAAAAAGATGAAAGTTAAATCAGGCTGGTAGTAAACATTTTTAGCAATTAAGTTAGAAAGCAAATAGAATTCTCATTCATTTGCCCTCTGGTAAATGGTACTTTGTGACTGGGGGAAGGGCAGCTGTGACATGTTGAAAATCCAGTTATGCCCACTGGAATTATGGTTATGCTGAGGACCCTACCTTCAATGAAGGTTGAAATTGTATCAACTTTGTGCCTCTTCCAGAAGTTATAGCTGACATCATGCCTGTAATACACATTTTGGGTGCTTGAGCTATGCCAGAGACTGAAACCTCCTTGGCCTAGAATTAGCCTCTTTGTGCTAAAGACCAACTGGGCTAATCCAGCTTCTGCCACTGTAAAGTCAGTCAGTACCTGGGTACCTAACTTTACCTGCCCACTGCATTGTCCAACAGCAAAAGGCTTGTTATTAATCAAATTCCACTTATTTTTTCGCCTGTGGGCTAATTGAGGATTTTACCAGGTGGTTCTTGAGAGAAATGTAGACTGGAGTTTCTCTCTTAGAGCTTCCTGGACTGGCTTCTGATGACAAAACTGGTGGGGTGGGTCACCTCCTTTTATATGCTACAACCTGCCTCCTATTATTATTCCAATTGCCAAACCTTCACCCCACATCACTACTTTCTCATCTTAACTTGGCTTTTTCAGCTGCTTCACACCACCAGCAGTATCTTTCATACAATAACAGCAAAATTCTGGACCAAGGACCTGCTCTCCTATCCTCACCCCTAAGGGATGCTTGCTTCTCATCATAGTTTGTCTTAGTCAGAAATGGCTTATTGGGGAACAAGAAACTCCAATAGAGTTTTCTAAAGGATAGAGCGAGATTACATAACCCTCATTGCAGGAATAAATCAAGACGGTGTAACATAGCACAGATGAGCTTCAAAAACCATTTGTGTTAGGCGAGGTTCACACTTGGAGGACTGGTTGCAGATATTGGCTCCTCCCTGCCAATAGGTGGTTGTTTTCCTTCCATAGTTGTCAGTAAATATTGAAAACTTCTGTTGAATAATCAAGTTTCAGTTTAGCTCATGGCAGTTCCCCACCTTCTAAAACTGTTAAGCCGCTTCCTTAATTTTTCCCGGTTTGGGTGACCTTAATTAACTTTTCTGCACGGGCAAAAGTTCTGCTGCAGCACCAGGGCAGCTACTGCTCCTCCCTCTACTCACACCTTCTTTTGTTGCATGTCAAAAATAGAGCTGTTACTAGAACATCTGTGCTTCAGGAATCTCTCCAGATAGAGAGAAAACGCATCAAATCATCTTTAATCTTAAAAAAAAACAAAACACCACTCTCTGAAGTGCCACTGTAATCTCACCTGTTGCAGTATTCAGCATTCTTGCAGGGGAAGACATTTTTGCCTATGATGTCATAGAGGCCTCCCTAAGAGTTGTAATGTTGCTGTACAATGTGAATTAAGTGCCCTTGTCTCTTGTGACCCTCGTCTCACTTTCCAGTTTGGGGAATCTGGAACTAATCCTCTATTGCTTCCTTTCTACATTCCAGCACCTCTCTTTCTGTGTGCTTAATTTGGTCCCAAATGTCTTTCCCTCGCCACCTCCAAACTTCAGGGGGGAAACGGCTTTCTTTTATGAATGAACTTTTATGTAGAATAAAAGAATATTTATATCAAATATGTCATCCTTTTGAGTCTCTGTGAACTAGAACATAGAGGGGGATAAGTTGTACTAACACAGCTTCTAAGCTGGTTATACAGAATTTAATTTTAAAAGTGTATACCTATTGAATCATTTATTACAGCACATAAGTATTCAGGTTTTCCAACTGCTGGAAATGAAAGGAGAACCGCATGCCAAGCAACTAACTTTGGTACCAAAGTATTTTCTGGTTTCTGATGATACAAATGTCACAAAAAAATCTTAAATAGTGCTTTGTTTCTTCACTGATTTGCTTCTGCTCAGCACAGAGCTCGGACGAAGATGGGATCTGTACCAGTACCATTTTTAAGGCATGCAAAGTAAGATGGTTGATGATCACCTCAGCCCAGATTTTTGCTAATTTTGATAATACTTTGCTTAATGATATCCTAAGCCCAGATTTTTCTCCTTGCAGCAGCTTAAACCAGCTAGCAGAATCTGTTTCCAAGACCTCATTTAATTGAGAGTTCGAGTAGTAAAACTGTCACAACCTAATCTAAAACCATCAGGAACCAAACAATCAGGTAGCAAAGAAACAGTGAATTGTCTGGGTCCCATATGCTCTGTGAAATGTTCTTTTTAAAGGGGCAGGAGCAAAGAAGGGATTCTGGCCAGCCTGGAAGTCTTCAGCAGCTTCTGCTCAATTTGCTTCCTCCTTTTCCACTGCACAACAAAGCAGCCCAGCTCCAAAAAACTTCAGTCCAATTAGCAGGAAGTCAGAACTGAGGTTTCCGCTTTCGACCTGTGTATTTTGTGTCTGCTCTCACGTTCCTGCAGATGAACCATAAAAGAAGACAAAGTAAGAATGGGCAAAATGCAAGAAGCAGACATTGGAGGATTTTTGCAAAACTTCAAGTGCTGGGAGATAAATCACCAATCTTGGCTTTTATTCTATCTTATGCTCCAATAGATGCTCAGCCTTTTGGCTAAGATCAAGTACAGTACTTATTTATTTATTGAATTTATATTGCCACCTATGGGAGGCATTCTAATCCCTGGGGGAATGATGTTCCAGAGAGAGGGAGCCACCATGGAGAAGGCCCTTCTGGGTTCCACCAGGTGTATCTCTCTCAGGGATGGGACCCACAGCATTCCCTGCCTCCCCACTCTGATTGGTCGGATAGATGTGACTGGCAAGAGACAGTCCCTCAGAAAACCTGGTCCCAAGCCATGAAGGGCTTTAAAAGTGACAACCAGCACCTTGAATTGCACCCGGAAGCAAATAGGTAACCAATGCAGTTCCCACAGGAGAGGTGATACGTATGCACACCGGGGTCTGCAGAAAACCATGTGGGCCGCTGCATTTTGCACCAACTGGAGCTTCTGGATGCTCTTCAAGGGCAGCCCCATGTACAGTGCGTTGCAATAGTCAAGACAGGAAGTAACTAGGGTGTGAGTGACTTGAGTAGGAACCAGTGGTCCAAGAAAGGGTGTTACTGCTTTAAAATAATGATCAACAAATGAAAAGAAACAATGCAATACTCCACTTGAAAACTGTGCTGTCTCAAGTGTAAACTGTATTTTACATTTTGTTGTGGCAAAAATACCTGGCAGAGGAAAGAAATGCTAACCTTCGCAGTAACAGCTGTTTTTTCCAGTAAACTGGGAAAAAACAGCCACAGAAAGTCTGACTAAGCCATCTGCTATTAAATGTTGCCAGCACATTTGGCTGCAAAAGAGATTGCAAGGTCAGCCTTGTCATGCAAACACAGCTTTCATATCTGTTTCCTGCTTTAAAATGATAAGAAACCACAACAATTCTCAGCTATTTTAGTTAGTGGGATCTGCCAAGTCTCTCCAGAAAGGGAGGCCAGATCTTACTTTGAGGCCACAAGTTACCACCTGGGCCTATTCTATAGGACACAAGGAATCTTGATCTGAAGGAAGATGCAGAGTTCAGACTTACTTGCCCTGCCGTCGCCTCCGTTCTTTCTTCTCCAACACCCAGTCTCTACTCTTCTTCACTGACTTCCCTTTGGCATTTCTAAACCGGATCCTTGAGGGAAAAAAGTCAAATCACAAATATTATCAGTTGTTACTTTAATTCAGGGCCAAGTAGCCTTAAAAAACAGCAAAACACAGAATAGTGCAAAGAAGCAATACCAAAATTATTACTTTTTCAAAGATTTTAAAAGGTCTTTTAAAAGGCCTACCAATGGGTAGAAAACTACAAATTGCTCAAAGTCTTTGTCCATTGTGAACTGTAGCTGTAACTGGGAAGGTCCCACTTTTAAAAAGAGGCTCATCTAATCTTCTAAGGGGAAAATCAGAGTAAAGCCTCAGGATAGTCCATATAGGAAGATGTGATTTCCCTGAAATAACTAGAATTTAAGAAAAAAAAAAAACAACCTTGAAGGTGGAAATGAAGTAACAACACAGAGACTTATTGTACAGTATATTACTAGACTTTAAAAGACCAATGCAATAAATGACAGAAACTATTCCACCCTTACTCAGGAAGAATGTTAGATTTCGTTTTGGGAGAGAACTAGATTAGGTAAGATTGGGCTACACATCTACTAATTCATATTATTGACCAAATCAGAGCATTTCCATTAGCAGTGTCAGAGGCAGGAAAACATGGCAATTAGGCTGTTGATTACCACGACAATGATCCTCTGGCTATTGCTGTGTGTCTCTCCTCCAAACCATGAAGAGGGGGAATGTAGCTTTTCACAGATTTAGGGGGGAGAAGACGTTGCTGATTTGCCTATCAAACCCACATACCATAGAAAATATTCAACTACAAACAACCCTTGTTTTTTACAACTTGCTTATAGGCTCTTACTTCTCCCAGGACTCCAAAAGGCAAACCACTCTTACTCTTATTTTGCAGCTTGGGCTCTGAGATCAAGAGCAATATAATTAAGCCTGAACCACTCTAAACCCAATATCCTCCTGCTTCCAGTTCTGTCCTTGTTACCTTTCATTGGTGAACTTGGCCTGTGTGGTCTCTACTTCACTGCACTCTGTACCAAGACCCTGCCAAAACCACAAAATAAAATAATCCACATGAATTTAATTGAAAGAGAAACATCAACCACAAAAAATGAGACAAGATATCAAGGTGTGTCAGCCTTACAAGGTAGTCTACAAGAAGCACACTCAAAAATACTAGCTCTAACTTTTCCTGAAATGTTACATTTACAGATTCTTCCAAGTCTGAAAGTATTTCTCTCCCACCTCAACTTTACAATCCCAAGAAAGAGGATTCTTTCTGAGGCATTTGCCATGCCTACATTCCTTCTCTGGATTCAACTGTCATTTGACTGACTGTTGTCTAATCTCAAGATCATTCTTACATACCATTATAAGGAGGTACAATTAAGGGGTCCAAGCAGGGAAGCCACAGACTATCTTAATTGGGAGGCCCAGTGACCATGCTTAGCAGAGATCATTTAGCTTAAATGTTCCAATGTGTCATTCTGGAGCAAAAGAACCATATGTCTTAGTTAACAAAATACTCTTTAATTTGACAATAATTGAAAATACGCTTTTCAAAAGACAAGAACTTGGAAGTGAGATAGGTGCCAGAAGAATTAAAAGCCATCTCATCTGTCAAGAATCTTTTTGTCCTTCATTGTGGAAGAGTTTTAGATTAAAGCACTTCAATTGCCCCACCAATTTTATTACCTTTGGTAATACATCAGTTATGCCAGAAAAGAGACAGAGAAAAAATCTGTAAAAAGAAAAAGATAAGTAGAATAACAAAGACACACATGGAAAGAAAGGAACTTTCTAAACTTTTCAAAGTCAAAGGACCTACTCTACTGAAAGATGATCTGTTGGTACCATCTGGTACTGACTCTTAGAAGCAATCAAAGATCTCCAGAAGAGAGGGCCTTTTCTGCTACCTAAAAAGGATCCAGTACTAAATAGTGGTCCCTCCTCATCAACTTATTTTCTACATGAAGTACCAGGAAAAGAGAAACGGGATTTATTTCAATGAATTGAACAGCCCTGCAACACTGCATGAGATTCTATGTCCTTAAATTTCGCACAAGAATCTGAACATGTCTGACATATTAAAGGATTTCTCATGAAAAGTGTCTCAAGAGGGGGGTCCTTACCTAACTGTGCACAACATATTAAACCATAATATTGTTTGGTACAATTGCATTTTCACAGGAAGTAGTAAATTATCAATGGACTCCGGGGGTGGCAGAGGACAGGGAGGCCTGGAGGAATGTTGTCCAAGGGGTCATGATGGGTCAGACATGACTTCGCAACAAGTCAATTATCCAAAAACATGATGCTACACATGCACTGATCAGAGAAATTCATATTGCTCTTGATCCAAAAAACTTCAGTGTGCATTGTGGAGCATCCCCATCTCCCCAAAACCTGAAGTACCAATCTCCCCCCAGATAGCAAAAGACTTACTTTTTGGCTTTGGTACTATTGGGGTAGTCTACCACCATGCCACCTGTGAAACCTGCCTTCATGGCTTGGGTGGTGATGAGCTCCAGCTGCCAAGAGAAAGAACCTCAATGAATCCGAGATGTTCTTTTTCCATACAGACCTCCCTCTTGAGGAAGGGAAGGGCCAGGCTTCCTCGTCCAATAGAGAAGCTTCCCCATTGACCTTGCTTGTGAGAAAGTTGGGAAAGGTAATCACATGACCCCAGGACACTGTGACCATCATAAATATAAGACAACTGCCAAGCATCTATATTTTGATCTATATGGGATGCTGTAATGTTCATAAGTTTGAAAATGGTCATGTCACATTTTCAGTGCTGTTGTGATTTTCAACAGTCATTAAATGAACTGTTGTAAGTCAAGGACTACCTGTAATGTAGACTTTTAAAAATTGTACTTTGCTCTTGCCCTAGATATGGGACTAGACCATAATGTAGAAGTCAAAAGTAGCCCTGACTTTTCCCAAAGTGTTGCTCAGCAATTTTTATTTCTTGATTAACTGTGTAATTCTTCTAAATTATTCCAGCAGAAGTATGGAAAACATTGACTTGCCTAATTTGATCAAGCAACTAAAATCAGCTCTTGCTGATCTACCGACACAACACACACAACCTCCTACATAAAGTTACCTTCCTCTACATGCCTTCCTACTCAGAAGCTTTTCTGCCCCAGCCCCAAGGCACAAACCTGCTCAGAGTTTTCCGGGTATAACTGTAGAACAGCACGGGCTCCTCGGGCCTAGAAAATAAAATGTACATTAAGATCTTGCATTCTGGCCATGATCTTATTTATAAGAATTAAATATTGAAGCAACTTTTGTCAAAAATTAATGGTCAATCTAGCCTGATATCATCTGGTTTGAATGGCAGTGGGATCAATTTTCCCCAGCTCTACTATCCAAGATCAGAGATTCCTAAAAATTCTCTTATCTTCTTCAGGCCATGTTTACTCCATACGAAGCTATGGCACAATGTTTCCCCACTCGCATCCTTAAAACTCTTTTTTCATTCAGCTGCATCTAAGCAGTGGTGGTAATGGAGAAGTATTACTTCCCTACATACTGCAGAAGCTTTAGCCTAATATTTCTCAACCTTGGCAACTTTAACACGAGTGGACTTCAACTCCCAGGTTTCCCCAGCTAGCATTGCTGACTGAAGTATTCTCTGAGTTGGGAGTCCCCACATTTTAAAGTTGCTGAAGTTGAGAAACATTGCTTTAGCCTCTGAACATTTGTTGCTAGGGAAGCCTATCCGTTAGAACAGCTGCAATTCCCATTTGACTTCAAGATTAGTCTTCTTATTGATCTGAACACAGAATTAAGACCAAACTCTTCTCCAAGTTTTCTCAGAATAGCAAAAGTGAAAGGGGGAAAACAGAACCTGCCTGTTTCATCATATTTCAAGTCACTACACATATTCCTAAACCATATTGTTCCACCTCTCCCTCTCTTATTTTCCTCCTCTCACCTTACTTATACTTTATATAACAGCTAACTGTCAAACTGTAAAATACACAGATAGGATCTCTTAGCTAACTTAATCAGAAACTTTTAAGGATGTGTGTGTGTTAAAATACAGAAAAACAAAACTTTACCAGAGCAGTATACAGAGTTGAGAAGAACCGATACAGTCGCTTTGGAGGGCTATGAGATTTCTTATCAGCATTACAGAGCCACTGAATGGCAGAAATACTGCAAGAAAATAATTCAGGACAGTGAATATGATGTTTAATCTATTTTATAGTCACTGGTTATGGGTGATGCTTGTTACAAATTCTTACCTGATACAACCATCAAATGTTCCAGGTCGGAAGGGAATTCCCTGGGCCATATCTGCTAGCATCAGGTCTCCCTCCACTTCTCTCTCCATGGCTACATCTAATTAGAATAAAGAAAGCAGGACGCTGCCATGAAAGTTTAGCTCAGGAGAGAGCAAAAAAAAAAAAAAAAAAAAGAGCTCTACTCACCAAGCATTGCTGGACTGATGTCCATACCAACCCAACAGTGCCCTACTTCAGAGATATAATCACCACTTAAACCAGAGCCACAACTGATAGAAAAAGCACAATTAGGACAAATAAATATCTGCTCTCTTTTTCATCACATAAGATAAAGTGAAAAATTAAAAAAACGTTAAACCTTGGAGACATATTGTGTTACTTAAAAGCTACCCTTAAATGCAGAATGCACCTATTTTAAAATGAAGGTGTGGTTAATGGGAGCAGGGAAGAATTGCTTTAATACTTCGAGAATTTACAACTGTTTGAGAGGTGGCTTAAACTTACAAACATTTTCTCCCATACTTGTTTCCATCTGGAGGGACATCAGAAAGCATTTATTAGATGATAAGCTGCAGCTAAATGGCAAAGCAGTTTACTTGGGAGGGAGGCAACTTCTTATGATTCTGTTTCTACTCTTAGATAGGGAGAAAATCTCAGATTGGTGATCACAAGAAAGCCATCATTCTACCTTCTACCTGGCAGAGCTGCTTTCAGTGGAATATAACTATGTACTTAATGGGTCATGATTCAACACTGAGCATTTAAAGGTAATTGCTGCTCTTCTAAAGAAGGGCTTTTAATATATAGCCACTCATGCTTCAAGGAGACTTTTAAAATTTAGATACTAAAGGAAGTCTCAGAGCTTATATTAATTGGGTGGGTGGGTAATGCAAACTTAGTATCATTTCCCTAGGAAATAAACTTAAAAACCCATTCCTATTCTGGTAGATCAATCCCTTAAGAACAACAAAACAAATTTACCCAACATCCAGCAAAAAACATGGACGATTGTCTGGGAGACCCAACAATTCCACTGCCCGTTCAGACATCTGAGACTGAATCTCAATCATTCGAGAGCTAGAGGATGGAAATTGAATACATGAGCAACACCAAGAAACAAACATACAGCAGAGTATGCTCTTGAATACTCATAGAAAAACATAAGCTTCTTTTTAACTTATTCTTGAAATTGCCACAAGATGCATATACACAAACAATAAGCAATCTATTCCAGGTGCTCAGGAGAAGAAATGGTAGATGGTGGCACAGTGATCAGAATGTATTATTGTAGGCTAACTCAGCCCACTGCCAGCAGTTAGAGATTTTGACTGGCTCAAGGTTGACTCAGCCTTCCATTCTTCCGAGGTCAGTAAATGAGGACCCAGATTGGAAATTTTAACTAAGGAGATATGTGCTATGCGGATGCTATGTTGATTTGAGTTTTTAAATATATATATAAATTTTATAAATAAGCTGCATCTCACAGCCCAAGATTGCCTTACTTATGCGTGTATTTCCGAGCTTCAGCTTCATCATAGAACTAGGGGGAAAAGAAAAGAGAAATGAATAAAAGGAAATCACAAAAAGTTTTGCTGGATTCATTCAAAAGTCTTTCATCCTTCTTCTGGAAAGGTCATTAAAGAGAGATGAAAGCAATTCATGTGTTAGATTTTCCTTTTACTCCTGATTATCCTCTCCATCCCAATTTTTTTTCTTGCCAATAATACAATTTGACATGGACAAGATTTATTTTCTTATTGCTTCTATAGAACTGGGCTTTCACTTTAAATTACCAAGAGATCATTAAACAGACCCTGTGCTATTTTTCCTCCACCTGGTGACCTCATAGTACACTACTGATGCTTACACACCAACAGCCCTATTTGTCTCTAGAAGCAGAAACTGGGAAAAGTGTGCTTCCAAAAATGAAAAATCTATTCAGCTATTTCAGATATGTTGCTCCTTCAACACATTTTTGTCTCCAAAAATAGCAGTGTATTTCAGAGTTTAGATGAAAAGCTGGGCCTTTAACCTGAGTCAAAGCAAGATGGAAATAAGGAATACTGTTATTCCTTACTTTAAGTATTAGGTATTAGTGCTATTGTATTAGTATCACTAATACTAATTACTGTGTCAGTGTTAAAAACTTGACTGGATCCTTTTTATTTCATCTTCCTCTTTTCCATGGTGACTAACCAGAATTAATACCATAGGATCTTAAAGAGTTCCCTTCCCCTCATTTTTCATTAACATGGAACTACGAAATGGACTGAATATACAGACTCCATTCCATATTACTACATGATTAACCAAAAGAACCATCCTACAGGATCACACTGAATGTCAGAATTCAAACACAATGGAACAATCCATTTCAGCATTCAGGGATTTAACGTGTTACATTTACTTGTTTGGTGGACTAAGAAAACACCATTCCAGGCTGCTTCTACAAATTGAAACAAGAGCAGCACAACGAAATATGACATGAATGAGTGCATTACTTTCCAAAGATGTTTAAGTGGAGAATCCCATTCAGAAATGGAGCTTCTGGATTAGCAGTGGGCTATTCCAAACCCTTCCAGTGTATAATTTGGAAATAATTGCCATTCTTTATAGCTATTCTATTCCTTACACTTTTTCTGGCATCAAGGTCACATTTCAGCATCAATAACTACGATATTTTGTTTGCCGAAGACCTCCAAGGAGCAGGGTTCGAAAGAGAAGGGGAAATGCAACACAGAGTAGTAGGCTGCCTTTGGGCATGGAGATGCCACTGGTTAGCTCCAAAGGCTGACCAACACGAGCATTTCCACCTCTTCCCTATGAAACAGCGCCGTCTTCCCCCTCTGCCGCTACAAGATATGTACAAGATATGTGAAATTATCATATCTTACCAGCTCAGGAGGCCCGCGATGCTCAGGCCTCTTTCCACAGGCTGCCATGTTGCCTACCTTCGAACGTCACTCTTACGCGACACAGACTCCGTTAGAACCACAGAGCTACGAAAATTAATCTTCAAAACCTGGTGAGAGACACCCGACTTCTAATTTAACGCGTTTCTAGTCCTCAAGACGTTAATTACTGCTGTCGTACATCTCAGAGTCAGGTAGAGTCGGTGTAAAGCTAACGAACAAAATGTGGAGTTAAAAGCTCACGATTTAACTTCCCCATTCACAGCGCTTTCCTGAAGATATACATATATCTACTTGTCAAAGCGACGCGCATGCGTCTCCAGTGGCTCGCGGAGGTGGTGTCCAAACTCAGACGGGGGCGCGCACGCAACGGAAGAGACACCAGTATTACCCGCCGCTACTTGCGGCGTGCGCGCTCCGCTCGGGCTCGGCCCTGCCTTCGCTGAGGTGGCTGAGGGGAGCCGGCGGGGGAGCGGGCTGCTGCTGCCGGAGGATGGGGGAGGCGGTCTTGTCCGCGACGCTGGTGGGCTTCTCGCTGGTCCTCGGCGCCGTCGTTTTGTGTGGGCTACTGTTGTTTCTGACGCTGCGGACGAAGGCCGCGACGAGCAAGGACGACGTGGCCAAACTGAGCGGGGCGCCTGAGGGTAAGCGAGGACGAAGCGCTGAAGCCGCGCCGCCAGCTTTCTGCGGGGACGGGGTTTTGAGGCCACGTTTCCATCTTGCGCAAGAAATGAGCCGTGGCAGCTCCCGGTTTAAAAAAAAATTTCGGGAACGCGCTGCGCTTTATAGTTTTCCGCGATCCTTGTCCCAAAGATGCTGTTTTTCAGGAGGCAACTGAACGTTCCTGTTTTTTCTTTTGAAGACGTTTTGCTTCTCATCCAAGAAGCTGCCTCAGCTCTGACAGGATGGTGGGGAATGGAAGGATTTATATTCCTTGGCGGACAGCATGTCATTTGCATCCTTTTAGGGTCGTTGAAGCCCTTGGAGGGCTTACCTGTGTCCTCAGGGTCACCTGAGTAGTGCTTTTGATTGCTGTAGTCTGCAATTTTTCCTCTAATTTCCAGAGAAAAATTGCAGACTACAGGAGCCAGGAGCACTACTCAGGTAATCCTGAGGACACAGGTAAGCCCTCCAAGGGCTTCAACGAACCCTCTAAAAGGATGCAAATGCCCAGCTGTACGCAAGGAATATAGATCCTTCCATCCCCCACTAACCTGTTTGAGCTGAGGAAGCTTCTTGGATGAGAAGTGAAACGTCTTCAAAAGAAAAAAAAACAAAGTCCAGTTGCCTCCTGAAAAAGCACCTTTGGGACAACCGTGACCTGGATGACTGAGAAGCTCTACAGATTTCCATTATCCTTGTGAGCATGGCTTTGTGACTGGATCACTGAAGCATTTCTGACTGACTAGCAAAGGCTTCATTGGATCAGTCTAATAGTTGGAAGAATCCGTCTGTGAGTGGGAAACTTGGTTTCAAATCTTAAAATTGGAGGTACGTTCAGCAGAAGCCTTGGAGCCGTCATTTTCGCCACAAAGAAAGAGGAATTGGTCTTGGCAGAAAGGCAAAAAAAAAAAAAAAATGCACCCTGAAATATTGCCTCGTTTGGCTTGGAATGTATATGGGGCTCGCTTCATGTCGCTGTACCTATGGCATCACATTGAGGAAATTTTAGATTGCTTATAAGGGTCTTGGACAAGGAAGGTTCATCATTGGGTCAAGTAAGCTGGTGTGGGCTTTCTGGACTTCCCAGCAAAGGTTTATTTTTCTAAACCTATAGGTTGGGAATTAAATCTGGAATGTCATTAATAGAAAACCCATGTTCAGCAAAAAGCTACAGTCTCAGTACAGGTAGTCCTTGACTTTTAACACTTTGTTTAGTGACCAGTTATAACGGCACTGTAAAAAGTGACTTATGACCATTGTTCACACTTGCAGCATTACCAAATGTCAAGCCTGAAATTGACATGTGTAGCCATTTTATTTAGCTCTATATTCTTATCATATATTCCTTTTCTTTCTTTCTCTTTGTTGGTAATGAGGGGAGGGTTTTGGGCTCACCACATTCCTAAGGTGAAAGGAGTAGTTAGATAGTGAAGATTGTTTTGGCTATGTGATTTTTCCTTCCCGTGGGAACAGAGCAAGTCCCTGCTTAAACCCTGGAGGTGGAGATTGATGATACCAGGCAACGTTGATTTACTGCTATTGGGGAATGGGACTTTTGGAGGCTGTTTCTACTTTCCAATATTATGTGGTGTAATTCCGGTTTATGTCAGATCTGGAATTACAACAGACTTTACCAATTTGATGCTTTCCTAAATAAAAGAAATTTGTTTTGGAAGATGGGCTTTACTCATTTTTTTTAATGGATTTCATCACTTGGAAACCTGACACCAAAATCACATGATCAAAATTCAGACACTTGGCAACTGATATTTATGAGGGGCAATATCCCAGGGTCATATGATCACCTTTTGAAAATTTCTGACAAGCAAAGACAATGGGGAAGCCAGGTTCATGTAACAATCATGTTCCTAATTTAACAATTGCAGTGATTCATTTAACAACTGTGGTAATCACAGTTGTAAAATGGGACAAAACTCAGTTGACAAATGTTGCACTTAGCAACAGAAATGTTAAACTCAATTGTGATCATAAATTGAGGACGATTTATTTCTCAACCTTGTCAACTTTAAGATGACTGGAATTCTATCCTCAGTGGCCTTCATAACAAATGCTTTAACTAGAGCAATCTCACAGTTGCTTTTCCCAATATACTAAGCAAGCAATAAATGTGTTTTTCTTTTCTTCTTGTGGCTTAATATGTTGTGCAAATCCAATTTGTTTGGTTAATTTATGGTTGAAGTGTGTTGCAAATTGGTGGGTAATTTAGTCACCAAATTAAGAGACAATAGAAATGCAGCCATTGAGTTTTGATAATAAAATGGGAGAAGAATGACCACTCTGTGCCATTTTGAGCTCATTGGAAGATAGCTAGAAAAAAAATCTTAAATGACAAAACACGATTCTTAAATGCACTGCTGTGGTGGAATGTAGTCAGGAGTCACAGGAGGGAGGGGCTGCCACCCAGAGAGTAAAGAGGAGGGGAGTTGGAATGTTTGGTAGGCAGGAAGAAGGCTAAGATAGCCCCTTCTCAGCAGTTCGCACAATACAGGCAGCCCTCGATTTAACACCACTTCATTTAGTGACCAAAGTTACAATGGCACTGAAAAAAGAGACTTTTGACCTTTTTTCACACTTGTGATTGTTGCAGCATCCCCATGGTCATATGATCAAAATTTGGATGCTTGGCAACTGATTCATATTTATGACAGCTGCAGTGCCCTGGGGTCATATGAAAAGCTTTTGTGACATTCTGACAAGAAGTCAATGGGGAAGCCACATTCACTTAACAACCCAGTTACTAACTTAGCTGCAATGATTCACTTAACAACGATTGCAGGAAAGATTACAAAATAGGCCAAAACACTTAACAAATGTCTCACTTAGCAACATAAGTTTGGGCTTAATTGTGGTTGTAAGTTGAGGAATACCTGTACATAGTTGTGTCTGGCAAGATTCTGTGCATAGGCAAACAACAATGAAACAGAACTGTTAGGGATAACATTGTTTACCCTAACTGATTTAGGTGAAATAATAACTATGAATCATAGTTAGTGTATGTTAGTGTGTATGCAGCTTTAACTGTGGAAATAGCAATTAAAGGAGTGGTTAAGAAAACAATATAAAAGTAGCAAGACTACGGCTTGCTCACTCTCTCTGGCTTTGATAATCCCTGATTACTGCTTTGAAATCAAGACTGCATTGCTCGAACGGGA
>BLBF01000036.1:9137557-9171976 GCA_015471245.1 Laticauda colubrina | reverse complement strand
ATTTTTACTGTATGTTAATAAACATACAAGCTTAGCTCACTCATTTATCTGTGTGCCTATCTGACTAACGCTGCACATTCTGTTTAGCTTGTCTACCTAACCCTGGTTGGGGAACCCAGGCTTAACAAGAACTAGCTCCATATGTCTGACAACTGCAACTACGAGAGTATTGATGGCATCATAAGAATAATGAAGCAAATGATGATCCCTGAAACTTTGTTTTATATATTAAAAAGTATTTTAAGATACTACGAGACTATACAAAAGGTTAACATGAAATTTTTACTAAAGGTGATTATTTAGAGGTCTTCATATCATATTTCCCTCATTCCTTTCTTAGCCTTTATGCTCCAAAGACATGTGAATCTTTATGTAATGGACATTTTTATGACTTAAACTAATAAACATTAACTGATACAGAAATAACTTCATTTTAAAACCTTGGCTTTTAGATTAAAAAGTATTCTGCTGCAGGCTACTTATACTTATTTTTTGTTGTGCTGATTGGATGATTGAAAAAAACCCTATTAGTGATTCAAACAACTGTTCAAACCAATTGGCTCTTCATTTGTGAAAGCTTTTCTTCAACTGAATTCCTCAGATCAAAATGTGAATGGTGATGCAGCCAGCAAAACAGGCCTGAAAAAGCCAAAACAGCAGCGAATTAGAAAAGAGAAGCCCCAACAGCATACTTTTACACACCCACTTCTGGCTTCAGCCCTCAAGGTGAGCTCTGGTGGGTAACTTATTCTTACATGCCACTATTTCACTTTTTTTTTTTTTTTTGAGCCATGTGTCTGCCACCTGGTCTATTTTTATTCTTGGTAGTGAAATTATTAAAAATGTAGTAATAATTGGAAATTTAAAGGTGCAGTTAGAAAAATAACTGAACACTTCTGCCATCTCATTTCCGAAATCTTGGGAAGTCAGAATTTGTAACTGTACTATTCAATGGTAACAGTGAACATTTCTAGAAAATTCACCAGGTTGCTGTGAAAAAGGATCGAATTCATATTGTATAGCTTTCATTTTCTGGGACCTGCCTCCTCCATACCCCATACCATGAGGTGTGCTTTGAATGTAATTATCTGGTTTTTATTTTGAAATCCTGAGCTACTATGCAGAAATAAACAGCTTTGTGATATGAAAAAGCAGGGTCCATCCTGCCACAGCTTTACCATTATATCTTCCTGTTCATTGATGAACTTACAAGCATTTTGCTTTAGTTGATTTTAGCAACTTGTCCAAGGAGATAAGTGGGAATCCAGCTGTTTACTGGATGATCCATAGCAATGGTTTTGTTAACAGATAGATAGCAGAAGAAAGCAAATAGTTTTGAGACTAAAACACCCTAACTTTTCTTTTCCAACTTCACTAAGTATATCCTGACTCTAAAACAATTTGATCACTATTTCAAAGTTGAATTAGCCTGTTCTGAGTTTGGAATGTTCATAGTAAAATTGGAAAAGATGTTAAAGGTCATGAGGTTTCTGTTTCATTGAAAGTATACTTTCTTTCTTATATCCACAATTTCCAAACAAATCTTTAATTTTAACTGCTTCTTGCTCCTTCGATAACAGATCTTCATTACAAAAGATACCTAGATTTATTCATAAGCCACAAGATTTTTTTTTTCCTGCAGGGCCACAGTGGAAATGTTACTTGCCTGGACTTCAGCAATAATGGAAAGTATTTGGCATCCTGTTCTGATGACCGCACGGTGCGTATCTGGAGTACCAAAGACATTTTGGAGAGGGAGCATCGCTGCATGCGGGTTAATGTGGAACTGGATCATGCTACCCTGGTCCGCTTCTTCCCAGACTCCAGGTAGGATGGAGATTTGGATAATATCCTTTGCATTAACTGCTTACTTTTAACCTGCCCTAATCCTGAAGGAAAATACCTAGTGTGTACAATCAAAACAATAATAAAAACTAAACTGAAAAAAGATTTGTAGAAACTTTGTAGGAAGATCACTGCAAAAAAGGACAGGCTGACCTGATGAGTTGTTTCAGTCTCACAAAGAGTCTGAAGATTTTGCTTTGCTGTGATTCCTTTTGGCAGAAAAGCAGCTGGAACCAGCAGTAAGAAATGAAGCTCGTCTGAACTTGCAAAAATGGACGCATTTTCACGTGTTTCACAAACCATTGTGGTGTATGACTACCAAGCAGAGCAGCAGCTTCTTTGTGCTCGTTGTGTTGCTTATATGCCTTTCTTTCCTTCTCTCAGAGCTTTCATTGTTTGGTTGGCAAATGGAGACACCCTCAGAGTTTTTAAAATGACAAAGAAAGAGGATGGCACTTTTACATACATCGCAGTCCCAGAAGAATTTCCAAAGCAGCACAAGGCTCCTATCATTAATATTGGGGTTGCTGATACAGGTATGAAAGCTGGTCTTTTGAACAGCCTAGCTAGGGAATGGTTCAGCTTTATTTCCTTAAAAGGAAATTAATTTGCTTAGTTTCCTGAATAATATATACAGCTGTATCAGCCTGTCAGAATTGTAGCCTTTGCCCTTTATTCCCTAGGGAAGTATATCATGAGTGCCTCCAGTGACACCACCATCTTGATCTGGGACATGAAGGGGGAAATTCTGGCTAGCATCAACACCAACCAGATGAACAACACCTTTGCAACTGTGTCACCATGTGGGAGGTAAGGAAGGGCAGGCATTTATTTATTGTCAGAAGGATAAAGATCTTTGTGCTCTAAATAATATTGAAGAACAGAAAAGTGGCAGCTCACAAAGTGGTTCCATTCATTTTGGCATTTCCTTTCCTATAGGTTTGTTGGTTCATGTGGATTCACTCCTGATGTAAAGGTGTGGGAAGTGTGTTTCAGCAAGAGTGGAGATTTCCGGGAAGTGATCAGAGCCTTTGAGCTGAAGGGGCATAAGGCTGGCGTGTATTCATTTGCTTTTTCCAATGATTCTCGACGGTGAGAAGCTATTTCTCATTTCTATGGAATAATAACATTTTTTATAATAACTTGTTCACATTTTCCCTTTGAGTCCTCTGTCTAGTTTTCCTGATACCCTTGGTGTGAGGAAGAGAAGGCCCTTTGGAGTTATAAACCAATGGAGGAATTTTTATAAACCAATATATAAACCAATGGAGGAATTTCCTTTGAAGATTAAATGGATATGTTCCCACAATATACAGTATTTAGCCAGCTCAAATCAGAACTTATCAAATGAATTTAGACAACTTGCTAAGTTTGATTAATTTGGGGCTAGAGTTTTTTTTTTTTTTGGGGGGGGGGGGGCTTATGTTGTTTTCAGTCAAATCATTTGATTCACAATTTTATGTATTCTGTAGACTCAGAAAATAAATTATGAATTAATGAAGTTAAGTACATGCAATTAATAAGTGGTCCATTCTTCAGCAATGTCCTTTGTTAATAGGTTCTCAGTTGGTTTATTTAGTAGGATTTATAGCCTAGCATTCCTAAATGTGGCTAAATTGCTAGGGCAATTGAGTATGTTCTCCTGCAGGTTTTTTAAACAGTTTTTAATCTTTTTATAGATTTTATTATAAGTTTAGGATTATTTTGTTATATTGTTTTATGTTTTTAATTTGGTAATGGTTCAGAGTCACATATATGAGATAGGCAACTATATACATCAAATAAATGAATTCTCAGGAAACTAAAAAGAGATACATTCTGATACCAACAGGCCAGCTGAAGTCTTAAAATATTACTGAGGGATAATGAGTTTTATCAGATCACTTGAACACCTCATACCTCATACGTACTGAGTATGTCTATATGCATAACCATTTTCCAAATTTGTGATGTGAATTATATAATCACGGGGAGCTCTGTGGTTAGCTTCTGGACATTAGAACTGAAGAAAGGAAGCATAAACAACAAGAAGCTGAAAGACCCTACCAGAGCCAAGCCAGTACATTCATCTAACTATAGTATTAACTTGAAATTGCTAAAAAATATGTGCCATTCTCTCACCCTAACAGGATGGCAACAGTTTCAAAGGATGGCACTTGGAAGTTCTGGGACACAGATGTTGAATACAAGAAGCAACAAGATCCTTACCTATTGCTGACAGGCAGTTGCAAGGTAACTGAGCCCTGCCGCATTGCTTTGGCTCCTGATGCACGGGCAGTGGCCATTTCCAGCAGCACCAGCATCTTTCTCTATAATACACAGCGAGGAGAGGAGGAAGAGTACTTTGAAGGTGCTCATGGAGAGCACATAACAGACTTAGCCTTTGATGTGAACAGTCGCTTCCTGATTTCCTGTGGGGACCGAGCCATCCGTGTCTTCCACAACACAACTGGGTATAGGGCTGTGGTGGAAGAAATGAAGACGCTGCTGAAAAAGGCTTCTAATGAGTCTACTAAGCAGAGACTGCAGCAACAAATAACAGATGCCCAGAGTGCATTGGATAGTATCTATGGCAAGAAGAAGTGAATTGCTCCAAAAAGCATGTTTTCTGTGCAAATTTGGGGTTAGTATTTTTTAATATGTAGAATGAGAATTAATAAAAACATTTTTTGCACAGCTGTTGCATCCTGGGATTTCCTAAAGACTATTTAGAACAGCGAAGACAAGACAGTTTGTCCTGTTGCTCTAATTGTCCATTGGTGCATAGGGTTGAGTCACATCCCATTAATTAGAATTTTGTAGAAACATAATATAAAAAAAACCTAGCTAACTGTTATCTGCATTAGCTGCTTGTGGGCTCTTTACTCAATTTAGTTTTGAGAGATGTGAATTCTCTGATGCATGCTTCCCTGAAAAAGGATGGGTTTGGTTAGTGGTATATTTATAGCTTTCTCATCTTTAGTTTACAAACAAGAATAAACTAAAGTACAAAAATACAAGTAGTCCTCAACTTATGGTCAGTCACTTAACTGTTCAAAATTATGATGGGCCCAGAACAGGTGATTTCCCACCCATAAAACACTTCTGGCTGTTGTAAAATGTGCTCCCCTTCAGAGTCATATGACTGCCTTCAAGATGCTTGGCTCACTTTTTCAACTAATTGCAGCATTCTATGATTATGTGAGTGTGATTTAGGACTTATTTTGCCAATTTTGGCAAAAACTGCCCAATTCAATCTATGGGTTTACTCTTATGACTTGCACTGTTCTCTTAATGACCACCATAAACAAATGTTTTAAAATAGGATCAAGTCACATGGTTTGCCCCAACTTATTACCATAACAACTTACTACTGGAAATCCAATCCCAATTATTGTAAGTCAAATACTACCTACACAATCAAATTCAATAATATATAGCACAAAGAATTCAAAATTATTCACATCCTGTACTTGAGCATACAGAGTTGAAACTACTTGGATAAAATCAGTCACTGTCAAAACCATGTCCAAAGTAAAGTGAAGTTATCAAGGAATGCATTCTAAACTAAAGACCTTTCTGAATTTTTTATTTGAAGAGTTCTATGGGAAAAAAAAGAATAGATACAAATCATAAATCATAGTATGTCAAGGATTCAAAATTATTAAAATGATTCAATCATCTCAATTATTATTCAAAATAATTCACTTATTGGGGATGTGTAGATAGGGTTAACTTCCAGGTAACTCAGAGGCTTTTATTTGTGAGTAGATGTAGACAGCACTGAGCTGACCTTCACTTATCTCAAAAAGCTGTATGGTGTTGGACTTAAGTGGTATCTTCAAGAAAGGACAGGAGTCCAGACAGAAGCTGAAAAGTATCCACGAGAAAGCAATGGCAAGTCACTTCCATGCTATTTCCATTAAAACTACAATAGTGTATACAATAAAGTCACCAAGAATTACCTAAGCTGAATTTGAAGATGTCTGTACCTCTACTTTTCAAATATCATGGGACTATACTGGAAAGCTAATATTATCTTCACTAAGCTTACTTGATTAGATTACCGCATTCCTTTCTAAGGAGTAGTCTTAAAAGTGCTTACAATATTGGCTTACAATATAAGAAATATCTTCCTAGGTTAGGTTCCCATTCCCTCTGGCAGCTTTATAGCTAAGAGCCTGAGGACCGTATGATTCGGTTGAGGACCTAAACATAACCAGAATACAACGTGCACGTTGCTTCCCTCCACATGACAGTGACTCTAAGGCACAGGTGTCAAACTCATGGCATCACATGATGTATTGCAATGTTTCCCCCCTTTTTGGAGCTGGGATGGGCATGGCCTGCACATAATGCATCCAGCCCATGGGCTGCCAGTTTGACATCCCTGCTCGAAGGGATAACTACAAATCCAGAACATGCCACAACAGAAATAACATACTGTACTATGTAATGCATATTCAGGCTATTGGTTCCAAAGCTGCCTTAATTATTGACTTCTAATTTGCGAATATTTGCTGTATCCCAAACCATCCCTAAACTGGGAGTATTTAGATGTATTAGGATAACAATTCCCACATTTTCATATTCGTGGGTGTAGCCACCATGTATCTTAAGAGTGCTTCAGATGGAAGGGGCTGTACAAAAAAGCCTGTCAGATTTAATAAACTTAGCGTACGGACTTCATAGTGCTCCAGTAATTTGAACTAAACCAGGTACCGTTATGGTTGGATAAATACATTACCAAGTGTATTTGGTTTTGGGTTGAATGTTTTGGCTTAATGTTATATGTGAACCAGAGCACTATACTTTATTTCATGAACCTTATTTTTAATATTTAAGACTTACCATAAAGCAAACAGTTAAGTAAACCTAGCCTATATGCCATCTTCCAAATTATAATTTCCCCTTACGTAGCAATCTCCGAAAAGTTCTGTGATATGTGAACTAGGTCAGCCAAGTCACCTTCGTACTTTAGGGACTTGGAACCTTCTTCTGAGTCATAGCACTGGTCCACACAGCCCAACTTCCCGGAAACAAGAAGTGAATCCTCACAATACTTTTGAGTAGGCTAAATATTTTGGGTAATACATGATTCGATGTGAGAATCCAACTGTCTCTTTAGTATGGGATGTCATAACACAACACAAACAGCACGAGAAATCTAAAAGGCAGTTTTACCTTTGAAAAGCTACGCTTTATAAACACACCCTCGGGAAATCTCACAACTCGGCTAGTTTGGAAAAAATTAAAAAAGCTCCCAAATCCACAAGATATCACTGCGAAGGCTCAAAGGAAACACTCATCTGCCATAAAAGAAAGCCTTTCTCCATTTGTACCTACGATTTGAAGTTAGGTCTTAAGAATCCAAAACAGACCTTCTATTACAGCTTTTTTCGACTACTTTCCCACACATAAATGGCATGGAATCACTTTAGGAAACTGTATAGCTGCATTTCCCCCGAATTGCATCTAAAATGAATCGATAGCAAACAAACAAAACCAGTTCTTCTGAAGCCGTACAAAACCCCCGTCCTGCTGCCAAGGACAGTCCACAACTCGCTTCGCAGCTCCCCCGTGCACGGGGCCCGTGAAGCCGCCTTGCGCATGCGCTTCAGGAGCCCATGCTCTTCCTCAGGCGGGGCGCTGACGCGTTACGCACGGAGGTAGAGGGGCGGCACGCGCATGCGCATGTGGGCACAGCGGCTGCTGCGGGATCTGGGGCTGCTGGGGCCACAGGCGCCATGTCGGGCCGCTCAGTGCGGGCAGAGACCCGCAGCCGCGCCAAGGATGACATCAAAAAAGTCATGGCGGCGATCGAGCGCGTTCGCAAATGGTGGGGGACAGGAGGGAGGGGTCGCAGGGGGGGGAGGGGTCTGATAAAGGGTCAACCAATCCCCGCCGAATGCGGCCTTGGTGACAGCTAAGCAGCCAACTGGTGGCAGGCGTTTATTTTGGTGGGTGGGGCTTTTGCCAAACGGCCAATCATCTCGGAACAACTGAAGTGGCCAGGTGCGGGAAGCTGTGCGATTTGTAGTGCAGGCAGTGGGACCTGTCACATTGTTTCGATTGACGTGACCCTACACCAGTCCGATCCCAGGGGAGTTAAAAAAAAAGTAAGGAGCCGGGTTGCTATAGGAATTGGCGGGCCTACCTGCCTCATCCAGCTGCTTGGAGGTGGGTGCGGGCGGGAGGGAGATTTTTGCTTGTTCGCGGGTGCCGCATAAGTTTTGTCTGCAAAAACAGGAAGGGGAAGAGGAGGAGGAGGAGGATGTCAGCCCACCTCGATTTTTAAAAAATCTGTAATTGTGTGACGTTGACAATCTGCACAATAACCTTGTCAGGTAGGCCAATAGCAGCAGCTCCGTATTTCAGACAGGTGAGAATCTAGGGGCGCATGAACCAGAAAACAGAGCCTCCATCTTTTAGAATCAGTCTACCACAGAATATGAGATTTGGTAACACCCCATGTGGGATGTCTTGTTGCCCTGTTTTGGCAAATGGGGATGCCTGACTGAGACATGTGTTATGATCCATATCTACCCAGAAGTATTCTAGCCAATGGATGATTATTTTGGCCAACACATTATTTTCCTTGTTGGAGCTCAAGAGTTCTGATAAGGAGAAACAAGCAGCTCAATGCAGCTGATAGGTTTTGGGGGCCAGTATATGGGAGCCATGTTCTTTCTAGGTGGCAGAGATGTGATTGTTCAGGGCCTGGTTTATGTTTCTTCGACAGTTGCAAAGTATTTGGTCTGATATAGCAAGTTGTGTCTGAACCTCAACATCTAAAGATAAACAACTAAGAATTGGTTATTGGTATACCCCTTAAAAATGAGTGGTTTTTTTTTGTTTTTTGTTTTGGTTGGCTGCTATTAAAACGAGGGAAAACATAAAACACCCAGCAGTTTTTTTAATATATATTCCCATGGGTCAGATTATGTCAGAGAGCGCTTGAAATGAACTTTGTCTGATTCACTTCATTGGCAACTGGGTGCAGGTATGTTTTTTAAATTTGGGTTATACAGATACAGCTGTACAGGAGTGGGATAGAGAAATTGATTTCTAACATGGTTACTGTTTGAAGACAATGAGTGGCTAAATTTGGTGTGGGGAAGAGAATAAATGCAGATTCCTGAGGTCTGGCACCAGATATTTTGGCTAAAAGGAAAAATAGCAGGGACCGAGCAGTTCATTGGTCAGTTTAATGAATACTATGCTTTCCAGATCCTCCCAAGATAAAGGAATGGAGCACACTATAAACCAGTGGAAATTGGTAAAATAGCACCAAAGTAGTAAAAAGTGTTTCTTTTCTAAGTCAGCAGCAAAAGAAAAAAGAGCCAAGCCTGTCAGAACCAGCTTTTCTTGGGGGAAAAATGCTTACATTTCTCCACACAACATGCCAAACCATAAAACATAGTTTACTGGTAATGGCTAGGTCTGAACTACCTAAATAAATTTCATTATGTCGTAACATAGTGTGAATATCATCACAGTAAAGTATAACATGGTCGATATGTTTTGCTTTTGGAAGTAGTTTGAAACCTTTTATATGGACTGAATTGTTTTTTTTATGGTATGTGAATACAATCACTAGCTGCTATTAACAAAACTTTAGACATTACTGATACATTACTGATACATCTGTTGAAACATATTGAACAATGGTAGAGAAACAGAAATAACACGATTGCCAAGTATCAAAGGTTAGTACTGTAGAATTTCAGCTTATCAAGTGATGCTGGTATTTGAATCTGTAAACAACTTGAGATTCTGAGAAAATAACTTCTTATCTGTGTACTTTAGATCTCTTTTGTGGTTCCCCACAACAGCTATAGTAAGCTTGGTAGCTATAGGAAACATGCAAAAAGATTAGTCTTGTGTTTATTGTAACTCTGTTAATACATACCAGCAGATTGTATGAAATGGATTGAAGATATTATTTTGTTTGTAGCTATGATTTTTCTCTATGTTGTTTTTAATGCTATGTTTTATAACTCTGGCCTATGCAATCTCTGAAAGTCTTGGGTGCATCCCTAACAGGCCTTCAAAAAGCTGCCACCACATTATAATTATTAATGTATTAAAAACAACAATATTAGTCTGAGAAGTTATTTTATTCATATATAACTTAACATACATTAAATTGTTTCATTTTTTACATGACCCTCCCTATTTTTTGTTATATGAGCCCCACTCAAAAGCTAAGTTTGGATTCCAAAATGTTATTTACTCCTGAGCTAGGTGATTGTTTCATTTACAGTTCTGAACATAGAGTGCTACAATTCACCTTCCCCTCAAAAGGTGAGAAGACATGCTTGTACAATTTCACCTTGGCCTCTGTACAGCTGAAGAAAAAAAGCAGAAACCCAATAAACCTGAAATAACTTCACTATTCACCTAAGCCAAACCTGTAAATTGTAGCTGGGGAAGAAGCTTGCTTGACTGTATCTAATCTCATTCATGCTTTGATGCAGGGAGAAGAAATGGGTAACAGTGGGAGACACATCTCTGCGGATATTCAAGTGGGTGCCTGTGGCTGATAGCAAAGAGGTGAGGGATGAGAGCTTCAAGGAACAGATCCTGCTGGAAGGGGGGCTTGGGCTTCTTTCTCCAACATGAGGCAAGAACTGGGGCATCCGGCAGAATGAACAATATGCTACCTTTTACTTTCCCTTGCTACAAACAAAAATACAGAGATAATCCTGACGATAGTGTTACAGATGTCAGTTCATTTTTAGTAGATTTCCTGCCTCTCTCAAGGAAATTAAAAATGAAACATAAATAAATTCCTTCTGCTTTGGTATGTATGCAAGGACCATCCTTTCCCAGCTACCTCTACCTGACCCACCAAATTGGGGAGGCAGGGTATGTTATAGTCCTCTTTCTTAAGGAGATCATCTAGTGGGACCATGAAGAAGGGCCTCCTCTATTGTTGGTTCTTCCCTGTGGAACATCATCCCTGTGGAGATAAGATTGGCCTCCAAATTAATACTGTTTTGGAAAGCCCTGAAAACATGCTTTTGCCAGTGGACCTGGGGACCCCAGGATGATGTAGTGGTTTGTTTGATTGTTATTGGTAGGTGGGTTTTGTATTTGAGATATTTATGTCTGTAAGTCACCCGTGGAATCACCTGGAATGAGTTGGGCAGCCATATGCAGTACATTTTCTAAATTGATGACAACTTGGATGTGTGATGAGGGAGAGCATTATTTAAAGACTTCTTAATAAATGACAGGAAAACTGTATTTCTCATGCTTAATTCTTCAAAAACATGTCACATTCTAGCTAAGGAGGCCTTGCTTTCCTCATGGAGAATCCTTTGAATCTACTGGTGGCCTCTGAAGCCCAATCTGTTCCAACTGCTAATTGTAGAGGGTGCATATATGTGGTAGAGATATTTCTTTTGCATATTAGCTACAACACTCACTACCTTCTTTCCCATTTCAAGAAAGAGAAGTCCAAATCCAGTGGTACTGCTGCTGCCCCAGAACCAAATGGCTATCCAGCTGAAACTGCAGCCAACTCTTCCCTTCTCCTGGAATTCCAAGGTGATTAGATTTCAGGTCTTTCTTGCATATTGATAAAGCAGAAGTGACATGGCTCTGCAAGCACTGGCAAAGAGGTCCTCTAAGAGCCTGGGGCATCATTACCACATAACAGGATCAAGAAAGCAGCACCCCTATTTTAAATCATGCAAGTCATTACTAGTCAAAGTGGATGATACTGGGCTAGATGGTCCCGTCTTTCAAACCATGTTACGATAATACAGTATTCCTGCACTTAGGCAGTAAAAACTAAATGCACAGGTATAGATTAGGTGGTAATCTGGTTCAACAGTAGTAACTATATGAGAGATCTTGGTGGTCCAAGTAGATCATCACTTAAGTATAAAGCAAACAGTGTTTTGCAGCTGCCAAAAAAACCAATGCAGTCCCAGGCTGCATCAACAAAGATACAGTATCAAGATCACAAGAAATGATAGTGCTGCTCTATATTGCATTAGTGAAGCCTGTCCAGTTCTGGTCACCATGATACAAAAAAAATGCTGAGAGCCTAGAAAGAGTGCAGAAAGAGAAAGGCAACAAAGATGACAAAGGGTCTGGAGACTAAACTGAATGAACAATTAAGGGATTTGGGTATGTTTATCCTAACGAAGAGAAGGATTAAGGGTGACATAATAACTGTTTTGTGATGCTTGAGGGGCAGTCACCAGGAGAAGGACACTGAGTTATTCTCCAAAGCACCTGCAAGCAAGACAACAATGGGTGGAAGCTTGTCAAAGAGAGATCAAACCTGGTACTAAGGAGAAGTTTCCTGATAGTAAGAACAATCAGTGGAACAGCTTGCCTTCTGGAGTTGGGGTACTTCGTAGTTGAAGGTATTTAAGAA
This sequence comes from Laticauda colubrina, assembly GCA_015471245.1. NCBI lineage: Eukaryota > Metazoa > Chordata > Lepidosauria > Squamata > Elapidae > Laticauda > Laticauda colubrina. The sequence continues at coordinate 9,159,756 of BLBF01000036.1, read as the reverse complement.
AAGATTGGACAGCCATTTGTCCAGAAGGCAATAAGGTCTGCCTTGGACAGGGGGTTGGACTAGAAGACTTCCAGGGTCCTTTCCAGCATATGCTCATGTACTATTGCAAATATCAGGAAAACATTTTGGAGATTTGTGTAACTTAAATTGGTTATATAACCAAAGATCCAAAATTACTATTTTAATGTAATTTCCATCTTTCTCCCTAGTTTTGAAATTTAGTCTGGCTTTGTTTGTCATCAGTAGATGTATAGGACAACTGAATTTCTGCCTCCAGCTATTGGAAATTCTGTTCACTTGTTTCTGGTATTTCAGCATACTTCAGAGGATCCCTTCAGTCCATAAGTCTTAGAAACTTGAATTTGATTTTTATCACAAAATCTCAAGATTCTCATGAAATTGAATTTTGTGTTCTAGTCTGTTTTTGTCTTTCCAGTCCAAGGGTGTCGAACTCACGTCGTCATGGTGGCATCACATGACATATTGGGACATTTCCTCCCTTCGCTAAACCAGGCATGGGTGTGGCCAGCATGTGACGCATCCGGCCCATGGGCCAGGAGTCTGACAGCCCTGTTCTAGTCTGTTAAAATACTGTAGTAGACCTAAAACCATCCCTTGGTCCTGGCTATCTTTGTTCAAGAATTACCCTGACAAGGAGAGGGGATTACACATTTTACTTACCCATGGTGTGAAGTAGTATGTCTTAGGGAACAACCATCTGAAAATCTGAGTTTCATTTCAGTTGTCCTGCAGGTATACCTGCAGTGCTACTTTTGGTTCCAGCTTACTGAAAAGTCTTTTTTTTTCTGTCTGGTTTCCCCAGATGAGAACAGCAATCAGAGCTCCCTTTCAGACACCTATCAGCTAAAGGCAGACAGTAGTGCTGCTTCCAGTCCCAGTCCACAGCAAAGTGAATCCATGAGCCCTAGCCACACTTCTGACTTCCGCACTGACGATTCACAGCCACCCACGCTGGGACAGGAGCCCTTGGAAGGTGAGTCATTTGGCTAAAGAGTTGTGGCATCACAAAAACCCATTTCTGTCGCCACTGAGGGAGAACTAAGACAGGCCTGACATATTATGTAGAATTACTGGTAAGGGGCTTCAGCAGTAACAGCATACTATCCTTGCTATTTTCGACTTCTCCAGAGTATTGAATAGCCATACTTCTCCAGTTCAGTAAAAACCTTGAAGTGTCACTGACCCATTTTTCTTGTTAACTTTCAGAACCTGCTCTCCCTCCATCAGAAGTAGCTGATGAGCCTCCAACCCTTACAAAAGAAGAGCCAGTAAAACTCAAGGCTCAGGTAAGGCCTGTGGAATAGGTAACAGCTTCCGAAGGCAGATTCAGACCCACACTCTTTAGCAGCATACAGTATTAATATTCACACATTTCTGTCTGAACATTCAGCTAGAGTTCCCAGCCAGCCCATGAATTTAATCAGAAAGTTGATTAGCTCTGGTTATTTTCCATGTGTTACAATCTAAAATAAAATCTGTGTCAAGCCCAGCTTGATTTCTAGCATCTTGATGGATACATCCATATATCTCCCTTAGTAATCTGTCATTGCCCTTTTCTAACATGATTTCTTAGGACAGCCTAGTCTCCCAGGTATTCCCTGGAGTTCTTCCATCAAGTACTAAGCAAGTCCAGTCCTGTATAGCTCTCCAGACCAAATGCAGTCATTCAGGTGTTCCACTTCTGAGATGTTTAATCAAGAGTGGCTGATACATCCTTCTGTAGCCTTGCTTTTCTGGATAAGCAAGGAATGGGGAGAAGGAAAAGTCCCTTAAAAATGACTTTACAGATCTGAAAGGCAATTATTCTACTGGAAAACCACTATGGCAGGGGTCCCCAACCCCCAGGCCACGGCCCAATACCAGGCTGAGGCCCATTCAGAATCGAGGCATAGCAGCAGGTGAGCACATGTGCGCACACAGCTCCACTTGCGTGCACAGTAGGCAGGTGAGCACAAAATCATCCCTTTCCCCACCCCACCCCCCACTCTGCCACTCCACAAAACCAGAAAGGTTGGAGACCCTGTTAGGGGTTTCCTCTGATACAGCAACAACAAATTAAAAAAAAAATACTGGCAACCCATGATGTAATTACAAATCAATATCCTAGTATCTTTTAAGGCTGAAGCCTTCATAATACACTGGATACTTTTTTAAAAAAAAATATTTTGCTGAACTGAATATTCCTTTGACCAAGAATCTGAAGGATTTGAAGGCCCTGCTTTAGTTCATCTGTAATAGCTCCACAATATTTCCTGTTTGGGAGGTCCAAAAGGCAAGGAAACATAAGATTTTCAGAAGAGCAAATATTACTACATTATGATAGGTACCATGCAGTGAAGCATTAGATGACAGTCACATCTTGGCCACGTATTACACTTTGTATTTTTTGGTTACTATAAACGTAGCCTAAAAAATAGAAAAGAAATAGCATTTAGCAAAGAGACTGACAGATCCTGTGGTACAAAAACAATAATAGAGTCATTCACATATTCTTGATAGTCTTATTCAAATATCAACTGAAAACACTTATTTGCTTCCATTTTCAAAAGGGTTACAGTCTCCATAACCCTAACTCTAGGAAACCATACCCTATTCCTTGGTTGCTGATTCACTTCTTAGCAATATCAGATTATAAAATAAGTAATGGCCATTTGAATATGGAACGTTACAGGGATGGGTGTTTCTCCTTGTTTGTCCCCTGCATAGATAAGGGCCTTGTCACTCAACAAACCATAAATGTTGAAGGTAAAGCAAGACCAACATTTATTTCATATTTCTCAATCCTTTCTGTGATGGACAAGGAACTGATCCTTGGAGTATCTGCAGCACTGCAGCCAGACAATCACAGCCCCAAACCCAAAATATGCATAGTAATCTCAAATATACAAAAAACAATTCATCATTTTTACACCTCAGAGAACTTGTGTCTTTTCATTACCCTGAAAAAAGAGACTTACTTAGATTATAGTGGTTTTAATAACTGCTTTACACAGTAGATGGCAGCATTAAGTCAACTTTGGTTGATTTCAGAAAAATTAAGCAGGATAGTTGAAGATCAGGAAATCCTGGGATATAACTTAGTTTATACTAAGTTATAGTTGAAACTTCAATTTCCTAAACTAAAAAGATGGTGGCCAACAACTTTTGTAATACTGGCATGAACACAATGTACAAAGTTCAGGTTTAGAGAGTTAGAAGAGGCTGTTCAAAGCATATGAATAATGTTCATAATGTCCACATTCATTTCAGAAAATCCAATTATATACTTCTGGGCAAATCTCATTTAGGAAAGGGATATGGTCACATAATTGGAAGTATTTCCACATTTTTCATATTAGCATTGTAAAACAGGTTTTGTTCACATTTTGTTCACAATAGGGTTACATCCGTATTGGGACAGAATTTTTGTTGTTGGGTGAAGCATTTGTTAGGCAAAACATCACTTAACCATTGCACTTCCAAGTAGTCCTGGCTCTGGTCATTAGGCCAAGACTCACCATTGCCAGGTCAGGACCCCATGTTTCTCCTGTCCTGCAGCACTTACCTTTGCTTCAATTCACTCTGCCCACCCATTTCCTCTCCTATCTCTGACCTTTTGGCTGTTTAGCCCTCCCCCACTGTTCCCCACTGCCCCCAGATGACCTTTGCCATCCTCCTGTTGCTGACCAGGTGGCAAAGGTCATCTGGGGTAATGGGGAAGTAGAGGACAGCCCAGGGCAGAGATGGGGAAAAAACAGACAGAAGGAGGGAGATGAAGTGTATCCTGAGGTCATAAATGTGCACAGGCTGCCAACCATTCAAATTTAGATCATACGACTGAGGGCATTGCTGAAATTTCAAGGACCACTTAACTAGCAATCATTCAGCACCACTATAACTTTGAAAAGTCGCTAAACAAATGGTCATAACCAAATGGTCATGCCTGTATTGACAACCCAGTTAACCATATTTTTATTTCTTTCAGGTGAACGGAGGGAAGGAAGATTCTGGTGCACCTCCACTTAAGAGATTTTGTGCAGATCAGAACTCCATATGTCATGCAGCCTCTGAGAGCTAGTCAGTCTGCTTCATCCTGTGATGCAGTTGTTTTCAAAACTCCACCTGCCCCTCCCTCTGAAAATGCCACTGTTTGAAAGTTGGTATTCTCCACCTCCGTGTTTCTCTCCTGTGCAGTGTCCTCCAAGAATCAACCTGCTCTTTCCATAACCTCTCCAGATGAAATGTTGCTCATCCTGTGTTAAGATTTGTCCCTTTTGTGCAATCTCCTCTCAGCCACATCCTCTTGACTTGCACGCTTAAGGAATGAGGTGGTTACAACCTCTCTTGTATACTTTTTATTTATCTTCTTTGTGGGCTTTGGGGACTGCAGCTAAGAAAGTTCCTATAAGAAAGAGGAGTTATCTGCACTTAACAGGTAGCTCACAAATTCTTTCCTGTCCTTTCTCCTCCAGACAGTGAAAGATTCTCTCTGGAGGTGAGTCAGGACCTGGTAGAAGTCTGCCTGGGATGTTGTGCAATAGTTGTGGGGTTAAGCCATTAGTGCTGGAGGGAGCAAAAACTTTTCCTTCCAGGGAAGGATAATGGTGCTGCAGCTAAGAAGGTGTTCTAGGAAGTGAAGGCTGGGCTGCATCTAGGTGGCTAAAGGGCTCTCCTTTGCAGTCTGGCAAATGGACCTCGGAGTGAAGAATATCTTCCCAGGTACCAAAGGGGCATTGTCTCTGAGCAGCCCTTCTCAGGGGTGGAATAGCCACCTAGCACAGCTAGCACCAAGCACCCGACCCTCTCTAGTCTCTGCAGACCTGTCCTCCCCATCACAATCTGCATGTGGAACTGATCAGGGCCCTGCTGCCATGAAAAGTGCTGGCCACGCAGGGAAGAAAAGAGATATTTTAGCACTGAAGAGAATATTTTTAAAATTAAACTATTTGAAATAGTATATGTGTGAGAAAGTGTATTTGGGGATGGGGGAAAGATATTCACAACAAGAAATGGGTCAGCTAGCATAGAAATCCTCTTCCCATTTACAAGGGAATCATGACAAACTTATCTTGACAGCATCCTTTTTGATGCATTTCCCATGATGGTTGCCTTCATCCAAGTCCCACTCCATTCATGAAACAGGATTAAGCGATGCTCAGCTCCACTGGCACTATTGTTTTCTCACCATTGTTCCCATATTATAAAAGTGATAAAGGATTAGGTTTTCTCACCTGTTACCTTGGATATTGGGACTAAAGTGAATGAGAAGGAATATACTGTAGTAAAAACAAGATTGGGGTTGATTAGCAACGGGAATAATACATTCCATGTAGGTCTAATTTTCTGCCATCTCCCAAATACACGTATTTCAACCTAGCATTGAAAAAAGCTTGAAGAGTTTTGTTAGGGAGGGTTTCATGGAGAACTTTCCTTGGGCCAAGAGTAGGAGAGCACAAAATCAGTCCATAACTTCAAGGATTGCCACTGCTGCATCTAAAGCTAGAAGAATGTGAGGCAAATGTAACCTACAGACCATAATCCAATTAAGTCAAGAAAATGTCCCATTTAAATTAACATGTTTTAAAGTACTGGATGCTACTAAGTTGTGGGGGGAGGGGGAATGTGCATTTGGACAGAGCTACAGCATTGCAAGTTCAGGGTCTTCGAAGAAATTCCTCTCCAGAGTACTTACCCGATGAATTTGATGTTCAGATCCCAAGCCCAACCATCATATAGCAGGTTTTGCTTTTAAAGGACAAAAGGCATGATTTATGCTAAGATGATAACAGTGATACTAGAGACAATTAATAGGCCCTCTTCTGATTATTCATAGATACAAAAAGTTGGTTTCTAAACTGAACTAACTTTATCTTGCTCAAGGATGGCATTCTGAGGAACTGAAATGCCATCTCTGGTCTTTTTAGAATACCACCATTATCAAATGATGGCATTGTAACCTTTTAGGTTTTTGCTTAGAGCCTGGTCTGACTATCCCATATATATTTATTTCTAAGTGGTTTCTGCTGACAGCTAGCCAGTGACCAGATAAGTGCCCTTATGCTTCTCCTGATGCAAATTGTGCTGTTTGAGGATATCCCAACAGACTTAGGACAGACTGGATCTCTTTTTAGAGATCTAAAAGTATTATTGCGACGTATGATGGAAAATGGCTTTCACAAGTTCCCTCCATTGCATTTGATGAAGACCAAGGAAGAAGATGGACACATTCTCCAAAGTATCAGAAGGCAGGACAAGAAGTGGAACCTTGTTAGAGAGATCCAACCTAGAAATAAGGAGATTTTTTTCCCATCAATCAGTGGAACATCTTGCCTCCCAGTGTTGCTGATGGTCCATCACAGGAGGTTTTCAGAAATAAACTGGAAAAACACTTGACCTGGGTGTATATGATCTGCCTTGAGCAGGAGATTGGACGAGGAAGACCTCTGAAGTCCTTTTCAGCCCTCTGTATGATTGTATATTCTACAAACCAAAACTTAAATGGTCTCTTCTAAGCCTAGGGGTCTGTAGAAAATGATTATATGACAAACAAAGTGCTGTTTCAAAAAGGCAATTGGACTTTTTTTGGGGGGGCGGGGTGTCCTTTGAAAACATTTCGCCTCTCATCAAAAATGCTTCTTCAGTTCTAACTGACTGGTGGGGGATTTCAAAGGGGAAAAAAACCCCCAAAAGTCCAGTTGCTTTTTGGAAAAAAAAAACACCTTGGGACCACCATGACCTGGATAATTGAGTATTTTAGTATTTATTTGATTTGTCAGTCGCTTACAAGAGAGAGGTATAAGAATAAATATAGTTTTGAATGCATGAGATAGATACTTATAAGAAAAACAATAATAGGGCAGGGACGGTGGGCATGATTGGTGCGCTTTTGAGAACATCTACAGACGTGTGACAAATGCGCCTTGCACAATCGCTTCCCTTCATTCTCCCGCGGAGAACGTCAACCCTGGCTTTCCCCACGGAGCCTGGGAACGGTACCACTGAAGCGTTAGAGGCCTCTTCTTTTTCTATATTTATGTTCAGCGCCACCTTGTCGTTTCCATGGAAAAAGCGGCCTAGTCCAGACGCCGCTGCCTTCCTCTTCCCGCTCCGGGAGCGATGGCGGAGACGTCTTGGAACGAAGACACGGGCGGGGCGGTTTACCGATCCCGAGACCCCATCCGTAACCTGCGCCTCAGGTTGGTGCTCCCTTCCCTTCTCTGTCGTGAAATGCCCCGAACTCTTCCCGCGGTTCAAAGTTGCCGCTGCCGCCTCCAACCCGTTATTCCCAGTCGCCCTTTTGCTTTGCAGCTCGCCCATCGGTCAAACAAATCAGTCTGGAAAAGATCCTGTGGCATCAATATATTTGCTTTCCAAAAGGGAATACCAATATATTTTACTCGGTTTTCTTACAGTAAACTGGTGTAAACGCTCAAAATAACACCTCAAATGCCCCGTAAAGGCGCACAGGCGGCAAATCCTGAAAATCCTGCCCGCCCTCCCCGAGAGAAAAATCGCGGAATAGCAACTCTAATGTTCGGTAGTATTGAAAGAAGTGTGTTTAAAGCCCATTGTACTATGTAATAAGCGTCTTGTCCCATGACATTTATAATTCACCTCAAGAATGCAGAAATTGTTTTTCCCCCTAAGTTGGCAGTAGCTTGCATTTATGGGGGGGGGGGGGGGTGCACGTTAAAAGTTGAGTTAAAAGACTAAAATGCAAGCTGAGTTCTGAGGATTTGATAACAAGGTGCCCAATAAGCAGGAAACAACCACAGCATCAACTGACAGTAACAGGAATAAGAATAAAATAAATGCATAAGACAAGATGCACAAATAATTTAGGGTTAGTGTTCCTGATATAAAATATCAAAAAGAAATAATTTCAGACATGCTATGAAATAATTACATAGTTGCAGTGATATAGAAATTATGTGTGTGATAAAAATAAATATAAATAAAGTATGAGAAAATACATGCGTTTCAATTATAGTAACTCTCATTTAGAGGTCTATAACAGTTTCTCTTCGGGAACCCATTTTAAAAATATCCTGCAGTTCTAATTAATATAATCAAGGAGTGTAACAGTTACCAAATGCAGAATTCAAAATAAGTTTTTAAACAAAGCAAAAGTAATACTAGAATATGTCTACTATGTGCTGCAAAACTATAGACAACTGCTAGAAATCAGCAAATGTTAAGAGTGACTGGTATTCCTTAGCTAACATACAGTTTTTGGAGTTCTACAGTTCTGATATGATAGTTCGAACTAAAATTAATTAACAAAAGTCTTCCTCTATTGCACTTCTATGCAGAGAGAAAACATAGCATCTTGTTTTTTAATCACAACTACTAGATAAAATCCACTGTGCAATATTAATGTTACTGAAAAATCAAGGATAATAAAAAATTAATCTGAAAATCAGGAAAAGTATATTTAAAGTACCAGTGCTCAAATGAGAGAACTCACCCCTTAAAATCACTATCACACCTCTGTAAAGAATAACAAAAACCAGTATCCACAGTTCTGGAAAATTAATAATTTAAGAGGAAAATTTCAACAAACTTTATATCAAAATGTTATTTAATTCAGAAACCATACATTTACTTATTGTCACACAATAAGGCTCAGACAATAGAAACGGATAATATATGCAGTACTGCTGGAATTGTAATAATTCAGACTTGGTGGAAAATGCCTCCCAATAGAATGAAACAGATTTTAGATTCTGATTTTTCTTTTCTTGCTACTGTTTTCACTGTTAAGCATCACTAACTATATCTTTTTACAAAGTATACTGAAGTAACATTGTACGTAACTGCTCCTGAGATACTTTATACTTTTCATTGGAAATTACACTCAGTTCTTTCTTTAGAAGACAGGCAGACCCAACTCTGGAAGTGTGCACTCGTCAAAACTGATTTCATATTTTTTTAAAATATGTCTGTTGACTTCTGTTGCAACTATGTATCATTTATGTGTTTGCAACTGTGTATCATTGCAACTATGTATCATTCAGGCATTTGCAACATTGTATCATTCACGTGTAATCATTGAGCTTCTGTCTTCTCAGTGACCTTTTACAGGGCACCTACAGAAACAAGGAGCTAAACCTCTGTAGAAATAGCCTATTTACATTGAGATTACATTGTCTGGCATGCAGCTTTGTGAAGAAGGAATATCCTGATCAAATTATAAATCTTGCCATCCTGTCTGACCTGGTATCTTACCTTGTTTGAGCTATTATAAATCCTGTGTATCCTGTCTGACCTGGGCTTGACCTAGGCTCTGAATAAACAATCACCCCCTTTTGAATGAGCATAATAAAAGAGCGTGTGCCAAGACATTCTGGGCGCACTCATCCCGAGGAACTTCGTCTCCTGTCGTTTCTTTCTCCTTTCGCTCCCTATCATGAGACGCCCATCTGATGCGGGATAGCAGATACCGCAGACTTCAGTTTGGAAAACATTTATGAATTATAATTCTGCATGTAGATCTCTGCCACAATTGAACTTTGAATTTCTCTTAAGATCCTAAAATGCTGAATTCTGTTTAAGTGGTTAATAAAATTAAGGAGAGATTATCTCAGATTAGCTAGAAATTTTTATCTTACTATTTTGATTGAAAATTCTTATTGTGGTTGCCATTGTTAATTTCTGACTTCACCTTATTAATAATTTTAAATTGATTGATTTGTGATTATTTCCATGTATTCTCTTAATTTAATGTTACTGGCAAAATATTAGAGGTTTGTTTTTCTTAACATTTTATTGTTTTTATGATTTGTAAATCCATTTTTTGCGTTGCTCTTGTTACACATCCATATTCTATTCTTAAATATCTTTTAAAAGAAAGTAAAATATTTTTTAAAATTCAGATACTTCCCAACTGATAATGATTAGTAGGGACAAGTGTCTAAATTGAACAGTTATTTGGCGTAATCTTCCTCTGCTTTCAATTTTCCCCCCCAAGCAGCTGACTTTGAATGTCACATTTCAAAATGTCACATTACAAAAACAATATATTTCTTTCTTGCAGGGTTAAAATTCAGCAGGTTACTTCCACTAGCCTTCTGCTACAGCAGCTACAGCAATCTTTCTGCCAATCAGGCCAACAGTTCATCGGCTTGTCAACTTTTCAGCCTTCCAACTCAGCAAGTGAGTACTTTAAGAACAATGATTCTGGAAGTCTGGTTAGGTCTTAAGACTTAAAACTGCAAAGTCTGATCAGTATAAAACCAAATAACTGAAATATTCTCTTTGTAGATTATGATCATGGAACCAAGAGATATTTCTGTACAATTTTATTTCATTTTTAAACTAGCTTTTATTTTGGTGGTCAGGAGATATCATTTACCTTAACAAAATTAATGACCTTGGTCAGTGAGATTGCCTGCTTTTCCCACCATAATTTTCTCATTTCCTGCATTGCTTTTCTTGTTAAGCCACCAAATTAAACGCTCTATGTGCAATGATTTAGTGTTGCTAACTCCTAAGTTTTTCTTGACTTTGGCTTTGATTCTGAATACAAAGACATTCAAAGTAATAAAATGATCTTTAGACCTGCCCAGATGTCATGTATATTGGTAACTAAGAGAAAAATAAATTCTGGGAGAGTTGGAGCATTTCAAGCTATTATTCTTGCCAAGCACAATTTGGAGGCTTGTCTATGTTTCAGGTGGACATTGTCCTGAAGAGGAGAAAGAGGAGGCTGTTATTGGCTGGCAAGAAAAACTCTTCAGTCAAGTAAGTAGATGGGATGATTGTCCCACTAACGATTTTAGCAGTTTTCAGTGCTTCTGACAGTGCTTGTTCAATTTATTTTTATGTAATCCAGATAGCTGAGCACTGATTGAAATCTAGATTTCCTTCATCCAAGCATAATGTTCTAGCCTCTTGTCCAGACTGATCATGTGCTGTTCCTGCAAATTTATTGTGTGCTGTTCTTGCAAATTTCACATAGATACCTCATGGAATGTTTAACTTCATTCCAAAAGGCTTCTAGCTTGAAAAATATGAAGTCATAAATCATCTAGATTTCAACAATAGGCCTACAGTCACTGAGGTAAAGGTGTTTTGTTTCAAGTATTCTTAAGCACCAAACCCCTGAACATTTGGGAGTTTGGGATGCATTGAAAATATTTGAAAGAGCCTATTCTGCTTTTAAAACAATTATTTGATGTTCAGAAGGAATTTTGTACATCTTTAACACTCAAAACAATACAAAAGAAAACTTTTTTATTGAATATCACAGGTATTTTCTTGCCTAGTTGAACTCCCTTGAATAGGGAACCAATTTGACAATATTGTACATCATGCTCATAAGGGCTTTTGCCTTTTCACATTAAATAAAGAAGACAGGCTTCCTTTATATACTTTCTCATTCAGGTTTTTAGAAACTAATGTCTCAGTCTAAAGATAGAAATGTTTTGGACAACTTTCAACCTATTTTGTTGAATTGTAGCCTTGGTGAAACATTCTGTCCATACTGTGTCTCTTTGTTTCTCATTCTTCACCTTCAGTGCACCTATTCAGATATGAGAAATTAAATTAGATATGAGTCCTGCAGAATTTAGTGGCTTGTTACTGTGATTTGCTCATCTAACAAATCCAACTATATGTCTGTTTTTTGCTGGGACCTGTGCTTTACTGATACTGTAGTTCCATGGGTTGAAGATTTTGTAGGGAGGGCTTTGTTTTACAAGCAACAATTGTTTTTTTCTACTCTATTTAGTTTGAGGTTGATCTTTATCAGAATCAGTCTGCCTGCCAGAGCCCACTTGACCGACAATACCATCAGGATATCCTAAAATTGGAAGAGTTGGGAGGTCGAAAGAATAAGCGGATCTTCACCTACACAGACCATGACCGCTTCACCAACCTAGAAGAGGTACTAGGTTTTTAACAGAGATGGAAATAGGTTGGAGATGGGATGGTTGACCCAGAGTCCATTCTTTATGTCAGCATGAATGACAGGAAGAGAGGAATTGTTCCTACTAGCAAATATGAAGTAATGTAAAATATTTTTATAATCCTTATGTAATAATTAATATTGTTAATTGCAAATATAATTCCTTGTCTTAGAGAATAAAGTTCAGACAGATAGTAGCATCTTGGTAATCTTAGCAAATTCCTTCAAAGCTAGACAGGCTTATATCATTGTGATGTTTGGATGGAAGATTACCAGGAAAGCCCAGAACAGTTGGTTAGAGTTGGAAGTGGGAAAAAGATACTGAAAGATTGCAATACCAAATCACTTTCATATTACTGCCAAGAAAGCATGCACAGTAATTAGCAGGCGTTCAATTCTGGAGTAGTGTTTCTCAACCTTGGAAACTTTCAAATGCTTTCCCTTGATGGGCTGCCACTGGAGCCTTTGCTGTCTGCTTTGTACCAAAAGTATTACTAAAAAGATATTTCCCTGGGTTGAATGGAACCACTTAGCTCACATTCTTCCTGTTTAAATGAGTATAACAAGCTCTCTTCTTACATTCCAGCATGGTCAGAAAATGACCACTTCTGACAAGGAAGTGCCTTCGTATTTGGCAGAAATGATGGCTAATGTGAGGAGGAGGAGACAAGAACGCAGGCCAGTGTAAGTGCAGCCATGGACAGTGCTTTTGCTGTACAAATCTGGGGCTTGAGGGGGGAGAGATTTTGATCCACCCTGACATTCCATAGCTCTTCTATATGTTCTGCCAAAGTAGAAGGAAACCTGCTTCACTATATGCAACAATCTCCTTTGCCCCTCTTGGCAGAGAAGGAAACATCCTGAAATCCCGAATTATCACCTGGCAGCCTTCAGAAGAATTCATCAAGAACAACCATGTCCTTAATACTCCTGTGCAGACCATGTATATTATGGGGGACCTAGGACCCCAAGGCAAGTAAGTTTGTGTGTCTTTGCACCAAAGCTTTGCAGCCCCATTGATTTTTCTCAGCCCCCCCCCCCCCCCCCAAGTTCCAAGAAGTGTTTGAAATGGAACAAAAGTCATTAGCACTCCTTGATATAGAACTGAAGGTGACAGCTGCATGAGAACAGTGTCCCACATGTTACCATTTCTGGGGAATTTTTCCCTAGAATAAATTTGTGTTGAGAGGGTAGCAAAAACCAAGACTGTGCTAAAGAGAAAAAAAATCCCTGCTATATTTTGACCACGTGATGAAGTATCAAGTGAATGAAATCCTTTCTGGCCTAGAATTCAGGTATGGATCAAATTCATTGCAGTCCAGAAGAACAGTGGTGGTGCAGTGGTTGGAATGCAGTACTGCAGGCTACTGACTGCCAGCTGCCTGCAATTTGGCAGATCGAATCTCACCAGGCTCAAGGTTGATTCAGCCTTCCATCCTTCTGAGGTCGGTAAAATGAGGACTCAGATTGCTGAGGGCAATATGCTGACTCTGTAAACCACTCAGAGAGGGCTGTTAAAGTGCTGTGAAATAGTATATAAGTCTAAGCGCTGGTGCTAGAATGGCATAGAAGCTCTCCAATATTTCAAAACCATCTTCTATGTCTTCGGGTTTTCCTTTGGTCCTGGATCTGGGATTTACATTACATTGTTCTGTATGTTCAGAAACATCTGAATGTATCTTGTACTTGCCAGTATTTAAACCCTGAGAAGCAGGTCATGTTTTTATAATGATTTCTCCGTAGGCTTGGTTGCAAGGAGTATGAATATGTTCTCTGCATGATCAGGGTAGATGGCAATGGAGTCATCACAGTTAAGCCAGATTTTACAGGCACAAAAGGGCCTTACAGGTGAGCAGCACTTAAAGCCCTTTGATCTCTGAAAATGAATTGGAGTCAAGGGGCAATCACAGGTCAATTGTACAGATCTTTTCTCTTGAGTTGAGCTGTGTTGTTTGGCTCCCTGAAGGATTGAGCTGGAAGGGGAGAAGCGGGAAATGTGGAAATTCACTCTAGAGAATGCCTCAGCCACAGTGGAAGAGAAGGAAGAAGCACGGGAACAACGTGTCTTCAAGGATGTAAGAACTTTTATCTTTTGCTCCTAATTGGGACCTAAATTTGTAAAAGGGGTATATGTCTTATTTTCTGACTGTATCTTTCATTCTTTAGTTGTACAGCCGACATAAAGAGTACCTCAGTGGACTTGTTGGATCTGACTTTGAGATGGTAAATGACTTCTTTTTGCACCAGATATGTCTGCTTTTCTTTGTAACTATTGACCCCAATCTTAACTTGTTTAGGATAAAACCTCAGGGCCTCACAATCTGGTTCTATTTTTAGTGGAAAAAGTGTCAGGTTGGTGGAATTTGGAGTTCTGCTTTGTAATGCATTACCACAACATTCATGATCAGTTACCATTGTTGGAAACAAACCTTTTACATGGTTTGAGCAATAGGTAAAGTTCCTGCAATTTGCAGGCTGTGTTACAATAGTGATTTTTTTCCTAGAGGGGAAAATGCAGGGGTGGGCTGCTGGGGGTTCACAGAGGTTTGGGAGAACCTCTAGCTAAGATTCTGCACAGTTTGGAGAACTTACAAATCCCACTCCTGGCTGGCCCCGCCTACCCCGCCCCTTCCAGGAGTCCCCACGCAACCTGTTTGGGATGCAGGTAAGTGCAGGATGCACACGGAGGCTCGGGGAGGGTGAAAAATGGGCCTCCCAGAAGTTCAGGAAGGCTGGAAACAGGCCCGTTTCTAGTTTCCAGAGAGCCTCCGGAGCCCAGGGAGGCTGTTTTTGCCCTCCCGGAAGCTTGAAGAAAGCCTCCAGAGCCCGGGGAGGGCAAAAAACACCCCCCATGCCATGGTGCAGGAAGCCAATTAGGCTTTAAAAAACCCAACCAACAGAAACTCTTAATGTAGAGCTGCAGTTTTTCTGCTTGGTAACATTCATTCTTTCCTCTTGCAGACTGCTCCTGGTATTTTCCGACTTTTTGTTAATGGTGAAATAGGTAAGATAGCCTTTTATTCTTAGAGGAGTTTTTGTTTTTCCTCCTTCCACATTCAACCCAAGATTGATCCCCAGGCATATTGAGGGTCAAACTGTAATTGGAAGCCTGTGCTTGCCCTATGAAACTGTGTGACAGCGTAGAGGAAATTGCGATCCTCCTAACTAATTTATACCTCTTATAGTTCTGTATTTAGTTTTGTGGTTTCCCGAATATTGATTTAGGTGCCTTTTTGTTATTAGAAAAAAATGCTTACATTTTCAGTTTGTAAGTGATCTAGAGTTGTGATTTAACTAAAATATCCTACAAGTTTGATTAGCCAGCTCACTCAGGTTTTATTTTAAACTCAAAGTCTCTTTCGCAGGGTGTGTGCACCTTCATAGGACTGGGCAGCTTGGTTAAGAATAAGATAAAAGGCCCAGAGAATAAGGCTTTATTACAGTGTTTCCTTTTCTTTCCTAGTTTCAGCCCAGGGTTATGAATACAACAATCTGTACATACATTTCTTCTTGGAACTGCCCAGCTGTGAGTAGTACAAATTGGGCCCTTAGGATTGGGAGGAAGAAACAGTATGGCATCTACCACATACCGTTTTTGTAGAAATGTGTATCCTCCTGGAGAGTTGCTTCTATCAAAGAAATAATTGAAACAATACGAGGATTCACTTGCCACAGTAAATCAAGCATCTCCTTGAACCTACCCTCTTGTTATCTGAAGTCGTATATTCCCCAAAACTCCTTTCTCTAAAATCCAGCCTTAAGATACTGATGGACAATCAGTAGCAGGTCCAATCTCATGATGAGAGCCAGAAAGAAATCCTTGTGTCTCCCTTCTCCACCTCATCACTTACCTACCTGTTGCATCGCAAACTTCACACTTCAAGATCACAAACCTAACAGAAGTATGGCTAATAACATAAGGTAGCATTGTCTTTATAACACTAGAGTCATTTTAATCCTAAATGTGCATGATTCAAAGTAAAGAAAAGAAAAAGGGTCAAATATTTTTAAGGCATCTACAGTATCTTTCCATATTGTTCCATATTAGTATATCTTAAAGAAATTCTAATGGTTTTGTAAAAAAAAAAAAAGATGTCCTTTAGCTGCTCATTAATCTTGCTGTCTTCTCAGCAGTCCTAAAAGCTTCTATTTTCTTTCTAGGCTGGTCATGTCCCCCATCTCAACTACTCTCTGGAATGACACAGACTTGCACTAGCAAAGTACATGGCAAAGTATGTTTAAGGTGGTTCATTTTGGGGGGGGGGGCTCTTTGCAGAGTCGCAGGTTTAATCCCAGTTTTGGGGTTTTGAGACACATTTTTCTTTCGTTCTTTGAGGAAAAGCAGACTTACATGACTCTGGAATGCAGTTCTTGCTATGGATTTTGGTTTTCTTATTCTCCAAATATTTTAAAGCTAAGTTTTAGCAGAGCCTTCTTCAACTTACTCCTTTAATTTTTAAATGTTTTGTACCACCAAATTGTTGAGATTTCTTAATGATATATATTAAATTTTGTTGAACCTTAGTTGGCCCATACATACTCACATATTCAACTGGAATGCCCAGGGAATAAGAATTATGGGACTTTTAGTCTAGGACCACCAGAATCACAACTGCAAGATGGGCAACTATACAAAATGATATAATTGTTAAAAAGATAAAAATTAAAATTAAATCTGGAGAACAGATTGTAGAAGATCTTCAAGCATGTAGACAAATATTTTTAAATATTTGGACACCCCCCTGGACTAAATGAATTCTTCAGTGTTGGCACAAAACCAGTGGAGTCAATTCTATTGGTCTAAAGCAGGGGTGTCAAACTCGCATCGTCACAGCAGTGTCATGTGACATATTGGTACTTTTTTCTCCCCTTTGCTAAACCGGGTATGGGCCAGTCATGACGCATCCAGCGTGATAGCTCTAGTCTAAAGCCTGGGTTAGTCTTCTCCATCATCAAGGAATATATGCCTCTGTCATTTGGAGACAGTTGCATAGCTGTTGCACTTATAAAACTGCAAATCCTACGCTTATCCATCAATCTTTTCATGCCATATATATGAGCAACACTTAGGCACAGTCGCAGGCAACTCTAAATCAAGCTTAAGTCACATCCCTCTTGAGGGCATATTTGCTTGTTTTCTTATCCCATTACATGCAACAAACACACACACGCTTGTTCTCTTCCCTACTGCCCCATGTAAAAGCTGATACTACTATTTTTCATTCCCAGCATAGCGTGGCTTTTTTTTCCTTCCCATTTACCCTGGAGATGTTCTTCACCCAAGAGGATGACTTGGAAGGTGAGTCGTGCCATTTTGTGTGAGAAAGAAGTTCAGAAGTGATTCTGCTCTAATGGATTTGAATATTTTGTCCATTTTGAGGGATTGGTTGGACTGTCACATTGGAGTAAGAGGGATTTAATTTATGGGGTGTAATTCTCTGAAACATTCTCTAGCTTGTGAATGCACAACTGAAGTTGATATTTTGCCTTTGGGAGGTATACCACCATCATTACCACCCCTAAGATTGTTAGTGACAAACAAAATTATATTTAAAAATTGAGGTCCCCAGCTGCTTCAGGGCGTGGCGTGGCTGCCCGTGTCCCCTCACCTTTAGGAAGTCTTTTTCGGGCGATGGAAGCTCCCCAAATGCAGTCACCAACCACTTCGAATGGCCGGTAGAAGCGGCCTCGCAGTGAGGGGAGTGTGTGTGTGTGCGCTCGCCCCGAGGCTGCTTCTACCGGCCGAAGTGGGTTGACTGCAAAAGTGCCTGTTGACTGCACTTGGGGAGCTTCCATCGCCCGAAAGAGACTGCCTAAAGGCAAGGGGACACAGGTAGCCACACCACGCCCTGAAGCGGCTGAGGACTCTGCCTTCAGGGAGCTTCTGTCGACTATCGGGGTATTCTAGCCTCGGCTCCCTGCAGGGCACTCCTAAAAGCAAGTTTTCTCCCCATCCTCCCCGCCCTTCCCCCACCCATTTCTCTTCACCTCGTGTAGTTCTAATGAACGATGCGAGAAATGGCGGGGAAAACCATGGTTTAAATAGGCCTACATTTTGGGGGATGGGGCTGAATTTCACCTCAGGCCTAGAAATCATGCTGGGCCTTCCTATTGGTGGAGGCCGTATTGTTGGAGAAACATGGTATGTCAGAGGACTGTGCCCCTGAGCAATGGTTTATTCTGGTTCTCATGGAAAGCTGCATTTCAACATCTCTCCAGCAGAATTTCCCTACTGTTTACCCTGGAATAAAACATGACATTGATGCGAGTCTGGCTGGTGTCTTATTCATTGTCTTCCTTCCTCTTATAGGTTCCCTCCCTGAGTGGCCTGTCCTATATTTTGAGGTTCTTTCCTTGGATTTCTGGCATAGGTACCGTGTTGAAGGCTATGGGTTTGTAGTGCTGCCAGCAACGCCAGGTAAAAGACAGCGGTAGAACTGAACTTGTATTGGTGCAACACATGAGGCAGATTTGTTTATTGATTTTTATTTATTTATTTGATTTGCTGTACATAACCACTTTTATGGTAATTTACATAAAATCAAAATACATTTTTAATTTTTTACTTGCCTCTAGTACGTTCATCATACATTTTAGAACTAGATTTTCTTCTGATTAACTGTAGTTGAGAAAAGTCTTATTTTCTTTAACTGCTGGAATTCTAGAAACTTTTTTTAAGATGGCATACTCTTTGCATTTAAGATGACAAGTGTACAGTAGATACTCTCTTCATCATGCCTTTCTATCATTCTGCTAGCAGACTCACATTCCTACTGATTGGTGAAATTTCCTGGGTGTTTTTGGGCATTTGTCCTTTGCTGTTGTTCAGTTTAACACATTAGGAGGAGATTAACATTCAACAATTTTTTTTGGGGGGGGCAGATGATTTAAGATTTAGAAGGATTGCTTTCCTTCCATTCAAATGGGATAGTATATCCTTGTTAAAAGATTAATGCACCAAGTGATGTGAACATCTCCTATGGTCACTGCCAAGAGATGGACAAATTTGCCGAATTTGTACATTGTGCTAAGCAGTAATGTGGTTGTTTGGATTTGTCTTAATATGATACAAACATAGTCATTCTATAAACTATGCATTATATAAACTATGATTTATAGTCCATAAGCCACCCACAGTCACTCTATGCCTGAGATGTCACATAAGCCAGAAAATATATACTTAAAATTTCATGTGTAAAAGAAGTATTATGGCAGCTTTTACAAGCCATGAAAATCCAGCTTGTCTTATCTATTGTAGAGTATCTCTAAATTTTCCTTTGCTTGTAGTACACACTTCCTATGTCTTGCATTTCACGACAACTTTTATATTGTGATCTCAGTGGCTAACGTACTGGTAGTGGGCATGCATGCTCTGAGTAGGCTTTTGATTTTTCCCCCCCCCCCATATTTCTGGCATCAATTCTGTTCAACCTGATGATTCAGGGGTTCACACTCTGTCTGTTTCTACGTGGCGTCCTGTGGAGTTGGGCACCATTTCAGAACTACGGAGGTTTTTCATTGGGGGATCTCCGGAACTTGAGGATATAACCTACACCAAAGTGCCAAGTACTTTCACAGTGAGTGCCTGCCTCCCCATGCCCACCCACATTTTCTGCAAAGCATTTTGGTCCAGAATTTGACAGATTTACTGAGAAAGAAGGATGAAAACTCAGATAGGACTTCCTCTAAACTGATGATTATCTTCTTGCAGGGTGATCGTCTCAGCCGTTTTGGTTTTCGTTCTGAAACAACAGGGAGTGTCACTTTCCGACTGAACTGCCTGCAGCAGTCCAAGTAAGATTTTCTCTTCACTAGAGAGAAAATTTCTGGACATTCTGAACATGCATAGGGAAGAGAATCTCTTTCCTTCTGTATTTAAAGAGGTTTCAGCAAAAAGTGGCTTTCATTATCAGTTTGGTTGTCTGCCTTTGGATACAAATGCCTAATTTTGATATTCTCATTGATACAGATGCAAACATAAGGAAGCACATGCATAGTTCTTGCTTACTGATTTAAAGTTGCAACAACACCGAACAATAGTACTTATGACTAGTCCTCAAAATTTAAAAAATATAAGTTTAAAACTTATTTCATGGCAGAGCTTTTCTGGAGTCCAGCTCCATGAAGAAACGCATGCGGAGTGTTCTGGATCGACTAGGAAACTTCAGTCAGCAAAGTTCCCTTTATAATGTTTTAGGTAAGGCTTTTGACACAAAAACAAGTAGGGGTTTTTTTTTAGTGCAAAGCAGAACTATTTGGATCTTGGTCATTATAATTTCCCTATCAGGAGAGATTGCAATATTTGGTCTTTTTTAGAAGGTAGATGAAAGGGACATGACTGAAACGTCACACAATTATGCATGGCACGATTAAAGTGGACTAGAAGCTATTTTCCTCTTCCTAAAATTCTAGAACCAGAGGTCACCCAATTAATTTGAATCCTGGAAGAATCAGGATAGACAAAAGGAAATATTAATGCATAATTACATTTTGAAATTTGCTACTGTGAGATACGTTGTTGGCTACCAACTAAGGTGACTTCAGAAATGGGTTAGATTAAATCATGGGATGAAAGTCCAAGGGGCTAATGATTATTAGCCTTGATGATAGTATAACTGCTTTAAAGGCCATCTGCTGGAAAACTAGCGGGCTTCCTTGTGTCCTGAGTTGGTCACTGTGATAACAGACTGATGGACCAGGGGTCCAATCATGCAGGGCACTGTTTTTGTTCTTAGGATTCTCGATGGCCATTTTATGCATTTTAATTCTAAATTGTTTCATCATTTAGTTCAATGTATGGAAGTGGTTTCTTTAAAACGCCCAAATTAATAGGTGGTTATTCATTTTTTTTTGTTAAAGATGAACAAGTCTTCTAATTAAATATTGTTTTAAATTATTTTGAACATCAGGATCATTTAAAGAGGATAGTGTTTTATCTATTTAATGAAAAACATGTGGCATTCTGTTTCTTACTTGGAAAAACTCAGATTTGCCACAGGAGTAATATTCTTTATTTATTTTTAAAGTTTAAAATAACTTTGTATACCCAGTTCTTTTTTTAAAAAAAAATTTTTTTTTGTTCTTCTGGATGATGTGTAAGAACAAGGGAGTAATCATTGTTTTGTTTTTGCACAATACATTTTCTTTCTCCCATAGAGCTATTATAAATTAGACATACTTTCTAACCTGCATAATGTATTCAACTCATCACATGCTTTGAATATTTCAGCATGGGATTTCGGTTAAAAAATCTAGAATGAAGGAGTGGGCAGGCAGGGGAACTAGCTGACTGTGCAGATTGAACCATCATGAACCACCATGTCTGTTCTCTTTGTTACAGAGGCTTTCCAACGGGCTCGTCACCGGATGCAGGAAGCCCGGGAAAGCCTTCCTCAAGATTTGATTCGTACTTCAGCCTCTGAAGCTAACAATGATGAAAGCATCATCAAGCAGCCTGCTGCCTTCTAAGATGTTCTCCACCAGTGTTTCTCAGCCTCAGCCACTTGAAGACATGTGGACTTCAACTCTCAGAATTCCCCAGCCAGCTCTACGCCTTGGGTTCTCACCTTTGCTTTTGTAACTTATCAGGGAGTCCTGAACCTCAGTTTGAATCTGGAAGTGGGACATGTGATGCTGGACATAGGTGCTTGGACTGCTGTTTCTTCAAAAGATGTGACAGAAACCTCAATTTTTCTCCCTTTTTTTCATACAAAAGCATGAGATTACAAAACATTCTATGCCTTAGGAAGGCAACCATAATGTACAGTATTTTATTTTGTGTACATGGATGTGTTTTTGTACCTAAGTGTATGTATAATTATATACAGTATACATAAACACACCATAACACCCACAAACATGCACACACACAAATATACATATTGTATCTGCACTCTGTTTATTACAAGGGACAATTAAATAATGATATTTCAATATTTGTAAAGAAGTTTATTTCTTAGAAAAACAACTTAAGAAAAAGTTTCTTTCCTTCTAGTAAACTAGAGAACAAGGATGCAACTGGTACATTGCATCTTTGTCTCCATCCTTTATCTTCCATGCATAACCAGAATTGCCTTGAATTCAAGCAAAGAATAGCTGGGAAGTTGTGGGCTCCATTTCAGGTGATGCTGCCACCTGTGAATCTCCTAACGACTCATGCAGGGATTGGGGCTGTGAAATTCCTGCTACCAGCTTCCTAGGATTCTTGTAGGAAGGAAAGAATAGGATAGAATAGAAATAGGAATAGAATAGAATAGAATAGAATAGAATAGAATAGAATAGAATAGAATAG
>BLBF01000036.1:9104220-9137547 GCA_015471245.1 Laticauda colubrina | reverse complement strand
AGAATAGAATAGAATAGAATAGAATAGAATAGAATAGAATAGAATAGGAGGTGAAACTCGAAAAATTAGAATTTCGCGCAAAAGTTCATTGATTTCAGTAATGCAACTTAAAAAGTGAAACTAATATATGAGATAGACTCATTACATGCAAAACAAGATAGTTCAAGCTGTGATTTGTCATAATTGTGGTGATTATGGCTTACAGCTCATGAAAACCCCAAATCCACCTCAGAAAATTCGAATATTACGTGCAATCAATAAAACAAGGATTGTACACAGAACAATATTGGACCTCTGAAAAGTAGAAGCATGCATATGTACTCAGTACTTGGTTTGGGCCCCTTTTGCAGCAATTACTGCCTCAATGCGGTGTGGCATGGAAGCTATCAGTCTGTGGCACTGCTGAGGTGTTAATGGAAGACCAGGATGCTTCAATAGTGGTCTTCAGCTCTTCTGCATTGTTCGGTCTCATGTCTCTCATCTTTCTTTTGACAATGCCCCATAGATTCTCCATGGGGTTCAGGTAAGGCAAGTTTGCTGACCAATCAAGCGCAGTAATCCCATGGTCATTGAACCAGGTTTTAGTCGCTTTTGGCAGTGTGGGAAGGTGCCAAGTCCTCCTGGAAACTGAAGTCAGCATCCCCATAAAGCTCATCTATGGAAGGAAGCATGAAGTGCTCCAAAATCTACTGGTAGACAGCTGCGTTGATCCTGGACTTAATGAAGCACAGTGGACCAACACCAGCAGACGACATGGCTCCCCCAATCAACACAGACTGTGGAAACTTCACACTGGACTTCAAGCATCTTGCATTGTGTGCCTCTCCATTCTTCCTCCAGACTCTGGGTCCTTGGTTTCCAAATGAGATGCAAAAGTTGCTCTATCAGAAAAGAGGACTTTGGATCACTGAGCAACAGACCAGGTCTGTTTTTCTTTAGCCCAGGTAAGACGATTCTGATGTTGTTTGTTGTTCAGGAGCGTCTTGACAAGAGGAAATACGACATTTGAAGCCCATGTCCAGGATCCGTTTGTGTGTGGTGCCTCTTGATGCCCTGACTCCAGCCTCAGTCCACTCCTTGTGAAAGTCCCCAACACTTTTGAATGGCCTTTTCCTGACAATCCTCTCCAGGCTGCGGTCATCCCTGCTGCTTGTGCACCTTTTTCTTCCACACTTTTCCCTTCCACATAACTTTCTGTTGAAGTGCTTTGATAAAGCACTTTGGGAACATCCAACTTCTTTTGCAATTACCTTTTGAGGCTTTCCCTCCTTATGGAGGGTGTCAATGATGGTTTTCTGCACAACTGTCAGGTCAGCAGTCTTTCCCATGATTGTGAGTCCTACTGAACCAGACCGAGAGACCATTTAAAGGCTCAGGAACCCTTTGCAGATGTTATGGCTTAATTAGCTGATTAGAGTGGGACACTTTGAGCCTAGAATATTGAACCTTTTCACAATATTCCAATTTTCTGAGATTATGGATTTGGGGTTTCCATGAGCTGTAAGCCATAATCATCTCAATTATGACAAATCACGGCTTGAACTATCGTGCTCTGCATGTAATGAGTCTATCTCATATATTAGGTTCACCTTTTCAGTTGCATTACTGAAATATATGAACTTTTGAATGATATTCTAATTTTTTGAGTTTCACCTGTAGAATAGAACAGAACAGAACAGAATAGAATAGAATTCTTTATTGGCCAAGTGTGATTGGAGACACAAGGAATTTGTCTTGGTACAAAGGGTTTCCAAGTTGCTTTCCTGATTTGCTGCTAATCCCTTAGTGTTTGGACTCTTCCCTTTGTTTACATTCAAAATTTTAATTAGGTTATCAAAATATAAACTACAGAAATACAAAGCAAAATGAAAATAGGGGAGGGAAAGGGAAGGGGAAGGGGAAAAAATGCCGTATAAGGCAAGGATCTTCAAACTTGGCAAGTTTAAGATTTATGGACTTAAACTCCCAGAATTCCTGAGCTAACAGGACTGGAGGAGGAATTCTGGGAATTGAAGTCCATAAGTCTTAAAGCTGTCAAGCTTAAAGACCCCTGGTATGAGGTAAAGGGAAAAAGCAAAACAACAACCACAACCCAGTAGAATAAGGTAATAACATACAACTTCAACTTTTTATTTTTACATAATAGTGTACACTAAACATTCGACAACAAACTATTGCCAACTTCAAAACAGATTGGTCCTGTTGCAGCCATTTGCTCTGTTTCTCAGCTTGACACACTTTGCGGGGAGGAGGGAGCTTTAGAATATCATACCAGACATCAACAACTTTCTCTCTCATGGGAACCAAGATCATCCTACCAGGACTGGCCAAGGAGATGTCAGAACATCTAATTGAACAACGTGACTTGTGACAAGGGAAGGAGCTGTCTGATCTTTAATTGTACTGAAAGCATGGTAAATAGCCAGAGCTGGTTTGTTTTTCAACTGACAAAATGTTGTACTCCACAAAGCAGTTCTCTGAGAAAGTTAAAAGTCTCAGAGTTGCTGAATTGGTTGGGTTCGTTACTTGGAACCTATCTAATCAACAAAGCCCAAAATCAAAGTTTCAATTTTTTTCCACCTCAACCACAAAGTTCAAAAGTGGTTTCCAAGTTGAAACAAAGTTAATTGAATTCTTTTCTCTAATCAAAGTAGTCAATTTAACTATTTTGGCTAACACCATTAATATTTATAGCCATTTGCCAATGTGGGAATCAAAGTATCTATTTTTGTGCATAGAGTAGTCTTGCTGTCAGCATATATAATATCAAAGTTATATATATATATATCTTTTAAAATCTTTATCCCTTAAGCCCAAAAGAAAAGTATCTGGTTTTATCACTTTAAGAATCTTCTGTATTAAAATGTGAATCTTGCTCCAATATTTCTTTGCTGTCTCTCTTCCTTGACACGGTTCATATGAATGAGGGCTCCCAGGTTTCCAGTGATGTCACAGAGCTCTGTGAAGGTTGTTGTTCCATTGACCAAGGTCAACTGGAACTTGTCTCTGGGACACTCTGTTCCTGGTCCATCTCAGCCATCAGCCACTCTTTAGGACTTCTCTGTCTTTGGGAATGATCAAGGCAAGATCTGAACATTCAACCCAGAACAAAGTGAGCTGGATGGGGGGATCCCTGCAAGAATCTTGCCAAGTGGGAGGGAGGTCTATACAATTTTCCTGCCATGTCATTTGCCATTTCTGAAACTTCACTCTGAGGCATGACAACCTATCCAGGCTAGTGCTTGGCTTGCTTTATACATCATGGTACAGCCTACTTCCAAGTTGTTAAAATGCAGCCGCATACACAATTCTATACTCAACAAAAGAAGCCATTATGTTGTTTGTTCACACATACCTGAGATAATGATAGCGACGCCATAAAGACTTGTCATATTCGACAAGAGAAAAATAATTGCATCGCCATCATAAGAATGGGAAGTGAGTTGGGGAGAGTAAATGCAAACCACAATCCCTGCTTTTTTCACCATTGGACAGTAAATACGAAACAGAAGCAGTATGAGCATATGGCTGATGAGGGAACATCATCAAGTGGAGGTAAGACTTTTATATGTTCAGGGCAATGTAGATAAATGCAATAAATACTAAATATAATGTGTAATAGATTTTGTAGCAGGCCATCAAATGGAAAGGATCTTTCATGCCTCTACTTGCTTTTGCCCTTTTTCTACAAATGGACATTCTTCTTATGCTGCACCTGTCTGCCATTTTTATTTGCTAACTTTTGTGAATCAATTTGTGGTCTTGAAGCATGGAATATAAAGATTTCTTTTTTTGGCATAACAATCTCCTCTGTGTGTGTGTGGGCGTGGGCGTGCATAAATCAGTGTTGATTCCTAATGACTGCCTAAATTCCATGCAGTTTTTTTGGCAAGATTTCAGAAGTGGTTTGCCATTAGTTGCTACTTAATGACCAGCCCAAAGTCATCCAGTTGGCTTTGTGCTTAAGGCAGGACTAGAATTCACAGTCTCCCAGTTTCTAACTAAGTGCCTTAACTACTACTCCTAACTGACTCTTCCTTTTACTTTTCAATTTTCAATTCAATTATTAATTAAAGGTTTACTTTTTAATTAAAACACATTTAAAAATACAAAGAAGTCTTTTCTCCCATGAAACCAAGAGCATGTTATTGTTTTTCCTACATAATTTTGGAATTTTTGCCCAGGACATCTCTGCTCCATCCATCAACTGTTGCAATTCCCAGAAGAAACAAACCCAAAGGATCTAGTATTTCATATTATACGTGCAGCTCGTAACCAGCCAGACGTTGTGATGCCAGCACTCATGACAATTCTCCAACAGGATGAGGTATGGAATATTGCTCTTTGCAACTCTGGATTTGCAAGGCTCATCAAGGTCTATAACTTTTGGCAGTCTTAGACTATTCAGAAACAGCACTGCTAGGTCAGTAGAAAAGGATATCCCTCATTTTTATCAGAGATGCCAGCTTCTGAATCTGCAATTTGCTACGTTCTGACTTTTTGTTCTGTCAATGAAACAGGGCTTTGTTCCATACTTATGCAGAAACAGTTTCTCTCCCATCTTGCAGGGCTTTGTCTGGGAGAAGGTGGCCATTTACCGCAGCCTTCGGGCTATGCTGGAGCGTGGCCTGGAGGTGGAGCCTGCCTGCAGCTTTGTTCTCACAGCCTTGAAGCAGCTGAGAGCATCTCTGTTGGTAAGCAGGAACAGTGTAAGCTGTATTTGAATAAACTGTATCGTTCAAATACATAATATAGTCTTTGATGATCTCATTCTTTTTTTCGAAAGGAGGTGCCTTGGGAACTCCAGGTGGCTGTCAGCAATGCACTGGCTAGTTTTGCTCGCCGGCATTTCAGTGTTATCATGAATGAGCTCCAGCGACACCTCAAGCCTTTTATCCAGCCTGATGAGTTCACTCTCCTCACTTTGGGCAAGGTCACAACCAGGAATGGTAGGTTATAGCTTGGCGTGGTTTAGAGTGGAAAACAACTGTTTCTGTCTCCAGTCCAAGCGCATCAGGACTCATCACAGGATGTCCAGCTTTTGCCTTAGAGCAGGGGTCCCCAAACTTGGAAACCTTAAGACTTGTGGACTTCAACTCCCAGAATGGCTGGAGAATTCTGGAAGTCCATGATGTCAGCTTTGGAAGCCATATTCCACTCTGCCACATAGCCTGAGGAGTTGGGGGGGGGGGAGTGATTTCAACTGAGTAGTTCTAAGTAGACAAAATAAAATTCTTTTCTTAGTTCAAGGTTATTAAGTGTGGCGCAACAGAGAAAAAGGATTTTACACTGAGACAGATCGTGATTGGTCCATGTGATGTGATTATGGGGGAAAGGGGGATGAATTATAGTTTGGGACATTGTGGGAAGTCCAAGAAACTTTTAGTTTCAAGATTTCACAGATGTGCCAGGTGCTATTCTAATAAAGATAATTTTGAGATTATACTTGTCTCGGAGTTACTGATTGGAATGGAGGTTTGCTGGAAGGCTGACACACAAGTCTTAAAGTTGCCACATTTGGAGACCTCTGTCTTAGAGAGACATATAGGTCCACTTATGACCACAATCGAGCCCAAAATCTCAGTTGCTAAGTGAGACATTGGCTAAGTGAATTTTGTCCCAATTTAACGAACTTTCTTGCCACTTTGTTAAGTGAATCACTGCGGTTGTTAAATTAGTAACATGGTTGTTAAGTGAATCAGGCTTCCCCATTGACCTTGGTTGTCAGAAAGGTTGGAAAAGGTGATCACATGACCCCAGGACACTGGCCATCATAAATATGAGCCATCTGCGAAGCACCTGCAGTTTGATTTCATGACCATGGGGAGGCTGTAATGGTTATATAAGTGAAAATAGTCATAAGTCACCTTTTCAGTGTTGTTGTAATTTTGAATGGTCATAAAGGAACTGTTGTAAGTCGAGGATACCTGTAATTTAGACTTTAAAAAATCGTACTTTGCTCTTGTCCTAGATATGGGAATAGTCTGTAATGTAAAAGTCAAAAGTAGGTCATGATTTTTCCCAAAGAGTTACTCAACAATCTTTGTTTCTTGATTAATTCCCATTTCAGAGTTGCAGATTTCCAAGATGATCACAGCAACACTTTTCTCTCTCTCCCTGCCTTCTTTTATTTCTTTTCCTCCCCTTAGTGTACCACTGTGTCCCCTTTTTTGGCATCACCCTAACCACCATGCAGACAGTCACACGTAGAATTGAAGATACCAGGAAGCGCTGGGCCCTCTGCACAGGTGAAACTTCCAGAGCTGTTTCATATTTCCCCATCACAAACTTTCAAACTCTTTGGTTGGCAGCTCTGGGAATCACATGAAGACCCCGACCCCCACGAATCAACAAGCACTTTGAATGTTAATTGATTTGTTTATGTTAAGTGTGTTGTACGAGTGGTGCGGTGGACTAAAGGTGAAGCTCTCGCCTCACAATCAGGAGGCTGTGAGTTTGATCCGAGGTAGAGGCAGATATTTCTCTCTCTGGGCACAATGAGAATATACCTGCAGAATATAACTCCTCATTGACAACAGGAAGGGCATCCGGCCAGTAAATACTCAGCTCCATTCAGTTGCCCAGACTCCACCCCACAAGGGTTTGTGAGTCATTAAAAGAAGATAATGTTTAAGTGTGTTGTGTGAATGAAGCCCCTAAGAAATGAAAAACAGAGAAAAAAGTGAATTTGAGTGGTTGACAAATGACAATTTGTTCATACAAACAACACACTAAGCCAAATTCAAACAAACCAGTTATGGCTAAGCAGATTGAATCCTTCAAGCTGAAGTGTCAGCCAGCTGTGGTTCTGAAGACCTTGAAAGAAAAGTTGGCTGAGCTTCCCCATAGGAGCTGAGTAGCTCTTTATCACAAGCAGAATTGCTATCTTCCACCAAGATTCTCACCTTTCTCTGTTTCCCCTACATACAAGCCCTGAAACAGATATGCAAAGCAATTCAAATCTATCTTCGGACCTGGGAAAGGAGTTCCTACCCACGTATCAGTGTCCAGCAATTCTCCAGCTACCTTCTTCCACTTTATGCCTGTATCACTCGCACCTGGTTACCTGGCAGTCACTCCAAGGTGAGTTGCCAACTCAGAGGAGCTCATGACTCTGTCCCAGAACTGCCTTCAACTCTGTGTAGCAAAACAAGGTGGCAAAGCTCTCTGAATAGCATTCACGTCAGAGGGATGTATTTTACTTGAAGAAACATTTGGGGGAAATATTAGCAATCACCATTAACCCTCGTCTGTCCATCCTGGCAGGTCAGGCTAGCAGTTCTGAAAGCCTTAAGCCCCATGCTGAGCATTCTGCTTCCCAGGAAGGAATTCCAGACTCAGATCTATGATGACATCATTTTACTCTCATTGCAGTATGACAGCAGCAGCACTGAAGCTTTTTATATCTCTAAGGTAAAAAGTCTGTAGAGATACTCAGTCATTCAGGTCATGGTTGTCCCAAAGATACTTTTTTTTCTGGAGGCAACTGGGCTTTTTTGTTTTTTCTTTTGATGATGTTTCGCTTCAAAATCCAAGAAGCTTCTTCAGCTCTGACAGGATTGCGGGGAAATGGAAGGATTTACAGTATATTCCTTGCAGACAGCTGGTCATTTGTATCCTTTTAGAGGGTTGCTGAAGCAACCTGGAGGTTTATCCATGTCCTCAGGGTCAGCTGAGTTCCTGTAGTCTGCAACTTTATACAATTTGGGATGAATGGTGTGGGAATAGAAATGGATTTCCAGAGAAGAAGAAAAAATGCAGATTACAGGAACCAGGAGCACTACTCAGGTGACCTTGAGGACACAGATAAACCACCAAGGGCTTCAATGACCCTCTAAAACAGGGTTGTCAAAATGGCGGCCCATGGACCAGATGTGTCACATGCAGGCCACGCCCACCCCAGGTCCATGAAGTGAAAATGTTGTGATACATCATGTGACAGGAATGTGACATGATAGAGTTTGACACCCGTGCTGTAAAAGGATACAAATGACCAGCTGTCTGTAAGGAACATAAATCCTTCCATTCCCTACTTATCCTGTCAGAGCTAAAGAAGCTTCTAGGATGAGAATTGAAATGTCTTCAAAGAAAAAACAAGAAAGTCCAGTTGCCTCCAGAAAAAAGCACCTTTGCGATATCTCTAAGGTAAGTGTCATGCCCCTGACTCTGACTCCATCTGACTCTGAGGTCGAGGAGGAACAGCTGACAGGGAGTGGGAGTGTGACTCCGGAGGCTATGGAGGAAACTGGAGAAGGACACAGGCTGGCTGGGCATTCAGAGGAAGACCCAGGCCCATCCCCTCTTCATCCTAGGACATGCAGGGAGGAGTGGATAAGGGAGAAACATGAATGGCATGGTCTATGGGGGAGGAAAGGGCCTTGATCCCCTTCATAGGCTGCAGCTGTGAGGACAAACTGCTCATGGGCCAGTGCTGGAAGCAAAGTGTGAAAATATTTCTAGTCTGTCAGTTCTTATCTGAGTTCTGGCATCCTTCCCACTGTGTGTATTTCAATATCTGTCGACGTCTTCAAGCAGGGGTGGGATTCAAATTTTTCAACAACCGGTTCTGTGGGCGTGGATTAGTTGGTGGACGTGGCTTGGTGGTCATGTGGCTGGGTGGACGTGGCTTGGTGGTCGTGTAAATGGCTGGGTGTGGCCAACTCAATATCACATCCAGGCATGCATCTCCTTGCCTGGCCTCTCATGACTTTGGGGATGCTGCAACAGTTATGTGAAAAATGGTCATAAGTCACTTTTTTCAGTGCCATTGTAACTTTGAATGGTCGCTTCACAAAAGCCAAGTACCAGCAAAGGAGGGAAAGAAAACTCCAGAAAGGTTCCTGAGACAGGAAGTCTAGTCCTGCCAAGAATATAATAAGGGTTAACGGAGAGGCAGTTTCTATAAGCAACACCAGAATATTTCCTTCCTGTTTTCCTCACAGGATTAGGCCAGTAATTTCTTCAAACAACCGGTTCTCCAAATTGCTGAGAATGTTAACAACCGGTGCTAGCGAATAGGTGCGAACTGGTAGAATCCCACCCCTATCTTCAAGCCCTTATCCTGCCTTGTCTCATTAATTCTTCAGTGTGGTTTGTGTTTTTTTTCTATTTATAATTTATACATATTTTGAGTTTGAACAGTTCTTCCTTTTCACAACTGTTTGTGGGGGAGTTTTTTCTCCAGTCAATGATAATTGGACCTTTAAAAGCCAAGTTGAAGGAACTAAAGGGACTTCACCTGTTTTTGTGACTTTGTTGCTTTTGTATCCCACCCTGGGTTATCACAGTAAGGAGATTTGAGATTCCTACTGCCTGCCATACAGATGGCAGCCATTCCTTCAAGGACTCAGCAAGCTAAGATGTGACTGGTTACAGTAAACTGTTTCTTTAACTATATTCCCAGACACGCACCATTCAATTCAAATTCAAATTCTGTAAGCAAGCTTGCAGCCCATATCAATATAGCACAGGTATAGTCCTCAACTTACAACAATTGAGCCCAAGATTTGTGTAGTTAAGTGAGACAGTTATTAAGTGAGTTTTGCCCCATTTTACATCCTTTCTTGCCACAATTGTTAAGTGAATCACTGCAGTTGATAAGTTAATAACCCAGTTGTTAATTGAATCCAGCTTCCCCATGGACTTTGCTTGTCAGAAGGTTGCAAAAGGGGATTGCATGACCTTTGGACACAGCAACCATCATAAATTTGAACCAGTTGCCAAGCATCTGAATTTTGATCCCATGACCCCGGGGATGTGCAATGGTCATAAGTGTGGGAAAACGTTCATAAGTCACTTTCAGTGCTGTTGTAATTTTGAACGGGTCACTAAATGAACTGTTGTAAGTCGAACACTTACAGCTACAAAAAAGGTCGAATATATGAAATACCATTCTGGAACAAAAAGCCTACACTGCCCCATCCTTTTCTGAAGATGTCTCAAATATGGAAGGGAGGGAATCTTAGAAACGGTGTCTTTGAGCCAACCTTGGCCACTTTAAGACTTGTGGACTTCAACTCCCAGAATTCCTCAGCCAGCAAAGCAAGGCCTTGCTGGCTGAGGAATTCTGGGAGTTGAAGTCCACAAGTCTTAAAGTGGCCAAGGTTGGAGAGCCCTGTCTTCGAGAGTTAATTCAGGAAGAATTGGCCTGAATCTGCCAGACTTATGAGGGACCTTCTTATGTCAAAAGGAGGGAAATCAAGTGTCTTCCAGTGTTCAATTTGAGAAAATGTGAGCCTTTTCCTTTCCATTTCCGTGTTGCTGGGCTTGTCTCAAGCGATATACAATTTTTAATGCAGACATATCCAGTACTACAAATTTTAAGCCACCATGGTCCCCCCTCATAGTTCCGTGCTCTGTAAAATTCATAAGGACCGGAGCATGGTTGTAATTGTTGCAGCATTCAGACTAAATGATATTCATGTCACTCAAGACTTGTTTTCTTTTTGAACTTATTGTATTCATACCCTACCTTTCCTTCAAGAACTCAAAAGTTTATGGCGTGGGAGAGGGGCAGAATGGTTGTTTCTTCCAGCAGTCTTGGAATGTTATATTGGCTTGGAGAAAAGAATTGGCAAAGCATCTCACCATGAGCTTTTTGGCTGAATGGAGACTTGGTCTTCTTGATCCATATCTATCCATATCCATAACTATCGATTTAACCCGGTACTGATCAAACTTAGCAATTTTAGGCTGCGTGGACTTCAACTCCCAGAACTCTGGTTGGGAATTTTGGAAGTTGAAATCCACACAGCTTAAATTTGCTGAGGTTCAGAAATGTTGGGTTAACCATTATATAACATTAGCTGTCACTTGCCCATTCCCTTCTTCATCCTAATTTCTTTGGAGTACACATAGAAAAAAAGGAAAATATACGGTATATTTGTTTTCATATTTATTACAGATCCTGGGCCAGATTCTGGAAGCTTCTCTTGTGAACAAAAACCCAATCCCAAGTATGTATGTGGGGCCCCTTGCACATAATCTGATCCTACAGGTAAGAATGGACATATTTCAGATTGCAATCTTGTCTCTATGCAACATTTTTCTTGTCATTTATTTATTTACCAGTGAAATTTCTTTGGAAAAATGTTAGACTTAGAACAGTTCTGCAATGTAAAAGTTATTCATAAGGAAAGGTTGAGCTTAAAGTAGGCAATGAGAATGTTTTCCATTCCAACTGATTTCTATTCCCTGTCCGATTCCATTGATTTTTCTCACAAGCAGTGTGGATGGACAGCCCTTAGCAAATGGATGGAGAAGCCAAATATACACAAACATATGCACACGGGCACACACACACACACACACAGTCTTTATCAAATTTATATCACCACCCATCTCACCAGAAGTGATACTAGGTAACAATCAAACAAAACAATAATATGCAAATAGCCTTTGACTTACGACCACAATTGAGCTCAAAAGTTCTATTGCTAAGCAAGACAGTTGCTAAGTGAGTTTTGCCCCATTTTATGACCTTTCTTGACACAATTGTTAAGTAAATCAGTGAAGTCGTTAAGTTAGTAACACTTAAATGAATCTGGCTTCCCCATTGACTTTGCTTGCCAGAAAGTAGCAAAAAATGATCACATGAACCCAAGGCATTGCAACCGTCATAAATACATGCCAGTTGCCAAGTGTCTGAATTTTAATCATGTGATCCAGGCATTGGTGGGATTCCAATTTCTTTACGATCGGTTCTGTGGGTGTGGCTTTGTGGGCATGGTGTGGCTTGGTGGACATGGCACGGAAGAATACTGTAAAATCTCCCCTCCTCTCCCCACCCCACTAACCTGCTTTCCAGCTCTGTTCTCCTATGCAGGGCAACAAAAGAAGATCCAGCCAGTCAGCTGGGCCTCAATGGAGGCAGAGAATTGATGGGGGGGGGGGCAGTCAGAGGTGGGATTTGCCAATTCTCCGAACTACTCAAAATTTCCGCTACCGGTTCTCCAGAACTGGTCAGAACCTGCTGAATACCACTTCTGGACCCAGGGGATTCTGCAACAGTTGTAAGTGTGAAAAATGCTCATGAGTCACTTTTTTCAGTGCCATTACAACTTCAAATAGTCACTGAACAAATGGTTGTAAGTCGAGGATACCTGTAAGAACATCCATTGTAAAAGTAATCAGTATTAAAATATGAACAATTATTACTGAAAATTAAATATTATGAAAAATAAAGAATACAAGTCACAAACAGGAAAACTATATCAGACTAAGCATCAGCCACTGCCCCATCTTAAAATGTCATCAGTTCCCTGGGAACCCCAAGTCTGATGACATCACCACGTCTTGAGGGCCTTCCTAAAAAACATCAGTGTTCCCCTCAGCCCGTCAATCTTTAGCCAACCAAGGCAGCTGAAGGGCAAAAGGAGTTCTGTTCTCCCAGCTTCTCAAGATCAGGGACTCCTGACCTCTCCTTTTTCTAGATCTGCAGCAGAGAGCAAAAGGAACATCTTCAATGGCAGAGCCACAACTCTGTGGAAATCACACAGCTCTTCCTAAAGCTAGGTACAGGCAAAAGGCATTTCTTTGATGCTTATTTAAGCTGAATTCAAATGAAGTAATGTTGGAATGATTCCTTCTACCCATTTATTTGACAGTATTCCTGCCACATTAAAAATTACATTTTGATATGATAGGTACGAATAGATTTTAAAGTATAAGATAACATTATATGTGGATGTCAATACTGTTGAAAAAGTAACTAAGATTTGTACTGGTGGAAAACAATAAAAATGTACTGGAAAAAAAAATGTTTTGATAACACTGTAGGAGGTCTGCAGGTTCTACCAAAGGCTCCTGAGACTAGTATAAGCCCTGAAGACCCAGCTTAGTCTGAAGGATGTTTGGAGAAGTGATTAAGTCTTTAGGAATGGGGAAGTAGAGTAGGTCACCTAGGACACAGTTGTAAGTCTGCATTCTGGGGCAAAGTTGGGAAATTATTCCTCCTTCTCCTATGCCCAGATTTTAAATTTATGAATTAGAAATAAAACAAGCTAATACATTAGAAGATAAGCTCAAGATCCAGATGGATCTTGATGGACACTGATCCCTATCTAACAAAATGAAATTCAATGTAGAGATAAGTAAAGTCCTACACTTAGGCAAGAAAAACCAAAAGTACACATATAGACTGGGTGAAACAAGGCTTAATAGCAGTAAGAATGAGAGGGATCTTGGAGTCTTAGAGGACAACCAGCTAAATATGAGCCAGCAGTGTGCAGCAGCAGCCAAAAAAGCTAATGCAAACCTAAGTTGTATTAACAGAGGGATACAATCAAGATCAAGGGAAGTACTAATACCATTCTATAAAGCCTTAGTAAGACCACACCTAGAGTGCTGCATCCAGTTTTGCTCACCACATTATAAAAAAGATGTTGAGTCTCTAGAAAAAGTACAGAGAAGAGCAACCAGGATGATTAGGGGACTGGAGGCTAAAATATACAACGAACGGTTGTAGGAACTGGGCTTGGCTAGTCTAGTGAAGAGAAGGACCAGGGGAGACATGATAGAGGTCTTCCAATATTTGAGAGGCTGCCACAGGGAGGAAGGGGTCAAGCTATTTTCCAAGGCACCTGAAGGCAGACAAGGAATAATGGATGGAAACTGTTCAAGGAGAGATTCAACTTAGAAATAAAGAAAAATTTTCTGACAATGAGAACAATCAACCAATGTAACAGAAGTTGCCTTCAGAAGTTGTGGGAGCTTCACCACTAGACACTTTCAAGAAGAAACTGGACTGCCATCTATCAGAAATAGTGTAGGGTCTCCTGCTTGGGTAGAGTTGGACTAGATGACCTACAAGATCCCTTCCAACTCTGTTAATCTAATCTAATCTAAGTTTGTTAACCCTCCAGTTGTTTTAATGCACCTCTTTTATTTTTATTTATTTTTTTGAATAAATTTTGCTAATCTCCCAGCAGCCAAAAGATTGGGCCAGATTTTTGGGGCATCCCCATATTATCACCACAACCCCCCCTAAAACACCCAGATGATTGTATGAAAAAAATGTCATAAAGCCACCTGCATGATATAACTGTTATATTTTTGCCTCCATTCAGCACGTTCACATCCTTCTGAGCTGCTGCGGTTTTTCCTGAGGAAGCTGGAAAACAGCCAAGAAGACGTGCGCGTAGTGGTGTTATTGCTGCTATCTGAAATTGTTGGTGCCCAATGTAAGGACTAGAATAGGAAGATGGTTGGCTGATGGTGGCTGCAACCCCCAGCTCAATTTTCAGTTCAGCTGTGTCCTGGCTGGTTCCTCTTCTCTTTTTCTCTTATCCACCTTTATTTGCCCCTTGGGGAGACAATCATTTCTTCATTTCTTAATCTGCAAGGCCTTTTTAGTCACAAATAACCCCAGGCCACAGGGGTATCTTCAGGATGTGGTTAAAAAGATCAAGATAGTGATTGCAATAGTGTAATCAGAACTCCAATTGTTCTATATGTTTTGCCTATGTGGCTCACATTACAAATAACGAAGTCTCCATTGCCTTGTTGTGGCCACCATCTTGAGATTTTACCATATCCTGGGGACATTGGACATGTAGAAGATTAAAACAAGAAGTAAAAAATAACCACTGAACAAAACCAACAGTAGAATATATGATGTGAAGGTAACAAAACCAACACAGGCCCAACCAAACACTATCAGAGAGTTCATCGCAACATCTTACCCAAGAGTTTGTCTTTCAAGCCAACTTGTTATAATTCTAAGGAAGACCAACAAGTGAAAAAAGCTTTGATCAAAAATGATATTCTCTTTCCCTGGTTTTTTTTAAGCTATGGATGCTTTAGATAAGAAGAAGTACACTTAGGAATGAGGGGAGGGCACACAAAAACTATAGCAAGTATATATATAAAAATGACATGCCCCCACCCATCAGAAAGAGAATGACAAGCACTTGCTTTGCTAGCATGGCTGCACTACATACAGAAGCAGAATTCAAATCAATTCATCAGTTTGAGGCTGTGATATAGGTTTCCCAGGCAAAAATGCAAGCAAAAGCAGATGAAGGGGTTGAAATATGGAAATGGATTTAAACCAGCTTCATTTCCAAGCAATTTATGCATAGGAGCTTGGCAGCTTAAATTTGCAATACAGGAAAATAATAATAGAATAGAATAGAATAGAATAGAATAGAATAGAATAGAATAGAATAGAATACTTTATTGGCTAAGTGTGATTGGACACACAAGGAATTTGTCTTGATACAAATACTCTCAGTATACATAAAAGAAAAGATACAAAAAGCCAGAGACATCCCAAAGGTGTTTTATTTCAAAAGGCAAAGGGGATATCTTGTTTTGCTTGAAGATGTTTTGCTTCTCATCCACGAAGCTTCTTCAGATATGACTGAATAGTAGACAGTGGAAGGTTTTATATTCCTGTCAGTCATGTGGTCATTAGCCTTCTTTCTGAGGGTCATTGAGGCCACTTGGAGGCTTATCTGAATCCTCAAGGTCACCTGAATCCAATAATCTTCTTTTTTTTTCCTGGAAATCCATTCAGACTCCCACATGTAAAGCAGAAGTTTGGTTCTCCAAAACACAGTAATATAGGAGGTCATCAATAGTCTACGTCAGTGGTTGCCAACCGGTGGGCCGTGGCCCACTGTTGGTCCACAAGAAAATTTTGGTGGTCCGCAGAGAAATGTCACCACCAGCGTATCCCCCCAAAGCAATTAATCCAGGCTGCGCAGGGACACAAGGCTACACCACCCACAGGCCCCCAGAAACCCTCCCCATCCACTCACTCCTTACATGGCAAACTTGCCTGCTAAGTTGCTATTTTTCCTTCCCCCCACCCACCAACCATCATCTGTTCTGCTGCGCCGGGATATTTAGATTAGCTAGGAAGCAGGAAATGGTTGGATTTCTTGCTTTCTTGCTTTTAGATCTTCGGCTC
Source organism: Laticauda colubrina (assembly GCA_015471245.1). Lineage (NCBI taxonomy): Eukaryota > Metazoa > Chordata > Lepidosauria > Squamata > Elapidae > Laticauda > Laticauda colubrina. Next base: position 9,121,634 of record BLBF01000036.1, on the reverse strand, counting down.
TGCTTTTAAGCACAGCCAAACCTCCCTTAGGACTGAAGTTTCTATTATTCAGCGCAGACTCAGGTAGCCAATGGCAGATAGATGAATCTGTCTGATGGCAGATAGATGAATCTGAGTGAATCTGTGATTCTGTGAGCAACTCAATCTGCCTTCCTGCTTTGCCTGATTTGGGATAAAAATTGCTCTTTTATAAAATAAAAAATTCAATATTTACATAAATATTTATAATATTTACACACAAGTCATGCCCAGCCAGTCACGTGACCACCAAGCCATACCCAATTAGGCCACGCCCACAGAATCAGTTGTTAAGAAATTTGAATCCCACCTTACCTCTGTGTGTGCATGTGTGTGTGTGAGAGAAAGAGAGAGGGAGGGGGAGGGAGAGTAAGCCACCGTCAGCAAGCCATCGTCAATCAAAATTCATATTAGTGGTCCCCGGGATTTAAAATTATGAGTTTGGTGGTCCCTGAGTTCCAAAAGGTTGGTGACCTCTGGGCTAGGTCATAGAACAACCATGACCTGGACAACTAAGAATTTCCATACACAAAACTCAGAGAGTTTTTATATTTATGGTTAGTGCTTTCTCTAGGCCAGAGTTTTCCAACCGTAGCAACTTTAAGACACATAGACTTCAACTCTCAGAATTCCCCAGCCAGCTATGCCAGAAGTTGAAGTCCTCATGTCTTCAAGTCACCAAAGTTGGGAAACCCTGCTCTAGGCAGAATATCATAGTAGGCCTTTTGATATTACCCCGGGTAAGACTATGAGGTGAATTAAATTTGATTTTGTTTAATTTACCTGTGCATCTAACTAGAATTAAGCAGACTTAATATATTCTCCAGTTAAACATTTAATGATTTTCTCCCCCTGCTTTTTCTTCCCAATTGAGTTATTACTTTTCAGAGTCCCCGAAGGCTTTCAGGGGGCCACAAACAGCTAGGGATTTCAAGTTTTACATCTTGTGTTAAGAAGCTCCCATCTTTGCCCCCATCTTTTTTAGTGCCTGAAGTCTGGAAAAGGAGGCTGCTGTGTGTAAAGATGGTGAAAGCTGTCCTGGTTGATGATAACACCCTGGTGAGAAACTATATCTTGGCAGTTCTAAAATCCGATGTGTGTCAATAGCAATTTTCTGGCGAAAAACTTCGTAATTACTAGTAGCCTTGTGGAATTCTCAAGTTTCTTCTTTTTGTTGTGTATTCAAAATGACAGTGGTTCATATTTATAATGAGATGAAATTTAATAGAATTGAAATCAGAATCAGAATAACAGAGTTTGAAGGGACCTTGTAGGTCATCTAGTCCAACCCCCCACCCCAGCAGGAGACCCTATATGTGTGCAGTGGTGCTCTTCCGGGTGACCTCACGCATGCTGGGGAAAATAGCTCTGTATGCCACTTCCAGCATACGTGGCATAGGCTCGCCAACATGGCCCTATACCCTCTGAAAAATGTTTTTGTGGAGATATAATGTTTGAAAATAATCTGCCAGTTGGCCTGGGGACATAGGGGAGTGGCTGCTGGATTGATGTGAACTCTACCTCCCCACCCGCCACCCCATTGCTTTCTGCTCTCCATCCGCCCATCTTTTTGTTAGCCTAGTGATGTACTCCCATTATTTTCCTTGTCACTGTTTGTTGTATTGTTCCATTATTTTACTTCTGTTTTGTCTTTTCAGTTCTTTTTATTTTTTTCTAAGCTATCTAGAATAGTCCATGGTGATATAGGTGGCAAATAAATTTAACAAATAAATGAATAAATAAATAAAATAATGTCAGTTTAAAAATAATATAATTCGGCATCACAATGTGCCTAGAGAATGTTATAATGATTAAAGGATGGCATAAAATCACTGATTAAGCAATACAGGAAGAGAAAAGCTATTGAACAGGCTGCCCATTATGATTTTTGAATATTTATTTAAATTATTAATAAATATTCAATATTTATTAATATTATACATATTGATATGTTTTACGTTACAATTCATTTTCATAGATTCTTTCTCTTTTTAAACATAGAACATGTGCATTAAACATCTCTAGCACACTTTAATGCCTTTAAGTATAGGTATAGGAGTGAGGATAGGGCTGCATGTTTTCCACCCTGACAAGGTAGCATTTTTCTTCTTCTCAATGCCATCTCCTATCCCCAACTCTTTGACTGTTAGGTCTGTCTTGTAACGCTCCAGACTATTAGAAAACTGCTGTCTGTCGGTTATTTGGAGAAAATTGAAGGATGGCCTCTGAATTATATTACCCTGCAGCTGTCCAAGTCTGCCCATCAGCTGGTAAGACTAATCTGAAATTTCAACAGTGGAGCCAGTGCATGTTGGGGGTGGGAGTAAAATGGATGAGCCCAGTGACGCCCCACTTATTTTGTGGGCAGGATGTTCTCTCTCTCTTAACAGGAGCAGCTATTATTTTTCAGGTTGCTGTTTTTCAAAAAAAGAGAAAACTCTCAGCCCTGAAGAATATGCTGCAGCAATAAGATTAGGGTGGGTGGATGTTGAACCAAAAAAAGAATAAGACATGAACTTGCACTCATGTACATAGATGTTTATTTTATTTATTTCAGAGTGTTATTCTTCTGTGGCTTCTGAATGTGCATCATATGGGTTTCTTTTCCTTCATTCTTTCCTTACCCAAACTTAGAATTTGAAACACAAACAGGACTGCTGCCGCCACATAACATGCTATGATCTGTCACAAACTCACTTGTATGACAGCTTGACGTAACATCCGTATTCAGATGTTAAGGCAAAGGCTACCTTCCTACAACCTTTGTCCTTACTACCCAATTCCATTTAGCTTAATCTAACACAGAAGACCCTAAACTTCTCAGCTCATTGTCCCCTTCACGAAGTTTCAGATTGTTCATCATTCCCCAAATATTGATTATATAAAAATTTATGAATACTACTTTAACTAATAATATTATGAATAATAATAAGCAAAGCTAATGCCAATAGTAATAGGTGCCTTGGGCTCAGTCCCAAAACAACTGGAGCACCACAAGAATACCATTGGTATTGACAAAATTGCCATCAGTCAATTGCAAAAGGCAGCTTTACTCAGAACAACTTACAACCTGTGACAGTACCTCTAATACCATCAAGCATCCACATCTGCCTATCCCAGATCCTTGGGAAGGATTCCATGCTTGGATAAAAATGCCAAGTCCATGTTAAACATCTGGCTGAATGTACAACATACCATAATAATAGAAGTAACTCCAGGCTGTTCCTGATGGCAGCTGACCGTTCAAACCTGTGTATCACTGTCTCATCATTAGCCATCTTTTTTTCAGGACTACAGACTGACATGGAGCTCTACAGAGACCCCCAAAGATTAGTTGACCCAAATCAGCCATCTACTGATCCCTGGACATTTATTAACCCCCTGGGTTAGTCCTTTTGACCTTTGGGGGTTGATACTGACCACTTTGGGGAACCCTGATCTAGCAGGACGTATAAACCCTGGGTATGGCTGGAATATCCCATTTTTCCTTTTTCTTTCAGACACATCCAACATGCAATCTTCCTTTGGGAGGCTTAAAGGAAAGGGCCATGGAGAGAGTCAGTGTGGATCTTCTTCATTTCGCTGTAACTTCTGGAAGAGGTGCAAGTCAGGTCAGAAGCCCATTAATTTAATTTCTTTGCGATCATTTGTTTTAGCTTTTGCTTCATTCATGTAATGGTGGTGTGTGTTAAGCCTGGGTTCCCCAACCAGGGTTAGGTAGACAAGCAAAACAGAATGTGCAGCGTTAGTCAGATAGGCACACAGATAAATGAGTGATCTAAGCTTGTATGTTTATTAACATACAGTAAAAATAACAGATACGCTTGTGCTATCAAGAATATATTTTATTCCAGTATAAGTTTATAGCATAGTCAAAAACAGTCCTATATTCATTTACCATGTAGTCAGTCCATTCAGGGATATTCAGTTAGCAAAGTCCATGTAGAATATCCTATTGTCAGTTCTCATAAATCAGTCCGTTGTTGTCTCTCCCGTTCGAGCAATGCAGTCTTGCTTCCAAGCAGTAATCAGGGATCATCAAAGCCAGAGAGAGAGCGAGCAAGCTGTAGCCTTGCTACTTTTATATGGTTTTCATAACCACACCCACAGTTGCTATTTTACATTTAAAGCTGCATACACTAACTATGATTCATAGTTAGTATTTCACCTAAAACAGTTAGGGTGAACAATGTTATCCCTAACAGTGTGTACATAAATTCATAAATTCATTCATATAAATTCATATAAATGGTCTTTATTTGACTTGATATTTTGTTCCTTCTTTTTGTATTACTGTTCTATATGTAAAGTGGGTGACTCCAAACCTGCAAACCTGATTGGTCAAATAAACTAAACATTGGATTGGTTCACTAGGAACCAATCCAAAGAGCTGCTAAAAGGCGGCAAATTTAAGCAACTGCCATTGGCTGCAAGCAGGCAAGCCAGCCTGTATAAAAGGCTGGCCTCGGCTTCAGTCAAGTGTTCCTAATTACTGACTAGTTAAAGAATAAAGTATTTGTTGTTGGAACCCGGTCTACCTCGTGTGTTTTCTGAATAAAACACTGGCGACGAGGATGGGATCGTCCTGAACGGAAAAACCTGCACGCGGTGATAAGAAGTCCAGATGACAACCAAGATGTCTAGAAACAACGCACCGCCCGCACCCTTCAATCCCAACGAAGAATTGGGATTCCTATGCTGATCGCTTCCAAATGTATTTGGAAAGCAATGAAATGGAAGACATTTCAGAGCAACGCAAGAGAGCTGTATTCCTGATGCACTGTGGGCCAACAGTTTTCAAGATGGCAAAGGCCCTTGTGAAGCCCCGAGACGTTAAACAACTAACATGTACAGAATTGCACAGAGTCCTCAAAGCACACTACCCTCCGATGGTGTCAAACTTAATAAAGCGACACGAATTTTACCGCAGAGACCAGAGAGAGGGAGAGACCGTCGCCAATTTCATCGCTGCCCTTAGACAATTAGGGGGTGAGTGTGAATTTTTGAACATTGACGAAGCAATGAGGGATCGCGTGGTGTTGGGCCTGAGAGACTTGACCACACAGAGTAAATTACTCAACAAGCCCAACATCACCGTTACCGAAGCCATCGCGGAAGCCACAGTCGCTGAAGCCGTGAAAAAATCTGCCATAGCCATGAAAAAGATGAACACACACAGCGAAGAAACACCAACCAAAGACAGAAAGCAGCCTGCCACCACAACCCACTACGAAGAGTCAGGCGAAACAATTGAATCGAGCGAAGAAGACGACGAGGTCCACCATTTGCTCACGAACAGAAAAGAGCGCGAAAGAAGAAATTGGTGGGAATGCGCTGGCTGCGGAGGAAACCATCCCCGAGCCGAATGCAGATTTCTCGATGCCATCTGCCGGCATTGCAAGAAACGAGGGCACATCGAGAAAGTCTGCAGGAACAAAAAATACTACAGCCCAACGAGACGCAGAAATTCCCCAACACGAGCTGAGCCTAAACGAGCTGAGAGAAAGTGGCAAGAGAAGCGAGCCAATACACACCAAACTGTCATTATAAAGAGCGCTCAGACGGAAAGTGGGAAGAAAATTAAAGTCATCGTGAAAATCGAAGGAAAACACTGCAAGATGGAAGTGGACTCGGGGTCCTTCCTCTCCATGGTATCGTGGGACACAATAAGACAGCTAGTCCCAGGTATCAAACCCAAAGAATTGAAGAAGCAGCACCTAACCCTCAAGGACTATCAGGGAAACCAAATCCCTGTGGTAGGCATGGGACAATTCTGAGTCGCCTACAAACAACATGTCAAGGTGCTACCGCTGACCATAGTCGACCAAGACAGACCAAGCCTCCTGGGCATCGAATGGTTCACGCCATTGGGCATCGGGATGACCGGGATTGATCGAGTGACTACAACCGGCTGGGAAGAGGACCTCATCCGAGAATTCCAGGACGTTTTTGATGGTTCACTTGGCAAGTATCGGGGAAATCCCATTTCTTTCAATCTAAACCCCCAAATAGCCCCACGAAGAATAAAGGCCAGGCGAGTTCCTTTTGCACTAAAGGCAAAAATAGAGGAACAGCTGGACAAATTAATAGCCCAAGGGGTGTTAGAACCTGTGGACCATGGCAAGTGGGAAACGCCTATTGTCACACCCATAAAACCTGATGGGTCCATTAGAATCTGTGGTGACTATAAGGCTACCCTGAACCACGCATTACAACCAAGCGCATACCCGGTGCCAGTAGTCCAGCATTTGCTTCACTCCCTGGGGAAGAGCAAAGTTTTTGCTAAACTCAACTTGGCACAAGCCTATCAACAACTCCCAGTGGACCCAGAAACAGCAGAAGCACAGACTATAGTCACCCATAAGGGCGCATTCAAATGTCACCGGCTCCAATTTGGAGTAAGCGTGGCCCCTGGCGTTTTCCAGAGCCTGATGGAACGCCTCCTAAATGGCATACAAGGAGTCGTTCCCTATTTTGACGACATCCTAATCTCGGCCAGAGATGAAACTCAATTAAGGAAAAGACTCAAAGAAGTATTAACTAAGTTTAGGGAATCTGGCCTCAAGGTTAAAAGAGAAAAGTGCTGTTTAATTAAGAATAGCGTCGAATTCCTGGGCTACTCAATAGACGGAGAGGGTATCCACCCTACAGACAAAAAAGTTAAAGCAATCAAAGACGCACCTGAATCAAGAAATAAAACCGAACTACAAGCATTTTTAGGACTAATTAATTTCTATAATGTGTTCCTGCCAAACAAGGCCACTATAGCAGAACCGTTACACCGTCTTTTAGACAAGAAGGCAACTTGGACTTGGGGTTACAAAGAAAAAAAAGCCTTCCAAAATATTAAAAGCTTGCTAACATCAACAAATGTTCTCATCCAATTCAGCAATACACTGCCTTTAAGAGTGACCTGCGATGCTTCACCATACGGAGTAGGTGCCATCCTGAGCCACCAACTACCTGATGGCAGAGAAGCACCCGTCGCATATTACTCTAGGACTCTATCCAAAACCAAGCGGAATTACAGCCAATTGGACAGGGAAACTAGCAATTGTCGCTGGAGTAAAACGCTTCCACGAGTACTTATATGGGCGGACTTTTCAAATCATAACAGACCACAAACCGCTGATGGGGATTTTGGCGGGAAACAAGCCAACACCTAATATACTGTCCCCAAGAATGACTAGATGGTCAGAGTTCCTAACAGCTTATTCCTACACTCTGACACATAGCCCAGGGAAACAAATTTCCCATGCGGACGCTTTGAGCAGAGCACCCTTACCAGCAACCGACGAAGACCCGGCACCAGCGATGACAACACTACAAATTGAGACTTGCCCCGATCTACCCATATCAGCTTATGATGTCGCCAGAGCCACCGCGAAAGACTCATTGACTGCCCGCGTTCTTAGCTGGGTAGGTAAAGGCTAGCCGGAGAATCAAAAAACTGAAAACTTTAAACCTTTCCGGTCCAGACAGACTGAACTTTCAATCCAAAAGGGGTGATTGTTGTGGGGTGATCGGGTGGTAATTCCTGCCAAATTACAACCCAGGGTACTTAGGTTGTTACATGAAGGGCACCCGGGAATGGTTAAGATGAAAAGCCTTGCTAGAAGTTATGTTTGGTGGCCGGGTATTGATAAGGACATAGAGTATTGGGTAAGCTCATGCAACAAATGCCAGGCAATTAGACCGTCCCCACCAAAAGCACCCGTTAAGGACTGGGAAACCGCTCGGGGACCTTGGTCAAGAATACACATTGATTTCGTGGGTCCTACCAAGGGGCATACCTTTCTGATTGTCGTTGATGCCTATTCGAATTGGCTTGAAGTAAAAGTTATGCCATCAACGACAACAGAAACTGTAATTAAAAAGCTGGACAACCTTTTTGCCACCCATGGCATACCGGACGTTCTTGTCTCAGATAATGGGCCATAGCTAACAAGCATACAATTTGAGCAATACCTAGCCTCCCGAGGTATAAGACATGCCCTAACCGCGCCGGCTCACCCGGCTGTGAACGGCAGGGCTGAGAGAATGGTCCAGTTTATGAAAGAAGGTTTAGAAAGAATGGACGCTGGAGATGTCCAATAGAAAGTAAACCGTTTGCTCACACTCCAGCACATAATGCCCAGTACCATAACCAACAAGTCCCCAGCAGAATTACTTATGGGGTGAAAGTTAAGATCACACCTTGATAGGTTACACCCAAATTTTACTCCAGAAAAACCCCCTGACTCCTCTACACGGCTTAGACAATTCGAAATAGGCGATTTAGTATACGCTAAAAACTTCACCGGGGACCCAGTATGGCTACCAGGACAGATTACCCAAATCACAGGCCCCAAATCCTACCGATTAATAATAGAGGATGGCAGGGAATGGAAGCGGCACATAGACCAGCTTCGATCCCGAATTATAGAGAGAACCACAGACTTACAACCATTCACTGACAAAACCGACGAATTTCAAACCAAGGTGGGGGGGGAAGGCGAGAAGTAAATAAAGAATTGTTTAAAACCAAAACCAATGAAACATATAATCAAAAAGAGCAAATAAAAGACTCACTGTTTGGAGAGACTTGCATGAAGAGCCCATCGGAAGGGGCCAGCCAGGCTAGCTCGACCTGCCCAGAGGAAACGGTAGGGAGCGGCAAACCCGCCAGCCTAAGAAACTCAGGCAGCGGTAAAATGGCTGACTCACCCTTCCAGACGGTTCCAAGGAGAAGAATGGACGACACAGCAGCCCCATCCGAACCGGTCGAAGTCTGCACTAAGAATGAACCGCGCAAGTCAAGTCGAGTCCGGAAAAGCCCCGCCTACCTGCGAGACTACATCACCATGTAGGACTGAACTAAGAGGGGAGGGGTGTTCTATATGTAAAGTGGGTGACTCCAAACCTGCAAACCTGATTGGTCAAATAAACTAAACATTGGATTGGTTCACTAGGAACCAATCCAAAGAGCTGCTAAAAGGCGGCAAATTTAAGCAACTGCCATTGGCTGCAAGCAGGCAAGCCAGCCTGTATAAAAGGCTGGCCTCGGCTTCAGCCAAGTGTTCCTAATTACTGACTAGTTAAAGAATAAAGTATTTGTTGTTGGAACCCGGTCTACCTCGTGTGTTTTCCGAACAAAACAATTACCATATAAATTGAGACATCTTGTGGAGGAACCTGAAACATTTTTTTTTTTTTACTCCTGGTTCTGTGAGCGTGGCTTGGTGGGCGTGGCAGGGGAAGGATACTGTAAAATCTCCAGTCAGAGGTGGTATTTGCTGGTTCTCAGAACTACTCAAAATTTCTGCTACCGGTTCACGTAAAAATCTGGATTTAATGCTCTTAGTACAAGGAGAAGGAAATCTTCTGAAAGTAATATGTGCAGATTCACTTCAGGAAACTTAAGCCAGTCATGCTTCCTTCAGACCAGATTTTTCTCAGTCTTGACAACTTTAAGATCAGTGGACTTCAACTCCTAGAATTCCCCAGCCAACCAAAGTCTGACCTGATGGCATCACTGCTAAATGGCTTTAAGCCTTAAGAGGAAAGTCAGGAAGGAAGAGACATATTGAGTGATTCTTTTAACCTAATACAGCATATTTTATTTTATCAGGTTAAACCTTTTATTTATTAGGAAAAAAGCATCTTTACAGTAGGTAAAATAAATACCTGTGAGCATGTATGAGGCGCATTTATCTTTTATTGAATAATTTATATGCTATGAGAATGGATGGACGGTCAGACAGAGATACTATACATTTATAGAGATTTGATAGTGCTGGAGAAGAAGCAGATTGTAAATGTTTAACTATTCTTTCCCTTCTGGTAGGAATTATGGAAAAAGTTGCTCAACTATCTAATGCAGCCACATTACGCCAGTTTGGCTACACCTCTGTGCCAAGCCTTGCGGCTCCTAGCTGAACACCGACTGAAGTGGGTTGTTCCAACACAGGCTACATTGGAGCCAGGTGGGTACCAGCAGGTCTAACACTCAGCTGTGCTCCTTCATTCCTCATAGAGGGAGATGGTAGAAACAACCAAGCTCGGGCATCTGCAGTTTTCTAAGAGATTCAGGAAAGTCTTGCAGATCTCCCTGGCTGTGAAGCAATTAGCCACCTATAAATGTCTCAGGCTATCATATTATGATCTGATGCTGTCCATTGGCCTGTCCATTTGTCAGTTGATGTCTAAATAAAAGTAGATAAATTCCCATATTGTCATGAGACCTAAGAAATCAGTTTCCATCACTTTATGATTTACTGAAGTTCTGTACTTCTCTACCTCATTCACATTTCTCTCTCTTTTTTTCTCTCCACCTCCCAGTTGATTCACCAACTCCCCAAGGATTGATGGCTCGCCTTATAGTAAGTGATGTAACTGCAGGGCCCAGGTTTACCTCTCCTGCAATTTCACATGCCTTGTTGTAGGAATTTTGTCTCCTTTGATGCAACATCAATCAGTTCCCCAGGTCTCTGTTCTTCCTAAAATAGTCCAATGACAGATAAGATCTACTCAGAGGATGAATTTTCATAACACATTTAACCAACAATGGCCACAAAGGCCATGCCTAGACTATACTGACAAAAGCCATTTCTACTTATTTTCCAATATATAATGTATATAGATATTTGAAGGTGCATAGAGGATGAACCTTCAAAAGCTGGTAATCTGCTGGACTTCAGCTGGTCCAGCAAGTCTGCCAAAACCATCCAATTACTGGATTCTTCTCTATAGTCATGTTAGCTGTGACTGTGAGAGAGACCAGATACCTAGCTTCTTCAACCTGTTTCTTTTCTTTTTTTATGGGGGCAGAGGGGTTGTGGACATAGGATTATTAACCTCATGGAAAACCAATGTGTCTTCCAAGATATTGATGTTCCTATCAGTAAGTGAAAATACAACTTAAATGTATTTATCCCTTACAAGTTTTTGAACCGTTAGACCAAACTGGTTTTCATTTGCTGTCCTGAAAGTACTTGCATTATAATATGTGAAGAAAGCAATATTATCAGTTTCTTTGTTGAAGTGTCGCTGTGGGGCAGTGTTTTTTACATCCACATTTATGTCCACGTACTTTCCAACTTCTCAAGGACAGAAAGACAATACATTCCTGTGGCTATAGAAGACCCGATTGGTAGTTGGGTAAGTCCCATACTAGATGGATGGTAATGAACTCAGCAAAGAGGTTGGGAGACAGAATCTGCGAGGGAAATCCCTCAATTATACCTAGTTTGAAAGCAGAAGATAGTGGGTTACATTTTGACTTAGTTGAAAGCTCGAATTGCTTTTCAAAGTATGAAAATATGCTTTTCAGATTTGATTAGAGCAGCATTGGGAAAGGTTTTGAAAAATTGGATATAAATTCATGTTCCCTTTCTTGTCCTAATTTGCAGGCTCTTGCAGTTTGCCCTTTAGAAGGAGGTGGCCAAGGAACTGCAGCACTCCTCCTGCTAGGTGCTTTGCGCCCAGAATTCTACAAGGGTGTGGGTGAACACTGGTGGGTCGAAGTGCCCCTCCTGGCCCATTACCTGGAAGGTGAGAAGAATGAAACTAAAGAGATCTTGTCATCTGCAGTTTTCTGTATCCTTCTAACATACGGTATTTAATTAATGTGTGGAGAATTTTAACCAGACAATGGGACTGCATACCATGTTCTAAATCTAAGCCATACCCTTCCTAATTTGCAAATATTCAGTTGGGAAATTTGAAGGAGAAATTTATTTAGTTTGCTTTGAACATGTGCATAGCTGCCCATATGATCCAGGACCCTACAAAAACAGAGTCCTGGATTGTATAAAAAACATTCATGCAAACATTAGTACTATATACAGTTCTCTATCCAGTTGAAAATCATTCCTGTATTTAGGCAAATATTGTACCTGACCAAAGTATATACAGGTAGTCCTCGACTCACAACCATAATTGAGCCAAAATTTATTATTCTGAGCGAGACATTTGTTAAATGAATATTGCCCCATTGCATTACCTTTCTTGCCATAGTTGGTAAGTTAATCCCTGCAGTTGTTAAGTTGGTTAAATGAATCTGGCTTTCCCATTGATTTTGCTTGCCAGGAGGTTGCAAAAGCTGATCACATGATCCCAGGACACTGCAACTGTCATAAATATGAACCAGTTGTCAAGTATCCAAATTTTGATCATGTGACCATGGGGATGCAACAATGATCATAAGTGTGAAAAATGGTCATAAGTTGCTTTTTCCAGTACCATTGTAACTTTGAACTGTCACTAAATGAAATATAATAATATGAGTACTGCTTCTCTACATGTTGATAAAAATTCCATTTAAATCAAACATAGTTTGTACAGTACAACATAGTAATCTCAGAAAATATGTCCTGGCTTCTTATATCGCAAATGTTGTAGTAAGAAGCATTGTATAAGAAAGTTTTAGTCATGATGTGTAGCTTTGCTAAGGCGGAATGGGTTGTCTAAGTCTGAATTTCCAACTACCACAAATAAAATAACTGACAATTAACCTTGGTTCTAAATTTTAGTATAGTAGGTACTAAATAAGTGTTTCTCAACCTTAGCCATTTTAAGATGTATGGACTTTGAGTTCTAGAATATCCCAGCCAACAATGTTTGCTGGGGAATTCTGGAAATTGAAGTCACATATTAAAATGTCTAAGGTTGAAAAACACTGTGTTAAACAAGAATGGGGATTACTTCAGGTTCAGATAATTCAATTAGCCACAGTTAACCCTAACTGGCTAAAGCAATATATGGGTTGGAAAGTAAGATTCCAACACTTGTTCTGTGCCATCAATTATAAACACTGGATGTCAGACATAATCATAGGTACTGGTATTTATGGCAGCTGTAAATTTTTCCACAATGCAGGAATATGACAGCTCAAGAGAAAAAAGTTTATTTCTGAAGCCAAGGTTCCATGCCAACAAGCCCAATATTGAGAAATCAGAATGATTTTGTTCTTTTACCTGCCCAAATATCCTTAGAAATGTCAGGGGGGAAAAACCAGTGTTAGGCTCATCCAACCACCAAATCAAGGATTTACTGAACACCAACATGTTTGGAATTCATGGAAGTGATGGCTTTTGAATGTGTAGTTGGCATGGTTCATTTCAGTAGTTTAGATAGGTATCCATCTGGTACCCATCTTTTTATGGAAATTTTTCTTATTTCCAAAGGGCTTTAAAAAGAACCATATGTCCTCCTGGTTCTCTGGTTAATGTTGGTCTCCTGTGCTCTCCCCAAAGGCCACAGCAAGTACACGTTGCCACCAGCAGCTTGGGAACAGAAGCTACTGGAGGTAACCCCAATGATGTGAGCATGAACGTTTGCCATGGCACTGATGACCCTGTCTAAGGATCTTCATTCTCCTGATGCCTCCACAGTTCCTGAATAAATCCTTACAGAGAAACCAGGAAGAAGGCTGGAACCTAATCTTGGGGCAGGAACTCATGAAGCAGATGGGTGTCTATCACAACTCCGCTAAAGAAAAAGTCAGTGTGATAAAGAATATTGGTGGTGTCCTTCATAAAAAGGCTAACCAGTTCCACCCTGTAACTCATACACTAATATTATGTCAACCTTCCCCAGCCTAGAAACCCTTCAAACGTGTAGATTTCACCTATGGTAAATCTTCCACTATTGTGACCATTGTTGAGAATTCTGAAAATGAAAGGCTACACATGGGATATTGGTTCTGGATGGGTCTGGGTTTCTTTAGAACATGTTCAAAGATCCTCCAGCTGTTTATTTCTTTCCTCCAGGTTTTCCTCTACAAGATTTTGGGAATTGCTCTTTCTGCTACAGGGGATGCAGGTGCGGTGACCCAGCAGCTCCTGTACCTGCTCTTGCATACAGATTATATTGAGGAAGCTGAGCAAAAGGCAAGAACCACAGTCTACTCCAAATTAATGAGAATTCTAGATTTCCTCTGTTATAATGTTGTCTGCCTTGCTCATGCAGTACATGATGATGTTACTGTATTTGGTATTCCTTCCTAATTCTCTTTCTGACTCTGTATTCTGATGTTCTGGGAATAACTTTTGTGTTTTTTAAGGATGTCTTTCCTGGAATTAAATAGCATTCTGCTCTCTATATTCCATTTGATATAACTGGAAGAATATACCTGTTCAAAAGAGATTATTGTTGTAAATCACACAGTGTTCTCTTTTGCTCCATTCTGGGTTTTATTTTGCCACTGGGTTCTGCTTTAGTAGAAGACTCTCATGCTGGAGAGAAGAAGAGGACACACTTTCAAACATTAAGTCAGAGAAAAGCAGCAGAGTAAAACACAGGTCACATTTACTGTTAATTTTAAAAACGCTTTTGATTTCTTCCATGATGGCAGGGCCTATAACCGAATGATCTACTTAGCTCAATTTCTCTAGGAGTGAGAAAATGGGCTTTAAAAGATCCTAAGTGGAGAAACTGGATTTGACAGAGAAGTTCTTCTATTTTCTGGCTACCCCTTCTCTGTCCTCAGGGTGTTCGCTGGTGTCTGGCATACTGTGCAGAGGGGCAGCTCGTGGCGGTGCTAGAAGCTCTACATTGCTTTGAGAAAGAGATTTCTGGGGGAAAAGATTTGGCTTGCTTTCAGATTGGCCAGGTTTGGAGATTTACCACTTCATGCTATGTTCTTGGTCTACTTGACTAGCAACTGGGAAGCTGGCCATATGAGAACATGGCACCCTGTTAAAAGAACATGCTTAAAGCATGTTTCGGTCAGCCCTAGATAGTCCAGATGATGCAACACATGTAATCATATAGGCTTAGCTCCCCTCCACAGGTACCTTCTGCTATGTGTTGGCACTGCAATTCCCAAAAGTCCAAGCTCACATGACCTTGGGCCTTTGTGTCTGTCTCTTTGGTTTGCTAGCCTAAAAAGAGAGGTGCAGAAGACCTAACCTTCTCCAGCTTGGATTTTAATTTCTTTGAGCAGGATTTTATAATTCTCAGTTTTTTTCTGAGTCAGATTCAATAAATTTTCTTAGCTAGATGATGATGATTAATTTTCCCTGAAATAAATTTGAGACCCCAGCAGAATATGGCTCTGCTATTAGAGTTGGTCTTCTTCTTCATTTATAGACCTTGCCTCAGCCAGAAAAAGAACATGTGATGAATACCCTCCTTCTATTATATGGTAGTGTGACATTCTGTGTTCCCCAGGAGCTGCTAATGCCTCATCTGGCCAAAGACATTGTGCCAAGGATCCTACACCATTATATGACACTAAACAATCCAGAGGTGAGTTATTTGCCTTACTGTGCTACCAGGGTAGCAGGAGTCTGCTTCATTTAATTGGTGGCATTGGATTTTGAGAATATGCTTTTAGGGATGAAGATGGAGAAATGAGTTCTGGAATCACAAAGAGTGTAAGTTACAGGAGGAGATCTGTATTTACATGCCACCCAGCCCAAAACTTGAATGGATATTTGCAATAAGATATCTACTTGCTGGCTACCTTATTGCATAAGGTCATTATGTAAGTTAAAAAAGGTAGTTCCTAAAAGGTATAACATAATTTCATCTATGAAAAAATCTTGGTTGATTGATAGAATATATTCTATGGTCCTATCTTTTGGAAGCACTGATGTTCCTTTGTGGTGTTGTTCAGAGGGCCTTCAGGACTTTTCCACAGGACTGATAAGGGTGATTGAAGCTCTACAGATTAAATCACTATTTCAAGATTCAAACCTTTATTTTCAGAGTACAACAGAGTACAATGAGATTGGCTGAGCCTGTCTTTATAAGCAAGACTGTCAGTTGTCTCTTATTCAGGAAGGGTGGTCCTTTGGTTATTCAGTCCTTTCTTCCTGTTCTTTAATCCAAGTTCCATCACTGGAGGCTTTCTAAAAGAGACTGGGCTGCCACTTGTCAGAAATGGTGTAGGGTCCCCCGCTTGGGCGGAGGGTTGTTCTAGATGTCCTATAAGGTCCTTTATAACTCTGATTATCTGTTATCTGTTATTTCCTCTTGGAATCAGCCTCCATCTCCCTTTCCCACTTCCATTCAGAGAGCCAATGATGCTGAGCTGGTTCTGAGTTTTGCCCAATGTGTGTCAGAAATCAGCCTTTCCATGCAGAGCAAAAAGAATTCCATTGCCTTCCAGCTGCCTCAAAAAAGAGTGTTGCTTGACCTTTTCATGGTGAGTACAGCTTGCTTATTTTATTTAAAATACTTGACGATGCTTGCAAAAGGTCACTTAAAGGGATTTCTTATACCTAGTCTTAGGGAAAATTACTGTAAAGAGATGGAAAGATCACATGTGATTTTTGTTCTGGCTGTGGTTCTTGCTGAAAAGGACATTAGAATTTTTGCTTATTGGCTTCTCCTTCCCTGTAGAGCGGGGGTGTCAAACATAACACTTGCAGGCCAGATATGGCCCATGGGGTGCTTAGTTCTGGCCCACAGGGTCACCTTGGAAATGGCAAAGGACCAGCCCACAGTTGTTGAGGTAATTCCCTGTTAGGAGAATGAGCACACACAGGGAGATGTAGTGAAAGTGGTGAAGAATAATACACAACCAGCACACAGATACACTGTATAGTGAAAATGTAGGTTTTGACTTCCAATAAAAACAGTTAAGCAAAGTCCAACAAAACAGACCAAGTCATTCACAGTTAAAGCAGTCAGTTTTCAGTCCAGGGATAATCCAAATAACAAAGTCCAGTATCAAAAACAGTTCAGTAATAGACTTACATCAAATCCAAGAATAACGATGATCAATAACAGTCAAATTCAGGAAAGCAACACTCTCAGCAACAACAGAACGGAACAATCCAGGTTTCTGGCTCCATCTTATGGCTGTTTGGAGAACCACACCCAATTATAATTTTAGCATTCCCATAAAGAAACAGTATTAAAATGTCTATCCTGGTTTATATATTTTCCAATCCAACTGTTAGGTGACTTACATTCCTAACAACAGTATCTCTGGCCATACCCACCCATCCCCCTGAGGTCAAATACAACCCTCAATGAAATCGAGTTTGACACCCCTGCTTGTAGAAGGCTTTGTCTTCCAAACTTTTGAACTTGTGATAGGGATGGTCCTGAAAGCTTGGAAGACAAAACCTCTGGATCCTGGTAAGCAACCCAGATTTTATCCTGCAAAGTTACTTTTGCCTCAAACAAATTCTTCCATGCCAAGGACCACATTTGCCAAATGACTGGCAAGTGAACTGATCTGATGTGGTTGATTTATAGATGTAAAGTTTATTATTTATTATTTATTATTCCCAATTATATCAGGGCTTAACTTTAATTTTAATGTTCTTTTCTCTAATCATATCAAGGTTTTATTCTTACACTCCATCCTGAGTTCCTTCTGGTTAGACAGGTAGATGGATGGATGGATGGAAGGAAGGAAGGAAGGAAGGAAGGAAGGAAGGAAGGAAGGAAGGAAGGAA
>BLBF01000036.1:9085121-9104210 GCA_015471245.1 Laticauda colubrina | reverse complement strand
GAAGGAAGGAAGGAAGGAAGGAAGGAAGGAAGGAAGGAAGGAAGGAAAAAAGGACAAAATTTATGTTTGAATTCATAAATTTACATGTCATTAAAATTAAATATAGTCAATGTCATACAATCATCACTGACCCTTTCCAATTATTCTTAAAATGACTATGTGATAACATCTTTGGAAAGTTTCTGGGGCTATATTATTGCCTAAAACCCCAATTCCTTATTCTAGAATGTTCCTTACTGAGAAATGTTGTTTGGGAACTCAACAAAAGGATTCCAATCTAAATCATGCCCAATTTATTTCCCTCCTATGCTTTTTGCTCCAGAATATTGTTAAAACAGAGTCCCTGGAGGTGCTTGTAACTCCTGTCTGTCAGCAAGTGATGGTTGCTCTTCGGCACTTGAGGCAAGTACCCATTGCTATGCCTTTTTTTTTTATGATCAGTCTTACATAGACCAATCAAAGCTCATATAAAGATTGAGGAACCAAGTGTCATAGTCTACCTTTAGTTCTGACACACAAAAATGCCTTAAAACATGCACAGATGCCAGATCCTCACCTCCAGTTAATGAGAAGCCTTCATTGGTTGGGTTTGGACAACAGGTGAAACTAAATAATTGAATTAACACAATACATTGAATCTTTGAAACCATGACCCAGGTTTTTGATATTTTGTGATTCAGCTAGTAGATCTTTAACTGCATTGTAAAAGAAGTTGTTATGTAAATCCAGAGGAAGGGACATTACCTCCCTCTGTCACTTACCAAGTCAGAAATTAATCTCTGGAACTTGGCATTTCTTTGATTTCTGTCCATTTAATGGCTGGTACATATGTAAATAAGGAGGTGCTACCAAGAAACCCTTTGCTTTTTGGATATCATATACTGAAGGTATCCTAAATGTGGGTCCCTACTGACCATAATTGGCATCAGTTGGGGAATGTGGACATTTGAATCAGTAAATAAGAGTTTTTGATTGTTCTGGCTTTGGAACCTCTGGTGAGAGGTTGATACAGTAAAAGAAAGGAAAGGAAAGTGACTGGGTCATATAATGTGCCCCAGTGAGGTTCTGCTTTATTTGCTTCAGGAACTGGAAAGGTCAAGGAACTGCTTTTTAAACAGAGTATTATTGTTTCCTCAGCAAGGTACCAGAAATGCTGAGCCCTGAGGAGAACTGGAAGCTGGCAGAGACCTGTCTGAGCCATGTCTTTGCTCTTCCTCCTTTGGGGGTTGCAGAAGGTGCCAGTCAGGTAAGTAGTTGTGGATTGAGGGGTCTTTGTAAGCCCCTTCTTTTTTTGTATTAATAAGTACTACTGTCTTCTGCATTTCAGACTCTATATACTGGTACTTTGGCTTCCTTGTCAGAGTTGATGGAGACCTTACTGGAGCCAGGATCAGGAGAGAATGACTTTTCAGACTGGTTCCAGCAAATCTTCCAGGTGAGTTGGACAGAAGAATTTCATGTTTATTTAAATAACAGTGTCTATGATTATATAGCGTCATCAAAAACAGCAGTAATTTAGGCCTCCATTAATTTATCTAGTTTGTTTTTAAAACTATTTAAAGCTATATGACAGCAAATTATATACATTATCTAAGGAAACATCACTTTTTATTGGTGCAAACTCTCATTGCATTTAATTTCAGTGAATAACCCTAGATTCTAATGGTGGTCAATAAAGTAGCCTTCCATCTTCTCCACAGCTCTTGGGCTACTGGCTGGTGTCGGAGCATGAATGGGAGCGGGCTCGGGCTATGCAGCTTGGTGTCCATCTACTGAAAGCTTATTGCCCAAGGACGAACACTTCTGTGAGTATGGCCCAGCATCTGTCAAGCTAAGCCTGGCCCAGCACTATTCCCAGGGGGGTATGTATTCTTGTATGTTGGGGGAAATATTTCCATGAAGATTGGTTCAAGTTTCACACAAGTAGCTTTTTGAAATGGTTACTTCCAGCAAACTGGCTTATTCTGTAAGATTAATCGAAGTTTAGCAACCCATTGCCTTTTAAAAAAATAATCTTTCACAGATCTCTCAGAACCAGTTCAGCCACTTGATGGCACTGTTGGGCCCTTTCACTTATGACACACTGGGCATCATTCGTCATAGTGCTGGTAATTGCATTCGACTCCTGCTAAACATCCAAGGTGAGTTTAACAATGGAAGAGCTCTGCATGCAGGGGTGGGATTCTACCAGTTCGCACCTATTTGCTAGAACTGGTTGTTAACATTCTAAGCAGTTTGGAGAACCGGTTGTTAGAAGAAATTACAGGCCTAATCCTGTAAGGAAGGCAGGAAGGAAACATTCTGGTGTTGCTTACAGAAACTGCCTCTCTGTTAACCCTTATTACATTCTTGGCAGGACTAGACTTCCTGTCTCAGGAACTTCTCTGGAGTTTTTTTTTTCCTCCTTTGTTGGTACTTTGCTTGTATGGAGTGACCATTCAAAGTTACAATGGCACTGAAAAAAATGACTTATGACCATTTTTCACACTTACGACTGTTGCAGCATTCCCACATGAGAGGCCAGGCAAGGAGATGCATGCCTCGATGTGAGGATATTGAGTTGGTCACGCCCAGCCAATAACATGACCACCAAGCCACACCCACCAACTAAGCGACGCCCACAGAACTGATTGTTAAAAAAATTGAATCCCACCACTGTCTGCATGTGTAAACTTACATAGGATTGCAGCCTTAATGAATGAACCATTCAGTCATCTCAAGCCACTAGAATTCTGTGTAGGGCCCATGTTCAAAAGAGATAGTCCTTGGGCTACATCCCAAAGGTTCAGCAACCGTTCAAAGTTATAAAGTTGTTGAAAAATTGAACTTATGACTGGTTCTTACAGTTAACATCATGACATCTCCATGGTGACATGATGAATATTTGGGTGCATGAGTGACCAGCTCACATTTGCTATAATCGTAGTGGCAATTCTAAAACATACATAGAAAGTTTGGTAGCTTCCAGTCCTTCATTTCTAATCCTTCTGTCAAAAGGATTTCTAAACTCTTGCAGAATACATTGGCCTTTTTATCTCAGCCTTGCTGTTCAGGGTGGCCAAAAGAGCAGAAGTAGCAATAGCAATAGTACTTAAACCTATATACTACTTCATAGTGCTTTAAAACCCTCTCTAAGCGAGTTACATATTGCCGTCAATGATCTGGATCCTCATTTTATCAACCTCAGAAGGATGGAAGCTTGAGTCAACCTTGAGCCGGTGAGGATCAAACTCCTGGCATTGGGAAGAGTTAGCCTGCAATGCTGCATTCTAACCATTGCGCCCCAATGGCTCTCAGAGATGGAGGTGAACGAGGTAGATAGGGAAGAGGGGGAAATTGAAACAGAGGCAATTTGTGGAGGGCAGGAGAAGCATGTGGTCATTATGTAATGACCGCAACTGAGACTGCTGGGATTGCCATTGCTAAGTGATGTGGTCATGCGATGTTTTGCTTGACATGTGCTTCACTTAGCGATGGGAATGTTAGTTCATTGCTTCATTATCCTTCCCTTGATTGTAGGGAGATACATTTTCAAATTTTGATACACCGTTGCTATACTAAAACTTATGAAAAAAATTTTTATAGCTACAACATGGAATAATAGAGCATAATATTCAGCCAAATTCTTCCTTGTTCTTTCAGGAGCCACAAAGTTGCATGAGCCCAAAGTGCGTGTCAACCAACAGCGATTGTATTGCATTCAAAGGGACCTTCAAAGTGAGAGTACTGAGACGATGCACACTGCTTCTCTCCAGTTAGCCAAAGTACTAAAAACTGAACAATTTCTTGTGTGTGACTCCATATCTGTGTGCATGAATACCTGCAGATGTTTGGATAAAACATCCACTTGCGCAGATAGAGGGCGCTTGCACTTATGCACGAAGCTCCACTCATGAGAGCAGAAGGTGCTCACATGAGTGGAGCTTTGCACATGAGCACAAGCACCATCCACTTGTGTCCTCTGTTCGCAAGTGCAAGCACCCTCCACTTGTGTGAAGCTCCATTTGTATGAGTGGGGGGAGTATGCGCAAGCACCATTCACACAAATGGAGATGTGTGTGTATACACCTGCCACTGTCAGACACACAGACACACATGTGCCAGGACAGGCCACCAAGCTGGAAAGGTTGGGGACTGTTGTAGTAGAAAACAATTCATGGCATATTTCTCTGAGTCTTAAAGAGAGTTGTCAGTTTATAGCAAGGGATCTGATATAGCATACAGTATGTGTTGCTGCTGATAGAATTAGTATAGATTAAGAAACTGAAGATACCAGCTTTTCATCGAAGTTTCTTAGGTAGTCTTCCCCAACTGGAGCACCTTCCAAATGTGTCGATCACCTCCCAGAATTTTAACCTGATGCCATGTTGGCTGCAAATTCTTGGAGCTGAGGTCCATATAATTGTGGGTACCCAGTTTGGAGAAGGTTGCTCTCAGAATTTCAACAAAACATAAGAACAAAAATGTCGGGACAAGTCAGAATAAAATGAAATTTTCATCCTGGTCCACATAGATAATATGATCTTGCCTGTTATGTTGTCCCACCTAGTGTTGAATTATTACCAAAATCTTGTTCAAAAATAGGCATCTGACTTGGAGAAAATAAACCCAGAAAATTGGTAGTTTTTTTTTTTTTATAAGAGTCAGATCACTTTACACAGTGTAAAATGACAATTTCCCACTACAGTGATATGGGAGAATGACCTTGGGAGACAGGAGGAAAAACCACAAACCAGACAACCATCATGTAAAAGATATCTCAGTACCCAGGAGATGGGTAAAGGAAGCACTTCATAAGGGACCCTCCTAATTTTCCAGAGAGTTAAAAAAAGAAGAAGGGGAAATACTTTCAGTCTTGCAAAATTCTGTTTCTATAGCCTTACAATAAAGATAGAGTTTGTATTTATAATTGGGTTGGGTTTATCTGGGGTACTTGGAAGAGTTAACAGATCCAAACTAAATCATGTGAGGTAGAAGAGATCCTTTGGGATCCTCAAAAGCTGTTGATGTATGAGAGCAGGGGTGTCAAAATCAATTTCATTCAGGGCTACATCAGGGTTGTTTGACCTTTGGGGGGCTAGGGAGGCGGTGCCCAGGTTGGGTATGGCCAGCTTGATGTCACTTGTGTCAGGGGCGTCTATTGTGGCCTGAGCACTCTGGCATTGAAAATGGGCTCCCAAACTCTGTTTTTGGTTGAAATGGCCTCCTGCAACCCTCTGCCAGAGAAAACGGTCGCCCTCCCAAGCTCTGCTTTTGCTGGCAGAGGCACTGTGGGCCAGTCCTTTGCTGTTTCCAGGGCAGCCCCATAGGCCAGATCTAAACATCCCATGGGCTGCATCCAGTCCATGGGCTTTGAGTTTGACAACCCTATATTAGAGGGGGAAATGTTCTGCCAATGTTCGGTGTGAGTTCACAGTGTATGCTCAAGAAAGGATGAAGTGACTCTGGCTTAAGATGAAGCTCCTTTGAGCCTTCTCTCCTTACTTCCTGTTACAGATTGTCAGCTGTGTCCTGCCTCTCCAAGGAATCCTAACCTTCTTGCACACTTTGCTGGAGCAACTGAGGACTGTGAACTTTGCCTGCGACAAGGCTGCCCTCCTGTGGTTTGAGGTGGCTGTGAAGGAACGGCGGCCAGATCTAAAAGACAAGGTAAAGCCTAAATCTGAAGAAACTAGGCCAAGAACGATTGACCTGGATCTCGTTCAAATGCAATATTCAGCAGTTGGCTGATAGGGAGGGATTCTGGGAGTTGCAATTCAACAACAATGCATGGCCACAGGTTGGAACTTAGAATTTAGAACAGCTTTATTGTTATTCTAAATCTACATTAATTGGGGTACATTTACATGAAATTTCATTGCATAGGGCTCATCCACTCCAATATACACTACATAAACATGACTAAATAAATAAATGAATACATACATACATACATACATACATACATACATACATACATACGTAATTATGCATATACCCACATACCCACATAAACTGTATGACACAGAGAAACAACAGAGTCTAGTTCAGATGTATACATGTACATAGCAAAACAAAAATCTATCCATCCCTTGATTACAGGATGACTGGCAACAGTTGGCTGGCAAGGAAATTTTTACTCCTGCCCTGCTATTTATTTCTTAAGGCTGATAAAAACAACAACATTCAAATTTATAATCATTTTCTCTTGATCGATTAAATTCAATTTATGTTTAGCAATTCTGATTTTGCATTCTTGAATCCTTTGGGGTCTTCTGCAATTGAATTTCTAATTCTTTAATTTGTTGTTGTAATTTATTTTGTTGGGCATATTTTTCTTTATTTCTTCTAACATTATAAGAAATTGTTATACCTCTTATTACTGCCTTCATTGTGTCCCAAATGTTTTGTTTCGTAGTTTCACTATTATCAATTTCTTTTAAAAAATAATTTAATTCCTCCTTAAGTTTGTCAATATATTGTTTTTCTCTTATTAATTGAGTATTTAGTGTCTATCTTTTCTTGGGTTTTTTCCTACCCTTCCACATTATCTGAATTGGACTATGGTCTGCCCACTCATTCGGTAAAATATCTATTCCTTTTATCTCATTTGCTATTTCCCCATTCATCCATGCCATGTCAATTCATGTCCATATTTTATGTGGATTAGAGTAGAATGTGAATTGTTTTTTCTCAGGGTATAATCTTCTCCATAAATCCACCAAATTTAACTCCTTCATCATTTCCTTACATATCTTAGGGAGCTCTCTTTTCCCCTTTTTTTTCATCCCCCCATTACTGTGGTCTTTCTGATAATCAGCAATAGAATTGAAATCTCCTATAATACAGACTTTTCTTTTTTTCAAATTCTAATATTTTTTGATATAAATGTTTAAAAAACTCTTTCTGGTCTTCATTTGGGGCATAAATCACCACTAATAAAATTGAAATAGTATTAATCCAGATCTGTAAAACCAAGATTCTTCCTTCAGCATCTGACCACACTAACTCTGATTTCAAATTCTCTTTAACATATATTGCAATCCCTTTCTTTTTCCTTTTATAAGCTGGTGTGGTAAATAATTTCCCTAATTTCGGGCAATCTAAAAGTCTTTCATCTACTTTCCTTATGTGAGTTTCCTGTAGACATATTATATCAACATTTTGTTTAATTAATTTAGTTAATATTTTTTTCCTTTTTATTGTCAAGTTTAAACCATTTAATTGATAGAAGTTTCTTTTCATCTTCCATTTAGTTCTGTTTCGCTCTTTGCCTCGTAATAACTCCGGTTATAATAATAATATAATAATATGCTAATAAACCAGGAAGATGGTTATCTTATAAACTAAAGAAAAAGAAAGAAAAGAGACTGATATACCGACTAATAGATGGAAATAGCGACACAGAACAAGAGATAGAACAGAAAAAAGAAATTGTACATAAATACTTTGAAGAGCTATATAAAAAGGAAGAAATTAATGAGGATAACATAAGAAATTATTTAGAAGAAATTAAGGATAAAGTAACTGGGGAAGAAATGGTAGAATTATTAAACAAAGACATTACTTGGTCTGAACTGAAATCAGCAATAGAGAATCAGAAAAATAATAAAGCCCTGGGGCCAGACGGGATTCCGGGAGAGTTATATAAAATAATTGCAGAACAAATTGGACCTCTTATGATGAAAGTTTTTAACGATGTCTTATTAGCAGCCAAGATGCTGGACTCATAGAGGGGAGCATTGATTATGTTGATCCCGAAGGAGAAATCTGATCCCAGATATATTGACAACTATAGGCCAATTTCACTGCTAAATACTGACTATAAAATATTTACCTCCATAATAGCAAACAGATTAAAACGAATTTTAAATTTATATATACATGAAGATCAAAATGGATTTCTCCCAACTAAACAGATTAAGAACAATTTAAGAACAGTAGTAGATATCTTAGAATTTTATGAAGCCCACCCTGGAAAACAAATTGCACTTATGTTTTTAGATGCAGAAAAGGCCTTTGACAACTTAAATTGGCAATTTCTAATTCAAAAAATTTATAATATAAATTTAAGCACTAAATTTGAAAATATTATAACGACTATTTATGATACACAACAGGCCAATATTATAGTAAATGGGGAATATACTCGCCCAATAAAAATAGAAAAAGGAGTTAGACAAGGTTGTCCACTCTTACCCCTGCTCTTCATATTTTCATTAGAAACATTATTCATACAAATTAGACATAATTTAGAGATAAAAGGATTACAGGTTAAAAAAGAAGAATACAAGTTGTAAGCGTTTGCCAATGACATGGTTTTTCTTATTGAGGAACCAATAGAAAGAGGACAAAAATTGATAAATGAATTAGAACAATTTGGAGCGGTAACAGGACTCAAAATTAATAGGAAAAAAACAAAATTAATGACTACAAATTTAACAGAAAAACAGAAAAAAGATTTAGAGAAAGCTATGGGAATACAAGTGACAAAGAAAGTTAAATATTTAGGAATATGGTTGACAGCACATTGTAAGGCTCTTAAAAAAAACAATTATGACAAATTGTTGCTGCAAACAAAGAAAGATTTAGAATCATGGGGCAGATTACAACTTTCTTTACTGGTTAGGATTGCTGCCATTAAAACGAACATTCTTCCAAAATTTTTATACTTATTTCAGATGATCCCAATCAAACTACATAAATTTTTTTTCAAGAACTTAATAAAACAACTCATAAATTTATTTGGCAAGGGAAAGAATCTAGAATAAATTTAAAGGCAATGCAAGATTTGAAGAGCAGAGGAGGATTGACACTTCCAAATTGGGAACTGTATTATATTGCTGCCTCTTTAGTATGGCTAAAAGATTGGGTGAATTTAACTAATAAGAGAATTCTATTTATAGAAGGTCACGATCTGCAGAGGGAGTGGCACACTTTTTTATGGGATGTAGGGAAAGTTAGCTAGAAATATTTTCATAGACATTTAATTAGATACTCATTATTAACTAATTGGGAAAAAATATGGAAAAAACATTATTTAAAAGTACCAATTTGGATATCAACAATGGAGGCAATGATCCATCCAAACAATTTGGATGTTACTAAAATGATTAAATACAAAGATTTACTGGATATACAAGGAAATTTGAAACTGCGACAAGAATTACAAGAACAGGGATTTAAAATTGATCAGTGAATAGACCTCCAAATCCACAGTAGATATAAACAGGATAGGAAAGAATCTGGAATTAACAATAACCTTCAGCAATTAGACAAAATTTTATTAGGACCAGACAAAAGAAACAACAACTACATTTTATAATTATTTATTAGAAGTAGAATTAGAAGAAGAAATAGTCAAAGGGAATATGATAGCCTGGAGTAAGAATGTAGGATTTAGCATCACCTTAAAAGAATGGGAAAAGATCTGTGGTAGAAACAATAAGATTACAAAATCCGCAGTATATAAAGGAAATGCTTATAAAATGTTTTACAGATGGCATCTTCCTCCTTCAGGATTGGCAAAGATGTACCCCAATATAAGTCCAAAGTACTGGAAATGTAAAAAAAAAAGAGGGAACCTTTTTTCATATTTGGTGGTCCTGTATAGAAGCCCAAAAATACTGGCAGAAAATTAGAAAATGGTTGGAAGATATAACAAAAGAACAGATCGAGTACAAACCAGAATCCTTCATGTTAGGGATTTTTGATAAAAAATTATCAAAAAAAGTGAAGCATATAACAATACATATACTAACAGTGGCCAGATTAGCTTTTGTCCAAAGTTGGAAGCATCCCCAAATACCTACAGAAGAGATGGTTATTCAAAAAATTTCTAATTACGCAGAAATGGATAGATTAACTCTAGCACTACACAATAAAAATATTTCAATATATTATAGTAATTGGAATAGTTGGTATAATTGGCTAGAACAAAGATAGATTCTATATTATAAGGCAAAAAAGAATAAGAATAAGATAAAGCCCCTGTCACACAGCACCAACAGATGGAAAGAGGATGTAAAATGGGGATAAACACTTGCCATCCGTTGGTTAATGCGATGCATCCATTCTGTACTCACTGTTTTTCATACTCTCTATCCGTTCAGCACCTGTCTACTGACATTTCATCCACTCAAAAAGTTTTGAGCTGCACAAAACATTTCTTTTTGAGCAGAAAATGTATCCAACGCGTCCGTTCTACATCTGCTACACATACGGGGAACATCTGTTATATGTCCGTCGTTATCCGTTATGCATCCACTATATTTGCTAGGCATCCGCTGCGCATCCGGGAAACTTGCATCCACTCCAGCAGAAAATGGACACAGGGAGGAAGCGAAATGGATGCGGAACAGACACGCAGCTTTAGTAGCACGGACGGAGAAAGGATGAAAGCGGATGCAGCTCGCATACAAAGCATTAAAACGGAAAAAACGTTCGTATAGGGGACATATCTCGGATATTTAGGATGTCTGCAGGATGCCTAGAGGATGCAAAAGGACACCTAGCGAAAAACCTATATTTCCTATAAAAAGGGGGAGAAATCACCTGGATCTCACTTTCAGTCCAGCAGCCCTGTTGTGCAGACCTCTTCAGCCTTCATCTTGCTCTTGCTCTTCCACAGCATCCAGTCATCTCCACCATGGATCATCACACACTCCTTTTGGTAGCCACCATCGTTCTACAACAGTGCGAAGCCCTCTACAGGCTCTTTTACCTGTTCTACGGGAAGAAAAGGAGGCATCCAAGAAGTGTCTGGGCCTGAAGATGGATCACCAGAAGAGCCGAGTACGGACTGTATAACAAGCTGATGGTGGAGCTGAGGAACAAAGACTCTCATGCATTCCAGAACTTCATGAGGATGCTGCCAGCCATGTTTGACGAAGTTGTGGAGCGGCTGAGACCCAGGTTGACCAAGGCAAACACCAACTTCCGGCCCAGCCTGGACCCTGGGCTGAAGGTGGCACTGACTGTGCGCCATCTGGCCTCAGGGACCACGTACAGGAGCATGCAGTACGCCTGGAGGGTGCCACACAACACCATCAGCATTGTGGTCAGAGAAGTGGTGCAGGCCATCATCGAAAAATACCTGGAGGAGCTCCTCCAGTGCCCCTCCACTGAAGAAGGCTGGAAAAAAGTTGCAGAACAGTGGTATCAGAAGTGGAACTTCCCCCACACCGTTGGAGCCATAGATGGGAAGCACGTGGCCTGCAAAGCTCCAGCCAAGTCAGGGTCCACTTATCACAACTATAAGGGCTTCTTCAGTATCATCCTCTTTGCCATGGTCGATGCTGACTACAAGTTCATGTACATCGATGCTTCAGGCAACGGGTCATCTTCAGATGGCCAGGTATACAACGCCAGTCACCTCAAGGAGGGCTGGAACGCAACCTCATCATGGTCTTCCCAGATCCAGACCCCCTGCCCAATGACATACAAGATGTGCCCTACTTCATCGTGGGGGATGACGCCTTCTCCCTCAGAACCTACTTCATGAAGCCCTACACTTCCAGATGCCTCACCCGTGAAGAAAGGATCTTCAACTACAGGCTGTCCAGGGCAAGGCGGGTGGTGGAGAACGCCTTTGGCATCCTGGCCAACAGGTTCCAGTACTTCTCACCACCATGCAGCATCGCCCAGAGACCGTGAGGAGGATCATGGAAGCTTGCTGCATCCTGCACAATCTCATGTGCACCCACTACCCAGTGTTGCAGAACAGGCTTGTGGACCACCAACAAGGGAATCGGGACATGGAGCCTGGGGAAAGGAGGCAAGGGCAAAACCTGATAGATACTGTGGATGTGCAAGGCCCCAACAGAGCTTCACATGAAGGGAAGAAGCAGCGCAACCTCCTGAAACACTGGTGCAACTCCCCAGCTGGAGCGGTAGAGTGGCAAGACAGGATGGTAGATGGTTAATGGATGCTTCCTTCAGCCTGTCTCATCACACTGATGAGATTGTGCCATGTATGTTGAGTGGCCTTACAATGAACAGGGCATTTAATAAAGAGTTGTGTTTATGTTGAAATGTGTTGATGAATGATTACATTGTTATTGATAATAAAGGGCCATAGGTGTGGCATCTGGGAGGGTGGACCATACAGTCCCACTATGCTTGCACTGGAGGTTTATCTATCCCACAGCTATTACCCATCCCACAGGTATTCCTGCCCATCCCACTGCTATCTTAACCCATCCCACAGCTATTACCCATACCACAGGTATTCCTGCCCATCCCAAAGGTATCCCTGCCCATCCCACTGCTATCCTTACCCATCCCACAAGCATGCAAAGCTTAAACCATTTCTAAAAGTTTCCACCAAGACTTTATTGACTAAAAGAACTGAAACAAGTGTGTGAAGCAAAGATAAACTTTATTAATAACAAACTGTAAAAGCAAAATGACCCAAGAAAAGTGTCCCAAGCAAAGATAAAGTCAACAGGTAGCAACCCAGTCTCTGGCACTCTTCTCAGTCATTCTGAGGCGTGCCCATCGTCTCAGGGGTGAAGGGTCCAGGTGCTGTGGAGGTGGCAGTGGCTGGAGTGCTGGTCTGAGGCGCCATTAGGGTGCCTGGCCCCGAGAGGACAACAGGGGATGGTGTGTGGAGGAAGCTCTCAGAGAGCTGGCTCAGTCCTGTGATGTTGAGAGCCCCTTCCTCCATGACATGGGGTGTCAGTCCCAAGACCGATGACAGATGTTCTGAGGCCGGGCTTGGCTGTGGGGTGGAGGAAGGAGGAGTGTAGTGGGGCTGTCTGGTCTGCAGCTGAGCCAGGTGAGGCATCGGTGGCATCTGTGGCGTGGGTGGCATCTGTGGCATGGATGGCATCTGTGGCATGGGTGGTATCTGTGGCGTGGGTGGCATCTGTGGCATGGGTGGCATCTGTGGCATCGGTGGCATTCGATGAACCTGTGCCTGGACTGGGAAGGGCTGCCTATGGTGCTGGAACTCCTGGTAGCCGTAGCCTTGGTAGGTGAGGGCCTGTGGAAAGCCTTGGAAGGGCTGTGACATCACCTGGGGTGGAGGAGCAGACCTGGACTGGGTCGGAACAGGTTTAGCTGGGCCTGGAGGGTTGTGCAGAAGACCGGTGATCCTCTCCTTTATCACCTGGTACTGTGATTCGGACATGTCCATGAGGGTCTGGTTGACGTAGGTGAGGAAGGGCTTTTGGTTTGAGGATGGTATGTCAGTGTGTACCAGCTGAGAGAGAAGATCTACGCTGCTTTTGATGGTGTCCCTGATCTCCAGCAGGACAGTGTGGCTCTGCCCCTCCGGTCTGCCTCTCTGCCTGCTTTCTGTGGAGGTGGAGCTGGGGGTGGGGGTGGGTTGGTCTCTGGTGGAAGTGCCCTCTACTTGCTCCCACTGTATCAGGGGGTCCTCCACGCGCTCTGCCATGGGGAGTGCAGCTGTCGGGGGGGGGTCTCCATCGTGGGATGCTCCACAGATACCTGCCTGGACACAGGAGCTGACTCTTGGCCAGAAGGGGACTGGCTCTCTGTGGGCTGCCTGAGAGAGAGGGTTGAGAGAGGGGCTGCTCCTCGGTGGCGGATCTCACCCTCCAAGAAGCTGCACTTGGCCATCACGTAGGTCTCCTGGTCGGTGAGCTTGACCTGGCCAGACTTCTTGAGGTGCAGCTTCCCATACCAGGTGTGCATGTGCTTCCACCACCCGAGGAGGACCTCCGAAGTGTAGCCCAGGCTCTCCGCCTTCTCTCTCCAAGCCGCCTGCTTCCTCTTGGTGTCTTGATAGAGCCCGTGTCCCTTCCGCCATAGGTACTCGTTCTCCCTCAGCCATTCGAGCACCTCATCCTCATGTTCCTCTTCGATGGAGTATTGCCTCCTGTCCTGTTCTCACGTATGCCTCTTCCTCCCTCTGGCAGGGCCTTCTGGGCCCTCATTAGAGGGGCTTCGAGGTTCTAGGGGCTGCTCCACCACACCACCACCACCAGCAGCAGCAACAACAACAGTAGCAGCAAAAGCAGCACCAGCAGGACCAGCAGCACAAGCAGCACCAGCAGCACCAGGAGCACCAGCAGCACCAGCAGCACCAGCAGGACCACGATCAGCAACAGCAGAGTAAGCACCAGCAGGACCAGCAGGACCAGAAGCACCAGCAGGACCAGCAGCACCAGCAGGACCAGGAGCAGCACCAGCAGAGTAAGTGCCAGCAGAAGCACCAGCACCAGGAGCGGCGCGAGCAGAGTAAGCACCAGCAGAAGCCCCAGCACCAGCAGAGTCAGCCCAAGCAGCAGAAGCCCCAGCAGAAGCAGAGTCAGGGCCAGGGGGTGGGATGGTGGCCCTGTCCTTCTTGCCAGGGCTGGCAGAAGATGGCACAAGCTTCCTCTTCTTTCCCATGGTTGTTGGCTGGAGATGTGTCTGGCAGCAGGTCTTTCCTCTGAATGGTGACCTGCTTGCAAGCTGCATCCTTTTATATCTGCGGGGCTGATGCAATGCATCCTCCCCGCATGCGCAGTGAATGCTTTGCAACCGCTAGGCATCCACTAGGCATCCCCTAGGCTTCCGTGATGCATCCGCTGTATCTGCTCTGCATCTGCTCTGCATCCATTCCTTCCGCTGCGCGTCCGCTTTGCTGTGCTCTCCCGGAAGCCCTGCGGATGTGCCATCCGCTTCCATCTGCTTCCATCCGCTAGGCTTCCATGGAGCATCCGCTTTACATCCTGGCTACATCCTCCCCCCGTCCGTTCCTTTACATTGTTGTCCACTCTGTTTATGCAAATTTGGGGCACTTTTGAGAGCGGATAACAACAGATGGAAAATTTTCTCGTCTGTTGTGTCCTTTTTACATACTTTTTGCATCCGTCGGCCTATGTGACAGGCCCTTAAACTCATATGAGCCATACATAAACACTTGTAAGGACAATGGTGTGTATATGGCATAAATTAAGGGAAGAAAAGATTTTACAAACTCTCGAAAATGAGAATGTTTTTAATTGTTTTCTATTCTTTTTTTCTCCTTTTTCTTCTCTTTTTGGTCTTTTCATTTGTGTATGTCTTGTTGATGTGTTTTTAATTGTAAAACTAATAAAATTTGTTTTTTAAAAAACAACAACATTCTTATCTTATTCAAATTCTAAAAATATGGCTAAAATAAGAACTTGACACCTTTTATGAAAGCAGGAAAATAGGATGTGAGTGTATTTCCAAGGGGCACATTGCACAGCTTGTGAACAACATAGATAGACCCTTGCCTGGGTGACTGAGAAGCAGAAATGGAAGTGTGAGGTCCTTTAAAAGAGCTTCTCCTGCTAACCTTGTAGGTGCAGATAGGTTCAAATTGAGGCAGGTACTCCTTCAAGTGGTCAGGCTCTAATTTCTGGTACCCCACAAGGGTAAGGATAGCCCAATGGAAGGTATATTTTTGTTGTCAATTCATGATGTGCCTGAAGCATATGTGATTGCTGCCAAATCCAATTGGCTTAGATATCTGTGGAGATTCTCAGTCATCCAGCTCATGGTTGTCAAAAAGGTGTTTTTTCAAAAGGCAACTGGACTTTGTTTTTCCTTGAAGACATTTCTCATCTGAGAAGCTTCTTCAGTTCTTCAGAACTAAAGAAGCTTCTGGATGAGAAGCAAAACATCTTCAAGGAAAAACAAAAAATGTCCAGTTGCCTTTTAAAAAAGCACCTTTGGGACGATTCGCTTAGATGTGGTCATGGGATATCTATGAGATGAACTTTTCAGTGCTTCTTAACCTGATTGCCATCTGGGATTCCAGAAGCATCTGTCTGTCAAATTCACGCCCACACCCAGACTACCAGGTCAAAATCTTTGCAGGTTAACTCATGAAGGATTATGATCTTAGCATCTTTCTTAAACTCAGAGTTGCTAGTGAATTTGGAGTATTTTACAGAGATTTCTTACAAGAATAAAACTTACATAATTTGCTTTAGGCTCACATTTGTCAAAAATACATTCCAGTCATGAAGAAAAGCTACAGATATAATTTCCTTTGTGATGATGGCTTCTCCTTTTTCAGGTTTACAATATCGTAGACATCATTTGTTCCTTTTGGCAATATTCTGAAGACTCAGCTCAGCGCCACTTCCTGGCCCAGGCCATCCGCATTTTGGCTGAGCATCATCGCAAAGCAGTTTGCTTCTCTCTCTTGGAGCAACCCCTGCTTCAAGACAAGTGAGTGGTAGGCATGGGACTGGCCTTAATCATTATGAGCTGCGATGGCACAGTGGTTAGAGTGCAGTACTGCAGGCTACTTCTGCTGATTGCCAGCTGACTGCAATTTGGCAGTTCGAATTTCACCAGGCTCAAGGTTGACTGAGCCTTCCATCCTTCTGAGGTGGTAAAATATCATCAAGTGAGTTTTATGGTCAAATTAAGGTTCCCAGTTCCAGTCTGACACCACCACACCAATCAACATAACCCTGTAAAAATAGTATGTAGATGTCATCTTTGTTCTCCTTATTCAGCTCATTGAAGTACCAACAAAGAGGCAGGAAGAGTAAAATGGAAGAGCAACAGAAAGATTTTGAGCTCCTGAGATGTCTTTGAGAGATAGGAGGAGGAGGAGACTAGGCAACAGTCAGATAAAAGGCATGAAATAGAATAGAATAGAATAGAATAGAATAGAATAGAATAGAATAGAATAGAATAGAACAGAACAGAACAGAACAGAACAGAATAGAATTTTGATCATGTGACCATGGGGATGCCTCAATGGTTGTAAGTGTAAAAAAGTATTATAACTCTTTTTTCAGTGTCATTGTAACTTTGAATGATCACTAAATGTGAACTACCTGTATGTCTAAGTCGAGGACTATCTATATTGCTAAGAACCTACTACAAGACTTCCAGTTGCCCTTCTCTTGGGACATGGGTCTTGGGAATCTCCATGAATGGTAATTCTTGGTACTGGATTGGTAGACTACCATTGCTTTTAATTGTCAACTTTTTTTTCATCTCTAGAGTAAAGAGGGAACTCTGGGCATCGCTTGCAACCTATAAAAATAGTGGTCCTTCTATCCTGAAGTGTTTGCTCAGCTGGATGAGAATGGAAAGAAATGACACCAGCAGCTGCCTTTGGGTGAGAGCCCTGGATTCAAGACTGAGGGACAATCAGTATATCTAAGATGGGGAGGCTGATTTTCTGTGGAAGGCTGAGAAATAGGTAAAGTGAGTAGTAAAATAGGTAAATGAGATAAAAAAACTCATTTCTTAACAAGTTGGGAGAATTGCATAGTCAGAGAGCTGTTGCTAGTCAAGGTCAACAAGAGTGGGCTAAGTGGACCAACAATAGAGCCAAGATAAATACACTTCAGATGTTCCATTCTGTCCTTTTCAGGGTCTTGAGGCTCTCCATGAGATAGTCTTGGCTTTGGATGATTGTGCCACCTTGTTTCCATTACTGACAGAGCTGTGCTACATTCTTCTGCAGCAGCTCAGCAAACATCAGGATGATAAGATGCCAACATTCTCTTTTTCTCCTCTAGAAAACAACAGGAACCTTGAGACAGAGTTCATGGCACCTCATGGGTAACATTGTACCTTTCCTAAGAGTGGTCATTTCCTTCTAAACCTTTCTCTTTCATGTTTCTGACACTTCTTTCCCTGAATGCTTGTTTGCCAGGAATGTTTCACTGCCTGAAATCTGATTGTTGCACAGATATTGAAGATTTGTGCGGCATTATTCAGCAGCCATCAATTGGCTAGCAATCTGTTGCCTGGGGAAGAGGCCTTTTGACATTCCTCTGGGAGAAATAGCTTCATGGTTTTCTTCTAGCAATAATTCAACTGCTTGGTTGGGTTTCTAGTTAATTATTAATTTATCACTGTATTGATCAGTGTTGCTGCACTGATAGTGCCAGGGGTCTTTGGGTTGGGGGATAAGGCGTGTGTTAAGCCTGGGTTCCCCAACCAGGGTAAGGTAGACAAGCTAAACAGAATGTGCAGCGTTAGTCAGATAGGCACACAGATAAATGAGTGAGCTAAGCTTGTATGTTTATTAACATACAGTAAAAATAACAGATACGCTTGTGCTATCAAGAATATATTTTATTCCAGTATAAGTTTATAGCATAGTCAAATAACAGTCCAATAGTCATTTACCATGTAGTCAGTCCCTTCAGGGATATTCAGTCAGAAAAGTCCATGTAGAATATCCTATGTCAGTTCAATTACAAATCAGTCCTTTGTTGTCTCTCCCGTTCGAGCAATGCAGTCTTGATTCCAAGCAGTAATCAGGGATCATCAAAGCCAGAGAGCAAGCTGTAGTCTTGCTACTTTCATATTGTTTTCTTAACCACTCCTTTAATTGCTATTTCACAGTTAAAGCTGTATACACTCTAACATACACTAACTATGATTCATAGTTATTATTTCACCTAAACCAGTTAGGGTGAACAATGTTATCCCTAACATTCTCCCCTTTTAGGTTACATAATAACTATGTATCATTTACATCTTTAGAAAATATTTTTCGCAACTTTCTTTAAACTTAGTTGCTCTTTGAGCTTTTGTAAATTGGTCTGCAATGTTTTCTTCTGACATGCAGCATACCAATTTAATTAATCCATTTTTCACTGATTCTCTTACATTCAAATATCTTAGGTCAGTATGTTTTGATCTAGTTTTTACAGCAATACTAGTAGCTAACTTTATAGCTGCTTGGTTATCCTCATACACCATAATGGAATCTTTTATAGTTATACCCATGTCCAACAATAACTGTTTGTAGAAAATCAAGTCAGTGCATAATAATGACAGACATGAAAATTCTGCTTCCATCGTGGATAAGCTAATATGCTGTTGTCTTATTGACCTCCATCCTATCAGTGTCTTACCAAATAATATAGCCATCCCAGATGTTGATTTTCTAGTGTTTATATCAGTTGCAAAACTTGCATCTGCATAAGCACTAAGACTCAAATCACCCTTTGGCTCTATATATAATGCATGGTTTATAGTTCCCTTCAGATATCTCAATATTCGTTTTAAAGATGTCCAATGATATTCTTTTGGATCTGAATTAAAACGTGCCAGTTGATTTACACTATAAGCTATATCTGGCCTTGACCAATTGCTTATATATGATAAGCTACCAATCAAAGATTGATATATGGACTTATCAAATTT
>BLBF01000036.1:9062566-9085111 GCA_015471245.1 Laticauda colubrina | reverse complement strand
GTTGTGGCCTATATGGTGCAGACATTTTATGTTGAATACCTAACATTTTAAGTCTGTTTTTAAATTTATTATTTGTAAATTCTGTGCCATTATCCGTGATGAGAGTTACTAATTTCTTTTTAGTTTTTCTTTCTGAGAATTTTAACCAATTAAATAGATTTTGATATGTTTCAGTTTTGCTCTTCATTAAATAGCAAAACCCATATCTTGAATAGTGATCCATTATACTTAGTATGTAGCGAGCTGCTCCTACACTTGGTTTTTTTGGACCTATTAAATCAGCAAATACTACTTCTAATGGCTCTTTAGTAGTAAATCCATCAAATCTATTAGCCGGTATGACCCTGCTCTTATTTTGATTACAGGCATTACATTGCAAATACTTATTACAAGATTTCAAACTTATTCCCTTAGACAATTCAACAGTTTTCTTAAGCATTTTAAAATTTAAATGCCCTAGCCTTCTATGTAACAAGTGAATACATTCGTCATGAGGTTTCTTATTGTCATAAATTGTGTTAGCCACCTTTAAACCATCATCATTTAACACATATAATCCATCTCTTAAAGATGCAGTTATTCTCTTATCTTCTTTTTTAATTATGCAGTTATCTCCCCTAAATGTAACTACATATCCTAGTTTAACCAAAATTCTAACTGAAATTAAAGTAAACTTAAGTTGTGGTACATATAACATTTTTACATTCTCTTTTATAAAAGAACAATATGCTATACCTTCACCTTTAGCTTTCAGTTTCCAGCCATTGGCTAACGATATCTGCTGTGTACTCTGGGACATTTTTATAAAATTTTTGTTATCATTTGTTATACAATGGGATGCCCCACTGTCAACCACCCATAAATTATTTTTTACAGCTCCGTTAGTATACATGGCTAACTCTAAATTTTTATTTATCTTTTGATGATTTTTAGTATTCTGGCCAGCGTTCTGGCGCTTTGCCTTTTTACAAAATCTTGCCAAATGTCCTCTTCCTCCACAATTAAAACACTTTTTAATTGCGTATGCAGTAGGAGATTCATTATCTTCTTTTTGAGGTTGCTTCCTCCTTAATTCATCTCTTTCATGCCTTCTTCTGGCCTCTTCAATCAATCTGCCAGTTATATCAGTTAAAGTTAAATTGTCCTTTGGCAAAATTTCAAGTGAAGTTACGTAGTTATCATAACTTTCATCAAGGGAAGATAGAGTTATGTAAACTTGATGTTGTTCAGAGAAAATAAGCTCTTTCTCGTGCAATTCCTTAAAAATGCTTTGCATAGTTTTTAAATGACTCTGCATATCACCATTTGTTTGGAGATGTGTCCTGAAAAGCTTCCGTGTTAGATTTATGTGAGCACCAATATTATCTCGAACATAAATTCTCTTCAGCTTCTGCCAACACCCAAAAGCCGTTTTCTCTCCGTGGATATAAACAAGCTGTTGATCAGTTAAGGTTAACCCAATTATGCAAATGGCTTGTTGATTTTTATGCATAAATTCTTCTATCTTTAGTCTGTCTTCCTCATTCTCTGGATCCCATTCTTCTACGTTTGGTGGATTTTCAATTATGTTCCACAGACCTTCACTTCGTAGAAGTAGACTACATTTTGTACATAGTTTGTTCCATCCAGCTTGGATATAAGGGACAAACTTTGTAGATTGACTTGTGCCATGTTTTCTTATATGGATATAAAAATATAATTAATAAAACACAGCTGTCTGTTTACTGTAATGTATAACAACACAAACTCTCACTTTTTACATAAATCTGTATTTATCCTATTTAAACTGACTTTGCAGCCTCTGGGCCCATAACCAGTGTTAAGCCTGGGTTCCCCAACCAGGGTTAGGTAGACAAGCAAAACAGAATGTGCAGCGTTAGTCAGATAGGCACACAGATAAATGAGTGAGCTAAGCTTGTATGTTTATTAACATACAGTAAAAATAACAGATACGCTTGTGCTATCAAGAATATATTTTATTCCAGTATAAGTTTATAGCATAGTCAAATAACAGTCCAATAGTCATTTACCATGTAGTCAGTCCATTCAGGGATATTCAGTTAGCAAAGTCCATGTAGAATATCCTATGTCAGTTCAATTATAAATCAGTCCTTTGTTGTCTCTCCCGTTTGAGCAATGCAGTCTTGATTCCAAGCAGTAATCAGGGATCATCAAAGCCAGAGAGAGAGAGCAAGCCGTAGTCTTGCTACTTTTATATTGTTTTCTTAACCACTCCTTTAATTGCTATTTCACAGTTAAAGCTGTATACACTCTAACATACACTAACTATGATTCATAGTTATTATTTCACCTAAACCAGTTAGGGTGAACAATGTTATCCCTAACAGCGTGTTCCTGCCATCTCTTAAAAAAGCAAGGATCCGTAGGAAGTACCAGGATCTCAACAATCGACTGTCTAGTGGAAAAGGCATGAAAGTACCAGCCCTGTCCTCTCCCCTGATCTGCCATAGGGCAGTGGTTGGTGGGTCTTTTCATTGAACCATTGTAGCTTTAAGCATTTGCTATTCAGTCAAGTTAGATGAATGTTCCTTTTTAAAAATTTCTGCCTAACTGCTGCCATTTTCAATATAATTTGTAAAGCTGGAACATAAAAGGCAGGCTTGAATGACACTTCCAAATGGGGTTCCAATCTGTTAAAAAACTGTAGTAAGCCTCTCTGATTAAATGATGTTGCAGCCAGTGCCTTGCAGATGATATCTGTTCCTTTTACTCACGTATTAAAGGAACAGCAGGGGGAGGAAATTGTTCCCAAACACTTGTTTGCAGTTCCTGTTTCTAATGGGAAATCTATGTTTTGGGGTGGAGAATCTAGCTTGCCTGTAAGCATGATGGCATACAAAAGAGTCCAATTCAGTTCAGCTGGGAACCAGAGGGAAGGGGTAAGACTGTCTGGCAGCAGAGCTGTGGTTGGCAGATGGAATCTTGTCAATGGATAGTCTCAGTCATCCAGGTCATGGTTGTCCCAAAGTTGCTTTCTCAAGAGGCAACTGGACTTCCTGTTTTTTCTAAGAAGATGTTTTGTTTTTCATCCAAGAAACATCTTCAACCCAGTACTGCCTTTTGCTGCAGTCTGTAGATCTGCTTTCCCTGGCTTGAAATTTGCCAGATGTCTTGGAACTATGTTCCTAGTCAAATGGAAAGAAAATTTGAGCGTTATAATACCAGCCTTTACAGAGGTTAATAAAATAGGGAAGATTACTGTAAATTGATAAGACTTTGCCTTTCATTCTGCAAATGAGTTCTTTGTCTGCCCCCAGTCTGTGTGACTGCCCTTCAGGCTACAGGATAGTTAGCTCAACATTGAGCTGAGTTTGACTTCTGGTGGCTGAGTAGATATTTGTCATCTTGATTTATTCAGATCACTGTGAATAAAATTTGCAAACTTTCTGTCCCTGCTGTGCCTTTTGCATTCCAGGCTAGCTGTTGCAGTACTGCAGGCAGTGTTCAGCAGAGCTCTGCCAGAGATTGCAAGAGAACTGAACTCTGGAAAGACCTGGGACTTCTTGATGGACCCTAGTAGCAGCCTCAAGGGTGTGGCCCTGTTGGCCAGGTAAGGGGCATATCCTTCACATTGAAAATATCCATTTTTTATTCAGCCCAGGAAAAGTCATACTCTAGATCTTTAAACCTAAGATCTGAGATAGATGTTCTTAAATCAAAAAAGTCTGCCCTCAAGGGCTGAGATTTGAGTTCAGTATTTTTTATCTGAAGTTCTGTGGAAAAGCAATGCAATTCCACAGTGTTTTTTGCTTTGAACTAGCAAGTTCACCAATGGGACTTGGAATTTGAGATACGATGAAAATGAAATTACACAGAGTAATAGCAAAGTTGACATATTTGAACTTTGAAAGGGTGGGAGGGAGTTCAGTGTTATAAGAGAAAGCTTTTTGTAAAATTTGGGGAATCCAGTTTTGGGATAATCTTGAGAGGAAACAGATCCTTTGCTACCAAGTTAGTCAGCACTTGATTGCTTCCTTCATCAGGGCCTTGATGCATACAAAGAACCCTTTTTTAGATGGGCTACTCCTTCATCTCCATTCTTCTCTGCAGTCCTCCAGAGCAACATCTAGAAATCTTAGCCTGATCTTCTGCATAGAGGTAAGACATTATTTCCGGTAGTGCAAAGGAAAAGAACTAGGAGAAAATGGCAACATAGAGCTGGGGTATGATAGCCTTAATCTTATGGAGGAGGGAAACAATAAATAAGTTGTGCCATGTGCAGAAATAATTAAGAAACATACTATATATATATATTTTCTACTATTTTTCAGTGGGGAAAAATAGCAATCTATTAAATCATCCATTTCGAATGGCCAGTTTAGAAATTCAATAACTGTAGTTTTGATATTCCAGCATGTAGGTCATCCTCTCTTGAAGAAACAAGAAACACTGAACCTTCTTTTCAATTTATTACTGACCCAAGTTCAAAATGGAAATTATCTTATGCGCATCTTGTCAATGCGAGGGCTGGGGAACATGGCAAAGGGTGCTCCAGAAGAGGTAAGCCAGAAAGTGCAAAACTGAGACATCATGTTTAAAACAAGAAGGTGAGGGAGAGGGACAATCATATTCTAAAGGAACAGGGAAGTTGTGGGTTGCTTTAATACATGTAGATTTGTTGGCAGTGATTGGCTGAGCTGCTCTTCTCAGAGAGAGGTTGGCCAGGCAATATAATCTTTGACTGTCCTTGATTGAACTGCTTATTAAGGGGGAACAAATGAAGAACAAAGAAGAAGGAATAGCCCAAGGAGATGATGACTCCAAAAAGGTGTTTCTCTAATATGAAAGAGGACATTATAGGGAAGGAAGATGGACAATAGCATACTGGATCTATTAATGGGAAGAGAGCTTCTGCTTATCATATTGACCTGAAATAGTCATTGTACAATCTGTTGGTTACTTTTATATACCTTTTGCTCGTAGTAGAGATTAGAAGCAGATTGTTGGGGATAAAAGTAGTCCAAGCATTGACAAATACAAGAATTGTTTCACAGGCAAAGAAGCACCAGAAAGCTTTGCTGAAGCCTCTTCTCCAAGCTCTGCAGGACAACTCCAGCCCAGAATTAGCCACTGAAAGTCTACATGCCTTATGCAAGTTATGCAGATGTCTTGGGAAATGGCCTGCAGATTGTACTTTCCAGATCGTAGTCAGCCAAACCTGTGCACATCTCCGTCATGTAAGTAAAGCCACAGACAGTTCATTCTCCCGTTATTACTTTAGTAGAAAAATGTTGGACCAGATCCTCCTAAGCTAGCATTGTATTTCCAACTCTCTCCAGGGAATTTATAACTGGAATTAGAAAGGAAGAGACTTACATTTTGATTGCTGTCCTACAGTTAGCATTTGCTTCTGAATCTGGAAATCCAAATGTTATTTTATTTATTTTTATTTATTTGATTTGTCAGTCGCTTACAAAATTATAGGTATAAATATAAACATGAGTAAGAATACAGAAAACAGGTACGATTAAATGGGGACAATAGGACAAGGATGGGAGGCATGATGGTGCACTTATGCACGCCCCTTACAGACTTCTTAGGAATGGGGTGAGTCAATAGTGGATAGTTTGAGGTTAAAGGAGTGGGAGTTTGAGGATGTAACTACAGAGTCAGGTAGTGCATCCCAGGCATTGACCACTCTGTTACTGAAGTCATGCTTTCTGCAATCAAGTTTGGAGAGGTTAACATTGAGTTTGTATCTGTTGTGTGCTCTTGTATTGTTGCGGTTGAAGCTGAAGTAGTCATTGACTGGTAGGACATTGTAGCAGATAATTTTGTGTACTACGCTTAAGTCCAATCGTAGGCAGCATAGTTTAAGATTGTCCAAGCCCAAAATCTCAAGTCTGGTGATATAGGGTATTCTGTTGCAAGCAGAGGAGTGTAGTACTCTTCTCATGAAATACTTCTGGACTCGCTCAATTGTATTAATGTCTGCTATTCAGTGCAGATTCCAGACAGATGAGCTGTATCAGAGGATTGGACTAGCAAAGGTTTTGTATGCTCTAGTTAGCAATTCAATATTTCCAGAGGAGAAGCTTTGTAAGATTAGATTTACAACTCTTAATGCCATTTTGGCAATGCTGTTACAGTGAGCTCTGATGCTTAGGTCATTAGATATGAGTACTCCTAGGTCCTTGACAGAGTGAGGTCATCAATGAGGTTATATCCGCTTAGTTTGTATTTGGTGTACTGATTTTTTTTTTACCATTGTGTAGGATATAGAATGTATTAGAGCCAGCTGAAAAACCATCTTTTCCTCCTCCCCCTCCTTTTCTGAATTTTGCCTGAATACACTTAAACCAGCCATTATTATTACAATTTATGACAACAAATTGTCTTAAATTTGCAATCAGTTAAAGATTATAGGAATATTTCTACCGGTATGTAGTTATGAGACTGGAATTCTAGCTTTCTTGTGGGGAAGGTTGGGGGCTACATTTAGACACAGTGAAATATTTTGGGTGTTATATGGAGGAAGCGGGTGGAGTATGAAGGGGAAATGGAGGCAATCAAACTATAAAATGATAAAGATGAAGTGTTAAGGGAGGCAATCAAACTATAAAGCAATACATATAAAGTGATAAACTGTAAGTGTTCAACATAAATATTGGGACTGTCTGGATCTTGAGCAAATTCTCCATCTTTCATAATAAACAGATATTTCTTCTCTTTCAACTCACTGTTGCCCATGTTTTATATAAAATAAAAGGAGAAAGAGGTTGACAGATACAAAGAAAAATGACATTGTGAAAACAATAGCACCTTACTTTTCAGCAGCAACTGTGAATCCCACTGAAATGTCCCTGATAACAGGAAAGTAGCAAGCAGTTTGCATGAGTAGACTTGGGCAGGGACACATGTATTCAGTGGGTCATAAGTTGTGCATCCTTGACCTTCTATCCATAGAGAAATTTCCTGGTTCTACCCCAACCCATCTTAGGAATGGATATTGAGTTTCCTACTGTCAAAGGAAACCTTATTTCCTGAAGATGGGCTTAATTTTCCCTCTCTTTTGCAGGCAGATGATGCTGTCCGTGCTGCAGCCTTTGAGCTGCTTGGTGAACTGGCCAAGACAGTTCCACTGAGGCTTTCCAAGTTTTTTACCAAGAAGGTGGGAGGTGCTTTGGCTGCCCTCCTCTTGCACTTCCATGATCCTTGCCCACGTGTGGCCCAGGTTTGCTTGAGAACAATCTAACCTTTCCTCTTTGAGCAGAGTACCCTGTCCCTCCACAACAGGGTTTCTGTTGAGATTCCAGATTTCAATTGCGCTAGAATTGGCTGCAATGTAATACAGTTCTGGGCTGGCCGAGTGCCGTTCCTGGGCCAGGAGTCTTCGGTCTAAGTACGGTAGCAGAAGGGATATGATATAGTAAACTTGCCTATCTTTTCTGCTTAGGCCT
This sequence comes from Laticauda colubrina, assembly GCA_015471245.1. Lineage (NCBI taxonomy): Eukaryota > Metazoa > Chordata > Lepidosauria > Squamata > Elapidae > Laticauda > Laticauda colubrina. Next base: position 9,077,690 of record BLBF01000036.1, on the reverse strand, counting down.
GCCAAACAGCCTTTATCTCATGTGCCCCATCCATGGGTCTGTGTGGATTCTTAAAAAGTACAAATTCAGATTTACTCCTGATGGATCATATACAACACTCCCAACTCATGGACAAAGTTTGTCAACAGCTGGTAAGCAGACAAATTTGAGCCAGGCAATCTATTTTGGCAGGTAGCTTAAACGTAAGCCTAGTTTCCTTATGACAATCGCATATGATTATTCCTTTTTTTAACTCTCCCAGATGTTTTATTTTTTTATTTGATATATAAAATACAAAGAAAAATAGAAATAGGAAATGAAGGGAAGGAAAAGGAGAGGGGAAAAGAAGGTGTGAGGTATGGGGGAGTTGAGGGGGGGAAAGAAAAAAAAAGCATTGACTTCTGACTCTTTTTAGCACAGTACAAGATAAAAATACTCCAGCCTCAACTTTTTGCTTTTATACATTAATATATAACTAGCCATTTTGATAATGACAAATCTATTTGATCGACAAAACCAAAGTCAAAGTTTCGTTTTTTTCATCACAAGCACAAAACCCAGAAGTGATATCTAAGTGAAAAACATACTCAAATATATTCTCCCCTTTGAATAAAATGATCAATTTAATCATTTCTGTTTTATCTTCTTTGCTATGGAACTAGTATGTATTTCTATTTGCATCTAATAATCTGTGTGAACCGTCACCATTTTTATCAACAAAGTTCTCTATATTCTTTCAAATTCTTTGACCTTACCAGAAAAAAAAAATGGATACTATCCCTATGTTTTTGCAAATCTTCTTTTACTAGATATTATTACCTCACATGCTGAACTTACCTCACATACCTCACATACTGAAGTAGTTCACATTTCACATTTGAATTCTAAACTGAATTCTAAACCAATCAGCTGAGCAAGTTTCACACAATTTGCTAAGCTCAAGAAAATCTAACCAAGATTAATGCTAATCTAGGTTAACATCTTCTGTTAATGTTATCTGCCATATATTTACCTCAGCTGGGTAAGCATGTTTCTAAAGAAAGCCTTTGGGTCACTTGTGAAATCTGTTCATAAGAAAAACAGTGAGTGAAAACTACTACAATCCCGAGAAAGAAACAAATTCTTGGCTTCCATTTTCTATAAATGCTTATCAACCTCTTTTCAAAGTGTTTGTACTTTGAACTAATGGTCATGAGGCTCCCAAAGTTAACTAGGAGTTGCATGGGTTGACTGTTTTTCTTAAATTGATATAATATTTATTTATTTATTTATTTATTTTATTTTATTTATTTATTTTATTTATTTATAAAACATACAAAACAATACAAAACAATTGCCAAAAATAAGCACAAAGCTTGACTATTTGGCAAACGATAATGAATAAAATTACAATAAAAACAAAAGGGATCCAACATGATGCTCGTGGAATAAGGGTTAGGGAAAGAGAAAGAAAGGAAGAGAGAGAAAGAGAAAGATGATAAAAACCTCCCGATATTAGTCTCGCCAAATCAACTCGACATACCTATATACCTAGACATATCCATGCATATACATATTTATGCTGGTAAATTACAGTGATGTATTCACATGATAAATATTACCTTTGTCATATAAAAATACATTGAATGAGAGAGAGAAGAAGAGAAAAAGACAAAGACAATCATCTGTAAAACATAAAATTCTACTTGTTCATTCAAGACATAATATTATAGTGAAGCATGATTTTCCCGACATAACATGAATAATAAAACAACAGAGAAGGAATGAATCCCAGTTAAATCAGAGGAACACAGTGTACTGCAGGTGCATCCGCATATATAGAATCTCAAAAAGAGATAAATATAATAGATACAACAATGAATAAAGAATGAATCGTTAAATATTTCTACAGAAAATATCACTGATACTGTGAGATCAACATTTTCTTTAATATTTTTTTTAATGAATAAATAGGCTTGGTATTACGTAATTCAAGTGGAAGTTTGTTCCAAATATCTGGCCCAGTGTATTGTATGGATTTGTGTGCTAAGAATGTTTTGGGGTTATTCATTCCTTGTTGGATAGGAATGGATTTCTGAGTTCAGCTGGAACATATCGATAAATGAAGGAGGTAATAAATTGGTGTTAAAGCAGAACATCAAAAGTGCAGTTTGTAAAGTGTGGATGTCATTTACCCTTAAGGTCTTAAAAGAAAAAAATAGGGGATCTGTGTGATCATTATAACCAGCATTTGCACATATACGAATAGCTTTCTTTTGCAATTTTAATATAATATTGTTGGCAGACACCGAGTTTGCCCATATCATTACAATAAGAAATGTATGGGAGGATAAGTGCATTATAAAGCATAATCAAAATATCCAAAGATAAACAATGTTTGAGTTTACATAATATTCCAACATTACGAGCAATAGGAAATATATTTCACATGATCATTCCAACTAAGAGTTTCATTAATTATAATTCCAAGAAATTTAGTGGATGTTGTCCTCTCAAGAGGAAAACCATCTATTTTCAGAATACATTCAGTATCACAGCCAATCGGTTTCCTTGGATGTTTAAAGTGTAATTCGTTTTTTGTAAATTAAAAGATAATATATTACTTTTAAACCACTGTGACAATTTTGGTAATTCACTATTTAAGGATCTAATGAGACATTGAAATACATTAGTGTCATCAGCAAAAATAACATATTGTAATAAACTTGATGCATTAGGTAAATCATTGACATATAATAAAAACAATAGTGGTCCAAGAATTGACCCTTGTGGTACGCCACATTTAATCGACAATATTTCTGAATTACAGAAATCAAAACATGTAAATTGCTTTCGATCATTTAAATAACTAGCAATTAGTTTCAGAGCAGTTCCTCTTATACCATAGAAATGTAGCTTTGATAGCAATATGGAATGGTTAAGAGTATCAAATGCCTTGCTTAAATCCATGAAGACACCAATACATGCTTTCTGTTCTGTATAAAATGGTTTACTCCAAATGCTCGAATATGATTGGCCAGAAAAGCCGGCATAGGGATTGGTTCACTAAGAACCAATCCAAAAGAGCTGCTAAAAGGCGGCAAAATCAAGTAACTATCATTGGCTACAAGCCGGCAGACAAGCCGTATATAAAGGCTGCCACGGCTAAAGCCAAACTGTTCCGTTTCACAATAATTGTTAAAATAAAGACTTTTACTATTGGAACCCGGTCTACCTTGCATTTTTCCGGACGGAACACTGGCGACGAGGGTGGGATCATCCTAAAACGTGAGACTGTGCACGCAGCGAATTAAAATCCAGGCTTGAAGCGATGGCCAGAAATAATGCACCGCCCGCACCCTTCAATCCCAATGAAGAGGATTGGGAGTCCTACGTAGACCGTTTCCAAATGTACTTAGAAAATAACGAGATGGAAGAGATCTCAGACCAGCGTAAGAGGGCTGTCTTCTTAACGCATTGTGGACCAACTGTGTTCAAGATGGCCAAGGCATTGGCGAAGCCCAGAGACGTAAAATAAATGACCTGGCCTGAACTCCAGCGAATGTTAAAGGCCCACTACGCACCAGTGGTGTCAAATCTCATCAAGCGGCACAAATTCTACCGAAGGGGCCAAAAAGAAAGCGAGACCATCGCTGATTTTGTGGCAGCCCTCTGACAACTGGGGGGAGCGTGCGAGTTCCTGAACTTAGATGAAGCCATGCGAGATTGAGTGGTACTGGGTTCAAAAGACTCTAATTTGCAAAGTAAATTGCTAAATAAACCCAACATAACCGTGGCTGAAGCAATTGCAGAAGCCACAGCCACAGAAGCCACGAAAAAGTCAGCGGCCACCATGAAACAAATGAATGCGAATAACGACGAAACGAGCATAGCCAGAGGAAAGAAGCAATTTCCCGCCACTACACACCATGAAGATTTTGACGAGACATCAGAATCCGAAGAGGAGGAGGAGGAGGTCCACCGCCTGTACGCCAACAAAAAAAGGCGTGAAAAAAGAAACTGGCGGGAATGCGCCGGTTGCAGAGGAGACCACCCTCAAGCCAATTGTAGATTCCTTGATGCCATCTGCCGAACTTGCAAGAAAAGGGGACACATCGAGAAAGTCTGTAGGAATCGAAAAAATAACAGCCCCTAACAGACGCAGTAACTTTCCCCCACAAGCTGAATCAAAACAAGCTGAGAGAAAGTGGGAGCGCAACAAACGAACCAGTAACCGAGAAAAGACCCATCAAACTGTCACTATCGGAAGCGCTCAGACGGAAAGCAGGAAAAAACTTAAAATCATCGTAAAAATTGAAGGCAGCCCCTGTGAGATGGAAGTTGATTCAGGGTCTTTCCTGTCAATGGTGTCGTGGGACACAATCAGACAACTGGTCCCAAATATCAAATTAAAAGAACTCCAGAAACAAAATTAACTCTGAAGGACTACCAGGGGAATTGAATCCCTATGGTAGGTCTAGGACATTTCCGAGTCACCTACAAGCAGCATGTCAAAGTCCTGCCTCTGACAATAGTCGACCGAGACCGACCCAGCCTCCTGGGCATCGAATGGTTCGCACCATTGGGCATCGGAATGACCAGAGTGGACCGAGTAGCTGCAACCGACTGGGAAGTAAACCTGATCCATGAGTTCCAGGACGTTTTCGATGGCACCCTAGGCAGGTATCAGGGGACCCCAATTTCCTTTAGCTTAGACCCCCAGATGGCCCCTAGAAGATTAAAGGCCAGACGAGTTCCCTTTGCATTAAAAGCAAAAATAGAGGAACAATTGAATAAATTAATTGACCAAGGGGTTTTGGAACCTGTTGACCATGCCAAATGGGAGACGCCAATAGTATCACCGGTTAAACCTGACAGGTCGGTACGCATCTGCGGAGACTACAAGGCTACCCTGAACCATGCGCTGCAACAAAGCGCATACCCAGTGCCAGTCGTACAACATTTGTTACACTCACTCGGGGGAGGAAAATTTTTTGCCAAACTAGATCTAGCACAAGTTTACCAAAAGCTTCCAGTAGACCCCTTAATGGCCGAGGCACAGACAATAGTGACTCACAAAGGGGCATTCAAGTGTAACAGACTTCAATTTGGAGTGAGCATTGCCCCAGGAGTTTTCCAAAGCCTCATGGAACACCTATTAAATGGAATAAAAGGGGTCGTACCATATTTTGACGATGTCCTGATTTCGGCTAAAGATACAACCCAACTAGAAAAAAGACTAAGAGATGTACTAACAAAATTTAGAGAATCCGATCTGAAAGTTAAAAAAGAAAAATGCTGCTTAATGACTGATCGTGTTGAATTTCTGGGCTACTTAATTGACGGAGAGGGTATACACCCTACTGAAAAAAAAGTCAAAGCCATTAAAGACGCACCACAGCCAAAAACCAAAATGGAATTGCAGGCATTTTTGGGTGTAATAAATTTCTATAACGTATTCCTCCCCCACAAAGCAATGAAAGCGGAACCATTACACCATTTGCTGGATAAGAAAACTAATTGGACTTGGGGTCATAGAGAGCAAAAGGCATTCCAGAAAATAAAAAAATTATTAACATCAAACACCGTTCTTATCCAGTTTAGTAACACACTTCCATTGACGGTCACCTGCGACGCCTCACTGTTTGGAGTCGGTGCCATCCTGAGCCACCAATTGCCAGATGGGAGAGAAGCACCCGTCGCTTATTACTCAAAGACTCTGTCTAAAACAGAACGTAACTATAGTCAACTAGACAGAGAAGCCCTGGCAGTCGTCGCCAGAGTGAAACGTTTTCATGAATACCTTTATGGAAGAACATTTTTGATTGTAACAGACCATAAACCGTTACTAGGAATTCTGGCGGGAAACAAGCCTACACCAAACATTTTATCCCCGTGGATGACTAGATGGTCAGAATTCCTAGCAGCATACTCTTACACATTGACGCATCGACCCGGGAAGCAAATCTCCCATGCAGACGCATTAAGCAGAGCACCGCTGCCGATGACGGAGGAAGACCCGGCAGCAACAATGACCACCCTGCAAATAGAAACATGCCATGAACTACCAATATCTGCAAACGATGTCACCAGAGCCACCGCAAAGGACCCAGTGACTGCCCGCATATTAAACTGGATAGGTAAAGGCTGGCCGGAAAACCAAAAAACTGAAAACTTTAAACCTTTCCGGACCAGACAAACCGAACTTTCAATTCAAAAAGGCTGTTTATTGTGGGGTGATTGGGTAGTAATCCCTCCTAAACTACAGACTAGAGTGTTGGGTATGCTTCATGAGGGCCACCCTGGTATTGTAAAAATGAAAAGCCTAGCTAGAAGCTATGTCTGGTGGCCTGGTCTAGATAAGGACATCGAATACTGGGTTGCTACTGGGTTGCTACAACTGGGTTGCTATTTAATACTGGGTACTAAATGTCAGAAAACCAGGCCTTCCCCACCACAAGCACCCATAAGGGACTGGGAGACCCCACGAGGCCCCTGGTCTTGGATCCACATTGACTTCACTGGTCCTACTAGGGGGCATACCTTTTTAATTGTCGTAGATGCATACTCAAATTGGCTGGAAGTTGTAGAAATGTCATCTACGACAACCCAGGCGGTCATTAAACAACTTAACAAACTCTTCGCAACCCATGGATTGCCGGACGTCCTAGTGTCCAACAACGGGCCACAATTAACCGCCATCCAATTTGAACAATACCTAGCCTCCCTAGGTATACGCCATGCACTGACCGCGCCGGCCCACCCGGCAGCAAATGGTAGGGCGGAGAGAATGGTCAGGTTTACTAAAGAGGGTTTAGAAAAAATGGACCTTGGGGATGTCCAGGATAAAATTAACCATCTACTCACCCTCCAACATATCACACCCAGCACTGTAACCAACAAAAGCCCAGTGGAATTATTAATGGGGAGAAAACTTAGATCACAATTAGATAGGTTGCACCCAAATTACACTTTGGAAAGACCCCCCGACTCCTCCAGCTGTTTCCGAACATTTGAAATTGGTGACCTAGTCTACGTAAAAAATTTAACCGGGGATCCCCTATGGATTCCAGCCATAATCACACAAATCACAGGCCCCCGGTCCTACCGCCTAACCGTAGACGATGGAAGGGAATGGAAGCGGAACATAGACCAGCTTCGTTCACGAAACATTGAAAGAAATACAAACTCACAACCACAAATAATAAAAATCGACGAAAACAAAACCAAAGAAGGGGGGAAATACAAGAAAATAATAAAGAACTTTTTAAAATAAACCCAGAACATCTAACCAATCAAAAAGAGCAAAAAGGAAACTTAAGGTTAGATGAGACTTGCGGGAAAAATCCAGACGAAGGGGTCAGCCAAGCCAGCTCGACCTGCCCGGAGAAGCCAGGAGGGAGCGGCAAAACCACCGGCCTGAGAAACTCAAGCGGTAGCAAAATGGCTGACTCACCCTTCCAGGCGGTTCCATGGAAAAGAGCCGGAGAGACAGCAACCCCATCCGAACCGGTTGAAGTCTCCAGCGAAAATGAACCGTGCAAGTCCAGTAGAATCAGAAGAAGCCCCACCTACCTGCGCGACTATGTCACTACGTAGGACTAAACTAAGGGGGGAGGGGTGTTCTGTATAAAATGGTTTACTCCAAATCCTTGAATGTGATTGGCCAGAAAAGCCGCCATAGGGATTGGTTCACTAAGAACCAATCCAAAAGAGCCGCCAAAAGGTGGCAAAATCAAGTAACTATCATTGGCTACAAGCCAGCAGGCAAGCTGTATATAAAGGCTGCCATGGCTAGATCCAAACTGTTCCGTTTCACAATAATTGTTAAAATAAAGACTTTTACTGTTGGAACCCACGTTTTTCTGGATGGAACACTTTCGATCAGCTAAGGCATTTGATATTCGTTCATATAATTGCATAAGCGCCAGATCAGTTGAATGTGATTTCCTGAACCCATACTGATCAGGATTCAGAATATTATATTTAGTTAAAAAACTGTCTAGTCTATTATATATAATTCTTTCCAGTATTTTAGAAAATGTGGGTAACAAAGAAATGGGTCGGTAATTCCTAATATTTAAAGAATCATCTTTTTTATACACAGGAATAACTTTTGCTATCTTGAATGGAGTAAGATATACTCCAGATAATAAAGAAAGATTAAAAATATGAGAAAGAGGGATAATAATCGATTCAATGATCCGTTTCAGCAAAACAGTGCTGATTTCGTCATATCCAGTAGAATGTGTTGATTTCAAAGATGATGTTATATACATAATTTCAATATGATCAGTAGGCTTTAAGAACAGTGAATGATTACATGAATTAGTAAGATATTGACGAAAATTTGTTCCATGACTATCGACTTTCTTAGCTTGATTAGGACCAATTTTTACAAAATACTCATTAAAGGCATTAACTATGTTTTGTGAAGATTTAACACAATGTTCATTAACATTCAGTATTTTAGGAATGATTTTCTGCTTATGATTCCCTAATAATTCTTTCACAATTTTCCATGTGGAAGACATTTTTCCCTGTGCATTCTCAAACTGATATTTGTAATACAATCTACGCGACGTTCGTATTATTGTTGTCAATTTATTTCTATACCGTTTATATTCATATACATTTCCATCAGAATGATCGTTTAATTGCAACTTATATAATTCATTTATCTTTAATATCGATTGTAAAATACCTCTTGTAATCCATGGATTTCTTATTCTTTTACTTCCTGTTTGTTTGTTTCACAATAGAATGTTCTTATCAAAATAATAATAACATTTATTCCAAAATAATTCATATGCTTTATCCACATCATCACAAGCAAGTATGTCATCCCAAGTTACTGATGATAGAGCATCATTCAGACAGTTGATATTTTCCGTTGTAAGCCTACGTAATTTTCCCTTATTTATTTTCTTAGAATGTCTTTGTACTTCAAATAAGATACAAAAAATGGGGAGATGATCCGAGATATCACTATAAAGAATACTTGATTGATTTCGTGCTACATTTGTATTTATAAATATATTATCAATTAAAGATGATTGCGCGCTAATTCTTGTCGGTTTATCAATAACACAATGAAAAAAATTAGAATGAAGTATCATGCAAAATCTTTGTGAGTTGTTATTTTCATATAATAAATCAATATTAAATTTATTTATTTTTAACTGCTGTCTATTCACCCATTGCTGCCTATTACAAAATAGAAGGTTTTTTTTTCTTTCAACACTTTGTGGGTTGTTTTAAAAGCTCCCTCCCTCCCTTTAAACATTTTTTCCAAGTAGGTGGCAATTCCTTGTTTATACCATTTCTTTCTTATCTGCATTTCCTTTCTTATTTGTTCCTTAGGCTCAAAAAAACCCATTGCTGCTGGAAGCTGTCATGGCAGAAGTGGCTCAGTATATATGTTGTAACTGGGAAGAAATCAAGCTTGTGGCATGCAAGCTGGCAGGTAGGCCACTTGACTAGATTTCCATAATACTGTAAGCTAAACCCTACACCCAAGTTAACAAAACTGAATAAACCATTACATGGTGCCTTGGTTCACACAATATATGAAGACTGTCATCAGGCTTGCTAGAATGCACCAAACTACCCAATTCTATATGAGCTAATGGGTTCATGCATGTTGATCCTCAACCTAATCAATTCTACTTCAGTTTAACATTGTGAAATCCACACCTGAATATTGAACACTTATGTATTGTGAGAAAGGAACTTCTTTTATGTCTACTAGGAATTCTTGTAGAGAAGGTGGAAACCCAGCATCTTGGACAGTTTGATGTACAACATCTCTTACAAGGTAAGTATTGTATTGTATGCAAAATCTTTGACTACAGCAGAGGTGCAGAACTATATTCCAGACACAGGTCCTTTTAGGGGCAGCATTACCAAAGGTATATATATGATTTAAATATTAACAGTATTTAAATGATCCCAAGAAAGGAGAGCAAACAAAATGTCACAAAGTAATTAAATCCATGGACACCTGATATACTTCCACTAGGATTGAGATTGTTGCCCTGGTTTCCACCAAAAATCCTGGGCCTTGTCTCTTGAAATCTCTGTTCTTCTCCACCAACACCAAACAATGCAAAGAAAATATTCCAATCCACTATCAGCAAGGAATAACTACGTGACACCTATGCTAACAAAGTACTATAACTGTGCTTGTATAACACACTATTTTGCTTTGTAATTAATGTTTGGGGAGAATATGTATAGTGCAGTGAAACATAACCTGTCCTAACATGTTGGGCTCACACAATAAAAGTCCTTCATCTGGATTAATAAATTGCCATGTTCATATAATATGCTGAAACTAGTATTGTTGCTGCAAAATGGCTTAATGCAATGGTTTGGGTCACACAATCCGCAAAGATATGGCTTGATTTGCACAATCTATTTATTATCCATAAATTATCCAGTTGATTTTTAATCTAGACTTTAGTCTAGTGTGTGATACAAAACCCAAGCCATTGAATGAATTTACACATAATTGTATCAAGACCTGATCAGAGATGGTATTCAGCAGGTTCTGATCAGTTCTGGAGAACCAGTAGTGGAAATTTTGAGTAGTTTGGAGAACTGGCAAATACCACCTCTGACTGGAGATTTTACAGTATCCTTCCCCTGCCATGCCCACCAAGCCACGCCCACATAACCAGTAGTAAAAAAAATTGAATCCCACCACTGAAGGGATGTATAAATAGCTTATGCACAAAAAGACTTTTGTCAAGATAGTATGAAGGAACAGAAACATGGTAGACTATTGACAATTGAGATTTTCAGTCATCCAGGTCATGGTTGTCCCAAAGGTGCTTTTTTCAAGAGGCAACTGGACTTTCTGTTTTTTCTTTGAAGGTGTTTTGCTTCTCATTCAAGAAGCTTCTGCAGCAGAGCCAGTTAGTTTTGGGTTAATCTTTCTGTCTCAGTGCTCCTCATCTTGCCCTTTGCAGCTCTACACTCCGTGAGTCATGGTCCCAGTGCCACTGTGATCAGCACAGCCTTAGAAGCTATTCACACTATCCAGCAGAAATGGCAGGAGAGCCAGACAAGGTTGATCTCTGGACACCAAAGGAGAGCTGTGCTTTTGGGATGGTTCTTCAGGAGGGAGCCCCAAAAAACACTGGAAGCTGCAAAGCCTAGGCCAGCTTAAAGAACCATCAGAAAAGAAATGGAAATATAGCCTCTTTCATAATTGATGCAAGTGGTGGTATGTATTTTCCAAAGAAGCAACCTTTTGTCTCTTGGTTATTTATCCTTCAAACCTGAAAAGTACCAATCAAGGAAATGAATGGGGTTTGCGGAAAGGATTCGCTGAGATCTCTGTGCCTTTTTCTGGTTGTCTTTTTTTTTGGGGGTGGGGGGAGATGGAGAGAGGAGCTGGTGTCCCATTCAGAGATCACTGATCCAGAAAGTTTGAACCATTCTTATGGAAGGGGAGAGGAATTAGCAGAGCTGCTGAAGAGAAGCATCAAGTAGAAAAATAGCTTGCAGCAATATGCTGTCCCAGCCAGTCTATGGGAATTGGATAGTTGCTTAGGAATTATGAGCTGTCCCCTTAAATGAATGGATCATGGTAAATGTAGTTAAAGGTATCCTGGGAAATGTAGTTCATATCACATGGCCACATCTGTATTCCTGATTGGCCACTAAATTGACCCTTGAGGGGTTGGGGGAGTTTTCTTCATTCTTGCCTGAACTCACGAACTCATGGCAGCTTCTTTCTACCGCTACAAGATGGGTTAGGGAATAACCATCTTTTACTACAAGGATTGGTCATTAAAGAAGAACTTCATCACAAACGTGAGTTATGATGATACCTGATGAACCAATACATGTAATTTGTTATGGACATCTTGTTGAGTTCCACCTCTGTGCAGAAGGCAGAAAAGTAAAATATGATCCTGAAACCCATCTGTATAAAGATTGTTAATTTGGATTTGTGATAAAGCAAATTAATATTGAAACCAGGAGTGAATATGCAATGTTAATTTAAGCCTACATTTTTCTCATCACCTCTCTCACTGTGAGCAACGGAACTTTTTACATGCTGTTTACATGGTGGGAGGGGTTGGAATTCCCCCACATGCTACAAACAAAAAGAACCAGTACCCACCCACCCCCCTCTTCTTTGATCAATTTGTCTTCCTGCTATCTCAAAGACTCCATTTGCATAACAAGGAAAGTCAGATATTTCCTAGCTCTCAAAGGAAAACCAAATCTCTGTCTTTAAATCTTCTACAAATGTAGTGAGAGACTCTGAGAAATCACGCCTGTATGTTTGTCGGTAAAATAAAGCTGATCTTCCTCTGCTCCTCTGGCAAAGTAATAAAGAGGCCACAGTTATAAAAATTCCTTCAGCCAGAGCTGTCTCCAAAGCAATGGGCACATTCCTTCCCTCTAAAGAGAGACACTTAATCTAGCAATGATTTAAACAAAGTCAGCATCTTGCCTTTTTTTATAATTTTTTTACAAAGTCTCTCAAGATTGACCAGAGTGTTTATCCATTGATGACCCCTTTTACAACTCTTGTGGACAATTTAATCAATTTAATTCAAATGTTCCAAGATTAACTGCAACCTAACAGACTCAAGTAAAGCAGCCTACATCTCCATCTGGTGGTCAAGAAGAAATCTACACTGAAGTTAAAAAATTCTTACCATTTTTTCCCCTTTTCAAGAGTAGGCAAGGAAGTTACCCCATTTTTTTCTCTTCAGCCCACAGCTACACCTGGACCTCAAGGAGAAATTTCCCAGACTTTGATTTTTTTTACACAGTTTCTCAAATATTGGCCAGAGTGTTTCTCCAATGATAACCCCCTTTTTGCAACTATTGTGCACCATTTAATCAACTTAATTCAAAGGTCCCAAGAGTAACTGCAACCTAACATGGGCATAGCAACAATGTCTTCCTGACCCTCTGCTACCACCTTGTGAAGCAAGTGACAATTATAGGCATATTTCTACATTCTGCCCTCAAGTCTTCAGACTTCGTGATGCAACATCTAGTGGCCCTTTGTGTTGCAAGCTCACAAAGCACCCTAGAAGCAACCATACTGTGTGCTGTGCTAGCATCACCCAGATTCTGCAGTGTCACCTACATGCTCAAGTATTAAATCCAGGAGCAATTCTACTTTTTGCTACCTGCTTGCAGTGCCCCCTAGTACAAAAAAAGGGAATTGCATGGAAAATCACTAAAATTTTCCAAATTTCTCCCTTTGCCAATTTGAAGCATGGCAACTTCCTCAACCATGACAGATGTCTCTAATGTACCAGAAGACCCAATTCCTTCACCCACCCTTGTTGTAAACGTGGAGCCTGATTCCCGAAACCCAGTTTTAAATGTCCAACCCTCTGGAGAAGCTCCGATAACTCCAAAAGCCTACGACCTCTGAAAGAGTAAGAAGCTTACCAAACCATGGAAGAACACTTGAGGAATGAATGGGAGAAGTGATATCGCCACTACACAGACTCAGAGGAGAAGAGAAGATATGTGACACCCCAAAACACAAGCTGCCTCCCGAGGAACTCCGCACATTGCTTGTTAATCTAGATGCCCTTCTTGCATGGTGGAGGCGCAGTGAAGACAACGTCAAGTCCATCTGGTCAGACTGTTAGTTAGCTAGTTAGACTGGGTGACCCCAAATTCCTAACTCACATCCAATACTTCGAGGAGTTTCACAAGGAACGCGAAGACTGTGTCGAAGAAAGTAAGACAGCCCTCCAGGCAGCACTCCACAATGCACATTGGCAGGAATTAGCGTTAAGGGAGCAGGCCACATCCAACATGGCTCTTCAATCACATGTGTATTTTTCCTACCATTCTAAAAAACCCTCTTCCCTCCATCCCAAACTGGCTAGATCACAAGCAGTTTCTAGTGTCTCATACCAATTCTCCACTGCTGGCTTTCACCATCTTTCCAGAACATCCTCCCATTGTAACAACGCATCTCAGGCCTCCAAAACAGCAGGTTACACTGAACGGGCTGCAGAAGCTGAAGTAGAAACTGAAGTAGAAGCTGCAGTAGCAGACGCAGAGCTACACGCCAGAAGAGGTGACACAGCGGAAGGCAGAAATAGTGGATCAACAGGCAGAAATGGCCAAAGCCCAGGCCAGTCAACAGGCAGAAATGACCAAAGCTCAGGCCTCTGTTCCAAGCTAGAAGGGAAGGGTATCAGAGGAAAACTGCTCAGCTGGATTGAAAGCTACCTGTCAGATAGATCAATAAAGGTGTCTTGTCAGGCCAGTCATCCACAACTACATCCATCAATGCTTCAGTACCACAGGGATCAGTTCTAGGTCCCCTGCTGTTCTCAGTCTTCATTGATGACCTGGGTGATCTCTGTGAGAACGCCCTATATCTGTATGCTGATGACTCCACCCTATTCTGTGAAATTAGATCATCAGGAGAAGCGGAGCCAGTTAATGCAAGCCTAAACAGAGACCTGGAAAACAGAAGGCAGAGCTACGTCTCAGTGTTACAGCTGCGATCTCGGGGCTCTGAGATCGTAACTGATATTTTCGCCCCTGGTCGGTTCTAACGGACCTAAACCGTCCCGTAGAGATGGGGATTGTGAAGGGCACAGTCCCAGGATCCCAGAGATATCGCAAAATCTCTGGTTTGATCCGGGAGAAGCCCTTTTGCTGGAAGCGGAAAGGCAGCCTCCAAAGCTGCTGAAGTCGGGACAGCTCCGGAAAGAAAGGGATTTAAATGAGTGTGTATCGGTTGGGTGAGAAATTCTTTTGCATTATAAATTGATTAAGACTTGAAAGGACACCCTGAACAAAGAAGAAATCTGTGACTTTATTTTTATTTGACTGAACCTTGGTTGAGCGGCGTTTAAGTGATGTCAAATTGAGACTTGGATTTTTTTTCTTATTTTCTTTGAGGACTTTAATGTGACTTTGTAGGTAACCGGATTGAATTTTCTCTTATATATATTTTTATTCTTCACTTGATTTTTATTTTTTATCTTCTTAACTTTCTTTTTAGGATAGAGGCTCCCTTTAGCTATCTTTTTTCTCTTTTTGTTTGAGTTTTTTATAAATACTTTTTCTTTTGGCTGGGGGGGGAAAGAGTATTAAGAGATGCTGCAACACTGCCAACTAGAGGCTTGAAAATATTTTATTTGAATTGGGGAGAAAA
>BLBF01000036.1:9002208-9057566 GCA_015471245.1 Laticauda colubrina | reverse complement strand
TAAATGAAGCATTTAAAAGACAAAATAATGGGAAAGCACCAGGTCCAGATGGGCTTCCAGTAGAATTCTACAAAAAATTTCAAGAATCATTGAACACCCCATTGTTAGAAATTATGAATGAAGTTATATTAAAGAAGATGACACCTAAAACATGGTCAGAGGCTTATATTACACTTATTTTAAAGGAAGAGGCTGACCCGTTGCAAATTAAGAACTATAGACCTATTTCCTTATTGAATGCAGATTATAAAATCTTTGCTTCAATCTTAGCAGAAAGATTGAAAAAATATTTAAATAATTTTATTCATCCAGATCAAAATGGATTTCTGCCAAAGAAACAAATTAGAGACAATATGAGAGTAATTTTGGATACCTTGGAATATTATGAGGCTCATCCTGAAAAACAAATGGCTTTGATATTCCTAGATGCTCAAAAGGCATTTGACAACGTGAACTGGAGATTTATGTTATTACTATTGGAACAGATGGGCTTTGCCAGAAAATTTATTCAAGCAATAGAAGCCATATATAATAAACAGACAGCAAAGGTAATGATGGAGGGAGAATTTACAGATCTTATTAATATAAGAAGAGGCACAAGACAAGGATGTCCCCTATCTCCTTTGTTATTCGTATTAACTTTGGAAGTGTTGAATAGAAATATTAGAGATGACAAAAATATAAAAGGAATGAAAATTAAAAAGGAAGAATTTAAACTACAAGCTTTTGCTGACGATTTAGCTTTTATTCTGGAAGACCCGTTAGAAACCGCTCCAAAGTTATTGGAAAAGATAGAGACATATGGTGAGATGGCTGGCTTGAAAATAAATAAAGATAAAACAAAGATTTTGACAAAAAACATGTTATTGAGACAAAGAGAAGAACTGACAGATCTTTTGAAAATTCAAGTTACAAATAAGGTTAAGTATCTGGGGATATATTTGACAGCAAGATGTAGCACATTAAAAGAGAATAATTATATTAAACTCAAACAACAGATAATTACAGATTTGAAGAAATGGGAAAATTTACAACTGTCATTAATAGGGAGAATTTCAACAATTAAGATGAATATTTTACCTAGAATTTTATTTCTCTTTCAAACAATACCAATTAGACTTGGAAAAGACTATTTTGAAGATTTTAATAAAACTATGTTGAAGTTTATATGGCAAGGTAAAAAAGTGAGAATAAAGTTAAAACTTTTGCAAGATGCTAGAAATAGAGGAGGTTTTGGCCTGCCTAATTGGGAACTGTATTATCAAGCTGCAAGTTTGATGTGGGTCAAAGAATGGATAACATTAAGAAAACATAGATTGTTGACATTAGAAGGACATGATTTACTGTTGGGCTGGCATGCTTTTTTATGGTACAAGGGAACTAAAACACAGGGGTATTTTAGAAGACATTATATACGGGAGTCTTTGTGGTTAAATTGGGAGAAGATAAAAAAACAATGTTACTTGAAAATTCCAGTTTGGTTATCGACTATTGAAGCATTTTCCTATCCTATGATCTATAAAAAGGAACAAACAGTTAGATATGGGGAACTGTTGGATGAAAAGGGTGGACTTAAAACGATCCAAAACTTAGAGGAACAAGGTATAAGGATGAATTGGTTTTCATATGCGCAAATACACTCAAGATATCTTGAAGATTTTAAAACGGAAGGATTCTATGATAAACAGACTGATTTAGATAAGATATTGATGGGTACTGATGAGAAAGTGATTAAAAAGTTATATGGTTATTTATTGGGAATTAAGCTAGAGGAAGAACAAGTTA
Source organism: Laticauda colubrina (assembly GCA_015471245.1). Taxonomy (NCBI): domain Eukaryota; kingdom Metazoa; phylum Chordata; class Lepidosauria; order Squamata; family Elapidae; genus Laticauda; species Laticauda colubrina. The sequence continues at coordinate 9,055,781 of BLBF01000036.1, read as the reverse complement.
AAGAAACTATGATTGCTTGGGGGAAGAATTTTGGATATGGGATTGATTTAGAGCAATGGCAAAAATTGTGGTCTCAAAATTATAAAATGACAATGTCAATAGCATATAAAGAAAACTTGTATAAGATGTTTTATAGGTGGCACCTTCCCCCGACAAGAATAGCAAGAATGTTCAAGAACAAATCTGAAAAATGTTGGAAATGTCATCAGATACCTGGCTCATACTATCATATGTGGTGGACTTGTGAGAATGCCAGAAAATATTGGACTAAAATTCACATGTGGTTGGAAAAAATGACAAAGAAACACATAGATTTGAAACCAGAGATCTTTTTATTGGGAATTTTACCTGATATATATAATAAAGACTTGAAATATTTGATTGTAAATGTATTAACAGCGGCTAGGATTGTATTTGCTAAAAACTGGAAGAATGAGAAAATACCATTGCAGGAAGAAATTATTAAGAAAATATTGGAATGTGCTGAGATGAGTAGATTGACATTTGAAATTAGAGAACAAGAAGATAAACAATTTTATGCAATTTGGGTTTTTTTTTATCAATGGTTAGATGATAAAATACAATAATAGAGCATTAGTATTATATATATGAAGGGTTTTTAGGATTGATTTGTTATGATTATATGATAAGCTATAGAATAAACTGTTTGAAGTATTGTTATCTCACAAAGCATGAATGATTAAAAGTATAGTCAGAAAAAGATTTTTTTATTTTTTTTTAGTAATATTAGAATATGGATTGACAATATGAGTGGTTATGCAATATAACTGTAATTGACACTATAAAATGAATGCACAAAACTGATGAACCAACCGATACACCGGAAGTATATATGAGAGTAGATGTTTTTAATGTTTTGTACGTTTGTCTATTTGTAGAAAATTAATAAAATTTAAAAAAAAACAAAAAAAAAACATGAAGCAATGGGCTGATAAATGGAGGGTGTCTTTTGAGCCAGCCAAATGCAAGGCTCTAACAGTATCAAGAAAGAGACAACCATCGAGGGTAGACTTGCACTTTGGAAACACAAAAATCACCGAGGTAGACGAACAGGAGATACTGGGCATCACAGTTGACAAGAAGCTCACCTGGAATAAGCACATCAGGAACATTTCATCCAGAGCTGGACAGAGACTTGGTGCTCTTAGGAGGGTAGCATCTAAACTGGATGCCCCTGGTAGAGCCACAGTGTACAAGGCCCAGATAAGAAGTATCATGGAATACGCCTCTCTGTGCTGGCTGAATGCATCTCCTACAGTACTTCAACTACTTGATCGTACACAGAAGAAGGCCCTACGCATAATCGGAATAAATGAGGACGAGGCATGCTCAAACTTCAATATTCCTTCGCTTCACCATAGACGTCAAGTTGCAGCTACAGTTGCCCTATACAAGATGCAGACGGGCCTCTGCCCTCAAGACCTGAAAAAGCTGGCTCCCCCACCTTATACAATGAGAAGAACAACTCGCTCTAGTGTGTCAACTCTGAGACATGCTCTTGTGGAACCCAAGTCCAGAACACACTCAACTGGCAGGAGTTTTGTACACACTGCAGTCAGAGTCTGGAACAGCTTACCAGAAGACATTGTAGGCATGATTAGTGACAGAGGGTCTCAGTCATTCAAGAGTCATGTCCACAACCACCTTCTATAGATTGTATAGTATATTATTTATTAGGCCCCACTTTTTTCTTTTTGTCATTATTCTTTTCTTAAGCTGCTATGAACCCTTGATTGGCCATGAGGTTGTCATGTATAGTGCACAGCATTGTATGCATGATCTTGATACTTAATGTCACGCCTTGTGGACTATTGTTCACAATAGCATGTATAAAATAATTTTTTTTTAAAAAAAAAGGCTACAGCTCAGGCCAAATTGGAGTTGGCTGAACAGTGAAGAGACTCAACAACAAAGACGGCACGGGCCGCAGCATGGCAGAAGATGGCCGACAACACCTCCCTCCAATTCAACCTTGAAGAGTTGGGAGAAGAAAGCCCAGATACACAGGTCAAGACCTATGTGGATGAGCAGCACTCACTTCGAAATGAGCAGATGGAACCACCTCAGTTGCCTAACAGTCTCCCACAACCAGAGAAGCACAGGGATGAATCTCAAACATGTCAGTTACGCTACTGACGTTGTACGACCTAAAGTCCAAGATTCACTTCCCATCAACAGCAAACCTTCCCCAATTGATGTACGTACTAAGGTCTGAGATTCTCTTCCTAGCACCAGCAACCCTACTGCAACATCTCACGCCCTACTGGCCAAGCAACATAGCCCACCAGTGCTCACAACAACTTCTCGATGAGCCAACATGCCATCAACAGCCACTGCCACACTCAATCCACAGGCAGCAGCGTTCCTGCCACAACCTCAATACCAATCCGGCTCCCAGTCACCACAAGGTAACCACACCCAGCCTACACAGCAGGGATGATGCTCGACCATCGTCCCCAGTATGGGAGAACAACATCCTCCATAAGTACTGGGAGGAAGACTACAACCTGTCATTGACTTACAACCCAAACCCAACCAACGAGAATCAAAGGGGAAAACCCTCTATGTCAATACCTCTCCCCAACTCAGCAAATGCTGAAGATTACTGGAGAAACTTGGCTGTACAGAGTGGAAAGCTAAATCTGCATGCCAATGGAGTTTGCAGATTCTCTGACAAGACAGGCACTGAGTATCTAGTATGGAAGAAATTTTTCCTGCGCCCCATTCAGGCAGCATGCCTGAACCCCAATGAAATAATCAGATACCTGATAGCATGGCTAGGGCCACAGTCTGCCAAAATACCAAGGGCACTTTTGGCATCCCACTTAGATGACCCGGGTGCTGCCCTATGAATATCATGGAAAAGGCTTGACAAACTATATGGTGCTTCTGAGGATATAGAAGCAACACTCTTGGATAACCTCAACAGATTTCCTAAAATTCCTATTGACAAGCCTCTCTGTATCATAGACTTCGCTAACATACTTGTCCAGCTGAGAACGGCACAACGGGATCCCAATTTACTGGCACTCGCCTGTCTCAATCACATCAACATGCAAAACAAAACTGTTCGAAAACTTCTGCAGGTGCTAATTGAAAAGTGGCTTCAGTTGACTTCATGGCCAAGGGTCACCACCACTTTATACCCTTCACATTTCTTGAAGAATCTGTGTCCCACCAGGCGATGGTGTGCAACACACACTGGGCCTGTGGACTCAGAGCTGTTAGTCCTCCTAATGACAGAAAATACAACAGCAACCATATATTGCCTTCAGGCCCTATGCATACTACCAGGGAAAGACCCTTCATGGTTTTCCATAAAACTGAGCTCAACTCCTCATCCACACACAGTTGTGGAGAAGACTCATTAGATACAATCCAATTTAAATCTCCGAACACAAGGAGAATACAGTTTTGTTCTATGCACAACACTCATCACTCGCTGAACAGCTGCACTGGGTTTGCAGCAAAACCACTGACACAATGAAAAGAGTTGCTGAGGGAGTACCAACACTGCTATAAGTGTTGAGAATTCAAACACCCATCCAAGTACTGCACAGCCAAGATGCAATGCGACTTATGCCATAGTGACCAACACCCAAACACACTGCATCCAGACTCCGAGTCACCATTGCAGATATCTCACAACCCTCCTTCGGACAAGGAGCCTCAATGTAACACAGAAGCACTCATCCGAGGATGAGTGTCAACTGCACATCACCGCATGCTGACTCACCGTGCCCTGTTCGTGTATTCCCATATGTTTAGCCAAAGTGTATCCTGAAGGACGTCCTGAAGATGCCATTAAAATGTATATGCGGATAGACACTCAAAGCACCTGCACCCTGGCCAGACCTGCATTCTTTGACCTCTTTGAGGTGCAACAGAACGAACTTCACTTCACTGTATCAACGTGCCATGGACCAAGAAGCAGGGCAGGGAGGAGAACTACTGAACTCTGCATAGAGTCATTGGATGGAAGTTCCTGGTTCCCACTACTATCCGTATTTGAATGCGATGGGATGTCAAATGACCATAGACCACATGCAACACCTGAGGTCATAAGTAGCATGCATCACTTACAGCAACTGGCTCATCACTTTCCCACTGTAGATCCAGAGGCTGAGATCCTACTCTTGCTGAGAAATAATGTTCCACGCACCTTTCTCTTCTCCAAGTCAGTCGGCAGTCCTTTAGTCAGCCCAGTGGCCATCAAATCTCCACTAGGATGGGGGATCATAGGAACTGTCAGTGACAATCGGTTGCAGGCTCCAACCCAGGCAAATGCCTTAGCACCATCCATTCCAACTGCCTTCCGACGCCCTTCAACACCATCAAAAACAAGAATACCATTCCAGCCTAAAAGGCCACCGGCAATCAGTACACTTTCACTAGGACACCCTAAACGGCTAACAACAACCACCAGATGTCCACTAAAATACTCGACATGGGCATATGCCTCCGCAACACCCTTTCCAACAGCTTCCCAATACCCTTTGACACTGTGGAAGCAAGAGTATCATTCCAACCCTAAAAGGCCGCCAGAAGTGACCACCAGACTTTCATGATTGGTACCAGGAGTACCTGTCAACCCAAAAAGGCCGCCGGAAGCGACAACTAGACTTTCACCTTTAACACCAAGAGTACCTGTTCACCCTAAAAGGCCACCAGAGGTGACCAGCAGAGTTGCACCAAGAGGCCGAACTTGAAGATTGAACCTCAAGCTTTGCATGCTTTGCTTTGTTTGATGCTTTATTAATGTTTACTGTTTTTCTTAGTTATATAGCTAATTGTTGATCTTAGTTATATAGTTATACGCTATTCAGTTAGCATTACTGTCTACTGATTATCTTAGTTGATAGTTAATTTTTTTTCTCTTCTTTTAGTAGTGGAATTTACAATTCCAGGCGATGAGTGTGCTGTCTCAGCCAGTCTATGGGAATTGGATAGTTACTTAGGAATTATGAGCTGTCCCCTTAAGGGAATGCATCATGGTAAATGTAGTTAAAGGTATCCTGGGAAATGTAGTTCATGTCATGTGGCCACATATGTATTCCTGATTGGCCACTAAATTGACCCTCGAGGGGTTGGGGGAGTTTTTTTCATTCTTGCCTGAACTCGCGAACCCATGGCAGCTTCTTTCTTTCACTATGAAATGGGTTAGGAGATAACCATCTTTTACTACAAGGCAGATATAAAAAGGATTGGTCATTAAAGAAGAACTTCATCACAAACGTGAGTTATGATGATACCTGATGAACCAATAAATGTAATTTGTTATGGACATCTTGTTGAGTTATCTATCTGCAACTGTACAGCTTCAAATCCACCTCTGTACAGAAGGCAGAAAAAGCAAGTTCCTGTCATATGTTAAAGTAATCACTCAATTTCACAATATTTGAGTATTTCCATATAGCTTATACTAATATCCAAGCCTTGCTAAAATAATATAAAACACATTTCAGTAGGTAGGAAATATTGACATATTAGTTGACTAATGTCCTTGCTGCCTTGCAAGATGTTTAAAGAGTGTCATTGTTGAGCAACCTTGAATTCTTCCTCCACTGCATCTGACAATATATAAACATTGGAGCTGACAACTGCTGAAGGCTATGACAGAATGTAGCAGATAAGAGTATTTTGAAATTCTTTTACATGATAAACTCTCTTGGAAAACAGTTGAGTATGAAACAGATAAGATTTTCACTTATGAATCCTGCTTGTGTAGTGGTCAGAATACAGTATTGCAGCCTAACGCTGCCCACAGCAAGAAGTTTGAGTCTGATGGGGCTTGAGATTGACTCAGCCTTCTATCCTTTCGAGATCAGTAAAATGAGGACCAATATGTTGTTGGGGGCAATATGCTGACATTGTCAATCACTCAAAGAATGTTGTAAAAGTGCTGTGGAGTGGGATATAACTTTAAGTACTATTGCTATATGTACAGAGTTTCTTGGATGACAATGGAGAATCTGAAATAGGTCAAGGAGTTAGTAAGAAGGGAGTTGCTGTCTGAAATGCTTGCCAATCAAGTGCTACCATATTGGGGTGTTTTCAGACTGCTGACAATATGTAAAGGCCCGGTCCCACTGGCCAACGGACGCAAAACGTATGCATAAAGGACACAGCGGATGAGCAAAATTTCAGGGGTGCCTCCATCCATTGTCATCCGCTCCAAAAAGTGGCAAAAATTTGCATAAACAGAACGGAAAAGAACGGACGTGGGTAGTATGTTGTCAGGATGTTAAACGTATGTTCATAGGAAGCCTAGTGGATGAAAGCGGATGGGAGAAGATGATATCTCCGAAGGGGTTCCGGGGGAGAATTTCGAAGCGGACATATAGTGGGAGGGGCGGATGCATAGTGGATGAAGCAGATGCATCATGGACGCCTATAGGAAACAAAGGGGATGCCGCGTGGATGTATATCGGATGCATAGTATTCACTGCACATGCGGGGAGTATGAATTGCGTCAGCTCCGTGGATATAAAAGGATGCAGTATGCACACAGTCAGCATACAGGGGAAAGACGTGCTGCCACATACATCTTGCAGGAACACCATGGTTCGTCAGTCAGGCAAGAAGAGGAAGCCCGTACCTACTTGTTCAAGCCCTGGCAAGGTAAAGAAGGCCAGAACCAGCATCCCACCCCCTGGCACTGACTCTGAAGCTGCTGCTGCTGCTGCTGCTGCTGTGGTGGACCAGCCCCAAGGCCCTCAAAGCCCTGCTGCTGAAGGCCCTGCTACTCAAGCCCCTGAAGACCGTGCTGCTCAAGCCCCTGAAGGCCCTGCTGCTCAAGCCCCTGAAGGCCTTGCTGAAGCCCTTGCCAGAGGGAGGAAGAGGCAAGGGAAGGAGAAGGGAGAGAGGAAACAGTACACCATTTCCGAGGAGCATGAGGATGAGGTGCTGGAATGGCTGAGGGAGAATGAGTACCTCTGGAGAAAGGGCCACAGACTGTATCAGGACACCAAGAAGAAGCAGGCAGCTTGGAGAGACAAGGCAGAGAGGCTGGGCTACACTGCAGAAGTACTCCTGGGATGGTGGAAGCACATGCACACCTGGTATGGCAAGCTACACCTCAAGAAATCTGGGCAGGCTGCTGTCAAGCTCACTGACCGGGAGATGTACGTCTTGGCCAAGTGCAGTTTCCTGGAGGGTGAGATCCGCCACCAAGGAGCAGCCCCTCTGACACCCCTCTCCCTCAGACAGCCCACAGACAGCCAGTCCTCTTCCAGCCAGGAGCCAGCTACCCTGTCCAGGCAGGTGTCTTCAGAGGGCCCCATGGCAGAGACCCCCCGACAGCTACACTCCCCATGCCGGCAGACTTGGAGGATCCCATGGAGGATGACGCCCTGCTGTTACAAATGGAGGAAGAAGCAGCAGCCACCAGAGGCCAACCCACCCCCACCCCCACCCCCAGCTCCAGAGGATGCAGGCAGAGAGGCAGACTGGAGGGCCAGGACCACAGTGTGCTGTTGGAGATCAGGGACAGAATGAAGTCTAGCACAGAACTTCTCTCTCAGTTGGTCCACTTGGACAGAGCATCCTCGGGCTGGAACACCTCATCACCTACGTGAGCCAGACCCTGAGGGACCTGCCCAAGGCCCAGTACCAGGTGATGAAGCAGAAAATCACAGCACTTCTGCACAACCCTCAAGGCCCAGCTGAAGCTGCTCCTACCCAGTCCAAGTCTGCTCCTCCACCCCAGGCGATGTCACAGCCCTTCCACGGCTTTCAATAGCCCCTCACCTACCAAGGCTATGACTACCAGGACTTCCCACAGCAGAACCAGAACTTCCCAGTCCAGGCCCAGGTTCATTGGACGCCACAGACACCAGTCCTCATCCAGCTGCAGATCAGACAGCCCCACTACACTCCTGCTTCCTCCACCCCACAGCCAAGCCCATCAACAGACAATCTGTCAACAGTATTGGGCCTGACATCTCAAGTCCTTGATGAAGGGCCTCTCAACCTCACGGGACAGAGTCAGCTCTCAGATAGCTTCCTGAACACACCATCCCCTGTTGTACCCTTGGGGCCAAGCACCCCAATGGTGCCTCAGTCCAGCACTCAAGCCACAGCCACCTCCACAGTCCCTGCCCGTTTAACAGCTGAGACCATGGACATGACTCAGAGTGACTGAGAATAGTGTCAGAGACTGAGTTGTTTACTTGTTAAGTTTATCTTTGCTTAAGACACTTTACTTGGTTCATTTTGCTTATTTAATACAGTCATAAAGTTTGTCTAAGAAAGTTAATAAAGGTTATCTTTGCTTAAGACACTTAATACAGTTTACTTGGTTCATTTTGCTTATTTAATAAAGTCATAAAGTTTACCTAAGAAAGTTAATAAAGGTTATCTTTGCTTAAGACATTTAGTTTACTTGGTTCATTTTTTTTTACTTAATAAAGTGTTGGTGAAAACTTTGAAAAAAGGGTTAAGCCTTTGCATGCTTGTGGGATAGATAAGGATAGTTGTGGGACAGATAAACCTCCAGGGCAAGCATAGTGGGACTGTATGGTCCACCATCCCAGCTGCCACACATATGGACCTTTATTATCAATAACAATTTATTAATTGATCAACACATTTAAAATAAACAAAGCTCTTTATTAATGCCCTATTCATTGTAGGACCACTCAACATACATGGCACAATCTCATCAGTGTTATGCGACAGCCTCAAGGAAGCATCCATTAATCATCTATCCTGTCTTGCCACTCCACTGCTCCAGCTGGGGAGTTGCACCAGTGTCTCAGTAGGTTGTGCTGCTTCTTCCCTTCACGTGAAGCTCTGTTGGGGCCTTGTACATCCACAGTGTCTATCAGGTTACGTCCTTGCCTCCATTCGCCAGGCTCCATGTCCCTATTGCCTTGTTGATGGTTGACAAGTCTGTTCTGCAACACTGGGTAGCGGGTGCGCATGAGATTGTGCAGGATGCAGCAAGCTTCCACGATGCTCCTCACAATATGTGGGTGATGCTGCATGGTGGTGAGAAGCATCTGGAACCTGTTGGCCAGGATGCTAAAGGCGTTCTCCACCACCCGTCTTGCCCTGGACAGCCTGTAGTTGAAGATCCTCTCTTCACGGGTGAGGTATCTTGAACTGTACGGCTTCATGAGATAGGTTCTGAGGGAGAATGCATCATCACCAACGATGAAGTAGAGCATATCTTGTGTGTCATTGGGTAGGGGGTCTGGACCTGGAAAACCCATGATGAGGTTGAGTTCCAGCCCATCCTTGAGGTCACTTGCGTTGTATATCTGGGCATCTGAAGCTGACCCGTTGCCTGAAGCATCGATGTACATGAACTTGTAGTCAGCATCAACCATGGCAAAGAGGATGATACTGAAGAAGCCCTTGTAGTTGTAATAAGTGGACCCTGAGTTGGCTGGAGCTTTGCAGGCCATGTGCTTCTCATCTATGGCTCCAACGATGTGGGGAAAGTTCCACCTCTGATACCACTCTTCTGCAAGTTTTCTCCAGCCTTGTTTAGTGGTGGGGCACCTGAGGAGCTCCTCCATGTATTCTTCAATGATGGCCTGTACCACTTCACTGATGCTGTTGTGTGGCACCCTCCATGCATACTGCATGTTTCTGTATTTGGTTCTAGAGGCCAGGTGCTGCAGAGTCAGTGCCACCTTCAGTCCAGGGTCCAGGTTGGGATGGAAGTTGGTGCTAGGCTTGGTCAATCTGGGTCTCAGACGCTCTACAACTTCGTCAAACATGGCTGGTGGCATCCTCATGAAGTGATGGAATGTACGAGGGTGTTAATTCCTCAGCTCCACCATCAACTGGTCATGCAGTCCAAACTCCATTCTTTGCACGATCCATCCTCGGACCCACACAGTTCTTGGATGTCTCCTTCTTCTCCTTCTGTGTAAAACTTGAAACAGTCTGAACAGGTTTTGGTTCTGGTGATGAATGAGCGCAGCTATCATACGGACTGTGTCATGATCCATGGTGGAGAACAATTGATGATGTTGAAGACCAAGACCAAGGGTGAAGAGGTCTGTACACCACGGCTGCTGAACTCATACTGAGATCCAGATGATTTTCTCCCCCTTTTCATAGAAAATATCGGTTGTCCACTAGGTGTCCTTCTACACACTCTAGACATACTCCAGACATCCTAAATATACAAGATACATCCCAGATACAAACGTTTTGTCCATTTTGAATACTTTATGTACGAGATGCATACGCTTACATCCTTTCTATTTCCATGCTACTCACGCTGTGTAGACGTTCCGTGTACCTTATGTTTACTCCCTCTTTCCGGTTTCAGCTGCAGCGGATGTGAGTTGAGTGGATGGCCAGAGGATGCAGAGAGGATATAGCGGACGTTTAATGGATGATAACCGACATAGAACGTTTGTTGCCTGTATATGTCGCGGGATGTACATCGTATGCGGCGGAAAGTTCATCCGTTCACAAAGTTTTGTGCAGCTCAAAACTTCTTGCACGGATGAAATCGCAGTGGACGGATGCTCGATGGATCGAGCGTATGAAACACATATGCAGTGAGTACACAACGGATGCATAGCTTTTTCCAATGGATGGCAAGCTTTTTTAAACATTTTACATCCTCTTTGCATCCATAAGTGCAGTGGGACCAGGCCTTAAATCCTGAGGTAAAACTAAGACCATTGAAGATAATTTCTGGATGATTCAAGTTCACTGAATATACTGCAGAATATCGTGAGATATTGTAACATCGAATCACATCCATTTGCTGAGGAAAACAGAATTGTCAGACATTATCAATTTTTATTTGATATGAGAGATTGCCAATAAAGTTGTTGCTGAAACTTTTGATTAACTCTAAGGAGAATTTGGAATAAACACATATTCTGATTAAGTTTTATTATTTCAAGTAGGGAAATAATTGAACTCAGAATGGTAAAGAACTTAGGCAATCAAATCGATCTTTATCATGAGAAGGTTTAACCCTGTGCTGCAGAGCTATATCTATTGTAAAAATAAAATTCTCCAGGAAGCTATGGTAAAGAATGCTGCTCACATGCTATTTTTTGACTCAACTCTGAAACCCTATACACGAATCTTCCATGCCCTAGGTAACAGCCCACCGTGAGTACACATATAGACTGGGTAAAACCAGGTTCAATAGCAGTAACTGTGAGAGGGATATTGGAGTCTTAGTGGACAACCAGCAAAATATGAGCCAGCAACGTGAAGCAGCAGCTAAAAAAGCAAATGCAATCCTAAGTTGCATTAACAGAGAGATCAAGGGAGGTACTAATACCACTCTATAAAGCCCTAGTAAGCCCACACCTAGAGTACTGAATCCAGTTTTGGTCACCATATTATGAAAAAGATGTTGAGATTCTACAAAAATTACAGAGAAGAGCAACCAGGATGATTAGGGGACTGGAGGTTAAAACATATGAAGAACGGTTGCAGGAACTGGGCTTGGCAAGTCTAGTGAAGAGAAGGACCAGGGGAGACATGATAGAGGTCTTCCAATATTTGAGAGGTTGCCACAGGGAGGAAGAGGTCAAGCTATTTTCTTAAGCACCTGTAAGCCAGACAAGGAATAATGGATGGAAACTGAACAAGGAGAGATTTAACCTGGAAATAAGGAGAAACTTTCTGACAGTGAGAACAATCACAATGGAACAACTTGCTCTCAGAAGTTGTGGGAGCACCATCAGTTGAGACCTTGAAGAAGAGATTGGACTGCCATTTGTCAGAAATGGTGTAGGGTCTCCCTCTTGGGCAGGGGATTGGACTAGATGACCTAAAAGGTCCCTTCCAATTCTGATTATCTGTTATCTGAATGAAGACATGTTCCTGGGTAATGTTGCAAAATCCAAACTGAGTTGGTCACCAGGACCAGAGGTTTGTTCTTTCAAAATTTTGGACTTGTGCTGTAGCCTATCCTCAGGGAATTTCTCAATCTCCAAAATGTGAAATTGAGCAGTTTCCTGAGGATGGGCTCCAGCACAAGTCCAGAAGCTTGGAAGAACAAACCTCTGCTCCCGGTGATCAACTCAGAATGGATCCTGCAAAATCTACTGTGCTCAATGGAAATAATTTAATAGTACAGTAGCTTACAAGATGAATTCCTGCCACATGGTGGAATTAGCTGGTTTGCTCTAGTTTGTACAAACCAAATATTTTTCTGAAATGTTTTTCTGATTGGAGATGATGCACACATTGATTCTATTGCATTTCTGGGCACTTTAGGGTTTCTTCATGCTAGTGGAGAAGAAATGGCAAGACATGGCACACCTGAGATATATGTATAATCCCTACTGTTGCAGCAGCCAACCTAACTTCTTCCTGCAGATCTTGTCAACAGTTGCAGTTGGAAAACCTAGTGTTTCATCTTGGATTTGGGCAGCCTGCCATGCCTGAAGGCTGCTTCTGCCATCACATTTCGGTTCTTACTATGTTACAGAGCCCCTGATTATGACATCGAACATGCAAACAAGCTAAATACACTACTAACATGGGCAGTATCCTGCCCACACGCTTTTAGCTTTCTTGGTGACTTCAATCTACCTCATATTAACTGGACCTTAAACGAATGTACAACTGATCCCATACATGCAACCTTCTACAATGCTGTAACAAATCTGGGACTGGAACAACTAGTAACCAACAACACTAGGCTTAACAACTGCCTCAATCTCATCTTCTGCAATAGTTTGAATTCAATTTATGGAATACAAATTAAAGAACCCTTTTTCAATAGTGACCACAACATGATTGACTTTTGTCTCAACATATATCCACACAGAAATCATCACAATGACAAAATCCCCAATTATAACTTCAAAAAAGACAGCTATGATCTCTCTTCCCTTGATTGGCAATTTATATTCATTGGATGCAATACTGTTGAAGACCATTACAACATATTCTTACTAGAAATCAAAAGAATCATCAAACTATATGTACCAATAACAACTCCCAAAACCAGGAAAAACAGATTACCCATAACAATAAGAAAGCTTCAGTCCAAAAAGAGATCACTTTGGTGAAAAAACAAATCTGGTCACGTTGCCAACTTCAAAAGCCAATACATAAATCTATACCACCAGATAAAAACTGAATGCACTAATTATCACATTGAACAAGAGGAAAACCTTCTACGCACAAATTCTACCTGTGCTTTCTACAATTTTGTAAACAACAAACCAAAAGACTCAAGGTCCATCCCACCCCTGAAAGGACCTAATGGCAAAGACTGCAATGAAAACACCATCAAAGCAAACATCTTTAACACATTCTTTGGCTCAGTATTTGTAAACAGCAATGGATCAAGCCCAGTATTTCCTAGCTAAACCACAGACAACTACAATGATCTAATACATATAAATTTTACAGAAGACATTGTTGAAAAAGCACTACACAATCTAAAACCATCCCTATCTATTGGACCGGATGGAATATGTGCCTACTTCTTAAAAAAGCTATCCACTGCCACAGCCGAACCTCTAAGCATAATCTTTGAAAAATCTTTCAGGACCAGCTCCTTGCCAAAACTATGGTCACAAGCCATGGCCATCCCCATCTTCAAAAAGGGAGACCCCAGCCTAGTTGAAAATTACAGACCAATCTCCTTATGCTGTGTCACCTGTCATGGAATCAATTATTAACCAATCCATAATCCTCCACTTAGAGACAAATAACCTACTCTCCAATAAACAATTTGGTTTTAAAAAAAAAACTATCCTGTAATCTGCAACTGTTACACTGCAAAAAAACATGGACTACACAACTAGATCAGGGCAAAGCAATAGACACAATCTAGATAGACTTCTGTAAAGCCTTTGATTCAGTGGTACACAACAAACTACTCCTAAAACTAAAATCTTATGGTATCTCTGGACACCTACATAACTGGATTCCTGTTAAACAGACAAATAATGGTCAAAATTGGGAGCGTCCTATCAAATTCTGTACCTGTCAACAGTGGTGTCCCCCAAGGCAGTGTTTTAGGATGAACTCTCTTCATACTCTACATAAATGACCTCTGTCATCATTTTAAAAGCAACTGCATTCTCTTCACTATGATGTAAAGCTATTTAACACCACAGACAATACTACTACCCTCCAAAAAGATATTGACTATGTATCAGAATGGTCAATCAAGTGGCAACTTCAAATCTCAACAAATAAATGCTCTGTCTTACATATTGGCAGAAAAAAATCAGAAAATAAAATACAAGCTAAATAGTCAAGACCTTCTTGAGGATCCAAACTTTGTCAAGGACATTGGAGTACTCATCTCAAATGATCTAAGTGCTAGAGCCCACTGTAACTACATAGCCAAAAAGGCATCAAGAGTTGTTAATCTAATCCTACATAGCTTCTTCTCTGGTAATATCACACTACTAACTAGAGCATACAAAACATTTGCTAGACCTATACTTGAACACAGCTCATCAGTCTGGAATCCATATCATATATCTGATATTAACACAATTGAAAAAGTCCAGAAATATTTCACAAGAAGAGTTCTTCACTCCTCTACTCATTGCAGAATACCTTATGCCACCAGACTTGAAACTCTAGACCTAGAAAATCTAGAACTATGCCGCCTCCGGTCCGATCTAAATATAGTATATAAAATCATACATTGCAATGTCCTAACTGCAAATGAATATTTCAGCTTTAATCATAACAATACAAAAGCACACAATAGATACAAACTCAAGGTTAACCACACCAAACTTGACTGCTGAAAATACGACTACAGCAACAGAGTGGTCAATGTTTGGAATACTCTACCTGAATCTGCGATTTCTTCCCCAAACCCCAAAAACTTTAACCTTAAGGCCCTGTCCCACTGCACTTACGGATGCAAAGAGGACGTAAAACGTTAAAAAAAGCTTGCCATCCATTGGAAAACACTATGCATCTGTTGTGTACTCATTGCATACGTGTTTCATACGCTCTATCCATCAAGCATCCATCCACTGAGATTTAATCCGCGCAAGAAGTTATGAGCTGCACAAAACTTTGTGAATGGATGAACTTTCTGCCCTGTACGATGTAAATCCGCAACATACAAGCAACAAACGTTCTATGTCCGTTTATCATCTGTTAAACGTCCGCTGTATCCTCTCTGCATCCTCTGGGCATCCCTTCAACTCACATCCGCTGCAGCTGAAAACAGAAAGAGGAAGGAAACAAAAGGTACACGGAACGTCTACACAGCATTAGTAGCACGGAAATAGAAAGGATGCACAATGTATGGTTTGCATCCGATATACATCTGTGCAGCATCCCCTTTCTTTCCTTTAGGCGTACGTGATGCATCCACTTCATCCACTATGCGTCCGCTTCAAAATTCTCCCCCGGAACCCCTTCGGAGGTGTCATCCACTTCCATCCGCTAGGCTTCCTATGAACATCCGTTTAACATTCCCGCTACATACTACCCACGTCCATTCTTTTCCATTCTGTTTATGCAAATTTTCACCACTTTTTGGAGCAGATGACAACGGATGGAGCCACCCCCGAAATTTTGCTCGTCCGTTGTGTCCTTTTTGGATACATTTTGTGTCTGTCGGCCAGTGGGACCGGGCCTTTAGACTGTCTGCTGTTGACCTCACCCCCTTCCTAATAAGCCTGTAGGTGACATGCATAAGCGCACCAATCTGCCTACCATCCCTGTCCTATTGTTTTTAAATTTTTCTTATAAGTATCTATCTCATGTATTCAAAACTATATTTATTCTTATACCTGTATCTTGTAAGCGATTGACAAATCAAATAAATACTAAAATACTACTGTCACTCTCATTCAGTGAAACCACCACAGCCACTGCACTGCTTTCTTTTGATCAGCTCAGCCACTTTGAGAGTGAAGAGTAGGAACTGATCTGGTTTGCTGTACAATTTAAATAAAAACTCTTATGTGCACTCTTGTTATTTAAGAAAGAAGGATAATACAAATGCATCTTTGCATAAATAAACTTCTTGGGCATATTGATGTACTGCCCTTCAGGAAGAAAGGGACATGAAATTTCCAATGATCATGAATATTGGATTGAAGACTTTTTGTGGTGTGGAAAAATATTGGAAGATGAACAAATAGTGGACTACACAGTTGGTGACAGGATCCAGAATAGACACCAAATTTTGCTTAGGTAGGTTATTCTACAAATACAATAAGAGGAATGCCTGAAGGACCTCTTACTTTATAAGCATAGAGCAAAGGTCCCTGTTTCTGATGAAAATATTTATTCTTTCAACTATATAAATATTTTTTTTTATTAGGGGTCCTACTCCCCTGGGGGTTTCTCTTGAACTGTTTCAGATTGGGTCAGGTTGCTGGCTGATGTTCGAGAGAAAACTTTTGAAAGAGCAGTGGAGACTTTCTCAAACACAGAAGATCGTTGGCGGAGTGGTACACTTCCCTCAGGGCTAGTAGTTGCAGTGGCTTTTCCATCGTTGTCTTCTGTGAAATGAAACAGAGCTCTTGTCATGGGTTTGCATGCCTTAATATATCACTGGGGCATATAAAGAGAGACTAGGAAAGTGTAGCGGCAACATGAAAAACCATTATTATGCCAAGGAGATTAGTGTTCCTTCAGATTAAGAAAAGTCAAGGGGTTTAGAGTTCATTTCAAGCAAACCTGCTTGGTTTTTACTCAGACTCTCAGTTCTCATCCCATCATGTGTCAGATAGTCAACGTCAGGTCCTCCAATCTCCTGACCATCGCAAGGCCATGAGTTGTGGTGGTGCATGGTTAGAATGCAGTATTGCAGGCTGACTCTGCCCACTGCCAGAAGTTCAGTCCTAACCAGCTCAAGCCTGACTGAGCCTTCTATTCTTCTGAGGTTGGTAAAATGAGGCAATATGCTGTAAACTGTTTAGAGAGTGCTGTATGAATGAATGAAACGGTATATAAGTCTAAGTACTATTGCTATTGCTCTGAAGTCATAATGACAGGTTTTCGATTAAAAAAACCTTGGGATTGTGTTGTTTTTGGAGAGCTTCTGCACAGAATTTAGCATTAGGTGTTATGTAAACTGGCTGCCCATGAGTTAGAGTTAGGGTGGCCATTATTAAGGAACTCCTGATAGCTTGAAAGATATTTGGGTATTATCTTGCTTGGTACATATGCTTTTTGTTATGCTTGAGCAAATAATAAAGCTGAAAATCCTTCTATTTACTGGGGTGCTTATTATTAAAAATAACTAGTTTGCTGGGCACTTGTTCAGTGTCCTGACACTTGACAAAGCAGAAGAGCAATTCTCTGACCAGTCTCTTTGTCCTGTGATAATCTCATTTCAGCAGACTACCAAGCTCTTCAGTAGCCCCTGAAATCTCACTTTCATTTTGTTATTTTTTAAAATCTCCCATAATTACAGATGCTCCAAGCTGCCATAAACTACTAAAAATGGCATGCATGCATATACATCTACTCATCTCACTATTTGTTCTGGGAATATGCAAAGCAGAAAAAGTTAAGTTGAAAAAATTAAAAGCAAGAGGCAAGAAAATGAAATATGGTTGCAGCAGAGGGGGAAACAATGTGTTTTATACATGTTTGTTAGCAAAGCATTATAAGACCATCAATAATGAGCAGAAGTTGTGCAGTGTCAAAAATCAGTCAGAGTCTTCCTATTTATGGAACTATTTACTTAAAACAGCTTTTCTTAAAAATCAAGAATCCTCCAAGGCTCAACTTCCTCCAGCCCAATGCTACCCATATGGGTTGGGATTGTATCTCCTTGGCTGTAGATCCAACTCAACTAGGAGGTACCAGAGTAGGGAAGGCTGTTGCAGTATCTCTCAACTCTAACAACTTTAAAAAGTGTGGACTTCAATTGCCAGAATTTCCCAACCAGTTTACTGGGAATTTTGGTCTAAATGAGTGCATTAGTTAGATTTTTTTTGAATTGCTGTTGTATTTGAGAATGATTGCTAAACAAGGTAGCTGTGAAATGAGGAGTAAGTGTAATTCAGCTGAATTAGCAGTGACACAAAGTGCATCTCAGAAGCATAAAATGATCCTTTCCAATACTGAGTAGCCTTTCTCTTGCCAGCTATTTGAAATCCAGAATCTAATGTTTTTTAATCAATCTTGAAATATACCATAAAACATCCTAAAGTGAGGAGGACACCTGGTAGTTCGCAGCTCAGAGACGCTCTACTCCTCTCTGTTTTTGACTAGAGTTAGAAAAGCTAAGGTTACTGGAAACATACCTGTCTGACTGTGTGAAGCAGAGTCTGGGGCTTTGACACTTTTGTCCTGATAGACAGAGGTAATCTGTAGAAGCAGAAAAATATCATGAGAAAATAACATGTCATGTCTATTTTAAATTTATTCAGATTCTTGGTCCAGGAACTACTGATAAATTTATCAGAATTGGGCTGCACAACCTTGAATTACCATTAAAAGTAAAGGTTTCCCTTGCACATACGTGCTAGTTGTTTCCGGCTCTAGGGGGCAGTGCTCATCTCCGTTACAAAGCTGAAGATCCAGCACTGTCCAAAGATGTCTCTGTGGCCATGTGGCCGGCATGACTAAATGCCAAAGGTGCACGGAACGCTGTTACCTTCCTGCCAAAGTGGTCCCTATTTTTCTACTTGAATTTCCATGCTTTTGAACTGCTAGGTTGGCAGAAGCTGGGACAAGTAACGGGAGCTCACTCCGTTACACAGTGCGAGGGATTCAAACTGCCAAACTGCTGACCTTTCTGGTTCACAAGTTCAGCGTCTTACCCACTGAGCCACCGCGTCCCTTGAATTACCATTACATGGCAGCAAAAAAATAAATTTACAACTGCCATTTATATTGGTCGTTTGGATTTTTGCAGTCCACATCAGATAGTCCTAAATCAAATACTGTCTGCTCAAATGGGCAGTAATTCTCTAGAATCCAGGTTCACCCAACTGATTAAAATATGGATGGCTAGTTGCTGCCTAGGTTGTTCCAAGAATCCTAGTGGTGTAGGTAGTTTATCATTCACAAACTCACAGAACTTAATTCAATAACCATGGCTACACTTATCATATGTAAAACACATTGATGAATTGACCCATTTTGAGGGCTTTACTCAAAACTTAATAAAAATTTACCACATACCAACCTTTAGAACGAAAGAGGAGGGTTATTTACTTTTTCTGGCTTTGAGAGTTGTGATAGGGACTGCATTAACAAAAGTTTATTTAATTTAAATATTAGTTAAATGACTCATCCCCCATGCATTTAACTATTAACTTCAACACAGGCTGGGGTTGCATAATACTGAGCCCACAGGCAAAAAGTCTCCACTAGATCTATTAAGCAGATCATGTGAATCCAGCTCATGAGTCAGTATGTTTGGTGACTACAAGGAAAGATATTTTATCAGTCTTCACCATAGTGGCAGGATTAATGAGAGATAGTATTTGAGAGAATAGCCAATCAAAAGCCAGTGTAGAATGATTATTTAAGTGCTGGCATCGGGGCACCCAGGTTCTGGTGGTCTTTCCTTAGACACAGAAGCCAATGGGGTGACCTTGTCCTGGTCATTCCCTTTCAGCCCAAATCATCATCAGGCAGCTGACAAAGAAAACTTCTGGTCACATGATCCATGTGACTAAGGCAAGCTGTGCATAACAAGCAGATATTCTGCAACCAAGCAAGCAAACACCAAGAAGCAGAAGATGCTGAACAGCTAACAAAACAGATACCAGACATCCAAATCCCTAGGATGCTTTGGCTTTAGTAAAAACAAGTAGAGGATACGAGGTGAGCATTGGAAAAACCCCTACATTCTCTGATGTAATGGAGCCCACAAACTTATAAGACTCATTAAGGAAAAACCTATTGCACCAAGAAGCATGTGGCATCTTTTTTATCCCCAGCTACTATCATCTATCTATTTATCTCTATCATCTCTCCCTCTCTTTTCTTGCCCCCCCCCATAATCCAATCTATATCCCACTTTTATGATTTTTTATAAATAACTCAAGGTGGTTACTCTTTTCCTCCTATTTTCCCTAGAACAACAACCCTGTGAGGAAGGTTGGGGTGAGAGAGTGAGTGACGGGTCCCAGGTGGCTTTCATATGTAAGGACTAAAACTCAAGTCTCCTGGTCTCTAGCCTGGTACCTTAACCACTATGCCCAAACTGGCTCTTGAATGCCCAGGATTTTTCACTCACAACCTTTCTAGAACAGCCATATTTAGTCCAATCGGACTTTTTCTTTTCTTAAAAGTCGTAAGTGGGTAGCTCATAAAAGCTTATCACATCGCACTCAAGGCCCTTCTGAAGCGCTTCTGGTTGAAAAAATTAGCTGCTGACATTACTGTTGTCTGAGGGACACCCAAAATGGGGGTTTCTTTCATGTACCCAGCTGGAGCTGGAGTGAAGGGCAAGAGCTCACCCTGCCCGTCAGATCTGTCATCTTCAGCCTTGCGTTTTGCTGGCATGCTGTCATAAATTGATGGGAAGGGGGAGAAGGGGAAGCAAGCAATTGGCATGTGGAAACTAGAGGTGAGTGGGGTGGGGACAGGTGATAAGCTTGATGGAAGCCAGAGGTGTGACAGCTGGTCTTCAAGGCTGCAGAGCTTGGGAAAGAATGTGAACTGCACCAAATGGCACCAGACATCCAAGCAGTTCCCAAAACACCTATGTAGCATGCCATTGGACGACAACACACCAGGCAAGGGAGGAGGGCCAGAGAGAAGGGAAAATTTTTGTAAAGCTTTGCACAAGAATTTTAGTTCTAGCCCTGCTTTTGCTACAACCAGTAATCCTTAAAGAATCTATCACTTCAATCAAATGGAGTCAAGGGTTTTTCTTTCCTAGGGATTTAGTTGGGAAAAGCCTGTGACTGCCCTACAGCAGCACTCAGGTCTTGAACATGGGCTTGCTAACCTCCAAACCATCATCCTAACCACGAGTCACCATGCTCCTTATAAAAGCTTATGACTTTTAATAAAAGTTTTAGTCGGAAAAAGTGGTCTTGCACTCCTGGTTTTTGCTCACTACCAGAGATAGAGCTAAAAGCATATGTTCCTTTTCATGCTTTTACCAAGCTTCATTTTTACGAAGTTCTAAAATCAGAGGATTTTTTTTTCTAAGAGAAAGGCAAAAAAGGCTCCCTTTCCCTGCAGGCAAGGATATTTTTTACAAACATTAAGAACACTTTACCTCAATGGTAGCTGTCTCTTCTGTATCCCGGGAAAGATGCATGCCAACAACAGCTGGAAGAAAATTGCAAGGAGGTCCCTGTTAGTATTTAAGTCCACAGTTTTTAAGTAGTAATAGTCTGCCCTGTTGTTTTAGGAGGTGTTTTAGGATGCTTCCATGTCCCTCCACTCATAGAGCATGGATCCTGTAGTCCTCCCTTGCCTAAACGCTTATTATTTAGTATGGAAGTGTTCATATGAACTTTGCAACTGAAGCAAAGATGAGCAAATTTTTGGTGGCTGGGATAGACATACTTAACATTTTGGAGGTGACTGGATGAGTGGATAATAATAGAAATAAGAACAGGGCCATGAAATATCTGAGGATGTTGGGAGTGGAAATCTCCAATTGTTTTATCTTTCTCTTCGTATTTATATGACAATTTCTGAGTACTTCTTATCTCAGAACATGGGGAAAATATGCCATCAAGTTTGAGCAATTGTATTGCCAAAATTTGATGAACAAGCACAGCTGGAAGAGTCTACAACACCACAAAAATTATGGAACTTTGAGACAACACATTGCCCACCTCGATTTAAAGATGACAAAAAATAGCACACAATATTCAGATAGCAATTAACCATTTCAAATCAGTTATGATAGTTACCTTTTTCAATTGATGTATCTTTTTCATCACTGGAAAACAAGCAAAATAATATGAAATAATGTCACTATTTCTCTTTCGAACCAGGCTATATTTTCAATTGCCTGGAGGCACTCTTTCTAAATCAAGGCCTCTCGCATCTTGAACATTGCATGTGTACATGCATGCCTGTGAACAGTTCAGAATGGTAGCTGCCACTCAAAGAAACCTGTCTCCCTGTCACTGCCTGTCTTATCAAGCCTAGAACTCAGGACTTCCTGTCAAGAACTTCCCTTAAAGACTGTGTTAGGAAAGTAGACAAGAAAAACCGCAAGGACACATATAGACTGGGTGAAACCAGGCTCAATAGCAGTAACTGTGAAAGGAATCTTGGAGTCTTAGTGGACAACCAATTAAATATGAGCCAGCAGTGTGTGGCAGCAGCCGAAAAAGCCAACACAATCCTAAATTGTATTAATAGAGGGATACAATCAAGATCAAGTGAGGTACTAATGCCACTCTGTAAAGCCTTAGTAAGGCCACACCTAGAGTACTACATCCAGTTTTAGTTACCACGCTGTAAAATAGATGTTGAGACAGTGCAGAGAAAAGTAACCAGGATGATTAGGGGACTGGAGACTAAAACAGATCAATTACAGGAAGTGGGTATGGCTAGTCTAGTGAAGAGAAGGACCAGGGGAGACATGACAGCGGTCTTCCAATATTTGAGGGTCTGCCACAGAGAGGAAGGTGTCAAGCTTTTTTCTAAAGCACCTGAAGGCCAGACAAGGAATAATGGATGGAAACTGAACAAGAAGAGATTCAACCTGGAAATAAGGAGAAATTTTCTGAAATAGTGAGAGCAGTCAACCAATGCATACTTGCCAACATTTTGAAATCCTGAAGAGGTAGATTTTGCGAGGGAGCGAAGCGACCAAGCCCGAGCGCGCTTGCGCGCAAGGGGTGGAGGGTGTGGGAGGGGGGTATCCCCCCTCCCACGGTGTGGACTTTTTTTGTTTTTCAATATCAAAATATGAGATTTGGTGCATGCTTTTTAACCTTTTTAAAGGGTTCTTGGTATTGATAAAAAACATATAATCCATGTAAATCTATGAACTATTTTGTAGACTATGCATATAAAAATAAAATCAGACATATTGGTAAATAATTTTTGTAGACTAAGCATATGTGAAAAAGTAATCGAACATATTGGCAAATAATTTATCCCCTTATAGTGTACTTTCTATTGTTGAGCTAGTTTGATGAATAAGACATAATGTTGCCCTCACCAAATCTAAATTAATTAGATGACCTGGCTGTGAGATTCCTGTACGTGGCAGATTTTGCTCTCTTCTGCAGTGTTTAGGAGGGTTTCCATTCGTAGCATTCACTCTTGCAGAATATATTGATCTTAGCTGCCAAGATTGCACAACTAGAATAGTCGGCCACTATGCGTACGTACAGTACGTCTACATAAAACCAAAGATACTACATGCGATCCAAGTTAGATATGAAAATACATGTACATTTAATACAATCACGTACGTACACGGCCGGCTGGGATCATGCCACACCGTATGCCACATCGGCCGCACCACGCACACGTGAGCTACCAAAACATTACTATTATGTGTGGTTCTAGCTACACCATAGAGATGTATACATCTCTATGAGCTACACGTACACGTGTACAGTAAGTCTTGCATGCACGTAGATATGATAGAGACTGGTGCGCCACTGCAGTGTGCATACATGAGTTGTGTGCATATTAGAAGGCTGAATACGGCGTTTTTGAGGAACGAGTTCCTTGAAATTATTATTAGTATTCTAATTACTAGCTTATTTTAGGGAATCAATGCACAATGAAGGGAAAATATGACTTCCATTTCATTTTATGGTAGGTTTGCTACAAAATCGGTAGATCAGAAGAGAAAATCGGTAGCCGGTCAAAACCTCTAAAAAGCGGTAGTCTACCTCCCAAAGCGGTAGAGTTGGCAAGAATGCCAATGGAACAGCTTGCCCTTGGAAGCTTCATCACTGGAAGCTTTCAAGAAGAGACTGGACTGCCATCTGTCAGAAATGGTGTAGAGCCTCCTGTTTGGGCAGGGGATTGTATTAGATGACCTCCAAGGTCCCTTCTAACTCTGTTAATCTGAATCATGTTGTAGGCCTAACCAGCCCTCAGATACTTACCTCTTGGTTGCCTCTGCCAATTGCACACTAGGCTGCAAGGACTTAAGAGGGGTGCTCTGGCCTGTTTCAGTAACAGGAGAACCAGGGGAAGAGGCAACAGCCTAGGGGGAGAAAAAGAACAATGCAGTTAGGACATCAGGGTTCCCAAAACTCCAGTCTGTTGGTAAGCAGAAACATTTTTTTTTAAAAAAAACCTTTCAAACGTAAAGGCGCCATTTCTCCCAAAACTACTTTAGTTTATTAGTTAGTTTATTAGTTCTGTGCCATGGTTTGGCTTGACTCATGGAGACTATATGGACAAATGTTCACCCTCATAGCCTTATCTCCAAGCAACAACTTTGAGCTCCTCTTTTTTGTCTCTTTCCAGTTTTCATTTTGGTGTTGTTGTTTTTCTCCGAACCAGCTTCTCTCATCTTTGCATAACCACCCTGGCCCTCATCTCTGTGGCAAACCCCTCTTAGCTTCCCTCTGCCCTTATGACTGTGCCTATAAAGGTGACCCTGTTAGGGGCTCACATTCCCAGTAGGGTCATTTTTAAGATCACAATGCCTATGAAGCCTGCCACCATATTAACATCAGAGTGGCCTGGGAAGGGGATGCCCATGGAATGGTGCTTTAAAAAGAAGGGAAATTGAATGGGACATATCAAAATATAGAACAGAATAAACAGTGTTGGAAGAGACCTCTCTGCTCAAGCAGGAAACCCTATACCAGTGATGGCCAAAAATTTGGTCATCATGTGCCCAAAGTACCTGCACCCATAATGCAATGCACAAGTTCCCCCCTGCAGTCCCCCGCCCCCTTGTACATACATGTGAGACCCCCCCGCTCCCCTCCACCCCCTGTGCATGCGCACGCACCTCCTGCATGCGCCCTGCCCCCACGCATGCAAGGCATTTACCCAAAAATCAGCTGGCTGGAGGAGGTGTGCATGCATGCACAATAGAACTGAGCTGGAGCAACAGCTCATGTGCTGGCAGAGATGGCTCTGCATGCCACTTTTGTGATGGCGAACCTATGCCATCACGACCCTACACTATTTCAGACAAATGGTTGTCCAATCTCCTCTTCAAAATCTCCAGTGTTGGAGAATTCACAACTTCTGGAGGCAAATTGTTTCACTGGTTAATTGTTCTAGCTGTCAGGAAATTCTTAGTTCTAGGTTGCTTCTCTCTTGATTAGTTTCCAACTAATCTTTTTTATTTTTTTGGTTCCAACTAAGCAAGCAAAAGATGAAACACATTCAGTTTTTCTTCAAAAAATGGAAAGAGAATCTGAGTCCTAAATAAAGAAGAGAAGGCCTTCTTTCACCTTACCTCATGTAAGCGGTTTGTCATAGACGGGGATGGAAGAGGAGACTCAACTTTCTGAATTCTGGGGGCCCAGCCTCCTTCGGTGCTGGATCCAGCTGACAAGGATTCACCGGAGGAACCTTTCTTTTTCCACATGGATGGCTTTGTTTCTAGGGAGTCACGTAGAGTGGTCTGCATTAGAAGGAGAAGAGAGGGGGTCTCAAAACCACTGGGCCCGCTTTGACCACAAATTATCATTTCCATGGAAAACAGGGAACGGTGAATTTTTATTTTTATTTTTTAAAAAGAAATTCCTCCCTAACCCTATGTGTGTATGTGGGGGCATTTGTTCAGCTGGATGGCTGAACACTTTATATCTACTGTAAAATATTCCTTCGGACTGAGAATAGTATATTATTGTACCAAAAGGTCTGTAGGAGCTTATGAACCAATAAATGTGCTATGTTCTGTAAGAGTCTCAGAGTTTTCTTGTAACTGCTACATTAAAAATTCTGATTCCTCAATAAGGTCTTTCTAGGTCAGGCATGTGATATTCACAGCAATATACAGGTAATCCTCATTTAACAAGTATTCAGTTAATAGCTGTTCAAAGTTACAACAGGCTCAAAACCTATTATTTACAACCCGTTTTCAAAGTTATGACTGCTGCAGACTCCAAACAGTTGCATTTTGAGCCCTTTGGCATCCCCTTTGCATATACCACCAGTTATAGCATTCCCTGCTATACTACACTACCACAATTTGCAATCATGTCAATTTAAGTATTTTATGACGGTTTAAAAGGGTCATAAAAAACAGTTTTGAAACTGAATCAGGTCACACATATTGACCTGCTTAACAACAGCAACAACTGACAACCAAAATTCTGGGCCCAACTGTGGTTCGATAAGTAAGGACTACCTGTGTAATAATTTCAAAATATTGGTGATCTTGTCTGAGATTTGAGATTTCAGGCAATTTTTAGAGGTCAGGAGAGAAGTCAGATGCTTCGCAACTGACTCATATTTAATGACTCATATTTAATGATAATAAAATTCAATGGGGAAGCCCAATTCACTTAACAAGCAGGTCTCTAACTTAACGACTGCAATGAATCACTTAAAAACTGTGGTGAAAAAGATCACAAAATGGGGCAAAATGGGGTGAAACTGAGAAATGTCTCACTTAGTGACAGAATTTTTAGATTCAATTGTGGCCGTAAGCCGAGGACTATCTGGCACGCATTCTCTCAGTGCCTTGTTAAAGCCCCAGTTGTGAATTATCTACATGTAGAGTTTCCCACAGAAATTATCCTGTGAGGCCTCCTTTCACTGAACTATCTGCTTACTGAAATCACTGTACTTTCATGTGGTGGATGAAAAGGTGGAATGGCAAAATAAAAAGATGTGTGCTCCTTCAGTACTTGTTCCTCCTCATCACTCTCACTCATCAGTTCTTCATGAACCTGGCGTGGAGTGGGGTCCCGTGTGTCAATGTCATGGGCTACCAGGCGAATGATGAGGTCTTGCTTGCTCTCCACATCCTTCAACAGTTCCACTTTTGTGATGTCTGGCTTCATCAGGCTTTGGAAGGAGTTTCTGCAAACAGGCTAAAATCCAAAAGGGAATCCAATCAGCAGCTGCCAAAAAAGCCAACACAGTTCTTGGCTGCATAGACAGAGGGATAGAATCAAGATCACCTGAAGTGTTAATACCACTTTATAATGCCTTGGTAAGGCCACACTTAGAATACTGCATCCAGTTTTGGTCGCTACAATGTAAAACAGATGTTGAGACTCTAGAAAGAGTGCAGAGAAGAGCAACGAAGATGATTAGGGGACTGGAGGCTAAATATATATAAAGAACAGTTGCTGGAATTGGGTTATGTCTAGTTTAATGAAACAAGGGAGGTATTCCAACAGCTCAGGGGTTGCCACAAACAAGAGGGAGTCAAGCTATTCTCCAAAGCATCTGAGGGCAGGACAAGAAGCAGGACAAGTAGAAACTAATCAAGGAGAGAAGCAACCTAGAACTAAGGAGACATTTCCTGACAGATCAATTAACTAGTGGAACAATTTGCCTCCAGAAATTGTGAATGCTCCAACACTGGAAGTTTTTTAGAAAGATTTTGGATAACCATTTGTCTGAAGTGGTGTAGGGTTTCCTGCCTAGGCAGGGGTTGGACTCAAAGACCTCTAAGGTTCCTTCCTACTCTGTTATTCCATTCCATTCCATTCTATCCTATCCTATCTGATTCTATTCTATATCACATGGGTATACTTAGTTCATTTTAAAATCAGTAACTATTTAGGACAGTGAATCCATTAAATTAGAATATTCAAACAGAATTAAAATATTCATTATTGGGCAAGTCACTTATTTGAAATGGTATAGGTTCTCCTGCTTCAACAGGGGGCTGGACTAAAAGATCTCCAAGGTTCCTTCCAGCTCTATCCAGCTCTATTCCAAGTGTGATTGTATACACAAGGAATTTGCCTTCAGTGCATAAGCTCTCAGTGTACATGCAAGTAACGAAGTGATAAATCTTAAATCATAAGATACAAACGACAAAGTGATAAATCATAAGATACCAGTAGGAGAAATTTATAGGAAAAATGAGAAGGATGAGAATAATGGAGCCCTACTACAAGAGTAAATATCCTTAGCATAAGACAATGACGTGGGAATGAGGTGTTTAGCAGAATGATGGAGGGGAGAGGGGAGGGGACTGTCTCTGTCTCTAGTTATTTTGGCATGCAATACCCGATAGCGGTTTCCTGAGGGGAGGAGTTGAAACGATTTATGTCCAGGATATGAGGGAAATATCTGTAGATATTTTCTCAGCCTTCTTTCTGGCTCATGCAGTATGGAAGGCAGGCTGGTTGCAACCGTTTTTTTTCTGAAGTTCTAACTGAAGTCTGTATCTGTCCTGTTTGGTTGCTAGACTCGATAATTTCTCTGTAGAATTGTATCAGCAGCTCCTTGGGCACTCTGAGCTTTCTGAGTTGACATAGGAAAAAACATTCTTTGTTGTGGTTCTAATGGTAGGTGTCCATTTCAAATCCTGGGAGATTACAGAACCCCAAAACATGAAGGTCTCTATTGTCAATATAATGATGTCTAATTTTGCAACAGATGATACAATTGGTAGAACACGCATGTTTAATTTATGGCCACCTCAAAACAGATGATAAAAATGGTTATGATCACAAGGTGACCTATTTTACAACTGTCCCAACTTAGGACCATTTTTATGCTTTTAACAGTTTAATTGGGATAGTTCTAATATTTGAATTATTTTTCCACTTGATTGTTTTTATAATCCGTAAGCCACCCAGGGTTACCTTATAGGGAAGATGGGTGGCATAAAAAATTAATAAATAGAAATAGATTTATAGTATTTAGATTTATATACTGCTTCACACTGTTTTATAGCCCACTCTAAACAGTTTACGGAGTCAGCTTATTGCTCCCAACAATCTGGATCCTCATTTTACCGACTTTGGAAGAATGGAAGGCTGAGTCAACCAGGAGCTAGCAAGCATCAAATTGCAGAGTTAGTCTACAATACTGCATTGTAAGCATTGTGCCACCACAGCTAATAACTCTGGACATAGGTTGAGGGGCATCTGTGTGGTATTTTAATTCACCTTTAATAATATCATTGAAAACATTATCATTAAAATTATGCAATATCATTAAAATTATGCAAACATGCATTGTTATAAATTTATTCCATTCACTGATTCACATGTAACATAACATGACTTGTTTATTTTTGGCTAAATGTGATGATAAGTTGATTCCAATAAAAGATCCACAATTTGGAATCCATGATTGGATTCACACATCACATTGAATGAAAGAAACCTATTACCACATGTCTCACCGCAACATGTAATAGTAATAGCATTTAGATTTATATACCTCTCCACAGAACTTTACAGTCCTCTCTAAGCAGTTTAAAGAGTCAGCATATTGCCCCCAATAATCTGCATCCTCATTTTACCAACCTCAGAAGGATGGAAGGCTGAGTCAACCTTGAGCTTGGTGAGAATCGAACTGCCAAATTGCAGGCAGCTGACAGTAAGCAGAAGTAGCCTGCAGTACTGCATTCTAACCACTGCACCACCACGGCTGCCAGATAATGATAAAATTAGTCATCACTGGTTTGACTAAATGATGCAAAACCAAGCCTTTACTATGTTAGAAATGCATCTATTAGAGAAACTGTCCAGACACATGCCACCAATTCTACAGCTATCACCAGGGCATGCTTAGCTCACCCTAGAAGGAAAGAAAATGCAACTAGAAAATTAAAAAGACTTGCATAGGGAACAGCAACAAAAAAACCCTAACCCTCTCACAATTATGTGTTTGTGATTCTAACGCAGTATTTTTCAAGCTTGGCAACTTGAAGATGTAGTCTTTATCTCCCAAGCAGTTGAAATCCACACGCATTAGAGTATAGAATAAAAGAGTTGGAAGAAGCTTTGGAGGTCTTCTAATCAAGCCCCCTGCTCAAGCAGGAACCCTGTATCATTCAGGACAAATAGCTGCCCAATCCAATTTCTCCTTAAAAACCTCCAGTGATGGAACATCCACAACTTCTGGAGGCAAGCTGATCCATTCATTGTTCAGTCACAATTTTGAACAGTTACTGAGTCCTGGTTGTAAGTAACTACCTATATTACAAAGGAAATTATATGGGTCTATCCACAATCATCGGGGAATATTTGGAACCAATAGTATCTACCTGGGCTGAGGTAACATACTGAAAAGGACAAAGATAAAAACCATTCAACAGAAACCACTTCAGTTCATACAAGCAGTCTCACCTACCTCTTTTGGTTTCACTGCAAGACGCCCAGTCATATCCAAAGATGGGCGCCTTTCCTTTTTTTTATTGGCTTCTGGAACACTTTCAGCCCCAAGGCTATGGGAGAGACTTTTGCCCGATGCAGAGGCTCTTCTTAATTCTGCTAAACTCAAACCCATCTTTGATAAACATGTCTTTTTCAGTTTCTCCAGAGGTTCTGTTTTTATGGACAGCACTGCTAAGTGGTCTCCAACTATGTCTGGGTCAACTTTCAGGGGCTTTTTACCAATATAAGGGACAATCTTCACTGACATGTCATCTGCCTGCGATACGTTAGCTGGTGTGGATTGATGTCGACATTCTGACAGGCCAGGGAGCTCTATTAGAGACGTATCTTCCTCCAGTTCCATATGGGAGTTAACTTTAGCAAGGACTTTGTCTACAATGCGGTCCAATTCCATGGCACTGTAGGTTTCGTTTTCTGAATTATCATCCAAAGGCTTTTCTGGGCGGTTGCTGGAGATCTCATTGATAATGATACTGGCTACTTGCTCTGGGAATATCACCTGCTTGGTTGTCATGTCCTTATATAGTTCTTTCTGAGACCCTGATTTCTCCAGGACATTGCTCATGACAGAATGGACAACTTGGTTAACTGCCTTTTCGTACTGTAGATCCAGTACTGGCTTATGATCTGAAGCGACAAGATTGATCTTGTTCTTTGATATCTCTTTTTCCACAGATGTTTTTAGCTGGGCAGCAATTCCATTTACATCTGTTCTAGATAAACTTTTTTTCTTATGAATTCCCAAATCATATTGTGCCAGTAGGATTCTTATCAGGAAGCGGCTTACTATTTCTTCCAGGAAAACAACAGACACCACAGGAGTTTGAATATCTGAGGATTTATTCAATTTTTTTCCTGCTTCTATGTCAGAAATAATTTTTTTAAGAATTTTTTCAGATTCTAGCTTTATCAAACTGGGGCTGGGTATCTCTTTCTCTGAGTCAATGACCGGCTGAAAGTCATGCTTAGAAATCTCACTCACCATGAAGCAGGCAACTCTGTTAGCAAAGTCTTCATTGCTATTAGTTAAGTCTTCATACAGAGAAGTTTCAGAGTTGGAGTGTTTTAGTATATCCGTGTAAACAGAGTCAACCACTTCTCCAACTGTTCGGCTATCTTCCGAGGCTAAGTCTTCTGAGTCGTCATGCTGCCACACTTTAAGTTCACCATTGGAGAGGAGATTCTGCAAGGAATTAATAATCTTTCTTGCCACTTCCTTCATCGATGCAACATTGCTTGTATCCACTTCATCCAGAGGAAGAGAACTGAATATTTTTGTGAGAAGTTTAACAGCTATCTCCTCTAAGATTAGAGAGGATAAACCTTTCAGGTGGGATCGCAACTGTGTCTGGCCCTCTGACGGCTCTGAACTAACTCCATATTGATCCTCAAGAGCCTTCTCAGCTTCAATGGCTTCTTGCTGTCGATTTAACTCTTCCGTAAAGTATATCTGCATTTGATTCCCAGAAATCTCTTTGATCACAATGTCCACAATCCTCTCCAGAAGAATTGTACAGCCAGTTCTGATGCACTTTTGAACATCGGAAGTACTTCCAAATTCTGGCAAAAGATTGTTATAGATTGAGTTGGCTACAGTTTGACTGACAACACGGTTGGGCTGCACACGGTCAAGATACTTGACCTCTGCATTTTTGTTTTTTGAGATTTCAGCCATCACTTTGCTCAGGAGTTTCATGTGAATGAAATCGAACTCTGCACATCGCTCTTCTGTATCAGTGGAGAATGCTGTAGGAAGAGGGAGGATTTTAGATAAGAGGAAAGCAAGGACATCATAGATAAATCTCTGAGAGACTAGAAATGGACATGGTGTATCTATCTGGGGTGGAGTACTGATTTTCTTCACCTCTGTGAACACTTTGTTAGCCATTTCTCCAAATTCAAAAGGTTTAGAGGCTGGATCTTGGAATGTCCTTGATTGTACTTCCTGAATCTGGTAGCCTAAAATTTCTTTCTTTATTGCACTAGCCAATTTTTCTGCAAGCGTCTGACCATTTTCCTTGTCCATGCAGATTGGGACTCCAGATCTCTGATCTTGCAAAATGCTACATAAAGAAGCATGGATAATTTTAGCAATCTCTGCTTTTTCCACATCTGGGAAAGTTTGCCCACCTTCAGGTATTTGTAGCACTTTTACTGGGGACTTTGCAAACTCCTTTAATATAGATTCGATTAAATATTTAAGTGAAGGTTCAGTCCCTTGTTTCCCCACCATACACACACTGGCTGTAGATGTGAGCAATTTGCTAATTAACCCACTAAAGATGTCCTTCAAGAAGGATGCTGAATAAGTATCACCTCCATTATCAAACTGCATTAACTGGGGTCTTGTATGATAACCTTGTTTTGTTTTACTGAGGAATCCTGTTTCCATTGGCCCTTCAGCTGTACTTTCCTGTTTTCTGTTCGGAGTTCCAGACTTTACACAGACTGTTTTACAAATGTTTTGTACTATGTCTTCAATAGTTTTGCTGGCATCAGAACTTGGTTCTTCCTTCAAATGGCCTATAGTGGGATATCTCTTCCCTTCTTCATTCACTGTTAGATCAGGAGAAGCTGATCTACTATCAGGGAGCCAAGAAGGAAATATTCGATGTAATATCTTAACAAATATATCTCCAAATACAGAACCAGAGGATGGCGGTTCTGGGAGGAGAGTTTCCACTCTGTCAACAATGGTTTCAGCTTCCACAAATGAAAACAAATATGGAGAAGTGTCACCAGTAAACAAAGGCATCAAATGGAAACCAGAAATATTGCTTAATATGACAGAAGCCAATTTTTCTGCTAACAGGCAGCTGTTTGTTTGAAAAGCTTTAAAAATCTCAAACTCTGACCCAAATTGTTGCAGTAATTTTTCATAAATAGAATTACTTATTTGAATCACTCTTTCAGCACCTATCTGTGGAAGGCAGATATTCTTCTCTGTGCTCTGCATGACCTTAACTTCTGACATTTTAAACTCAATTACTAAACCATTTACAAGTTCAATCACTAGATTTCTCATCTCATTCTCTGATAAATTAGTGTCCTTAGAATATGCCAAAATATTCGGGGAAGACAAGAATTTGCAAAAGAAAGCAACAACCAGGTCCTCTAAAAACTGGGCAGAATAGATGTGACTGGAAACTTGTTGCCTTTCCTTTTGCCACTTGGAGCACTCAGAAGAATCACTGCTACTTAAAAATGGGTGGAAGTGAAAGTTTAAAATTTCTCTTATGAGTAATCTGGCAATTTCATGCACAGTGCCCTTCCCCTGTGCCATGAGAGTATTTTGAAGTTCACCCTGAGAGCAACACTTTTGCAACATCTGATTATACACTGAATTAGCAATGTCTTCTTCAGTCTCTTGATCCATGTCTGGGATTCGCTCCGAGACATTTTCCAACTTGACTTCATGTGATGAAATCTCTGTAATAACACAGCCTTTCAAGTTTGCAGCCATCTCGGTGAAATCGGTTTCAGAAAAATCATCATATTTGCCAGCATAATCAGCAATGTTCTCTGGATTGGGGAATAATTTCTCCAAGAGCTGGTTAAGCATATTTTCCAAGACCATGCAAGGAAATACAGTTATTCCAGAGTCTGGAATGTTCCTGGCATCATTTAAATAAGATGGTGCATATTCTGCTGTTAAAGATTGAAGATGATACTTAAACATTTCATTAATAATGAAACAAGCTATCTGCGTGACATACAAATTATTTAAGCTTTCTCTGTCTTCTGAGAAAGGCTGCTGCAGCAGGACCTCATGTAGAACATCACAATACACGGAATCTACCATGTTCTCTGTTGCTTTTTCTGAAATACCAGTTTCATTTTCACTGCCGTAAGTGCTGGTCCAGATGGCCTGTTTCAAAATTATTGCCATGATGTCCATCTTAATTTGGCAGAGTCTGCCTTGCAATTCAGATCCATACAGACCTTCTCCTTTATCAGAAGTTGCAATAGTATTAGAAGCCAATGGGAAAATATAGGCAAATAACCTATTGATGAGAGCTTCTAATACTGGATAAGAGAACACAGTGATATAGGGCGAAACTGAAGGTTGCTCCCGAGGACCACATTGTTCTTCCATCAGATTTTCCTGGATGAGGCACTTTGCTTCTAATATATTTGATGGGCATGCTGAATGAAGCAGGTGATCTACAGTTTCTTCAATTTTTATAGTGGTTGTTTGACAAGGTGAAGCATCCCCTACCTCTTCTGTATCTTCTTTCGACAGAAAGCTTTCTATAGAAGAACCCTTGTAAAATGGATTCTGGTCTGCTAAATTTGCATCTGGTGGAGCGGATCCAAGAGGCTCATCTGGACCCTCCTGAACGTTGATGTGAGCTTTTGCAAGCTCTTTTGTAACCGTTTTTGCCAACCTCATAGCCACATCTCCCATATCTTCCCCAGAGGCACTAAGAGGGATGTCTGATAATGTATCAGATATTTTTGAAAGCAATTCAGAAATAACATTTCCCAGCAAAGAAGTAGGTGAACTTTTACTTTTTCTCTCAATTGCTTCCCTGAGGTCCAAGGGCTTGATTGCAGTTCTATAAACTTCTAAACCTTCCATAAAATCTCCTGCAGCAGCTCTATCCCAACCAGAAGTCTCCTCGCTGGATACAAAAGCTTCAACATGCTGTTGGAGGAGGTCTCCAACAAGAAAGCCAGCTAGCTGATCAATGAGGGCGTTGCTCTTATTCTTCACATCCCTCTGGACAGCTTCAAGGGAGCCAGATTTCTGTATGATCTTGCTGCACAAAGAATCTGTCAGGTTCTGAATATCCTCCTCAGAATATTGATACTGTTCAGGGTGTGTATCCTTTATAACTCTGATTTCATGTTTTAAAAGTTTCAACCGAACATCATTGAGCAATTGAGTGGAGAGCTTGCTTAAGTCAGATTCTGACATGGCCGTTTTATTCCAAGTGGATGAAGCATCTCCAGCTGGCGTGGAAGGGAAAATCCTTGCAAGTAGACCAGTGATGAGATCTTTTAGGAACCCTGATGATAACAAGGTGCTAAATGGTGGCCAACTCTCATCCTCGTGGAATTCCTTGACTCTAACAGCATCGCTAACTTCTAGTGCAGGTAAACCAGAAACTCTAGACAAATCTCCAGAAAACAGAGGGTGCAAAAGATAATCAGAGATGCCTTTTTCAATCAATCTTTTAACGTTGTCATAAATGGCATTCTTTCTTATGCGGCTGACATCACCTCCTACAATCATCTGTTTTTCTCTTGTTATGTTGTTGTATACAGAATCTACCACGTCATCCATGACAGTGGACAACGGAGCTCCAAGAGTCTGTTCTTCTCCTTTCTGCACCCCGCTAACCGAAGCTCTGCCAAACTGCAAGTTGATTGAACTGGCTATCCTTTTAACCACTTTTCCAAGCTCAATTTCAGGCTGTCCTTTAGACATTTTCTTTTCATCTAAAGAAGCAGAAAATATTTTAGATAAAACTCTGGAAACAATTTCTTCTAAAAACTTAGCTGGGAAAACCTCGGTAGAAGACACTGAAGATTCACTGATGCTATCCAAAACTGTCCTGACTATATTCTCGGACAAGGCTTCAGGCTCAGGATTTTCCAAAAAGTCTTCATCTTTTGAAAGAAAAGTCTGAAGATGATGGTTAGTGATTTCCCGAATTATGAAGCTGGTCATGCAATCGATAAAAGCAGTATTCCTGCATTCCACATCCTTTTGTATAGAGAGTTGTGAGCCAGACTTTTTTAACATATTTCTGTAGACTGAATCAACCATGTTCTCAATCTCTTTCTCCGAATGTAATCGGCATCGATCATCCTTTTTTGCTACCCAGATTTTGTGTTTTGAAATGGACTTCATTACATGTTTGATTATATAGGAACAGAGTTCATTAAAGTCAACGTCTGACATCTCTCTTTTGTCTTGGCTGCAGGGAGTATCCTCTGAGGGTGGGAAAAGCTGAGTTAGGAGTCGACTTACTACTCTTTCTAAATATTTCTCAGACAATATAGTAACGTATGCTGGAGGAGGTGGCTTACTCATTTTTACTTTAGGAAAGCAGACACAGCGCTCAATGTTTTGGATGATGGGTCCAGGTTTAACATTTCTGAAAGCACTCTGAGGTAGTCTTCTAAACACTGCTGGTGGCAACTGGTAATCCAAAATTTCCGTCAGGATAATTTCAGCTGCCCTCTCAGCCAGATTCTCTATGTCCTTTCCCGTGTCTCCATCTGCAGCTAACTGGAATCCAAACTCTCTTAAAATGGAGTCAGCTATTCTGC
This sequence comes from Laticauda colubrina, assembly GCA_015471245.1. Classification (NCBI taxonomy): domain Eukaryota; kingdom Metazoa; phylum Chordata; class Lepidosauria; order Squamata; family Elapidae; genus Laticauda; species Laticauda colubrina. Next base: position 9,019,356 of record BLBF01000036.1, on the reverse strand, counting down.
TGACAGCTCGACTATCCACAAGTGAGAAGTATGATTTCTCCTCAGCTCTCTGCAAGACTCCCACACCAGCTTTCTTAAATTCTTCCATCAGTGCATGCACAAACAATATGTTCATCTCATGAAGGTCGATACAAGAATCTCGATCGTATTTGTTCTGCAGTGAAGAAAAGATCTTGATCAAGAGCTGAGAAACAATGTCCTCCAGAAACAGTGAAGAATAAATAGCAGAAAAAACTGGCTGGAGTTGATGATCTCCATGTTCTGTCACTGTCACCACTTCTTTTCTATAGTACTTCTTTTTGCAGCTTGCAAACCAAGGTTTCTTTGCAGGTAATGTACAGATGGGTACAACTGGTCTACGCTGCATTGCTGCATCCAAAACGGACCGGTGTCTTTCTCTTTTTCTCATTTGATGCCTTCCTGGACTAGTTGCCCTAGATTCTGATTTTCTACTTCGTGATGAGGAATACATTTCATTTTTACCATAGCGGGCGTGCTTTTTATTAAATGCTTGACCATGTCCTTTTCTAGGGCCTGGCTTTGTGAATTCAACCATCTTTTTTGAAGAAGTTCTCATTTGTCTGGGATGCTCAATGCTGAAGGAAAGCTCTGTCATGACAGGTTTTACCAGAGTGTGAGCTAAAACATCCAGGGCTGATTCACAGGAAGACACTCCAGACTGAGCCTCCACCCATGGCTCCTCTATGTATCTAACATCATATGTGAAAAGGGAGTTGCTGGAATCAGACTCATGGACTTTAAACTCTTTATATGAATAGGGCAAGACTTCATCAACACACTTCCTCACATCACGAAGCTGTTCATTTTCTGGAAACTCATCAAAAGCAAAAGAGCCTGTAAAATTATCTGTCAAGAGGCATTTGTCCAAAAGTGCCCGGATCAGCTTTTCACTCACAACATCCAAGAGGACAACAGACTTGGGAGAAAGACCCAAGTTGCTATTAAATAGGTCATTACTAAGTTTGCAAGCATGTGGGCACATCGAGGAATAAAGTAGCTGTTTCTTAGTTGATCTATTCATATTTTGATAAGGCATGATATTTTGAGAACGGGCATCTGGGTAGGACCCGCCAAAATCATTCTGTGACTGATCAGGCCACAACGAATCTAAAATGATGTGCAAAACTTTGTTGACAATATTTTTTGACTCACTGGTTTTCAGGCTACGGATGAAACTGTCCAAATTAGAAGCAACATTGTTTAGCCTCTTGTTTTTAAGAGCTATTTGATCCATTGTTGAGAGACAGGCCATCCTTTTGACATCACTGGAACCTCTACAATCACCCCTGGAAGCTCTACTTAAGCGAGGTGAAGAGATTAAATGCTGTTGAGAAAAACTATCTCCAATTCTTTCTTGGTTTGCATATTTGCTTCTCATTTCAATTTCCAATAACAATACATTACTAACCTCTTTCACAAGAGGTTGATAAACATTATCAAAGTCAACCAAACATAGAGGTGGGACAAAAATTCTTCTTGATTTCCTAGCCTGAAAACTTTTTCTATTGAAACTCTCTTGCAAAATGTTTTGTTCACACAAGCTATTGATGATAACCTCAGAAATGTGGAATGCTAACTCTTCAATGTTCATAGGAGGGTTTTTAGAGCCTCTCAGCCCATGTTCAGGACAGCAAGCATCCACAGAGCAAAACATTGAAAGGGACTTTTCAAAAAACTCATTTCTTTCTGGCATGCTGTGGCGTGCACTGGGACTTGAAATGCTGTACAGCACATTGAAAAGAACTGCTTGAGTCAAAGGTTCCCAAAACACATCATGGCATGAAGACTGCTTTCTACCAGAAGGCAGATATGTATTCCTCCATATTTGCTCCTGAAGCCACTTTGATTCAGACTGGATTAGTTCCTGTTTCCATGCTGGCAAAGAAGTCCTGCAGGACACTTCATCCAAAGCATCTATGGAAGTAAACATGAACAGGTTACTATTTCACATCTGGGGTACAATAATTGAAGATGTAATTTGAGAGATGAAACATTAGGTTGCATAGTTTTCCTGCCACTAGCATATTTTGAGCTAAATGAATGGATTTATCAAAATAAATTTATGGCAAATACTACTTCTCACAGAAACATAAATTAATATACTGGATACACACAAAGGAATTATTATACAACATTGGAAAGATTGATCAATGTCTAACATATAACAATGAATTGTTGATATGTGTGAACTGGTTCTTTTTTCATAGGGGGGCAAGGAAGAGGATTTTCAAGCAATTAGTTAAAATCTTTTAGAGACGGAAATGTTTCTGATCTAAGGAAATGTGAGCTATACAACTTATTGAACATTATCTGCTACAAAGCTCTCAGACTAACCTCTAGTTTGGAAGGTAATCAATTCTTTGATGACACTCAAAACAATGTGGTTGGCTAGCAGAAGAGTCTCACAGGGATCTGGAACATGAGCACAGGCCAGAAGTTCTAGTTCTTTATATTTCTCTGGACTCTTGCATTTGAAGATATGCTGCTTACTCTCCCATTTTGAGAGAAGACTGCCACTATCCAGCATGAGGCAGCTTTCTTCTGTCAGTGTCTTGTCACTGGAATCACTCAACCTGATTTCCCAGCGATTGAGTAAGCTTTGCTTCTTGTGCTTTGGTTCTACAAATTTGGAGGAGCCTGAAGATCTCAGGTGAGATTTTTCCTTCAATGGAGAAACGTGTCTGGATTTCTCATTGTAGCTACTTTGCACTGTAGGCTCCTTTTCCACTCCAAACTCACATAGGAGAGTGTTGACAATGGTTTCAGCTGTATGGCCAAGTTTCAGAGGACAGTAGGCAGAATAGCAGGTGCTTTCTGGACCTGCAAAAGGGTATTTCCCTGCAAAGGATTCATTGTGAGGAAGAGGGTTGGCCCTCTTCTGATGTCCCATTCCAGCTTGCTTAGGAGTAGCTTCACAGTCTGCTGTTTTCTTAAATAGCTTTTCCAAAATGCTTCCCTCAGGGATAGAGCTTTGTCGGGGAAGCCAATCTTCCTCAAGGCAATTTAGTTTGACTTGACCTTTAGCCTGTCTTCGTCGTCTGGGATGCCTTGATCTACCTTTCTCTCTCTCTGATGCAGCATGAGCATCCCACTCCGAATACTTAAAGACAGAAGGAAATTTAGCTGGGGCTTCTTCTTGTACTTCATTCTCCTCCTCTGAGTAGATTACCATGCCGGGAACATTGATTGGTGGGAAACTATCCCTCATATCTGTCTTTCTGTAAGTTTTCGAAGTTGTTTTCACCCCTGGTGTTTTAAACTGATTCTGGGAAAGAGCCCTGTCCTTGGCAAATGCTCGGCCTGACATTTCTAGCTGGAGGTTCTCCACCATTAATTCAGAGGTGATCTCAGTAAGGCTTTCGTTGCAACGATCCAACATGACACTTATAGTCTCGCTTGCCACCAAGCTTTCAGAAGAGCTGCTAAATAGATTGGCCTCCTTATGGAGTAGTTCTCTGTCCAAAGTGTGCTTAATAATTTCAAGAATGCTGCTGACAGCATTGTTGGCATACACATTCAATTCAGAGTGAAGCATTTGCACCTGCTGGAAAGCAGTTTCAATGCACTCCCTGGTGACAGCACCACCCAACTTGCTGAAGTCCAGAAAGTTATGGGTAGATCCTAAAGTAGGCAATGTTCCTTTCCCAGGGTCTCCCTGCAATTTGTTTCGTAATGCTTCTACAGTTGTTTCTGCTATGTTTCCTACATGACCTGAAAGAGAATCTAATGATCGTGTCAGTTGTGCAAAACAAAGGCTTTCTAATGGAAATTTCACTATTTCCAAAAAATTACACTTAAAGTCTTGTTTAAAATGTCGAACCACAAAAGTCTCCAGTGTGATGACAATACATTCAACTGTTTCTTTGGCTATTTTGTCAATTGTGTCCATAGCATTTTTCAGTGAAACATTATAAAAAGGAAATTCAGGTTGAGTGAATCGATGCTTTGGATTTTTTCCACATCCTTTGGGTCCTGCCTGGTCTTTTCGTCCCAAAAAGCTATATTTATCTTGAGAAGTAGGAACACTGCATAATAAACATCTGTGAACATTTTCAAACACGCTTGCTACAATATCTCTGGCAACACAGCCAATCTCTGCCTGAGAATCGCTGTGAAAAAGCCTAGGGCCTTCAACCTTTTTAAAACTGCAACAGAATAGTCGCTCGTTGAGCTCACCTGGAATCTTCTTCAAAATGCAAACAGAAGGTTCTAGATCTCGAGTTCTCATGTAAACTTCACTTACAATATTCTCGGCCACCTGCTGCATTTTTAGGGTTTCATTTATGTTTGCATCTGTAAATAGTTGCTGTTCAAAAATTTCTCTTAATATACCTTCCTTTGGAAGGATATGATTGAGGTAACATGCATAATCTTCATAAAAGAGGCCTTTAGGCTTTCCCTGGATGTCTTTAGTTGTCATTTCAAACTGGAAGAGCATCTGGGTAGAAGGAAGTCCATCATTCTGGGACCGGTTCAGAGAAGGCGGTTTATGCATATGAGAAATCTGCACATCATCCATGTGTAGATCATGCACAACAGAATTAATGAGCTCATTTGCTTTGGAGATTTGCTCTGATGACAAGGTATTGACTTGAAATATAGTTCTGTGATAATTTTCTGTTTTGAATTCATCAATAATATTTCCCAAAACTTTGCTTACTACGTCTTTGGCATATACTGTCAAGTCAGATTTTGACAAAGTCCCTCTCAGGAATGAGCTTTCCGAATCATCTGACATTGCTCTTGGCCTACTTATTGTGTTACTGCTAGGTTGCATGTCACATTGAAAAGATGATTGCCCTTTCCATCTCTGTTGCACAGAGGGAAGGACCTCTTCCAAATGAGATGCAGCAAAACAGGCAATTTTATTCAAAACGCTTTGAATGAGTTCTTCACTCAAGGACTGTGGAGAAGGTTGGAGTTGAGATACTGCCAGAGTAATGTTTTGGATGTCTGACGAACCTTTATTGATAACTGAATTATCTGTTTCTAACTTTACTGCACTGGAGCTAAACAGTGTGTCCACAACTGCTGAATACATCTTATTAAGTATCCCATCTACAATCTCACCAGCTACATTACAAGCATTTGCCTGAGATGCAGTGTCCATCATTCCGTTATAGTGCAAAGACTTGGATTCAGAATTAAAAAATACAGAATCATTATTAAAAGAGGACAAAAGTCCCAGATCTCCCATTATTCGTTGGGTAACTTGGTTGAGAACATCTTCCACACTTGCCAACAGTGGAAAACCTCCATGCTGCCCAGGTTGTTGTTTCTTAAAAATCCTTTTCAGAACTCTTTTTTGAATCTCATTTTCAGTCAAGGCTATCTGAACAGTTATGATCTTGAGGAGGTCATTCATAATTTCATTGGCAGAAGCATTTTCTTCATGGGGGAGGAGATTTTGACAAGAAAGCATCTCCCGTTCCAGATCCTTCTGAATTACTTTAACAATGGTGCAAGTCAGCTTTTCAGCACAGAGCCTTAAATTATATTGAGAATCCTGAACTGCTAATTTTGCTGTATCACAGTGGTTGCCTGTTTTGAATTCTGTGTTTTTTTGTGCACTTGATATTGAATATCCACTTTCAAGACGAGATGGCTTTACTTGCTTAGCAGCCATTCCCAGTTCAGATTCTAGTTTACTTTCAACAAACATTTCCAGTCTGAGGAAGACATTATCAACTAAATATTTTGCTATGCCTTCAGGAGAAAAGTCTTTTATTTCTGGAAGTTGCTTCGCACTAAATTCCGCCAGTTTTCTGCCACATGTTTTTTCAGCTTTTGATACACCAGGGAGTTGATGCTTACTTCTTTTAAGATCTGGAAAACGACTCTTGTGTCCAGCCTTGGATCCACGTTCTTTCAACTGTGCCAGAGGTTCTACGGTCTTCTGCACAAAATCATAGAGAAGGGACTGGAGTTGAGATGAAAGTGCCCCCTTCGTATTCAGAGCAGCTGCAAGACCAGAACTCAAATCTTCAAATACAATATCCACCAAGTCATTGGAAACCAGCGAAGCATCAGATTTCACCCCAGCTGGGGTGGGCAATGATTTTTTTGTACTGCAATTTCCAGCCTTGGGAAACTGTAATTCCCCTGTTCCAGAATTGTCCATATCTAACATTATCGTCTGAAAGATTTCATTTAAAAGAGTTTCCACTGTGTTTTGGATTTGGGTCTGAAGATCTCTTTTATAAGTAGGATTTTTCTTGAAAACTTTTTCTAATACACTTTCATTCCGTGGTAAAGAGGTCTTTGCTTCAGAAAGATGTTCTTGGGGGGCAAAAATAGTCAAAACCATGCTGACAATTTGGGTAGCAGCTATGCTTTCAGAGAATATAACAGGAGGAGTTGAAATTTTATCTACTTCCTTATCCAGCTCGTGCTTTACATTTTTCAAAATCAACCTAGCCACATCACTGGCATATGATTTTAAATCTGAGAAAGACAATGATACTGCCTGTTCTGGTTTTTCTTTTGCAGCTAAAATAGAATTATTGTAGGAGTTAAAAATATCCTCTAAACAATTGGGAAAATTACCATGTTGGTTGGCTAGAATTCTTTTGAATTCTTCTTGTAAGGCCGAGGAAAAGTCTGAACTAATTGACATTTTTAAGTTTTGCACATCTAAGCATAACTGAGATTCCACTTTGGATATGACAAAGGATTCCAGTTTCGCTATAAAAATTTGCACTAAATCATTAACCAGGTCTGACTTAGATGGATGTTCAGGCTGTCTAATGTGCATTGGTTCACACATGGCTTTTCTGCTACTCTGCACTTCTTCTTGTGGAAATTCTGACTCAAAGGACTTCTCGGGGTCTCTGAAATGTACTGTTGGTATCCTTTTGCTAGCTTCTGTGGGAACACTCAGAGGAAGAATATCAGTGAAAACGAGGCTAGATTGCTTGTTCCTGATGTCCTGCATGTCAGATTGAGCACTGCGGGAAAGAATTTGGAAAACAGTTTTTACCAGATCGTTTGTAAAAGCCTGTACCTCTGTGTCAGAGATTAGAATCTGACCAATGATTTCATTTTGTCCTTTGCAGATAGGTTGCTCCTCTGCCTGCTGCCGGCTCATGTTCACTTGGCTAAGAGATGAAGGACGAGCACTGGGGGGGAAGACTGTTTGCTCTGCCCAAACATGCTGGAACGTTTCCTTTAAGAGATTTTGTACCATTTCAACGATTGGCAATTGTTCTTCCCCTTTAAAATCATCTTCCATTTGTTTCAAGGCCTGCTCTAAAGTGCATTCAGGAGCTGTCGTCCCTTGTCTTGCCTTCAACCCTGGGTCAGCGAGGAGTGTAGCAGTTTCTGGACTTTTCATAGAACAAAAAATGGCATTTTGCACAAGAGTGTCCAAAGTACTTTCTGTCTTCTCTACATATTTTGACTGAATTGTCGTATCATTGTCCAGAAATTCCCCATCATCCTGCAAAGCAGATTTGGAGTGAGACCTGCTTCTTTGTCGTGGTTCAAGACCAAAACCATTGTATGCAAGCTTTTGGACCTTGCTGGTTTTTAATTTCCCATCCTGAAGTTGCTTATCTTTTTCTTCCTGTTCAGCTTCAGAGTAAATTACCATGCCAGGAACATTAACAGGAGGAAATGGTTTTCTTGTGTTTTTCTCATCTGTAAAGAGTGTTGTCATGGTTTCAGAAGCTTTGTGGCTGGAAGGCTGTCTTTGTATGTTGGGGCAAGAGCTGGGTTTTGCTGACTGAGAGAGAATCCTCAGTTTCTCAGTACTTAGATTGTTGAATACATCGTTAATGATCTGGATGATAACTGAGCTCTCTCTGGATGGAATCATTCCTTCTTGGCTCACCTGCCGCTGGATGTAGCATAGGATGTTGCCAATCATCTCTTCCACATATTGAAGGATGTTTGTCTCTGAAGAGGTAACTGTCTTGGAAACTATCTTGCGAATGGTGTCTTTCACAATGGCATTTGCGGCTTCGGATTCTGCTGTATGTGGCGGGACTGCTGCATAAAGTTGCTCTAGCGGTATGCCAATTGCTTTTATTTTAGAAAAGAGTTCAAACTGGGACACTTTCGTTTGGCTTGACAAAGCAAAGACCTTCAGTTTGTCGATAATAATCTGAACAATCTCCTCAGCAATGCCCAGCATGGACTCAAAGGGCAGGGGCATCTGAGCCCTCCAAAAGGTTGGATCCGAGTCAGTAAATTTCTCAGAGGCTGCAAGGCACATTGCTTTCCATTCTGTGGAGAAGTCATCTCTGGAAATGGTTTCATAATATTTCTTCTGAGCAGTGCAGTGGAGTTTACTGAGCACATTTTCAACAATATCACTGGCGACAAAACTGGCCACCCTTGAAACTGAACCAGCAACTGGGGGCTCGGCAGAATGGCTGCCTAGCAAGCTGTCAGATATGGATTCAAGAAGGACTTCCATTGAAATAGAGACAGTACAAGCTGTACATCCCAGGTCACCTAATATTTTTTTGAAGATGTCATCCAGAATCACTGCAGTAACTTTGGCAAGAGGCAACTTTAGGTCACTGAAAATAGTCTTAAGGTCCTTCACATCGATGGTCTCCCTTTGGCAAGTAGAGCAATTTGGTGGCTTCTGGTCCCTTCCAGCAAATGGCAATTCTTCTGAATCAGTGGTCATGGTCGTTTCAGTTTTACAATGTAGCCCTTTTGGCACTGTGTGCTTTTGTTTGCTGGGGTATGCAGTACTAATGTTGTCCAGATCATCTGTAGAACTTTTCTGCATTTGGGAGAGGTGGCTGTCTGATTTGGAACTCTTCATGCTTGGTGTGGTAGACAGAAGACCATTGTCTTTAGAGGGAGAGAAAAAAACCGCTGTTTTCCCCCTCTTAAAGTTCCCCTTAAGGATTTCACTATCTAGAGACAGGTGGGTACTCTTGGTAAAAGAGGTAAAGGAAGACTTCGAGGAGAGCAGAGAGGTTGACACTGGTTTCCCACTAGTAGAACAGAATTCACTTGGAGAGCTGGTGGTAGGTTTCATACTTGTGTTAGTAAAGCTGACTTTCCTACTGGCAAAGGATGGGAGGCCTCCATAACTTTCACAAAGTTCTTCATTGCAACTGGTACAGCTGCTGGAGTTCTCTGAAGATACTACAGACTCCTCAGAGATTGTGTACACCCGTGTCCTGACCCTCTCTTCAAATTTGGTGAGAGCTGGATAGAGGATACTTGTGACTGCTGACACTACCCATGTCATGATATTCTGGATGATGTTATTCAGTTCCGAAGAAGAAACCTAATAAGAAGCGAAGACGTGTTATATAACAGGCAAAAGACCTGCTGCGCATCACTCCAAATAAGGACTTTCGAGGAAGGATGAAAATCTATACCATCTCCTGAATGCATTTCTGCTGAACCAATAGTTCTGTATGCATGTTTGACCTTGATCTATATCAAGGACATACAGTAGTCCTTGACTTATGACTGGTTCCAAGGTATGAGGGAGCCCTGAAAATTACAACCCAATTTTGAAATTATGATGGCTGCATCTGCCCCATGGACATGTGATTGCATTTTGGATGCTTGGAAACCAGCTCACCTGATTCAACAAAAGATAATTTTTCATTTGCTCCCAGAGCTCCACTAAGGAGGCAACCATCCCCATTCAGGAATAAAGGTTAAAAAGGGTTGAGGCAGCTATGGAGAAAACCTGCTTGTGTGCTGATGATCAGGATTTAAAGAGGAAAGCCTCTTAATTTTCTTGTTGTCTCCAAATCTGGACTAGCACACAGCCCTATTTAATGTTAGAAATCAGACAATTTAGTTAACACACTGTGCAAAACCAAAATTGACTAACTCAGTTAAATATGTTGTGTAAATGCAATCTCATTATACCTGCATGTTTCCTCATGTGCAGAAATTTTATGGGGGATAAACTGGCAAACAGAGCTCCAATGTCTAATTACAATTTTATTAACATTTAGGTTCTCTATGAATCAGATGGTTTTGTATAGCAATAGCACATAGATTTATTTATCACTTCAGGGTGCTTTGCAGTGCTCTCGAAGCCAGGAGTGTCAAACTTGTGGTTCGTGGATGCATCATGCGCTGGCCATGCCCACCCCCGGTTTAACGAAGGGGGGAAAGTTGCGATACGTCATGTAATGACAACGTGATGCCCCTGCTCTGGGCCCTCATTTTACCGATCTCAGTAGGATGGAAGGCTGAGTCAACCTTGAGATGGTGAGCATCGAGCTACTGGCCTGCAAAGCTGCATTCTAACCACTGTGCCACCACGGTCCTTACAAGTGCACAGTCACTTCAAATGTAAGAATGATTAATAGAGTGACCTACTTTTCCTTTGAGGCTCTCTCGAAGTGCTGATTGGTCTCTGAAAGCAAAAAGTGATGGGGAGGATCAATGAAAGATTGTGGAGCAAACTAGTACACCCATACACACACAGAGACAACAGGTACACATACACGCAGGTATATAGTACCCTCTAATGAACAACCTGGCAACATTTTTCTCATCAGAATGACAAAGGAAACTTATTGGGAATTCTGGAGATTGTGGTTCAGCAATACAAGTGTTAGAAGTGGATGTTTTAGGATGTCTTAGACTTACGAAGTAGAAAGCAAGCGTTGAAGATAAGCTGAACAAGATGACTCACATTCCTCATTGTCCTGAAATTTTGTAGTCATGTGCTCTGAAAGAAGGAGAATACCAGCATTAACATGTTATACAGCAATCTAATTAATGAAGGGAGCCTTGAAATGCCAACGTTCCTCTCACTTTAATCCATAAAACTCTAATGCAGCTGAATGTCAGATAAGGGAAATCTACTAAGTCAGACATAACTGTTGGAACTGAAACACTGGAAAGACCTCAAGGATGCCTTGTTCTCTTCTGCTCATTGTCCCAAATGGGATTATTACTATTTGATGAAATATATTTCTAGGTGGTCAGCCATTCTGTCAACAAAATGTTTTCATTTCAAATGTTTTCATTTCAGAGTGGAAATTAAGACTGAATCATTTTCACTATTTTACCTATCAGGATGCCACAGGCACTTTTGTACAAGTCTAAGGTGCTTTTGATAGCTTATCAACAACATGGCTAATAAGTGATATTTTAATCCAGGGGTCTCCAACCTTGGCAACTTTAAGACTTGTGGACTTCAACTCCCAGAATTCCTCAGCCAGCAAAGCTGGCTTGAAGTTGCTAAGGTTGGAGACCCCTGTTAATCAATTAATGCTAACCTGCTGGCTAGAAACTGTCTCAGCCTTTTATTTTAGTTCCCCACAAAAGTCAGTATTTCTTCCCCCAAAAGTAGGGAAAGCAAAACTCATCTACCCATCATATTGGCCTATCTCCTGGCCTCACAATCCTCCATTTGACTCTTTGATCCAGAGTCAAAAGATGACTCTTTTATCATTTACTACTATGCTGAAATATCAGGAGTTGGCCATCAGGCAATCCCTCCAATGGCCTCACAGATTGTCAAAATATGACATGCAGCTACTTTGGCAACATTGCTGATGGAAATGAAACATCTCGCTAAAAGCCCACCAAAAGGGACACTAAAAGCCCACTAAAAGCAAGATAGAAAGGACGAATCAATGGCATTGACTGGTGACTAATTTATACTGTATCTAGTGTAGGCCTCGAGTTACAACAATTCATTTAGTACCTGTTCTAAGTTACAATAACACTGAAAAAAGTCACATATGATTATTTTTCATACTTACGACCTGTGCAACTGTCGGACCCATGGTCACATGATCAAAATTCAGATATTTGGCAACTGACTCTTACTTATGACAGTTGCAATGTCCTGAGGTCATGTTTGTGATCCCCTTTTGCGACTTTCTGATAAGCAAAGTCTGTGGGGAAGCCAGATTCGCTGAACAATTCTGTTGCTAACTTAATAATGGCAGTGATTCCCTTAACAATCGGGGCAAGAAAGATCGTATAAAATGGAGCAAAATACATTTAATGCCCTTCGTGACACAGGAAAGATATTCAGAGCATACATTTGCAGTTATTATCACAGAAGAATCCTTTCAGAGAAAGGCTTGTAGAAGTGAGTGCTTTTCTTTTGTAAAAAAAGGAGATTATTTGGATGTGGAAAGCCTGATATTAAATATCCAGTTGCTGCAGCCCAGAGGTTCTGACCAGTTCTGGAAAACCAGTAGCGGAAATTCTGAGTAGTTCGGAGAACTGGCAAATCCCATCTCTGACTGGCCTCGCCCTCATCTATTATCTGCCTCCCATTGAGTCCCAGCTGATTGGCTGGGTCTTCTTTTGTTGCCCTGCACAGGAGAACGGAGCTGGAAAGCAGTTTAGTGGGGTGGAAAGGGAATGGGGGTTTTGCAGTAACCTTCTCCTGGAGTGGGGAGGGAATGGAGATTTTGCAGTATCTTTCCCCTGCCATGCCCACCAAGCCACGCCCACCAAGCCAAGCCAACCCCACCAAAGCACGCTCACAGAACCAATAGTAAAAAAAATTTGAATCCTACCACTGCTGCAGCAGGCCTGAAAAAGTGTGAACTAGTTACACCCAGTGGGGAAACAGTTTGGCTCTTACCTGTTTTCCCCTTATTAAGTCGTCTCTTCTTCTCAGAGTGTCTTTCACGTGGTTGACTTCCTGGATCATTCTAGCAAAATTAAAAAAGATTGTTTTAAAAAAATGTTGTCAATGTTTCGCATGCGGTGGTCAGTCAGCCCAGAGTTTAAACTACTCCTTGTAGTCTACCTGCTATCTCAGGCCCTCCCTCAGCCCAAGCATAGCCCCCTCAGCTTTTTCAAGCAGTGCTGTACCATTAAAGCTGCTTTCTTCTTTTGCTTCACTTTACAAGAGCCTTCGTTATGATGAGCATGATGAGGGGCTGCTGAATACATGGACGCTTTGCCTGACGGCTTTGATGGAGTTCGGTGAGATGGATTTGCTCCTAGCATGAAAAACAGCAATAGCTTGCATTAGCAAATGCACAGAACTCGAATTTCATTACCACCCAATTATATTATTCCAATGCAACAAATCGTAGGATGACACAGGCTAAGTGCTTTGGGCCTTTTAAACCAATGAGGATACTGCAGCATGAGCAATACCAGCAGCACAAGAACAAGGTTTGCAAATTTAGATTTGTGTCCATTATCAGAGCTCATTAGTGTTTCATAAGAAGAAGAAATCTCTTGTCATGCCCCTGTCGGAGTCTGATTCCGAGGGGGAGGCCGAGCAGCTGACAGGGAGTGGGATTATAGCTCTGTTGGCTGGGGAAGGGCAAAGTCCGGCTGGGCAGAGCAGGGGAGAGGTAGAGCAAGGCAGAGGGAATTCAGAGGAAGATCCAGGCCCACACCCTTTTCATCCTAGGGCATGCAAGGAGGAACAGAGAAGGGAGCAGCATGAATTGCAGGGCTTATGGGGAGGAAAGGGCCCTGATTCCCTTCATTAGCTTCACCTGGGAAAACAGTGTATAAAAAGGGAAGCTACGCACAGCAAAGTTGTTGGAAGCAAATCGTGAGTTATCTGTTATTGTCGAGGCTTATTTGGGTTCCTGGCGTCTTCCCAACTATGTGTGTTTTGTTCGCCTTTCAAGTCTGCAAATCCTTATCCTGCCCTGTCAAGTTAATTGCTGCAGCGTGGTTTGTGTGGATTTTTATTTACAGTTTGTATGTACTTTGTTTTCGGACTGAATTTCCTCTATTTAAAGACTGTTCTTGGGAGAATTTTTTTCTCCAGCCGAAGGTAACCTGGACATTGGGGGTAAAGTTGGCAGTATTAAAGGGACTCTTCTTACTTATGTGACTGTGTTGCCTTTGTGCCATGCCCTGGGTCATCATATCTCTTTACACATCACAAAATACTGAAAGGAAACACCAAAAGCACAGGAATGCAACAATTTTTATATGATGGGATTGGAATTTGCTGTTTAAAAAAAATGAAGAAAATGATGCATTTCCAGAACCAAGGGCTAGAAATGGAAACAATTTTAGAGATAGGGCAATTTTGATCAAATGTTTCATAGGTAGTCCTTGACTTACGAATGGTCCCTTAACGACTGTTTGAAGTTATGATCTACCTGAAAAAGTGATGAATGATCTGGATCTGAAATTCCCATGGTTGCCACCCTCCCATAATCATGTGGCTGCACTTTGAGCACTTGGCAACATAGTCACATTTGGGGCCTGTTGCAGTATCCCGTTGTCACATGACCCTGTTTGACAACAGGTTTGTCAAAAACTAGCTTTTATTTCCAGCTTTTACAAAACCACACTCACAGTGAACAATGGGAACCCACTGATGACCACTGCCTTTGCTTAATATCTACTGCAAAAAAAAAGTATTGTCAAATCAGATTGGTCATGTGGCAGACCCATTTTATGACCATTAATGACTTGCAATTTCTATTAGAGTTGCAACTCAAAGACTACTTGTATTCAGCTTTTCTATCCTCCATTAGCTATGGATATCAAATGACAGCACCCCCACCCGACCCAATGAACATTTTCTCCATAGAATTCCTTTATCCTCCTGCCATTTTTCATGACTGTTTGTCTCATTTCAGTCCTAGGACCTGAAACTGCACCATGAGGTAAGACTTACCACCTGAGCATGAGAAAATGTACTTGTTGTTGCTATTGCTTGTTCCGTGTTTGCTGCTGCCACTTGAATCATAACCACCGCCTGCTTTTCCACTGCTGCTCCCACAACCAGCTGATCCACAGCAACCGGTCTTGCCACTGTTACTGGAATATCCTCCTGGCCCACAACTGGAACCACAACAGGAAGTCTTGCTCCCACATCCAATGGATCCGCAACAGGAAGTCTTGCTTCCACATCCAGTTGACCCACAACAGGAAATCTTGCTTCCACAACCGGTGGATCCGCAGCAAGAAGTTTTGCTCCCACATCTGGCCAATACACAGGAGGTTTTGCTTCCACATCTGGTTGACCTGTAAGTTTTGCTTCCACATCCAATTGATCCACAGCAGGAAGACTTGCTTCCACAACCGGCTGATCCGCAACAGGAAGTCTTGCTTCCATAACCGGCTGAACCAGAACAGGAAATCTTGCTTCCGCAACCAGCTGATCCACAACAGGAAGTTTTGCTTCTGCAACCGGCTGATCCACAACAGGAAGTTTTGCTCCCGCAACCAGCTGATCCAGAACAGGCAGTTTTGCTCCCGCAACCACCTGATCCACAGACTGATGCTCCACCATCATTGCTGGCACACGCGGCTGAAGCAGAGGTTGGAAATTTATCTTTGCTCATTCCTGTCATGCCAGACCCAGGATTGGCTGATGGGTTGTTACTAACCACACTGCTGATTATTGACACAGCATCCTTGGCTGAAGAGAAGGAAACTTTGCTGCTGCCAGGTTGAGGAACAACAAGTTCGCCTACAGCAAAGGACAAGAAGTGATATCTTAGAAGTGATATCTAAGAAATGATATCTATGAAAAGAAGAAGAAACCTACTTATTACTCTGTCAGTTTCACTGCTCGTGGCTGGCACTGCTCAATGAATGAGTATAAAATTTTTAAAACTGAAATGCACAAATTAAGGCCCTGAAAATCTTGAACATGCCATCAAATACGTCTAAAAGGTGTGATCAAATTCAAATTTGAAATGTGAAAAAAAGGAAAATGACCAAGTACATATGGGAAAGTCATCATACTAATTGTACTTTGTGTTAATTAAGCCTTTCAATTTAAATATTATTAATCCAAATTTAGTTTTGTTCCAGCTTCACCAATCAGAGGCCATGCATGGGCCTAATCTGAAATGTAAAGGAAAAAAAATAAAAATCTTGCTTACTGTACAAACTAGGAGGCACAGTTATCCATGTTTCTTCTAAAATAAGACTGGGTCCTATATTAATTTTTGTTCCAAAAATCACATTGGGGTTATTTTGAAGCAAATAGTACTAAATGTGCCTGTCTGCCTGATTATCTTAATTGGGACTTATTTTGGGGTAGGGCTTATATTATGAACATCCTAGAAAAAATTATGCTAGGTCTTATTTTCTGGTTGGGTCTTATTTTCAGGAAAACGCAGTAGCATTGCCATATACATGTATGAATGGTGGAAGACTTTAGGAAAAACCCTCCTATACTACCACCTCTTGCAATACTAGGCAACACAGTATCAACAGTAGAGACCTTCAAATTTCTAGGTTCTATCACAGTGATTGCGAACCTTTTTGTTGTGGTGTGCCAAGGCAATGGTCCTGCCACACCTTGCGCATGCGCGCACAACCCCCCCTTACCCACACTGCGCATGTGTGCACCTCCCAGCTGATTTTTGGCCCATCAGAGGCCATTTTTGCCCCGCCCAGGGGCTCAAGGAAAGCCTCTGCAGCCTTTGGAGGCCGAAAAATGGGCCCATTTCGGCACTTCCAGTTTTGGCACTTCCGGTATTTCTGTAAGGCCTGTTTTTCAGCCTCCAAAGGCTGCATAGGCTTCCCTCGAGCCCCTGGGAGGGCAAAAAGACCTCAAACGGACCAAAAAAATCAGCTGGAAGGCATGCGCAAGCGCAGTGCAGGTAAGTTTGGCTGGCAGTTACATGCCCATACAAATGGCTCTGCGTGCCACCTGTGGCATGCGTACCATAGGTTCGCCATCATGGTTCTATCATATCACAAGACCTAAAATGGACACATAAAATCAAAAACAACATCAAAAAAGCACAGCAATGAATGTTCCTTCTGTGCCAACTCAGAAAGCTCAAACTGCTCAAGGAGCTGCTCATCCAGTTCTACAGAGGAATTACTGAGTCTGTCATCTGCACCTCTATAACTGTCTGGTTTGGTTCTGCAACCCAACAGGACAGACACAGACTTCAGAGGATAATTAGGACTGCAGAAAAAATAATTACTACCAACCTTCTATCAAGGACCTGTATACTACATGAGTCAAAAAGAGAGCTGTGAAAATATTTACAGACCCCTCACATCCTGGAAATAAACTGTTTCAACTCCTACCCTCAAAACGATGCTATAGAGCACTGCACACCAGAACATGATTCTTTTCTTTTATGTACACTGAGAGCATATGCACCAAGACAAATTCTTTGTGTGTCCAATTACACTTGACCAATAAAGAATTCAATTCTATTCTACTCTACTCTACTCTACTCTACTCTACTCTACTCTACTCTACTC
>BLBF01000036.1:8978818-9002198 GCA_015471245.1 Laticauda colubrina | reverse complement strand
TCTACTCTACTCTACTCTACTCTACTCTACTCTACTCTACTCTACTCTACTCTACTCTACTCTACTCTATTCATAATTTAAACTTATGGGACTCAATTGAACTCTCCATTGTTTTTTCTTCTTTTTCTCTTTCCTCTACTAACATTTGTCTAAAATCATCAATAAAGGTTCTTGTTTTATGTTCTTCTCTGTTTTTGCATCTAACCTTCCCCAACCAACAGCAGATTTTCAAATCCTACATATCCCCCCTCCATGCAGACATTGGATGCATTTAAAGGTGTGTGAACTTCAATTCTGAAAATTTCCCAGTCAGCATGTTGGGTAATTCTGGAAGTTGAAA
This sequence comes from Laticauda colubrina, assembly GCA_015471245.1. Lineage (NCBI taxonomy): Eukaryota > Metazoa > Chordata > Lepidosauria > Squamata > Elapidae > Laticauda > Laticauda colubrina. Next base: position 9,001,858 of record BLBF01000036.1, on the reverse strand, counting down.
TTGACACATCTTAAGAGTTGTTAAGGTTGAGAAATACTGCTCTAAATCACAGGAGTCAAACTCGTGGTGTCATGTTGCTGTCACATGTTGTTTTGTGATATTTTTCTGATTTGCGGAGCTGGGGTGGGTGTGCCCTGTGCTTGACGCATCCGTTCCACAGGCCACCAGTTTGCCCCCCCTACTCTAGATGATCCCATGTGAATCTTTGGATCCTGAGGCCTTTTCAGAAATCAAGTGGATGGGTATAATTGTAGTTTCATAGACTTTTATGAACAATAAAACAGTATAAAAAGATAGTTTTTGCTTAGTAAGCAAGAGGGGTATATGTGTGTGTGCACATGCACATATATGTGTGCACATACAGAAGTTCATGCAATCCTACCTATTTCCAGCTTTCAAGGATTTTAGTTATTGTAAAAGTTAAAAATGAGAATGTAGAAAAATAAAATATATCAACATATAAGGTTATTTTTAATTAGCAGGTTTTTGAATCTGAGCACGTCTTTTAATTTGAGGTTCAAGGCAAATGGCCATCCTGACTTTTCCTTCTCACTTATTTTGGGGGAGCAATATTGGCATAAAGAGGAAATGGAGGGAAAAAAAAGAGCAGGCTAAGAAAACCAAGACAGAAAAGAGCCGGGTTTGAGGAATGGAGAGTGTGAGGGGACATAAGTGTCCCCCAGGTTTTACTTCTATCCCCAATATTTCTCTCCTTTTTTTGTTCCTTCACTCTCCATTCACATTGATGTTTTGCTCTCTCACAGCAGAATTCATGAACATTCTTTACTGCCCAGAATCATTGGGCATATCAAATTAATTAATTAAATCAGTTACTAATTTAGCAACTGCATTCACTGCAACATGTCAACTGGTTATTGTGGCTTTAGCATGATAAATGATTTCAGGCCATTTAGTTAGCCTATGGTACAATGTGTTGTACAATGTGTTGCCTAGACAAAGATTTAGGTCAGGTACCAAATTAAGCATATAGTGTGAACACAGCTACCATGTTTTCCCCAAAATAAGACCCAACTGAAAAATAAGCCCTAGCATGATTTTCAGTACGCTCGTAATATAAGCCTACCCCCCAAAATAAGCCCCAGCTAAGATCATCAGGCAGATGGACACATTTAGTACTGTATTTGCCGCAAACTAAGACCTAATTGGAAAATAAGCCTTAATGGGTCCTTTGGAGCAAAAATTAATATAAGACCCACTTGTATTTTTTGGGAAACAAGGTAATAGTAAAATAACTAAAAGGGAGAATATGGGAAAAGAAAGAAAGAAAGAAGGAGGGAGGGAGGGAAGGAGGGAAGGAAGGAAGGAAAGTTTTGATACAAATTCCCTCTAAGAACCTTCAGAGATAAATAAATGGAACTACCTGGGAGAAAACAAAGCAGGTTAAGAAATTTATTCATGACTTTATTTGAAAAGTCAGAAAAGAATATAAATCAACCAAAGTGTCATGAAGATATAATCTTTCAGTATTTGCTGGGAGTATTTAAAACTGTCAGGATCATCTCAATAAAATGAAAACAGAAGGCAAAAGACAGATTGGGAAGGATCTGGAATAGGACTGTTAGTAAAGTATTTCACTAGTAACAAGTTGGGGGAAGATAAACCATGCTGAAATTACATCCTGTTAAGCCAAATGTTACTCTGGACAACAGAAAATCAAGGTTTTAAAGGATGAGACTGTCCTGCATGAAAGACTACTATACTGCAAACTCATTCAGACTTTTCCAAAACAGACTGAATCTCACTGTCAAATACCCAATAGGTTTAAATAGATGGAACAAAATAAACAGTTGTGACTGAATGATGATCTAAAAGATGTACACACTTGAGGATAGAATGCGACCTTCGAGAGTTTTGAATGTGGCCCTCTGAAATCTTGCAAAAAGTTGCCACTGTGTTTTAATGTATAAGTGATGAGAAAAATTATTAAATATCTAGAGCACAATAATGTCTATATTACATTATTTTTAATATTACTTAAATAACATGTAGTTATTGTTCTGCCTACATCCATTTTATTGGCTATGGTCATTTCTTTGTTCTGGCCCAACTTACTTTGGGAAGCACCAATCCCGTCACATGAGGCAAAAGTCAGATTTGCCCAAGTTAGTTGTGTATCCCTGAGCTAAATGCTGGATATAGAAAATCCAACTTCTCATTTCTACTCTCTTTCCATATAGTAGCCTATGTCAGAGAATGAAGTTGTGGTTTTCAAAGTGTTCTGAACATCCTGAAGGGACAGCAAGTAATAAACCTGAGGCAAATAAGAGGACCTTCAGATTTGTAAAAAAAAAAAAAACCACAAAAAATTCCCTGATGTGGGAATGAAATACCAGTCCTTTTTTCTTGCTAAAGGCTGAATTAAAATGGGATGAATGGAATAACTATAGTAATGTAAAGGAAAAGTGACCCAAAATAAGCCTTTAGAGTCATGAAAAGATTGTCTACTACAAACTTGCATTCAAGAGCAAATCAACAGCAAGATTATTACCAGTGTCATTCAAGATGAAAATTGTGTTCTGTGGGACATGGGATGGCCTCAGCTACAGTATTATGAATACTGTTTATTTGGTGGTGAAGTGTGGCTAGACCCCAACCCAGTTGGTTTTGGGGATAAGTGAGAATTACAGTGGGAAAATATGTCATTCAGAATGGTAAGAACAGAGTTTCCCTGCATTAAGTACTCCTTAAGGCTCAATAGCTACATGTTTTATGTGCTTCCTGAGTCACAGTGCAGGTATCGGACTGCAGAATTTTGGCAATTGTGATCAAGCCACTGAAATTCAGAGATATGGTTGGAGGGGATTCTGGAGGTTATAAAAAGCAATTATATGTTGCCTGTAATAAAAAGTAGGCTACCCTCTGGGATACCGTTGTGTGCGATGACATTATGTACAGCACTGAGGTGGTATATAAACACTGCAATCAAATCATTGGTATATTTTAGAAATAATTGTATAATGATTGTTTTCTGGTCAGGGCCTCCAGAATTAGCTGGGTGGCAAACCCTCTCTGGGCTCTATGTCTGGCTCAGAGGCATTGTTGCAAATACAAGTGATATTTTGCTTTGCAGTATGTTGGCTTTCTAATCATTTTTTGTAAGAAAATAAAATTATTTTCTTAATTTTATTTAAAAAATTATTTACTTTATTTCTTAAAAAGAAATAAAATTAGCTCAGGCCAGAAGACTAGTAGATGCTAAGGAACTGTTCAGCAGCACAGGCATGCAGGATGTTGAGCCAACTGTATGTCCCCGTATTAATTCTCATGGACTATTCCTAATAATGAATACATACCTAATATTGCTGAAGACTCAAGGTTATGTTAAAGAATGAATTAAAGGAATAAAGGAACAAAGGAAATTTATTGATTAAAGCAAAGACAATAATTCGGCTGTTGACAGTTGCTAACCTCTTGGGGAGGCAACAGATTTCCACATTTTAACACACAAAAAGAATTGCAGCCCTTAGGCCCTTATCATTCCAGGGAATTATGTCTATAGGGTTTCTACCTTCTACATTTTATTTCTTCATTCTAAGCATAGAAACCACAGATATCCTTCTTTTAGCATATATGTGTCTTATTCAGGCAATGAAGTGAACAACAATTTATGCCATAACAGTTTTTAGTTTTCAAGGTGCCACAAGATTCAGATTGTTATCTAACTTACCTCATGAAGTTCGGCCTCAGTCAAGTAATCCATGCACACATTTTAGCATCTATGAAGAACTGAAGCCTCCCCCGCTTAACAGTATGCTATTATTGCAACAAAAGACGCAGAAAACTCGGCAGTCGGTGCCATCTTATTTATTTTAAGCCTTGGGGAAGAAGACTGCTCACTGATTACCTGGCTCCAGGTCAAGACTTCCCTTTTTGCGCAGGTCTTGCTCGACAAGGGTTTCTTGCTATAAAATTAATATATATATATATATTTAAAAAGTAGGTATGAGAGCATTTAATTGAATATTTCAACTTCAGAGTAGATTTTAAACAGCCCCAATCTTATCTAAGCTTAAAAGCTTAGAAAGAAATACTAAATTTACTGTGACTCCACTCTTATGTATTACAGCAATATTTCTCAGCCTTGGCAATTTTTAAGCCAGTATGTAGGCAAAATATGTATTACAATGTCGTCTGATCCAAATTTGCATCTTGCCCCATCATTAGTATGAGTCACCCACTATTACTGTATATGAGAATACATATTTCCGCTACACACTCCCAGCTTTTGCAAATCATACCCCAAATCACATCCCACTGCTAGTTTCATTGAATCATCTTGAGTCCTTCTGAGTAGCTAGTCTATCACATTTCATTCCAGTCTAGCAACATGAATTGTGATGGCACAATTAGTGATAGTTAGTAGTTACAATGGCACTGGAAAAGCGACATATGGTTGTCAGAGTTCCAACATTGCCCTAATTAAATCATGAGCCTCGAGCCAAACTTCAAAAGAATCCAAAAGATTTATTAGGAGCAACATGTTGTATGAAGCCAACTCTGAGACACGTAATTTATTATCACCTATGACCCTATTTCCCCCAAATCCCCTGGGTGTGTCATAAATCAGATTCTCCAATGAAACACATTCACGGGCTGGGTGTCATCAATCACACTCTCCAGTGAAGGATTTTCATGGGCAGAAGATCCAGTAACCTAGGCTACAATCTCCACAAAATAAGCATGGAATGTGCTTCTGGCCTTCATCTGCCACACTGCTCCCTCAGGCCTTTCCCCTCCACAGATAACAGATAATCAGAGTTGGAAGGGATCTTATAGGTCATCTAGTCCAATCCCACCCCTGCCCAAGTGGGAGACCCAACACCATTTCTGACAGATGGCAGTCCAATCTTTTCTTGAAGGTCTCAACTGATGGTGCTCCCACAACTTCCGAGGGCAAGCTGTTCCATTGGTTGATTGTTTCACTGTCAGAAAGTTTCTCCTTATTTCCAGGTTAAATCATCCATTATTCTTTGTCTGGCCTACAGGCGTTTTAGAAAATAGCTTGACCTCTTCCTCTCTGTGGCAGCCCCTCAAATATTGGAAGACCACTATCATGTCTCCCCTGGTCCTTCTCTTCACTAGACTAGCCAAGCTCGGTTCCTGCAACCGTTTGTTGTATCTTTTAGCCTCCAGTCCCCTAATCATCCTGGTTGCTCTTCTCTGTACTTTTTCTAGAGTCTCAACATCTTTTTTTATAATGTGGTGACCAAAATTGGATGGATGCCGTATTCCAGGTGTGGTCTTACTTAGGCTTTATAGAGTGGTATTAGTACCTTACTTGATCCTCCTTCTTATGTCAACTCGGAATTGCATAGGAATGATTTACGAGTTGACAATGGTCATTTTTCACACTTATGACTATTGCAGCATACCCATGATCATGTGATCAAAATTTGGTCGCTTTGCAATTAGGATGGATTTATGACAGTTGCACTTTCCTGGGGTCACATGATCACCATTTGTAACCTTCTCAGCTGGCTTCCAATAAGCAAAGTCAATGGGGGAAATTGTTTAACGGATTCGTTTAATTATGCATGATTCATTTAACAACTGCAGTTGATTCACTTAACAACTGTAGCAATAAAGATCTTAAAATGAGGCAAAACTCACTTTACAACTGCCTTGTTTATCAATAGAAATTTTGGGGTCAATTATGGTCATAAGTCGAGGACTGCCTGTATTCCTTTATAAGTTATTCAAGGCGGTAAACATACCTAACATCCTTCCTCCTCCTAGTTTCCCCACAACAACTCTGCGAGGAGAGTTGGGCTGAGAGAATGACTGATCCAAAGTCTCCCATCCAGTTTTTGAGCCTAAGGCAGGACTGGAAGTCACAGTCTCCTGATTTCTAGACCAGCACCTTAACCATTGCATTGGTTCTTTTGTAGATCAACTTTGCTGGTGTTGAGCTTCTGTGACTTGAATCTAGGACTGGTCTTTGCTTATTATTTCTACTTTCAGCTCATTAAATAATATTCATTTCAAAACAGGATGGCTTCAGGTAACAAGACACTTTTGGGAACAGAAAATATATAGGAGTCCATGATTTATGTCCACAATTGAGCCCAAACATATTGTTGTATGTACAGTGAGAGCTTATGGGCCGGAAACAAATCCCTTGTGTGTCTAATCACACACGGCCAATAAAGAATTCTAATTCTATTTCTAAACTTTTTGTTGCTAAGTGAGACATTTGTTTCCCCCATTTTATGACCTTTCTAGCAACTGCCATTGTTAAGTTAGGACCCCAGGTTGTTAAATGAATCCGGCTTCCCTATTGACTTTATCAGAAGCTTGCAAAAGATGATCATGTGGCCCTGGGATACTGCAACCATCAGATATGAATAGCTTGCCAAGCATCTGAATTTTGATCACGGAACCATGGGGATGCTGCAGTGGTCATTAAGTGTGAAAAACAGTCATAAATCACTTTTTTCAGGGCTGTTGTAACTTTGAACAGTCACTAAATGAAGTGTTGTAAGTTGAGGACTCTATAGGCAAAGATTTGCCCAATTGACACTGGATATTCTTCTAAGTCAAGGCAAGATAGAAGCAGCCCTTTAGGGGCTTCGCAGTGCAGACTTTTCCTTTCTGTCAGACCCATCTCACCTCTGTAGCACTGGCAAACTTTCTTGGGATCAATTCAGAGCTGGGTATATGAGTAGATTTTGGATCACTTCTTTCTTTAGAAAGTGATACCTGGCTCCCAGGCATAGTCACGTCTCCTGGGATGTGGGGAGGAAGAGATAGAATTGAGCAATCAAATTTGGGAGTTATGAAACCCATCCTTAGCTCTGGTGCTTCTAATCCAGGGGTGACAAACCCAAGAGCTGCAGGTCGGATCTGGCTCATGATGGTCCTTGGATCTGGCTCACAGGGCTGCCCTGGAATCAAGCAAAGGACCGGCCTGCTGTGCCTCTGCCAGCGAAAACAGAGCTCAGGGGAAGGAATGTGTGTAGGCCCCCAAGCTCTGTTTTTGCTGGCAAAGGTCTAGCAAAACGAACTAAAAGTAAAACAAAACAAAAGGAGAAATGTTTCCCTTTTGCATTTGAGCATGCAAGAAGGGACAGGAAAGGAGAAAGGGAAAGACAAAAAAAGGAACAAGGAAGGAAGGAAAAAGAAGGAAAGCAGGGAAGGAAAAAAGGAGGAAAACAGAAGGAAAAAGAGGAGGGAGGAAGGGAAGGAAGGAAAGAAGGAAGATTATAATAAGAGTGAGGGAGGATCTGAGGGAAGTCCTACCTTAGCACTTGGCCACCACAGGTGCCCCCGACAAGAGTGACATCAATCTGACCATGCCCACCTTGGCCATGCCTCCCTCCCCCCCATGGTTAAACACAACCCTGATGCAACCTTCAATGAAATTGAGTTTGGCACCCCTGTTTTAACCAAAGGAGAGGTTTGCTAGATATCCCAAAAAACTAGTAATATTACTGCTATAACCAGAATCTTTTCCCAGCACATTCTCTACCTTTGTGCTCTAGGCTAAGTGAAGGATGAGAGTAGGAACAGAGATCCCTTTGCTTCCTCAAGGGCTTGCGTGGTGTCTGTGCTGAATGAAGTGGAGGGGGGTTTCTTTTTCTCCCTACCTGAATAGAAGCTGAGTGAGTATCCCATAGAGAAAAATAGATTGCTACAGATAGATTTGGGTGGACAAATGGGAATGCCAAATGTATATGACTGTGTTTCATATCATATGAAGTGAAAAATAAGTGACTTACTTTGGCTTTGCATTTTTATGAAAACAATCATTTTGTTGGTATGTCATGGTTTATGGATTAATAGCCATGTTCACCTCGCATTTAATCTGATTACCAAATCAGTTCCATTTCTGGATTGGCAAAGAACTATACTGCACCATCAACTAATTCAACAATTTGGGTTCACATAAGCTAAGGCACAAACTTTCTAACTTTAGATAGGTGAAAGCAGCCACTGGATTTGCAGCCTCCTCCACTGCTTTTTTGGCCAACTTAAAACCTGCCATCCATACTGTTAGTTGATGAACCAGTAAGGTTCATTCGTCCTACCCAGGCTCCTTCAGTCAACTCCTTTCTTGTTTATAATTTGATTATAAACAAAATTTCTGAAAAACATGGTGCTTGGAGGTATGGATAAATTTTAGACATAAGATGTGTCCTATCATAAGTTTTGAACATAAGATATGCCCATACATGTACATTTTCTGAAATTCTGACCTACAGTGATCCTTTGCTCACCTTGGTAAAAGATTTGTTATATCTTTAGCTTTGAATTATTCCCCCACCCCCACATTTTCATTTCACTGATTCTCCTGAAAAGTGGTTCTTATTCCAAACCCAAGACACCAGACTGATTATTCCAACCCAATCTCTTTTCTTGCATCACAGTACTGAAAAGTACCTTTGAAAAATTGTGTTTCTTTATCAGGGAGACTAATTGATGCATTCTCCAGGTCCATAAGATCACTGATGTCTTCTATACTTTTCTTAAAGGGAGATTCTTAGGAAAAAAGATCAACATTTGAAATAGAAGATACATACATCAAAGCAGAAAAAAAATCCTGATGGGATTTGCAATACCAGAGAAGAGGACTGTAGTATAGGATTTCCATATTTACTTGTCTCGCACCACTGCTGGTGATGATAACTAGTGAGAATGACCATCATTGTTCTATCAGCAGCATCCATCTGTTGCTTATCAAACATGTCTACAACCAGCTCTTGAACCAGCAGACAAGTTTGTTATCTCAACTGGCAATCTCTAACATGGCACAATTACAATAGCAGCAAATATTGCTATGCTTATCTGTAGCAGAGAAGGCACATAAAGGGTTTAGTTGATTATCCTGGCTTGGTTGTCTAGGCTTCCACCAAATGTTATCAGCAAGTGGGAAACCATCCATTATTCACTTTCCTTAATATGGGCTAGGGTTAGTGGAGAGATGGATTTTGACCTCTGGTTCTGCTGGTATGCAAGGGTTTTGGATAGGTTTGTCTGACTACTAGCTAATACCCAGGGATAGTAGGTTAGTTCTGTTCCTGAAGAGCATTCAACCTAAGTTCAAAAAGAGCTTAATACACATTCAGTGCTCTCTTCCACAACAGTGCTATACTCCTATATACACATATGAAAAGGAGCCACTTAATAGTTGATAGTCTTATTTTGTACACAGATTTAGAATTATTTCCAAAAAGTACTAACTTATTGTTGAAAAGCAATTTATAATCATGGGTAAGGTTGCACCACGAAGGGCTAGAGAGGCAGCCAATTCTCTCACTCATTCACTTCAGCACACAACCCCCACCACCATCACAGCTGATCAATGAGCCACATATTTGAGTTAGGGATCAGTTCAAACATTAAAAGGACAGTGGATTAAAGAGGACAGCCTATAACTGAACTGACCTACAGAAGAACAGTATCTGGGTAGTAGAGGGACAATGTATATTCAGGTCAACCCAAACACTGCCTGATCTCACATCTCCTAGGGCCAGGGGCTATCTGGCCACACAGCCTGGAGAATGGTTGGTGAACCATATTAATGCCAAACTCTGCTGGCTGTCTAAGGAGAAACCACTACTTTAAAAAAAAAAAGAACAAAGAACATCTGAGGATCACCCAGGTATGGATGGGAAAGAGGGGATGATGGAAATGTTATTAGGATATTATATTTAAAAAGAGTGCCAAAATTCATAGCTGAAACTTTTTTCAATATTGGTGGCAATTTACTGATGGATCAATGGAAGCAAATAAAGGAAAAGGATAAGCAGCCATTCAAATTCACTTACCTTTTTTATCTGACAAGCTCTGGTTTTCAGGCGTGTTCACAGGGATGATTTTGGAAGAGGGCAATAGGCCCTCTCTTTGGAATCGCTCCTGCAGTTTCATCAGGTGGTGTGCCATTTTCTTCTCTAGCATGACTTGTTTCTAAGTAGACCAAAAGAGGAGACCCAATCAGGGGTGGGATCCGACAGGGTTAACTACCGGTTTGGTGATTTACGATTTGCTTCCCTGCATGCTGCATGCACGTGTAAATCTTCATCAGCTTGCTGCCTGGACAGCTGAGCAGTGCTGGGTGCAGGGAAGCAGCATTTGAAAAAGCACTTTTTTCCTGCTTTTTCAACCGAAGCTGTGCCTCGCACGGCAGCTGAGGTTGAAAAAGCAGGAAATAAAGGTCAGGTAAGAGCCCGGGCGGGCAGGTGGGACAAAACAGCAGCAGATATGGAACCGGCTCTATGTCTGCTGCTGTTCAGAGCTACCTGTTCTACAGAGCTGGACAGAACCGGTAAAATCCCACCCCTGGACCCAATATTATTCAGTCTCTCCCAAGAGCTCTAAGAAAAGGCCCAATGGTTAAGGTAAGGGAAATTAGAATAATGGAAATGAACAGGGAGAACCAGAGATCCAACTCAGAAGACAAATCTGATGTGATTAGCATCACCGAGAAAATTCAGGAATAAGAGCATGGAAATCCTCTTGAAAGAACTTGGGTTAGAAAAAAAAAATAGAGAGGAACAAGAAGCAATATTGTGGGATTCATTACATTACCCAGATTACCCAGGCTGGCTGAAGACACAAATGTGGCTTTTCTATATTTGATGACCAAGCTTTCAAAAAGAAATACAACAAGAATAATATGGGGTTTAAATTTCCTTTAAACCCCATATTTGCCAGGAATCTAACTCTGATAAGAATCGGAAGACCAACAAATTGTTGCTTTATCTCATGTACAACTCCCCAGTGTTGCGTATGGCAGGATCAATTACTTTACCTCACCTTTCCAACTCAGGTCCATTCTCCCCCTCCCTCAAATCTATAGTAATACATTTTTTCTAACTAGACACAGAACTTTACATTTTTCTCTGTTAAATTCCATCCTATTCATTTCAGCTCACTGAGCAAGTTTGTCTAGATCTGTAGGAGAAGGAGTGGCAGAACCTAGGGGGTGATGGTTTAGGGTTAGGGTGGTTTAGGATCAGCCTAGAATTCCAACACAGTCACAAGCGAACTAAGTCTCACCCCCTGTTGAATTACCATTAGTTGAGAAGATTCTTGTGCATAGGCATGATTAGCATTAAATTAGTTTAATTGGATGTTCATGTGTGGACCTAATCTTTCATGCCTGTCAAAATCTTTTTAAACCTTTTCTCTAAAAGGGAGGACCCATCTTTCCCAGCTTTGTGTCATCTGCAAACATTGTGACTTAAACAGTGCAAACTGGTGTCAAGGCTTTTAGGGGCTAGAATGCACAGTTGAAGGTCCACATTTATGTCCCTGTGGATTAATAGGCTCGTTTTAGTTTGATTCAGCTTGCAGAAGAAAGATCTCAATTTATATCTGGGAATACCCTAAAAGAACTGGGAAATACATCCCAGACCAGGGGTGTCACTCCGGCAAAGCAGATAACAGATAACAGATAATCAGAGTTGGAAGGGACCTTGTAGGTCATCTAGTCCAATCCCTCTGCCCAAGCAGGAGATCCTATACCATTTCTGACAGATGGCAGTCCAATCTTTTCTTGAAGGTCTCAACTGATGGTGCTCCCACAACTTCTGAGGGCAACTTCTGTTCCATTGGTTGATTGTTCTTACTGTCAGAAAGTTTCTCCTTATTTCCTGGTTAAATCTCTTCTTGTTCAGTTTCCATCCATTGTTCCTTGTCTGGCCTACAGGCGTTTTAGAAAATAGCTTGACCTCCTCTGTGTGGCAGCCCCTCAAATATTGGAAGACTGCTATCATGTCTCCCCTGGTCCTTCTCTTCACTAGACTAGCCAATCCCAATTCCTGTAACTCAGTTTGTCATGGCAGCGTCATATGACGTATCGGGTCTTTTTTCCCCTTCGCGGGACACATCCAGCCCACGGGCCAGAAGTTTGACAGCCCTGTCCCAGACTAAGCAGAATTTGACTATTAGGAGGCCCCAAAGCTATTTCAATTTCATGACAGGGAGACACTCTTGTTCCTTGTAGCAACTCACCCGTTTCAGTTTATCTTCCTTGGTTTTCCGTTGCTGTTCTTCAATCCTCGCTTCTCGTTTAACATCATCACCAATTTTTATTAAAAGTGACATTTCTTTTTTTTTCCATTCCTGAAAACCAAAGATTGAGCTTATTGGTTGCTATCTCTCTCTGAGGTTTGCTATCTATTTCAAGATAGTTATTGTTATTGATTTTTGGTATGCTTTCAGATAGTTTAGTAATAATCTTATCCATCAATACCTATCAGATTTATTGGGTTATAAATCCTACATATTTTGGCTAGAAATCTAGGACTTAATGAATAGCAAGCAATTTCTAATGTGCATAGGATTACAATTAGGGTATCTATGATCTATTTAAAGCAGTGGTATTGCAAGATTTGAAGATAGCTCCATAATTTTCCTTTTGCTTAAAATTTTCATATTACTCCTTTTGCCTATTTTTTAAGAATATGTATTGTCCTAAAATTTAGCGCTCTCTTAACTGAAGCCCTGAAGCCAAGGAGGGGCCATCATTAGCCACATTCTGAATTATGGTTTGTTTGTTATTTAAATAAAAATTTAAATTCAGATTTAAAAATTTAGATTCAGAGTGAAAGTGATGGACAATCTGGCAAGCAACCAATCATGTGGTCCTAATGTTAATCCCCAATGTCGTTAGGCTTTTCATAGAGGAAAATCCATGCCTACAAGGAAGAAAACCTCAGTTCTCTCTATTCTTCCCAATGCCGAACACCCGTGATGACAAACCAATGACATACCATGACATTTCAGGTGACATGTAACATTCTTCCAAATTTTTGACATGCCAAGCCCAAAAGGTTCACCCTCACTGCCCCACACCAAGGCAATGAGTGGACAAGGGACAAGTAAATAAAGATTTACTTACAAGAACACCCATGCTTAAATCATCTGGGGAAAAAGGTGAATAGTGGCTCTTTTAAGACTAGCCACTTAAAAACAAAAGCGTCTAGTCTTAAAAGAGTCACTATTCCCTTTTCTCTGATAATTTAAGCATAGGCGTTCTTGTAGATAATGTTTTTGTGCATCAGAGTATACCATAGTACGTTTAAAAACACTGATTAGGGTGCCACAAATCTCTTCAAGGCAATATTTGCTCCAAAAGAAAACATGGCTCTCTCTTTTTATATCATTGGTGAATTATTTCCTTGGAATTTGGATACCAAGTGTTACAGTGTTTGGTGTTATAGAAATGGCTAGTTATAAATTAATATGTAAAAGCAAAAAGTTGAGGTTGGAGTGTGTTTATCTTGTACTGTGCTCAAAAGAGTTGGAAGTCAATTCCCACTTTTCTTTCTTTTTCTCTTCCCCTTGTATTTTACACTCCCTTTTCCCGTTTCCTTTCCTTCCCTTAATTTCCTATTTTCTTTTCTTTTTTTGCATTTTATACAGTAAAAATAAAAAATGATAGGAAAGGAATTTGGATAAGTCAATAAGGATGTCATAAAGAAAGCAGGCTTAAAAATAAACATCAAATGCTTAGGCAATCCCATAAAATATCCAACATTCAGTACAGCTGGTATATATTTTCCTATTCCCTTCTGCCCTAGACATATTACCTCTTCCATTTTCTTACGAAGCAGAAGCTGCTTTCTCTTCTCAGCCCCCTGCTTTTTTTTGTCCTCATGAGCCAAACTGAGGCGGCGGTTCTCTTCAGCAAGCTCTTCAAGTTTTTCCAGTTCTTGGTTAATTAGATCTAAATATCTTTATGTTTAGAAAAGAAATATGAAGAATTAAAAGTTTAGAAATGCCCATCTGAGATTCAAACTACATTCCCTTCTCTTGGATTTTGGAATATATCCCTGGGATATGGTAGAGCAGGGGTGTCAAACTCGATTTCATAAAAGGCCGCATCAGTGTGGGCTGGGAGTGTGTGGCCAGTTCAATATCACTCTTCAAGGGTCTGTTTTTGACTGCAACGGCCTCCTGCAGTCCTCTGCCAGAAAAAATGGAGCACACGGCCTCCTCGGGCCTCCATTTTTACTGGCAGAGGGTTGCAGGAGGCTGTTTCGGCCAAAAATTGAGCCCAGTTAGGTCATGCACAGGCAGTCCAAGGTCCATTTTCACAGGCAAAGACACCACAGGCTTGTCCGTTGCTGTTTCCAGGGTGGCCCCGCAGGCCAGATCTAAGCCCCTGGGCCTTGAGTTTGACATCCCTGTGGTAGACAGTAAAGAAGATGGCCTTGAGGGAGGTGTTCTGTATATAGAATAGTAGACTCCTAATACAGGATTCTGACCTAAATGGGGATTGGTTCAATAGGAACCAATCCACGAAGCTGCTCAAAAGGTGGCAAAACTAAATACCTGTCATTGGCTACAAGCCGGCAGGCAAATCCCTATAAAAAGGCTGCCGCGGCTTGAGCCAATGTTCCGTTTTTCAACTGCTGTAAATAATAAAGACTTTGTTGTTGGAACCCGGTCTACCTCGCGTTTTTCCGGACGGAACACTGGCGATGAAGGTGGGATCGTCCTAAACGCGAGATTGAGCATGCGGTGACAAATAAAACTAGACGAAGAACAATGGCTAGAAATAACGCGCCACCCGCACCCTTCAATCCCAATGAAGAGGATTGGGAATCCTATGTAGAGCATTTCCAGTTGTATTTGGAAAGTAACGAGATGGAAGAGATCTCAGACCAGTGTAAGAGAGCTGTTTTCTTGACACACTGCGGGCCCACAATCTTCAAAATGGCCAAGGCTTTGGCGAAGCCCCGAGATGTGAAACAATTGACTTGGCCAGAGCTCCAAAGAATACTAAAGGCTCACTACGCACCGGTGGTGTCAAACCTTATCAAGCAGCACGAATTTTACCGAAGAGACCAGAAAGAAGGCGAGACCATCGCTGATTTTGTGGCAGCCCTCCAACAAATAGGGGGAGCGTGCGAATTTCTAAATTTAGATGAAGCAATGCAGGATCGAGTAATACTGGGTTTAAAAGACTCTAATGTACAGAGCAAGCTGCTAAATAAACCAAATATAACCGTAACCAAAGCCATCGCAGAAGCCACAGCTGCTGAAGCCGCAAAAAAATCGGCGGTCAAAATGAAACAGATGAACACGAACAACGACGAAATGAGCCTGGCCAGAGGGAAGAAACAATTTCCCACCACCACTCACCACGAGGATTTTGACGAGACCTCAGAATCCGGGGAGGAAGATGACGAAGTCCACCGCCTATATGCCAACAAGAAAGGGCGCGAAAAAAGGAATTGGCAGGAATGCGCTGGCTGAGGAGGAAACCATCCTCGGGCCGATTGCAGATTTCTCGATGCCATTTGCAGAGCTTGCAAGAAAAGAGGGCATATCGAGAAAGTCTGCAGGAATAAAAAAAATTACAGCCCAAACAGACGCAGCAACTCCCCCGCACAAGCGGAGCCAAAACAAACTGAGAGAAAGTGGCAGCAGAACAAGCGAGCCACTAACCGAGAGAAAACACATCAGACTTTCACTATCGGAAGCGCTCAGATGGAAAGCGGGAAGAAAGTAAAAATAATTGTAAAAATAGAAGGCAACCCCTGCAAAATGGAGGTAGACTCTGGGTCTTTCCTATCAATGGTATAATGGGACACCATCAAACAACCGGTCCCAGATATCAAACTCAAAGAACTCCAGAGACAAAAATTAACCCTGAAGGACTACCAAGGAAACCGAATTCCTGTAGTAGGCCTAGGACATTTCCGAGTCGCCTACAAACAACATGTCGAAGTACTACCATTGACAATAGTCGACCGAGACCGACCAAGCCTCCTGGGCATCGAATGGTTCGCACCATTGGGCATCGGGATGACCGGAGTAGACCGGGTGGCCGCAACCGACTGGGAAGAAAACCTGATCCAAGAGTTCCAGGACGTTTTTGACGGCTCCCTAGGCAGGTATCAGGGGACCCCAATTTTCTTTAGTCTAGACCCCCAGGTAGCCCCTAGAAGACTAAAGGCCAGATGAGTTCCTTTTGCTCTGAAAGCAAAAATAGAGGAACAACTAAATAAACTAATAGACCAAGGGGTTTTAGAACCTGTTGACCATGCTAAGTGGGAAACGCCGATCGTAACACCAATTAAACCAGACGGGTCGGTTCGAATTTGTGGTGACTACAAGGCTACCCTGAACCACGCATTGCAACAAAGCGCATACCCAGTGCCAGTCGTACAACACTTATTACATTTTCTTGGGGGAGGAAAAGTTTTCGCTAAACTAGATCTAGCACAAGCTTACCAACAGTTCCCAGTAGACCCATTAACGGCTGAAGCACAAACTATAATGACCCACAAAGGGGCATTCAAATGCAACAGACTCCAATTTGGAGTGAGTGTAGCCCCAGGCGTTTTCCAGAGCCTCATGGAACACCTACTGAATGGTATAAAAGGGGTCGTACCATACTTCGACGATGTCCTAATTTCAGCCAAAGATGCGACCCAACTAAAAAAAAGACTAAAAGACGTACTAACTAAATTCAGAGAATCTGGCCTAAAAGTAAAAAAAGAAAAATGCTGTTTAATGACTGATCGCGTCGAATTCCTAGGCTACTTAATACACGGAGAGCGTATACACCCTACTGACAAAAAAGTCAAAGCTATTAAAGACGCACCAGAACCAAGGAACAAAACTGAACTGCAGGCATTTTTAGGACTAATAAATTTTTATAATGTGTTCCTACCCCACAAAGCGACAATAGCGGAACCATTACACCGATTACTGGAAAAAAAACAATTTGGACTTGGGGTTATAGAGAAAAGAAAGCCTTCCAAAAAATAAAAAACTTATTAACATCAAACACCGTTCTTATCCAGTTTAGTAACACACTTCCATTGACGGTGACCTGCGACGCCTCACCGTTTGGAGTCGGTGCCATCCTGAGCCACCAATTGCCAGATGGGAGAGAGGCACCCATCGCATACTATTCAAAGACTCTGTCTAAAACCGAGCGTAATTATAGTCAATTGGACAGAGAAGCCCTGGCAATTGTCGCCGGAGTGAAACGCTTCCACGAATATCTATATGGAAGAACATTTTTGATAGTAACGGACCATAAACCGCTACTGGGAATTTTGGCGGGAAACAAGCTGACACCGAACATTTTGTCCCCGCAAATGACTAGATGGTCAGAATTCCTAGCAGCCTACTCTTATACTCTGACACATCGCCCCGGGAAACAAATTTCCCATGCAGACGCGTTGAGCAGAGCACCATTACCAACTATAGAGGAAGACCCAGCACTGACGATGACCACCTTGCAGATAGAGACATACCCCGATCTACCCATTTCTGCGAATGATGTCACCAGAGCCACCGCAAGGGACCCATTGATTGCCCGTGTACTGAACTGGGTAGGTAAAGGCTGGCCGGAAAATAAAAAAACTGAGAACTTTAAACCTTTCCGGACCAGACAAACTGAACTCTCAATTCAAAAAGGTTGTTTGTTGTGGGGTGATCGGGTAATTATCCCTTCCAAATTACAAACTAAGGTACTGGGTATGCTTCATGAAGGCCACCCTGGAATTGTTAAAATGAAAAGCCTTGCTAGAAGCTATGTCTGGTGGCCGGATATAGACAGGGACATCGAATACTGGGTAAATTCTTGCAACAAATGCCAAAGAACCAGACCTTCCCCACCAAAAGCACCCATTAGGGACTGGGAAACCCCACGAGGCCCCTGGTCACGAATTCACATTGACTTTGCGGGTCCTACTAAGGGGCATACTTTCCTAATTGTTGTAGATGCATACTCAAATTGGCTGGAGGTTAAAATTATGCCATCTATGACAACTGAAACCATTATTAAACAACTTGACAAACTCTTCACAACCCATGACCTGCCGGACGTCCTAGTGTCCGACAACGGGCCACAATTAATGAGTATCCAATTCGAACAATACCTAGCCTCCCTAGGTATTAGACATGCCCTAACCGCGCCGGCCCACCCGGCTGCAAACGGTAGGGCAGAGAGAATGGTCAGGTTTACCAAAGAAGTGTTAGAAAAAATGGACATTGGGGATGTCCAAGATAAAATAAATCGCCTATTCACCCTCCAGCATATTACACTGGGTACTATAACAAACAAAAGCCCGGCGGAATTACTAATGGGAAGAAAATTGAGGTCGCAATTAGACAGATTGCACCCAAACTATATGCCAGAAACCCCCCCCCGACTCCTCCACCCGTTTCAGGACATTTGAAATAGGCGACCTAGTCTATGCAAGAAATTTTACCGGGGACCCATTATGGCTTCCAGGTACAATAACACAAATTACAGGCCCCCAGTCCTACCGACTAACCATAGACGACAGCAGGGAATGGAAGCGGCACATAGACCAGCTTCGGTCCCGAAACATAGAAAGAAGTACAAACACACAACCACAAATATTAAAAAATGATGAAAATCAAACCAAAGAGGGGGGGGAAATATGAGAAAATAATAAAGAACCGTTTAAATTAAACACACAATATGATAACAAACAAAAAGAGCAAAAAAGAGACTTACAGTTAGAAGAAAATTGCGAGAAGAGTCCACTCGAAGGGGCCAGCCAGGCCAGCTCGACCTGCCCGGAGAAAACAGGAGGGAGCGGCAAAACCACCAGCCTAAGAAACTCAGGCGGCAGTAAAATGGCTGACTCACCCTTCCAGGCAGTTCCATGGAGAAGGACCGGAGAGACAGCAACCCCATCCGAACAGGTCGAAGTCTTCAGCAGAAATGAACCGCGCAAGTCCAGTCGAGTCAAAAGAAGCCCCACCTAACTGCGCGACTACGTCACCACATAGGACTAAACCAAGAGGGGAGGGGTGTTCTGTATATAGAATAGTAGACTCCTAATACAGGATTCTGACCTAAATGGGGATTGGTTCAATAGGAACCAATCCACGAAGCTGCTCAAAAGGCGGCAAAACTAAATACCTGTCATTGGCTACAAGCCGGCAGGCAAATCCCTATAAAAAGGCTGTCGCGGCTTGAGCCAATGTTCCATTTTTCAACTGCTGTAAATAATAAAGACTTTGTTGTTGGAACCCGGTCTACCTCGTGTTTTTCCAGACGGAACAGGAGGATACATCAGTTACTATGGCAATGAATCGATAAACATTCTTTAAACCTGTATGAGGATGGAGGGTTACAAAAACCTCTCAGACAGGTAATCCCTAATTCACATGATATATAACAAAAGGAAAAGGGGAAGCAGATTCATACTTGCCAGATTTTGTTACTATATTCACTCTTAATAAAAGTAATATCAGATCTACACGGCCTCTGTTTCTTGGTCTGGCTCACTTGGTAGGGCTGACAGATATTCTCCAACAGAAGAGAAAATCTGTAGCTAATTAAAACTGTGAGGTCGTTGGTGCTCTTTGAACTTGGTTGTTTTCATATCACTATCAAACTAGGTAACATCATCGGTGCACCAAGGACCCCACAGATATCCACCCTAAGAGAGTAAATTGGAATGTGGACAACCTATTGAGGGCTGTATCACAAAATAGCAGCCCTTTGACTAATCCTCATTGGCAAATGGGAAAGGGGTGGGGATTTTCCCACACAGACCAAAACACATAAGATACAATTTCTCTGCCTAAAGTCAGGTGTTACACAAAATAATAATAATAATAATGCCCCTGGAAAGAGATGCAATGCCAGAATGCTGATTCCCGGCACGAGTTCATCTTAAGCAATTATCCAGGATTGGCTCTCCCATTAAGCAAATTGACACAATGATCTTCGGCAACATTGCTCAGGGAACCCAGCAAAGTGAAGGAAAAGAGAACTGTATGTACATCCTCACTTTTTCATTCTTTACCTGTTTCTCATTACGTTCTCTTGTTCCTGTATTGTAGGTCTTTCTTCTTTCAATAGCCAGTCTCGGTATTTTGAGGTTTCTGCAGCTTCTGGAAGACTATGAGTCTCTTGCAACTTGGTGACTTGTTTCTCCAGCATTTTCTGGAAATCAAGTCGGAAACAAAATGTTTGTGATGGAATTAAGACTTTGTGCTATATACTGCCTCCATCTTGACACTGTGATAATGTCACATAGGAGCCTAGCTTAGGGCCAAAGAATATTTATGGTGATATTCCTTCAGATTAGAATCAGAAAGTCCCAAGGGTGGGATTCAAAAATTCCAGCAAGCAGTCTGCTGCCCAGTTGCTGGGTGGGGGTGGCCATGGTAGGCATGGCCTACCAGAACTTCCAGGAGGACCATTTTTCGCTTTCACAAGGGTCCAGAGGCTTCCCTCAGGCCTCTGGGAGGGCAAAAAAAGCCTCCCCCAGGCTCTGGAGGCCCTCCGGAAACCGGAAACAGGCCCATTTCCAGACTTCCGGGACTTCCCGAAGGCCCGTTTTTTCCCCCTCCCAGAGCCTCTACATGGCCCCTGCACTTACCTGCATCAAAAATGGGCCGTGTAGAGACTCCTGGCTGGGGAGGGGAAGGGAGGGGTGGGCGGGGCCAGCATGTTGGTTTAAATACCGGTTTGGCGAACCAAATGCAAATTTAACATCCGATTCACTTGAATCGGTCCAAACTGGTAGAATCCCACCCCTGGAAAGTCCCCATAGGGTTAGGGTTAGGATGAGGTGACACAGATTTTCTAAGCAAGCTAAATATGTTCTTTTGATGGCTTGAGGCCACAAATAACATTCCAGCATGGAAGGCTGTTCATCTCCCTAATAATCAGGTACAATATTCAGGTTTGATACAACTGCTGTTTGGAAGGTTCCATGGAAACTCAATATTAGGAAAGGTGCTGGTCCTGATAATACCCCTGGTGAGTACTTAAGGAGCGTGCTGACCAGGTGGCTACTGTTCTCATGGACATCTTCAACCTCTCATTGCATCAGACCCTGGTTCTGTCATGTTTTAAGACTGCAATCATTGTGTCAGTGTCCAAAAAGACTATCATCACATGCCTTAATGATTACAGTCCAGTTGCACTCACTTCCATTATGATGAAGTGTTTTGAGAGATTGGTTAAGGACTAAATGGTTTCATGCCTTCTCTCTACATTTGACTAATTACAATTTCCTACATCAGATAAGGAGAGCACATCTTTCTTTCTACAGAGGCACAGTTGAGAGCATTTTAACAAACTGCATCACTGTTTGGTTTGGTGGCATCTGTGCCTTAGATAGAAAGTCCACACAGAGAACGATAAGGACAGCTGAGAGGATTATAGGAAGCTGACTTCCTGTTATTTAGGATACTGCTTATAAGCACTATGTGCAAGCTCAAAGCATTGTCAGAGACCCCACACACCCATGTTATGGTCCATTTCTGTTTCTCCCCTCTGGAAAAAGTTTCAAAGTATTTCTAGCAGGACTACCAGATTCTGTAACAGCTTTGTTCCCTATGCCATCCGTCTGGTAAATTCACAGGATTCATTTTTCTCACCATGCACATGTTTATATCTGAACTAGACTGTACTGTTTCCCTGTGTCATATAATATATGTGGGTATAGGCATAATTTTGTATGTATTTATGTTATTATGGTTATACAGTGTATATTGGAGGTAGCGACCCTGTGAAAGCTGTATGCAATGAAATTTCATTTTAATGAATGTTGATTAGTGAACATTTAAATTGACAATAAAGTTATTCTAAATTCTAATGCACTGTTTAACTGTGGAAATCACTGCCAGCATGAGTGATGAAAACAGCCAATTTGGGTGATTTTAAAATAAACATTCCTCAGACCTTCAAAGCCTACTGGTAGCTGTTTATTAAGTTTTTAATTATGGGCAGCATGCTTTAATATATTACTTTCTAGATAACAACTGCAGAAGTCAAAAAGGAGTATTGCCATTTAATCAAAGATGATGAGGTTCCCAATGCATCTAGAAAATGGGATCAGATGGGCTCTGGGACTTATCAAGCAATGCTTCCTGAGCAACATACCAGCTAGATTTTCTGAATAGTACATATTCAGTGGATACTAAAACAAGAAATTATATTTACAGCATTCTTGTTAGCATAAGAGGAAATTTCAAGGGATTCCTGGACTTACTTGTTCTTTTAGGTAATGCTTTTCAAACTCCAGCTTGCGGGAGGTCAAATACTGTCTGTATTCATTAAATTCCTTCAGGGTACACACAACCTAAATAACAAAAGGTGAGAAAATTGCAGTTTGTATTGAGAAGCTTACCAAGCTAGTAACCAATTTGGGACTCCCTTGAGAATTTTCAAAGAGTTAGAAGATAAAGAAAATGTGGAATCTCTTAAAAATTTACCCCTAAGAAGAAAAAAAAAGGTCTTTGAGTCTTGACAGGGAAAGTCTATCCGCCCACCAAAAGATATGTAGACATTGAAGGCACCCACTGATAGCAGTTCCAAGTTCCAAGTTTGTATTTAATATAGTGTCACAAATAGACTTTGGAATAAGACTGTTTAACTGTGATATTTACTACTGTTTAGTTCAGGGTTTAATTTTTCTTCTACCATGTTACTGTTTGTTGCTTTAATAACTTTAATAGAAGACAGAATGGACCCAAACTTACTTTGTTTTTGTCAGTGATCAGGCCAGACTTTTTCAGTCTCCGCAGATTGTCTTTACGCTTATAGTAAGCACGCAAGTGAGGGTCATGAAGACTTTTGTATTTGGGGGCCATGATCTTACAGTATGGGTCACTCAGATCAAAAGTAGCTGATGGCTGATAAAGCTGAAAGAAACACAAAATATTGATGAGAATAAAGAAAGATGGCATCCCTCAGAACCTATTGGGAACCACACATAATCCCGAGGGGGGGGACCCACCATGCCTGATCTATCAATGACTTCATAGGTCTTATATAAAGAAATATTAGGAAATATTTCACTAGGAAAGAGCCTGTGAAAAAAAGTATGTATAAAAGAGCCCTCTTTGAGGGAGATACATGGTTTAGAAATATGCTCATGATAGATAGCAATAGCATTTAGACTTATATACCACTTCACAGTGCTTTATAACCCTCTCTAAGCAGTTACAGAGTCAGCATAATGTCCCCAATAATCTGTATTAATTTAATAGAAGCTACTGTGTTAATTAGATAGATAGATAGATAGATAGATAGATAGATAGATAGATAGATAG
>BLBF01000036.1:8829454-8978808 GCA_015471245.1 Laticauda colubrina | reverse complement strand
TAGATAGATAGATAGATAGATAGATAGATAGATAGATAGATAGATAGATAGACAGATAGACAGAGCCTGACAGATAATAGCTAGATAGATGATAGATAACATAGATATCCTGTTTCCCTGAAAATAAGACCTACTCCAAACTCCTACTCTAACCTGATTTCTGGTGTGCTCCTAATATAAACCCTACATCCAAACTAAATCCTCATCAGTAAGGTGAGCATGGCCAGCACTGGAGGTGGCGAGGGTTTGTGGGCCAACAGCATCCAGAAGCAGCCACAGCCTGCACTGCACAGGTGAGTTGACTAATGTGCAAGCAGTAGATGGAGACAGAAGTGGGGGAAGAGGCATGCGATCCAGACACGCTGCATGGGATGCAAGAAAGCTGAGAGTTGGTGGGCCAAAGCAGGCAGGCAGCCATGGGAGGCTCATCTTCATGGAGCAGCAGACAGAGACAGAGGTGCAGGGAAGAAGTCAGGTGATTCTGCTGCACCACAGGGGCAGGCCACGCAGGTTCCTGCTGGATGGGGTTATCAAAGCTGCCACTGTCAGCTCCCCCATCCATTTTGAATTGGATCTGGGGCTGCCACAAGATTCATGAGGTTCATAGTGAGGAGACAGAGGCATGGGGGGAAGGCAGGTCTCAGGGCATGGATGGCCTGGCTGCAGGGATCTCAGGTAAGACAGTGTGGGGCATGTGGGGCATCTCCACCCTCTGCCTCATGGGGGCAGCATAGGCACATTGTGCAGCCTCCTGCCCTATTGTGGGAAAGTTGAAGAGAGAGGGAGAGGGAGAGGGAGAGAGAATGAATTCCCACACTAGTTTTTACTAAGAAATGTAGCTTCAAGAGAGAAGAAAGTGCCAGGAATCAGAAGAATTAAGAGTTTTTCCCCACATTTACTTCTGAATTTCTTTCTCAGGATACTTTCATTTTTTTTTAATAACACTCAGACACTTCTACAAGTTTTTATGCGACACGCCCCATAAAAACTGATTTTTGTTCCATGCTTTTGTATTTTGTGTGCATATTTTATGGAAAGCAGAACTGAGATAGTCTCTCTTCACCTTTTCACCCAAGTGTGTTCTGTAAAACATGGTATTGGAGCCAGGCAGAAATGGGATCTTGGTGAAAAGTGGCATGTCCAGAATTTGGTTGGGTCCCACAACTGGCATCTGTTTCCCAGGACCCAACTAGAAAAGAAAAAAAGCATAGAGGAATCATGTTATTCATTATCTATTTTATATAACTCAGCAGTAATTTGCTTCAGTATTTTAAGATCTCCAAGAATATAACACAAGCTTTGGCCTTGGTTTGGTCTCCCCTTCCAAGCCAGGGTTAGTTTGTGTAAGTTTGTTTATCAAATTTATTTGCCACCATCAGATGACTCTGAGCAGCTTACATCAAAATAAAACCCACAAGCATTCAACAATTATATGACATGTAGTTTGTGTAACAATAGTGTTACATGTGTCATACTTCAAAACTGTCTGTACCAATGCATTCTGGATCAACTGTACCTTCCAAATATACTCTTCAAAGATAGCTGTGGAATGCATTGCAATAATCCAAGTATGAGATGTCCAGGGCTAAGAGCAGAGCCTCACAATCCAGAAAAGAGTGCAATTGGCACACCACAAAAAGTTGTGTGAAGAGTCTCCTATCCATGACTGTCATGAGTCTAGGACAGGACTGTCAAACTTGCGGCCCATAGGCCAGATGTGTCATGTGCTGGCCATGCCCTCGCCCGGTTTAGCGAAGGGGGAAAAAGTCCCGATATGTCAGGTGACACCATGACGATGTGAATTTGACACCCCAGTCTAGGAGAATGCACAAGTTACACACTGAGTCTATCTGGGGTAGTGCCATGCCATCCAGAATTAAAGGTGATAAGCCTCTGGATCCTGAATCTCTGCATACCCACAGCCACTCCATCTCACCAGAGTTCAGTTGAAGCCTGTTGTCCCCCATCCAGGCCTCCACAGCCTCCAGGCTCCGCAAATTTTCAGAACATAACTGTATATTTACTGCATTTATTTTTTCATTTCATTCATCTTTTCTCCAACAAGCTCAGACAGAATCCAATTTTTCCTTGTCGTATATTAACTTGGCTATTGGGACTTTATAAATTTTGATTATTTTTTTTCACACATTTCTGAACAGGCCCTATTTGTCTGGAGGGGGAGAATCTTTAATTCCTAGTCCCAAGGAAATTCCACTATATTTATGTCTTTTACATGAACAAATATTTCAAGGGAATTTACAGATACCTTGCTTGGCTTCTGCCAGACACCAAGGTTCACCTAATTTTTTAAAATTTTCAGTTGTTTTGATGAAAGAAATGAACATAAAATCTAATATGCATCAATACAACACCTCTCAATATTAGATAGAAAGTATACAAGGTCAGTATCATTGTACAGAAATAGACTGCATTAAACCAGAAGATGGAATAATAGTCTATCTGACTAGATTTAATGTATTATAGCAGGGGTGTCAAACTCCTGGTCCTCTGGCTGGATGTGTCACACACTGGCAACGCTCATGCCCATTTAGCGAAGGGGAAAAAAGTCATGATACATCACATGATGAAGCCATGATGATACGAGTTTGACACCTCTGTATTAAAGGATTGAGCTTGTTCTATACTAGCATTTTATTTATTTATTCAATTTCTATAGCTTCGGATATTTTATTATTTATCTTTAATTTATTCAAACATCACTTATTTATTTACCACTTTGTGTATTTTTATCATATTAGCAATGCTATATTTTAATTGTACTTCATCATAATTGTTATAATCTACCTATAAAATGTAAAAAACCAGATCACCTCTTCTTCCTCAAATAGGCTTCATTAATATTCCTATAAACTAGAAGTTCTATATGGTCACATCGCTGACTTATCTTTAAGTGAATAGTCACTTTTACTAAAAGATAAGTTAGTGATGTGGCAGGCATTTTGTGACAGCACCCATTACACACAAACACACACACACTCAAAAGGGGTCATCAACCCTAAAGTGTTGGAGATTTCTTTGAGTCCTCTTTAGCAGAAACAGTCAAAAGATGTTCCTATTAAAGTCATGTTAAAATTTAATTTTTCTTCTTAGTGCAGAGTTTCTCAATCTTGGCGATTTTAAGACACTTGGCTCAACTTCCTCATTTCCTTGGCTGTATGCTGGCTGGGGAATTCTCTGTGTTGAAGTCCATACATCTTATAAGTGTCTGAAGTTAAAAAATACTGGTCTGAGCTATTTACCAAAAAGAGAACCAAGCTAGTAAATGGAATAAGCCCTGCATAAGTTTATACACAAAGCCAGTTTGGTGTAGTGGTTAAGGCATCAGGCTAAAAATCAGAAGTTCATGAGCTCTAGTCCTATCTTAGGCATGAAGTCAATTGGGTGACCTTGGTCCTGTCACAGACTCACCCCTAAGAAGCATCCACATATCATAAAAGTTGCCAAGGTTGAGAAACACTTGTCCCACTGCAATAATGAGAGTTCGTTCAACTGCATTTTTCCTTGCCCACTCACTTCTATTACATCCTCTTCAGGTTCCATGGCTTCAAGTGCTGTCCGGGCACTTTCTGTTAAGTAATGTCCCATGGCTGCCTTCAGGACCCCTGGGATGGGGTACGTCATCTTGATGGTTCACAGTGAGCTGCTGCCCTTGGAGGACATAGCTTCCAACTGCCACCTCTTAGCAACCCTTCTAGAACATTCCTAGACGTTGTTAGCAACAAAGGTTCTGCTAGTTTGGTCCTAGTTGCTACCTTCACATTCTCTATGGAGCTTTCAACATCTCACAGGAAGGAATCTGATGCTGGAATCCCATTCTGCCAGGTGATCCAGATGTTTCCTTACTTATATTGCATAACATGGAAGCAAAACTGTTGTGTGTGTACAATAATTATTATACAGTGCACTACTAAATGATACAAGATTTATAGATCAGGAAGAGTCAAGTATTTCTTGAGTTTATTACTATGTCAGTAATGAGCCCCTTTGTTGTCTTGGACTGTCTTGTGGACTTGTGATGCCAAATGTAGGGACAAATTACCCAGAATAAAATCTCCAATCTTGCCTTGATTCCTTTCTGCCATTTGTATCCTGATTTCAAGCACCTATGGCATTTAAATAGCTTCTCCTATGTCCTGCATAAGAAAGGATCCTGAATGAAATAAAAAGCTTCTCTAGTTCATTCCCAGAGGGGCTATCCAAGTGCCAAGAATAATGGTATCTCCCACTTATATTCTCCAGAACTGATACTGAGTATATTGCCTCTGGATATATCCATCATGATTAGTAGCCCTCGATAGCCTTATCCTGCACCAGGGGTGTCAAACTCAATTTCATTGAGGGCCATATCAGGACTGTGTTTGACCTTGGGGGGGGGGGAGTAGGTGTGGCTGGCTTGGGCTTAGCCAGCTTGATGTCCTGCAATCCAAACATGGCCTTCCTGGGCTCCGTTTTTGGCTGCGACAGCAGGGGTGGGATTCTACCAGTTCACAACTATTCGCTAGAACCAGCTGTCAACATTCTAAGAAGTTCAGAGAACTGGTTTTTAGAAGAAATTACTGGCCTAATCTTGTAAGGAAGACAGGAAGGAAACATTCTGGTGTTGCTTACAGAAACTGCCTCTCAGTTAACCCTTATTACATTCTTGGCAGGACTAGACTTCCTGTCTCAGGGACTTCTCTGGAGTTATTTTTCCACTCCTTTGCTGGTACTTTGCTTGTGAGGAGTGACCATTCAAAGTTACAATGGCACCGAAAAAAGCAACTTATACCATTTTTCACACTTACGACTGTTGCAGCATCCCCAGAATCATGAGGCCAGGCGAGGAGATGCATGCCTCGAAGTGAGTGATATTGAGTTGGCCACGCCCAACCAATAACATGACCATCAAGCCATGTCCACCGAGACATGCCCACAGAACTGGTTAAAAAAATTTGATCCCACCCATGTGCGACAGCTTCCTGCAGCCTTCTGCCAGTGAAAACAGAGCAACAGAGATCTGTTTTCATTGGCAGAGAGCTGCAGGAGGCCATCACAGCTGAAAACAGAACTCAGGAGGGCCACACACAGCCCTCCCAAGCTGTTTTCGCTGGCAGAGGCACCATAGGCTGGTCCTTCGCTGTTTCCCGGGTGGCCCTGTGGGCCAGATCTAAGCACCCTGTGGGCCAGATCTGGCCCACAGGCCTTGAGTACGACACCCCTGTCCTATATGAAGTTCTAGTTTTTTTTTGAAATCACCAAAACTGATTAAAAAATTATCACTGCATCTTGTGGTAATAATTTACACGTAGTCAGAATTTTATATTCTGGCTGAGCTTTTGGTTTCCTGAATTGATCATAACAGCTCATGAAACCCTCCAAACTACATATACTCTCCATGTGCTAGGGTATGACTCTCATATTTTTTAATCTGGGCTGGAGTTCTAGCACTATAAGCCAAGACATGTGGGGGGGTCCTAGTTTGGAAAATAAAGCTTAGCTCACCACGGAAGCATTTCCAGCCCCATTTATCTTGGTTCACTGTTTTAATTCCTTTTCAGTTCTACAACATCCTCCTTCCTCACTACAGTTATAGGAAGAATCTTGTGTCCAACTTTGTGATGAATTCATATTCAAAACTGAATTTTTATTTCAACCTTTCAAAACTTGCAATGTATTATAGTTTGCCTACATTTTCACTGATTTATCAGCCATGAACTAACATGTATTTCCTGTTTGGCCAGCATGTTCAATGTAACCTGCTATCTATAATAAAGCTGGGGTCTTTTTCCCGGTACAATCACTTTATTCAGACTTATTTGAAAGAACTCTTATTTGCCCATTCAGTCCACTTGGGTTCATATTTTAGGAGACTGTTACAATCCAAGTAGATTTCTTCATCATCAAGAATAATTTGCTGTTGCATGAGGACTTTTGGTTTGAAACTACACATAGTAGCAGCTTTGTGTTAAAGCATGGGACAGGATGTGTGCATACATCTACGATGAAATGGATGGAGTTCACAGTCAGACACCTTGGGAGTAGATGGGAAGCTGTGATGAATCTTTAGCTACAGTAATTCAATCATCTCAAGTTTACATATCTTCACGGACAAGGTTAACAACTTTTGATTTTTTTAAATTTTATTTTGGGTGACAGCTGTAAATCCAGATGCATAAGAGACCTAGAAAAAAATGTGTGTTATTAGAAGGACCAAAAGTAGTCAGGCAAACTCTATATACACAGAAATAGAAATAGAAATACTATGTATGCTCACTGACACAGACACGCGCCCAATTGTTACAATAAAAATATTTATTTTTATAAATATTTTACAACTTTTTAAAAAATTTATTTGTTCAATCTCTATGGCCTCCCATTTCAGTCAATGACTCTGGGCAGCTTATAAGTCATGAAATATATTACAATTATAAATTAAAAACTTTTTAAAGCAAGAAAGCAATTAAAACAGTAAAAGAAATAGTAAAAACATTCAATTCAACGTACATAAAAGCAAGATACTTGGGTGGTTAGCAATATATCTAGGAAATGGAGCCCTTTAGCACATTCAGCATCCCTGGCTTGGGAACACAACCAGGTTTTTAGGGCCTTACTAGGTCACACTGGCCAATGGATGCAAAACATATGCAAAAAGTACACAGCGGATGAGCAAATTTTTTGGGGTGGCTCTATCCGTTGTCATCTGCTCCAAAAAGTGGCAAAAATTTGCATAAACAGAATGGAAAAGAAAGGAAAAAAACGGACGTGGGTAGTATGTAGCAGGGATGTTAAAGGGATGTTCATAGGAAGCCTAGAGGATGTATATAGGATGCAAACCGTTCACTGCTCATCCTTTCTATTTCCGTGCTACTAATGCTGTGTAGACATTCCGTGTCCCTTTTGTTTCCTCCCTATTTCCGTTTTCAGCTGCAGTAGATGTGAGTTGCAAGGATGCCCAGAGGATGCAGAGAGGATACAGCGAACGTTTAATGGATGATAAACGGACATAGAACGTTTGTTGCTCGGATGTCATGGATTTAAATCGTACATAGCGGAAAGTTCATCCGCTCAAAAAGTTTTATGCAGCTCAAAACTTCTTGAGCGGATGAAATCTCAGTGGACGGATGCTCAAAGGATAGAGCGTATGAAACATGTATGCAGTGAGTACACAACGGATGCATAGCGTTTTCCAACAGATGGCAAGCTTTTTTTAAGGTTTTACATCCTCTTTGCATCCGTTGGTACAGTGTGACATGGGCTTTACCAAAAGCTGACAGTGTTGGGGCCCCTCTGATCTCCAACAGGAGAATGTTCCCTAGAGAAGGTGCCATGGAATGGGACAACTCCACGCTGCTAGCTCCTCGCCACTACCAAGTCCCTCTGCCAACTCACAACTGCCATGTTGTTGCAGGACATCTCAATACAGGAAATTCACTGCAGGAGCCAGATGGTTTTGGGTCCACCTGCCCAGCTCTCCATATGGTGCTACCCACCCACTGTTCCTGCCCTCTGAAAGTCTGCTTGCCCGCCTGCCCTCCTCTCCATCCGGTGCCCACAGCAATTATAGAATCTGGGAAGCCCACAAAGAGATCAAGGCAGCCCACCTCTCCTATTGTTGCTTCTGACAACTTAGTATGCAGAAGCAGACTGCCTATGCCACCATGCCTGCAGGCAGGACCCAATCTTTAAGGACCCAATCTTTACGGCCACTGATCAACTTGCCCACTAGGAACCTGTCTAGTCCTCTTCCAAAGTCATCCAAACTAGTGGTATCACCACAGCATATGCCACCTGTTGAAATTACAGGTTGATTATCCCCTAGGTGAAGAAATGTTTCCTCCCTGTTGGCTTCAAATCTTCTACTGGTCAGTTTCATTGGGTGACTTCTAGTTCTAGTATTATGGGAGATGATGTCATTCTTACCTTATTCATGTTTACATTTTCTTTACTTTGCTTAATCTCAATGAACCTCACTCTTTCCTTACAAACAACTTTTCTCTAAGCTAAACAGTTTCAACTGTTCCATGTTGTCATTGTAAAGAAATTGTTCAAGCTTTGCTCATCTTGCTTGCCTACTTCTACAAATTCTCCATTTCCACTGTATCCTTGAGAAGTGGTAACAAGAACTATACACAATATTCTAAGGATGGCCACACCATGGACAACTGAAGGGCCTATTAAAGAATTTCTATAACACTTGAAAGAGAGCACCCACCCTAAAGGACATCATCTCTGTTGTCCCAGAATGCAAGATATCGATTCATGAACTTACAGGAAAGTACATTGTAGTTGACTGTTAAACAAACATCTTATTTATTAAAAAGAGCAGCTGCACTATGGAATCATTTATCAAGAGAAGTAATGCTATCTTTTTCACTATTCAGGCAGAAACTGGACAATTTAGACCAGGGGTGTCAAACTGGATTTCTTCTAGGGCCAGATCAGCACTGTAGATCTTGACTGAGGGATGGCAAGGGGACGGCACAGCAGGGAGACATGGGCCATTTTTGGGCCATTTTTGGGCCATTATCAGCCTGTTTTTCAGCCTGTTTTAGGCCCATTTTCGGCCCATTTTTTGGCTGTTTTGGCCTGTTTTTCAGTCCACTTTGGGCCTGTTTGGGCCATTTGGGGGCCTGTTTTTGTCCTGTTTTGGGCCCGTTTTTCAGCTGGCAGAGTACTGCAGGAGGCTATGGAAGGTGAAAATGAGACATGGAGGGCACACGCAGCCTGCTTTAGCCACCAAAGGCACCACAGGCCAGTCCTTTTCATATTTCCAGACCGGCCCCGTGGGCCAGATTTAAACACCCCACAGGCGACATCCAGCCTGCTGGCCTTGGGTTTGATTTAGATTCTAGCATTGAGTAGGAAGTTGGACTTAGTGGCTCTTCCAATCTTTAGAGTTTCTACTAATCTTACCATATCTATTCAGAGTAGCAAGTTGGGATAACAATCAATTAAATAAATCAGACTTAACCACCTTTTTTTAACATGGCACCTTGCTGCCATAAGGCTGTTACTTCTGACTTAGAATACAATAGAATCCTGTATTCCATCATGACCAACCAGAAAATACAGAAGTTATAATTCCATATATAACTTGTCATAAATTGTAGCAAAAAGGAAAAAAGAGAGGAGGAAAAGGATATGAATTTTATATCAAAATTTACCTTTAGATTATAATGGAATATGAGTAATAGTGCCCAGCCACTAAACAAACTGCTTTTGAATATAAGGGCCTCAGTTTTGGCTAAGCCCCCTTTAAACTGACATCTTGATATTTTTGCATAAAAAGTGAATTAATTTCTACAACATCTTTACCTTCCCACCAATCAAGTTGGAAAAAAAAGTCAGGCAGTTAGTTCAGCTTTTACAAAAACAACTTTCCCGCATCTTATACCCACCTTAATCATGTAGGGAGGGTGATGTGCTGGCAGGGAAGCAAGCTTCATGCTGGAGAATAGTTGTAGAAGTAATAACCTCCATATGCCACGATTCCAAACAACAGCATTGCTCCAAAAAATTGCATCACTGATTTGTTCAACCACACTAAATTGGCTTTAAGGGAAGAAAAAAATTATCTATTCTTGATCATATCAAATGATATACAAGAGGCCACATCTCTGCTCTCTAGTAAAACTTATTCCAAAGGAAACAACAGAGAATGAAGAGGGTGACAGAGCCAGATACGGAAAGAAGAAAAGAAGACACATTTATTTCATATATGTTGGTAAGATGGGTGATCAATAAATTGGATAATAAAATAAAGATGGGCAAGATTTGGATTGAAATTGACAGTTCTCAACTTATGACCACATTTGGGACAGGAATGTCAGTTGTAAGCTAGTGTGGTCGAAAGTTGAATCATCATGTGACTGGACCCAATTTTATAACCATTTGTGTGGCAGTGATTATAGGTGAATTGAGCTGGCTCAATGGATGTTTTTTTAAAAGCTTGCTTAAAAAATTACTTGTTAAATATGAGTTACTTGTCCAGCCACAAAATTCTGATCATGTGACTGTGGGATAATGCAATAGTTGCAAGAACAGGTTATAAAGCACCTTTTCTGAGGCTGTTGTAACTTTGAACGGTTGTTAAACAAGCATAAATTGTGCATTTGTATCCAGTAATGGCTCAATTCACATTGCCAGCCTTTCCCAATTAACTGGGTGTGTCTGGACTACAATTTCAGATTTCCACATCAGGAAGGAATTCTAGGAGTTGCTCTGACCAGTACTGTTTGCCAGACTAGGAAAATCTGCTGCATACAGTAAGTGATTTTGAAGGATATTTTTTAAGACAGGTCAATGAGGAGAAAAGTGTTTCCAAATTCTCTCTGAATTTGGCATTGTTTTGTCAAAAAGCTCCAATCTCTGTGCATCTGCACAATACTCAGTTGCCAGGATCTACTTCTGGAAATATAGATCTGGCTGAGGGGGAAATGTTGGAGGGAAGACCACCAGGTCACAAATATCAAGATGTGATGAAAGCTCTTCCCTTTTATAATGTGGTCATGCCCATGCAAAAAGGGGAGCTTCCATCCCATTGTTCTGTTTGCTCTGTCAGCTATTTGCTTGGCTAATAAATGCTCTAGAAAACAGTGAATCTGGTGAATTGGTGAATCTTCTTTCAATGATAGACTGACCTGACATTGCAAAGGGTAGAAGCACAAGGAGCCCAAACTTGTTTAACGAGGGAACCAGGTAAGGATACTGGCCCCATTGCATAATTAAAATAATCACTGATTATTTTCCTTTCCTCCTTAACACACAGCCACCCTAGTGTGGCAGAGTGACTAAAACATGGGACTAAGACTGAGGAAACCCTCAATGGGTGCCTTTGATTGAACTGGTTATTATTGTTATGTGAAAGCACCTGGATTATCTGGTAGCAGTTAGCTTCCTGCAACGGTTGATGTAAACCCTACAAAGTCCCTGGTGAATGGAATATGATCAGCATGAAGAAGGCCTTTGCAGAAGGCCCAAAGAGAAGATGCTTTTTCAAAAGGCAACTGGACTTTCTGATTTTTCTTTGAAGAAGTTTTGCTTCTCAACCAAGAAGCTTCTTCAGCTGTGACTGGATGGTGGGGGGAATGGAAGGATTGGAGGGGAATCCAGTCAGAGCTGAAGAAGCTTCTTGGATGAGAAGCAAAACTTCTTCAAAGAAAATCCAGAAAGTCCAGTTGCCTTTTGAAAAAGCACCTTTGGGACAACCATGACCTGGATGACGGAGAATCTCCATAGACAAATGCATAATGCCCTTTCCTCAGTAGAAGGTAACCCGACAACCTTCTCTTTGTCTAACCATCTTTGCACAACCCCTCACCCGATGCCCCGTCCTTGACGCGCTTGAGCTCCAGGGCACCGTCGGGTCGCCCGGGTGCGAAGACGGCCGTGTGCACCTCCATGGATCCGGCACCTTCGGACTGGAAGATCTCACGGAGCAATTTCTCCAGTTGCAAGAGAGCCGGCTTTTCTTCGTCGGGCCGCGGCTGCACGACCACCCCGACCAGAGCAGCCGGGGAGTTCCGGCTTTGATCCCGCACGCCCTGCAACACTTCTCGCAACCGATCGGGCCGCTCCCGCAAGGACGACGGCCGGCACAGGAAGAAGATCAGCTGGCCCGACGGCGTGGACGGCAGGGAACTGGGCGCGGGGAGCGGCCGCGTCGCAACGGGGGGGCAGGGTTCAGCGGACCCGACCGGGCCGCCGGCGGAGACGGCGGCGCTCGTCGCGGGCAGCACGTGGTGTGCGAAGGAGCTGAGCACGGTTTGGCCCCCGTCGGAGCCCCACGACTCGCCGGCGAGCAGCACCACCTGCGTGCGCTGCACCACCGTCCCGTCCTCGCACGGTCCGGAGTCGCTCCCGCCAGCCACGCCGCCGCCGCTCCGCCGCCCGCCGCCCGAGCTCCCGCCCCGCTGCTCTTTGCGCTCCATCCCACCCGGGTCCGTCCAGCCGCTCGTCGTGGCGGCGGCGCTCCCCGCGCGCCTCTCCTGCGTCTTGCGCGGGTGTCACAATCGTCCGCCGGCCCCCTCTGGGCGTAAGAAGCAGCGTGGAGTCCCGGCCTGTGACCCCGCGGCTTTCCTGTGAGGGGAAAGGCCGCCTGACCGAGCTGCCTTTCGTGCCCAGAGCTGCCTCGACGCGAGCGCGCCTCTCCTCTCCCCTGGGCGCTTTGTTGGAAGGAAGGTCGGCCTTCCGCTTCGTTCTCCGGTTCCACCACCGGCAAGGTGTGCGCTAGATGCAGCCTCTGGCCGCCATCCTGTACCTTGTTTTTCACCGTTAAGGGCGGGAAAGGACTCCGTGGAGAATACGGATAGAAGAAACAAGAGGGGCTTCGTTGGGTCTATAGAATTCAGTTTGATCGAGGCGCTTTGCCTGCATTTCTTGACAAATTCAACCAATTTCCTTTTCCCTGTCTCTTGTAGCATACTAACCTATTCAAAGCCCTGCTATATTCGGTGGGATTTTTCCTCAATGTAGTACACCTTCTAAATCCACAAGTTTCTGGATCAGAGTGTGCATAATGTCAAATACAATCTTAAATGCATTGCTGTCGTCCACAGCAAACCACTGCTTTGTTTTACTGCCATAGCGTTCATTTAATGACTGCCACCCAAAA
The DNA here is from genome assembly GCA_015471245.1 of Laticauda colubrina. Taxonomy (NCBI): domain Eukaryota; kingdom Metazoa; phylum Chordata; class Lepidosauria; order Squamata; family Elapidae; genus Laticauda; species Laticauda colubrina. Next base: position 8,966,195 of record BLBF01000036.1, on the reverse strand, counting down.
AAATCAGTCATAAAATCAGGTCAGTCATGTGAGTGTCATGATTTATGACCATCACAGGATACAGTTATGATGGTGGGCTCCTTTGCTGCACAACTCGAGGACTAGCCATAAAGCACAAAGGTAGTTAATTTGGAATCCAGGGCGAAATCATTTTTCCACAGAACTGAAAAGTACCACTGTAGATAGCTAGTGAACATTTGTATACATGTCCCCATATGGGGTGAAAGTTTTCTATAGAAAACAAGTCCATTAAAGAGAAAACTAATATGAACTATCCCTTCTCCCTCACATGCTGATTTTCTTTCTAGGTGGTGATGGTTTTAGATGGTGATGGACAAACAGCATGTCAAGTGTTACCATTCGCATTGGATTTTGGTGGTTGAGTCTTCAAAATTCAGAAAGAAACTGCAAGATGACTCTCACCAGAATTCATCAGCAAGTTCGATTCTGTTTCGTTAAAGAGAGCAAAAGTAGAATTTAAATCTTGATATGAGTAAAAAAAATAATTGGATGTATGGATTTCTCTCCCATTCCAGGTTTTATCCTTTACAGCTTTCTTATACTGACGGTCTTTATATATTTTTTAAATTCCTCATGTGTTCCTCTTTACATAGAACTATCCAAGGTTTGGGCCTCTTGCTTTTTCTGATCACTTGCTTTTACATTTTCTTTTACTTCTTCTGGAGATCAATTTAGGCAAGATCTAAAAGTTCACCCCTCTGACAAAGTGGTTCTTGACAGTAGAATTTTGTTGCAAGGCTTTGGGGTCTTCTATGCTTGGATGACTTGGCTGCAGCCCATCTCAGGCTTGATAGTAATAGCTAGTTCTAACTGTGTTGCTCTATCCAGAAAGAATCCTTTTGGGGTCCAGCCAGCTACATAACAATTTGTCTTCCATCCCATGCTAAATAATTAACTTTGCCATTGGTGGTCTTTGGGACAGGCTGGTCCAGGTTTACAAGCTGAGCTTGGGCATTGTGACATCATGTGGGGGGGAGGGGGTTTGCCTTGAGGTCCTTAGAGGTTAGTCAAGGGCAGCTGGACAGAGACTCCATGAAAACAGGACATGACCAAGGAGGGGCAGGGCTCGGAGCAGCTGCCTGCACCAATATGCCTCCCAGGCCCCGGGGAAAAGATCTTACAGGATTTTCAGATCCTGGTGCAGAAGGTGGGGGGGAGGCCTGAGGTTCTCCTCATTGGGGAGACCATTGAAGGCAGGGATATTCATAAGATGATGGCCTCTTTTGTTAAGGACCTATTTTCTTCCTCCTGCCACTCAGTCCACCCTGCCGATGCTTTGAAAGAGCCTTGTGTCACCTGTCCTTTTGATGGCAAGCAATGCCAGCTCATCTTCTTTCTGTGCCGTGCCTCCTGCATAAAGGGCAAGGAGACCGAACTGCGGAAAGTTTTGCAGCAGGTGAAGAAGTACGTCCAGAAATCCCCCTGCGCCTTGGTGGGAATCATTATGGAACCCAAGAAAGGGGAGGCTGAGGAAGCCCGTCTTCACCTGCTTCGACTGTTGCGGGGCATCTTCCCAAAGGCTTCACCACAGAAACGGGGCAAACAGCCAGTTGCCAAAGGAAGTCAGGACCAGGCAGGGCCATTGGAATTGGAAGAAGTAGAGGTAGAAGCAGAGATCTACATTCCAGGTTATCCGCGGGGTAATTTGGCCATCATGAAGGCAGCCTGTCGTGCTTCGGAAGCCCTGAGCAGAGGTGGGAGACTACACTAGACTAAGAATGGGCTCCTTGTTTTCTCAGTGGGTGGGGTATAGCCATGCTTTTATTTTTGGTTTCCTAAGGCAGCGGTCCCCAACTGAACTGGCACTGGTCCACGGCATGCCAGAAACCAGGCCGTGCAAACTAGGGGAGCCCCATCCATGGGATGCAGGCAGCACACAAAACTATGTCCCCTCCGCTCCGTGGAAAACCTCTCCATGGAAGCAGTCCTTGGTGTCCAAAAGGTTGGGGGCCACTGTCCTAGTGCTTCAAGAGATAGGACAGTAAGACTATGATGATGTCCCAAGAAGAGGCAAAGGAGCTTGTATTTTTGTCTTCTCACTTTTAAATTAAGATTGCCTATCAGCAACCTAACTCATGTTATTCTCCTTGTTGCTGTTTTTAAAGTATGCATAATTTTCAGTGGTTAGCCACAAAGTATGGATGATGTGGTCTGGGATGGTCCCGGGCAACCACAGTGATCCCCAGCCATAGCATAGGCTAGGGGTCTCCACCCTTGGCAACTTTAAGCCTGGTGGACTCTAACTCCTGGAACTCCCCAGCCAGTTTTGCTGAGGAAATGGGAGGCAAAATAAACAAATACTGTAAATAAGGACTCTCGCTAATCTGGGAATCATTGTTTCCATCAAAGCCAGTTTCATTCCTAGCATGTCAGTTTGCATCTTTTGGCATTCAGCCTACCTCACCTCCCAATTGGAACTTCGCTCTCCTATACCCATTTCTGTAAATGTTGTCAAGTTAAAACCATCAGCTCAATTCAGTTAACCAGAGAATTCCTGTGCAGGTTTGCCGGAGGAGGTCACTAAGGGTACCCTACCCATTGCAGGTTCTTCCTGGACTGTCATTGTCATCAGAGGTATTTTGGGGACTTTGTGCATCATTGGCATGGCATCTGCTGCAGGATGGTACTTCTACCAACAAGGCATGATCCCACCTGACATGATCCCTGCAGGTCTGCTTGCTTTCCTTTGAGGTGAGTGTGCATAATTTTTGACCTTGTGGTCAAGAAAAACATGTTATAAGTGTAGCTTCAGATCATTTATTTGGATTGTCTTTGTTAACCCTTTGGGTATGGTAGTCCTGACAAGCAGCATGAAAACTAGTTCTATATTTATTATAATTATTATTATTTATTACATTAACAGAATATTGCAAGTCAAATAATATTTCTTCTCTCTTTTACTAATTTTACTCCCTGGAAAATTAAATAAGGCTCCTTTTGAAATGCTTCCCACATCCCTTCTTTTTCTGGGGGGTTCAGATACAGATATTATGCAGATACTTTTGCAAAATAGTTGTCTAGTCTGTGGTTCTTTCTGTCTCCCAATATCATTCTCATGTATCATTACAGTAAATTGCTGTACCCTTTTCATGCATTATAGTTGTTGAGAATATATTCATCACATTTGTGTGTTTAGTAAGGGGTCTCCAGAATATGCAGAATATTAACCAAAATGGTTGTTTTTTTTAATGTTTCTGAGACTTAAGACCATGTATGTTAACTAAGGATACAGAAAAGTGATTTGCCTCAAGGTTCCAGTTGTTGATAGGAGAGGAGGGACCTTGAGAAGAAAGGAATATAGTGAGATTTGTTGCCAATAATGTTTTGCATGTTGTTAATATTGAATTAGGAAAAAGAGAATCAAGAAAAGCCAATAAAAAGGTGAGAGGTTCCTGGCAAGGAAATGTTTCTTGACAAAAACACTACTTGTAAATCCAGTAATGGTTGTCATGAAACCTTTTGATCTTTCTGGGAGTACATTTCCACCTTCAGTTCAATTTACCATATACCTGTGTAGTTTGCTCCTTTCTGGTATCATCTTCCTGTTTATTTGGATTTGTTTGTTTGTCTGCATCCAGATTAGACAACAATCTACTAAAGCTTCCTTGGAATTAGATAGCAAGGAATATTTAGAGCAATGGTTCATCAGCATCTGATAATCTCCCATCAACAAGATTCTATTGATTTCCTCCAGTGCTTTTCTTTTATATTAATATAAATAAGTTAAATATTAGATACCACAAGTAGCAAAGGTAGAACTCTGAGGATCATTATAGGTTAATATCCTAGATGTCAAAACAGTAGTTTCCCTGCATCATCTTCTGGACACATCTTGGATAGAAGGACTGGAGCCACTGCAAAGCAGAGTCCGCAAGGCCCTTTCCCACTACTTTTTTGAGGTGTTGGGAAAAAAATAAAGTTGGATTCTAAACAAAAACCATGCTGGCATTTTTAATCAGTGTTCAAATGGTGCAATATACCAACATTTTGACATATTCCATAAATCTAAAATTAGTATCTATTGTTCAACACAGTCTATTTAAAAAAAAACAGTTGTCTTAGTTTTAAATGAGGGAGAAATACGGATACATTGTGTTAAGCCTGGGTTCCCCAATCAGGGTTAGGGAGACAAGCTAAACAGAATGTGCAGCGTTAGTCAGATAGGCACACAGATAAATGAGTGAGCTAAGCTTGTATGTTTATTAACATACAGTAAAAATAACAGATACGCTTGTGCTATCAAGAATATGTTTTATTCCATTATAAGTTCATAGCATAGTCAAAATAACAGTCCAATAGTCATGTATCATTTAGTCAGTCCATTCAGGGATATTCAGTTAGCAAAGTCCATGTAGAATATCCTATGTCAGTTCACTTACAAATTAGTCCTTTGTTCTCTCTCCCGTTCGAGCAATGCAGTCTTGATTCCAAGCAGTAATCAGGGATCATCAAAGCCAGAGAGAGAGCAAGCTGTAGTCTTGCTTCTTTTAAAGTGCTTTCACAACCACTCCCTTAATTACTATCCCACAGTTAAAGTTGCAGACACTTTAACATATAAAACTATGATTCATAGTTATTATTTTACCTAAACCAGTTAGGGTAAACAATGTTGTCCCTAACACATTGTCAGACTTCTCTCCTTGAAGTCTTCGTTGAAAACAGTTAAATGAAAGAACAAATATCTAAGAGCTCTTATTAGTAATATTTATTAGAAAATAATATTTAGATCGGCTACAATGTCAGAATTTCAGAAGTGGTTTCAGAAGTGGGTTTCCATTGTCTCCTTCCTGGGGCTGAGAGAGTGACTGGTCCAGGGTCATCTGGCTGATTTTTGTGCCTAAAGCAGGACTGGAACTTGCAATCTCCCATTTTCTAAACAGGTTCCTGAAAAACAACTACACCAAATATAGACAATTTAGAAAAGTAAAATTTTCTCTCTTTCTGTTCACGCTTTCTATACACGGGGTGGAAGCTTCCCTCTTTTAAAACAAAGTTTATATCAGTACACTGTTCTGATAACCTAATTCCTCTCAGTGTGAGAAGTAATTATAACAAATGACTTTATTAGAAATATTATTTTTTTCAAATCTGCTATTGGCCTATGAAAGGGCTTCAGGTGAACCATGGCTGGTTGGTCCTGTTTGAAGTTTTGGGATAATATGGGACTATAATATTGCTATAACATTACTGGGGTTATTATTGAAAAATGGAAACAAAAATATTTTTACAACATGCCAATTGCATATATTCTCTTAGTGTCTGCAAGAAAACTTGAAATTTTAATGAATGACCAGAATTTTTGAACCTGGGAAATCTTTTGCAATGTATGATACACACTTCAAAGTCTTGACTGAATTGTGAAGTACATCAGTGTGGTTTTGGCTACTGCTTTTGTTATATTTCTGAAAATGTGATGCTTTTGTTTGTTTTTCTTCAGATCCTGAATTCATCTGGATTTTAAACTGTCCTGCAAAAATAAAACAACAGCATGTCACATTGTATGTGTAAATATCACTCTTTAACTGGGATGGTTATCCTATTAGTCCCCAAAGACTCCTAAAAATTGTTATTACATATATTACTGTGTTTTTCACAAAATAAGGCCGGGCCTTATTTTTTTCGAGACCTGAAAAATGGCAAGGATGTATTTTGGGGGGTGAATTAATTCCCTCCCCTCGCGTACCAGCGCCGTCCCCAACAGCAGCATCTGAGTCACTCCCGCTTTTCCCCTCTCCCTGTAAGAACAGGAAAAAAAAGATTTTGAGGTACCTGGGAGTGCCGCGCGCTGCGTTTTGGTTTAATCCCGAGCGGCTGGGTGGGCGTGAGAAGAGATGAGCGAGTGTCTCTGCTGCTGCTACCCTTGGTGCTCTGCAAGTTTGCAAAAGTCCCAGTGTGCAGCCTGTTTCTGCATTCCAAGTGCCCAGGCTGAGCTGCAGCTGTCCCTCTCTCACCAGTGCCATCTCCAATAACAGTGGCACCAGCAGCAGGAACCGTGGAAGTTACGGAGGCAGCTCCCCCACCCGAGAAGCAACTGAAACACTTCCATGGTTCCCGCCGCTGCTGCTGCTGTTATTGGAGACGGTGCTGGTGAGAGAGGGACAGCTGCAGCTCAGCCTGAGTGCTTGGAATGCAGGAACGGGCTGCGCACTGGGACTTTTGCAAACTTGCAGAGCCCGAGGCTGGAGCACCAAGGGTAGCAGCAGCAGAGATGCTCACTCAGCTCTTCTCACGTCCACCCAGCCGCTCGGGATTGAACCAAAACGCAGCATGTGGCGCTCCCAAGTAAAATGTTTTTCTTTTCCCCTGTTGTTACGGGGACAAGGGAAAAGCGGGAGCGACTCAGACACTGTTGTTGGAGACAGCACTGGCGAGAGAGGCACCAGCACTGGTGGGAACCCTGGCAGCTAAGGAGGCCTGAGAAGCAGTTGAAATGCTGCTGGACATCCATGCCGACGCCGCCCACCTGTTGACCCGGGTAAGGGAGGGGTAAGGGAGCTCTCCATGGTCCACCATGATTGGCTGTTTAGGAGCAGCTGATGGTGAGGCGTAGCTGCCCGCAGGGCACTCCTAATGGCAAGTTTCCCCCGCCTCCCCCCCACCCCAATTTTTCATGTTTCAAACTAGGCCTAAATTTGGGGTGATGGGCTTAATTTCATTTTATGCCTAGAAAACATGCTGGATTTTCCTATGGGGGGGGCGATTATTGGAGAAACACATTAGGATTGTGGACACTTTGAAAATAATTTGGAAGAACTGATTGTGCTTTGAATTTTATGCACAAACACAACACTACTTAAAGCAATCTGATTTTTGTGTATGTGTATTTCCTTCTGATTACCAGTCTACCCATGAGGAAGCCTTGTGAATTTCTGGAGCTGAAGTGATGTTTGCCCTCTTATCCCAACTCAAGATGTCCCATGATACAATCTGGAATAGTCGTGAAGGAGCCTTGGAACAACCCCGATTGGGTCAATGAACTGTTGGGCTCAGTTTTTCTCAGCAGATTTGCTGTGAAACTGCCCCCCTTTTGTCTGATTGGTGGGCTCTGTGAGTGTTATGCATTATTATTTTGGGTGCAAAAGAGGATAGAACTCCAGCCTCTGCAGCACTGTCATTTTCTTCATTTTAAAGCAGAGGTCCCCAACCTGTGGGCCGGGCCCACTACTGGGTTGTGGCCTGTTGGCCACCGGGCCGCAAGAATGGTTGGCACATGTGTATACACCCCCACTCAGGCCAGTGTTGCCGCATGTGCACATAAAGACGCCTGCCCCTCCACCCTTCCAAGTTGTCAACCCAGAAAGGTTGGGGAATTCTATTTATTTATTTATTTGATTTGTCAATCGCTTACAAGATAATAGGTATTAGTATATACATAGTTATGAATACATGAAATGGGTACATATGAGAAAAATAAAAGAAACAATAGGACAGGGATGGTAGGTACGTTATTGCACTTATGCATGACCCCTACAGATCTCTTAGGAAAAGGGTGAGGTCAATAGTAAACAGCGTAAGGTTAAAGTTTTTGGGGTTTGGGGAAGAAACCACAGAGCCAGGTAGAGTATCCCAGACATTGACCACCCTGTTGCTGAAGTTGTATTTCCTGCAATCAAGTTTGGTGTGATTAACCTTGAGTTTGTATCTATTGTTTGCTCTTGTATTGTTGTGGTTGAAGCTGAAGTATTCGCTGACCAGTAGGACAATTCTGTTTTAAATGGACCAACAGAATGGCAAATACAGCATTTTGAATCAAGATACAGCCACAGGCACCAAAAGCCTTTCTTTAACTTTGGCTCTTCAATGACATTAATTGGTTGTTCTTTTGCTGGTGTGTATAGACGTGTTTATACACACCAGCAGAAAAAACCCATATCTATACAATCCAGTGTTTGAGGAATGCAGTGGTCAGTGGCTAAGATGTTGAGCTTGTTGGTCAGAAAGGTCAGTAGTTCGAATCCCTAACGATGCTTAACAGAGTGTGTGGGAGACTTACAATACAATAAAAAGTTTAAAAGTGCTAAAAAACACTTAAAATTAGAAAATTGAACAGCAAAATTAAAAACCAAGATTTTTAGCCCTGGAGGTGGGATGGGGTGAGAATCTTCTCTGATAATACAACCAGCCTCAATATAGCAGATGCCTGCATTTTGCTGCCATCTAGTGGTTGGCACATTGCTATTGCTAATTCCTTGCCAAAGAAAATTAAAAATAATTGTTTTGATGGAAGTGCCTGGAACAGGTAGTCCTCGATTTATAATAGTCCATTTAGTGACCATTCAAAGTTACAACTTCATTGAAAAAAAGTGACTTATGGCCATTTACGACCGTTGTAGCATCCCCAAGGCCATGTGATATACAGTTAGATGCTTGACAACTGACTCACATTTATGATGGTTGCCGTCATGCCCTTAGAAGAGTCGGACTCAGAGAGAGAGAAAGAACAGCCGACAGGGAGTGGAAGTGTGGCCCCGGAGGTTGTGGTGGAGGCTGGGGAAGGGCAGAGGCAGGCTGGGCAGTCAGAGGAAGAACCAGGCCCATCCTCTCTGCATCCTAGGACACGAGGGAGGAACAGAGAAGGAAACAACTTGGCTGAGGAGAGAGGAAGTGGCCATGATCCCCTTCATTGGTGGCAGTTGGGGATAATAATATATAAGAGAGACGGTTAAAACACACCATTCCCAGAAGCAAAGCGTGTTTTATTTTGGGCTGAAGTTATCTTGGTTGGCATCTTTCTAACAGACTCTGCCTTGTTATCTCCTTGAATTTGATAATTACTTATCTTGGTCCGTTATGGAAATTTCTTCATTGTAATTTGTTTGGTTTTTTATTTCACCTCTATCTGCTCATTAAGTTTGGACTGTATTGCTTTCTTTTGAAGACTACTAAAACACAGAGCTCACCACATTGCACAATTTCCTAAAGACATTGCATCACCCTCAGAAACTTCAACCAAACTTCTCAGACAACCTAAAGGGCCAGCTATTACCCCTGCATAGCCAGCCCTATGGGAGTCTGACAACAGCCAATAGAATACATGTTCTTGCACAGGAACAGGAAGCTCAAGTTCAAAGCCCAAGAGAAGGTATAAAATCCCTCAATCAATTCCATGTGATCAGCTACCCAGAACCATGTGCTTGGTGGTTCTGTTTCATCAATAAATGGACCAATGGTGAGATTCAAAATTTTTACTACTGGTTCTGCAGGCGTGGCTTGGTGGGTGTGGCAGGGGAAGGATACTGTAAAATCTCCAGTCAGAGGTGGTATTTGCCAGTTCTCCGAACTACTCAAAATTTCTCTACCGGTTCTCCAAAACTGCTTGGAACCTGCTGAATACCATCTCTGAAATGGACCCTTTTTCCAATCAGCCTCCATTTTGTTCCAGTGCCTTTCTCCCAACTTGGAACTGAACCAGATGGATATTTCTTCCCACACTTGGCAACTTTTAAGATGTATGGACTTCAACTCCCAGAATTCCCCAGTCAGTATGGTTGACTGGGGAATTCTTGGAGTTTAAATATAAAAGTACTGCATAAAAGATAAGATAGGTTTGCTGGTGGATGCCACAAACGTTGGCAAAAGGCACAGCTCCATATTAAGGTTTATTATTGTACTGTAATGTAGCTACCCATTACTTTGTATTTTTACAAATAACATGAGGCTAAAGCCCATGTCACACTGCACCAACGGATGCAAAGAGGATGTCCATTTATTTAACTGACTGCTAGGTTGCCTCAAGCACAGTGGCACCTCTGCACAACTTACAAAATAAAAGTAACTAAAGCCCATGTCACACTGCATCAACGGATGCAAAGAGGATGTAAAATGGACAAAAAAGCTTGCCATCCGTTGGAAAATGCGATGCATCCGTTGTGTACTCACTGCGTACGTCTTTCATACGCTCTATCCATGGAACATCCGTCTACTGCTATTTCATCCACTCAAAAGGTTTTGAGCTGCACAAAACTTTTTCAGCGGATGAACTTTCCGCAGCATACGATCTACATCCGCGACACATACGGGCAACAAACGTTCTACGTCCGTTGTCATCCATTACACGTCCTCTGTATCCTCTCGGCATCCTCTGGGCATCCACACAACTCACATCCGCTTCAGAAGAAAGCGGAAAGAGGGAGGAAGCGAAAGGTACGCGGAACGTCCACACAGCATTAGTAGCTCGGACATAGAAAGGATGAAAGCGGATGCAGCTCGGATATAAAGCATTAAAATGGACAAAACGTTCATATATGGGACGTATCTTGGATATTTAGGATGTCTGGAGGATGCCTAGAGTATGTGGAAGGATACCTAGCAGAAAACCAACATTTCCTATAAAAAGTGGGAGGAAATCACCTGGATCTCACTTTCAGTCCAGCAGCCCTGGTGTGCAGACCTCTTCAGCCTTGCTCTTGCTCTTCCACATCATCCATTGATGTCCACCATGGATCATCGCACACTCCTTTTGGTAGCCGCCATCATTCAACACCAGAACCAAGCCCTGTTCAAACTGTTTCACCTTTTCTACGCAAGAAGAAGAAGGAGACGTCCAAGAGGTGTGTGGGTCCGACAATTGATCGGGAGAAGAGTGGAGTTTGGACTGTATGACAAGCTGATGGTGGAGCTGAGGAATGAAGACCCTCGTGCATTCCAGCACTTCATGAGGATGCCACCAGCCATGTTTGACGAAATTGTAGAGAATCTGAGACCCAGGTTGACCAAGCCAAGCACCAACTTCCGTCCCAACCTGGACCCTGGACTGAAGGTGGCACTGACTCTGCGCCACCTGGCCTCTGGGACCACATACAGAAACATGCAGTACACCATCAGCATTGTGGTCAGAGAAGTGGTACAGGCCATCATCGAAGAATACGTGGAGGAGCTCCTCCAGTTTCCCACCACTGAAGAAGGCTGGAGGAAAGTTGCAGAGCAGTGGTATCAGAAGTGGAACTTCCCCCACACCGTTGCCATAGATGGGAAGCACGTGGCCTGCAAAGCTCCAGCCAACTCAGGGTCCTCTTATTACAACTACAAGGGCTTCTTCAGCATCATCCTCTTCGCCATGGTCGATGCTGACTACAAGTTCATGTACATTGATGCTTCAGGCAACGGGTCAGCTTCAGATGCCCAGATATACAACACCAGTGACCTCAAGGATGGGCTGGAACGCAACCTCATCATGGGTTTCCCAGATGCAGACCCCCTACCCAACGACACACAAGATGTGCCCTACTTCATCGTGGGTGATGAGGCCTTCTCCCTCAGAACCTACCTCATGAAGCCCTACACTTCAAGATACCTCACCCGTGAAGAGAGGATCTTCAAGGCTGTCCAGGGCAAGGCGGGTGGTGGAGAACGCCTTTGGCATCCTGGCCAACAGGTTCCAGGTACTTCTCACCACCATGCAGCATCACCCAGGGACTGTGAGGAGCATCGTGGAAGCTTGCTGCATCCTGCACAATCTCATGCACACCCGCTACCCAGTGTTGCAGAACAGGCTTGTGGACCGTCAACAAGGGAATGGGGACATGGAGCCTGATGAATGGAGGCAAGGACAAAACCTGATAGACACTGTGGATGTGCAAGGCCCCAAAAGAGCTTCACGTGAAGGGAACAAGCAGCGCAACCTCCTGAAACACTGTTGCAACTCCCCAGCTGGAGCAGTGGAGTGGCAAGACAGAATGGTAGATGCTTAATGGATGCTTCCTTGAGCCTGTCTGATAACTGATGAGATTATGCCATGTATGTTGAGTGGCCCTACAATGAACAGGGCATTAATAAAGAGTTTTGTTTATGTTGAAATGTGATCAATGATTAAATTGTTATTGATAATAAAAGGCCATATGTGTGGCAGCTGGGAGGGTGGACCATACAGTCCGATTATGCTTGCACTGGAGGTTTATCTATCCCACAACTATCCTTTCCCATCCCACAACTATCCTTACCCATCCCACAGCTATCCTTTCCCATCCCACAGCTATCCTTATCCATCCCACAGCTCTCCTTACCCATCCCACAGCTATCCTTACCCAACCCACAACTATCCTTTCCCATCCCACAACTATCCTTACCCATCCCACAACTATCCTTACCCATCCCACAAGCATTCAAAGACTTAACCCTTTTTTCAAAGTTTTCCCCAACAGTTTATTAAGTAAAAAAAATGAACCAAGTGTGTGAAGCAAAGATAACCTTTATTAATGACAAACTGAGTGACTTTATTAAAAAGCAAAATGACCCAAGTAAAGTGTCTTAAGCAAAGATAAAGTGAACAGGTAACAACTCAGTCTCTGGCACTCTTCTCAGTCCCTCTGAGGTGTGCCCATGGTCTCAGATGTAAAGGGGCCAGGGACTGTGGAGGTGGCTGTTGCTGGAGTGCTGGTCTGAGGCGCCATTGGGGTACCTGGCCCCGAGAGTACAACAAGAGATGGTGTGTGCAGGAAGCTCTCAGAGAGCTGACTCAGTCCCGTGAGGTTGAAAGGCCCTTCATCAAGTACCTGGGGTATGAGGCCCAAGACTGATGACAGATGTTCTGAGGAAGGGCTTGGCTGTGGGGTGGAGGAAGGAGGAGTGTAGTGGGGCTGTCTGGTCTGCAACTGAGTCAGGTGAGGCGTCTGTGGAGTCTGTGGCATCCGAGGAACCTGGGCCTGGACTGGGAAGGGCTGCCTCTGCTGTGGGAAGTCCTGGTAGTGGTAGGCTTGGTAGGCGAGGGGCTGTTGAAAGCTGTGGAAGGGCTGTGACATCACCTGGGGTGGAGGAGCAGACCTGGAGTGGGTAGGAGCAGGTTCAGCTGGGCCTGGAGGGTGGTGCAGAAGAGCTGTGATCCTCTCCTTCATCACCTGGTACTGGGCCTCGGGCATGTCCATGAGGGTCTGGCTCACGTAGGTGATGAAGGGCTTGCGGTTCGAGGATGGTATGTCGAAGTGCACCAGCTGGGAGAGGAGATCTGTGCTGGCTTTGAGTGTGTCCCTGATCTCCAAGAGGACAGTGTGGCTCTGTCCCTCCGGTCTGCCTCTCTGCCTGCTTTCTTTGGAGGTGGAGCTGGGGGTGGGTGTGGGTTGGTCTCTGGCTGCTGCTTCTTCTTGCTCCATTTGTGACAGGGGATCCTCCACGTCCTCTGGCATGGGAAGATCTGCCTGGACAAGGTAGCTGTCTCCTGGCTGGAAGAGGAGTGGCTCTCTGTGGGCTGTCTGAGGGAGAGGGTTGACAGAGGGGCTGCTCCTCGGTGGCAGATCTCACCCTCCAGGAAGCTGCACCTGGCCATGACATAGGTCTCCCGGTCAGTGAGCTTGACAGCGGCCTGCCTGGATTTCTTCAGGTGCAGCTTGCCATACGAGGTGTGCATGTGCTTCCACCATCCAAGGAGTGTAGCCCAGGCTCTCCACCTTCTCTCTCTACGGTGCCTGCTTCCGCTTGGTGTTGCAATAGAGCCTGTGCCCCTTCTTCCACAGGTACTCGTTCTCCCTCAGCCATTCCAGCACCTCCTCCTCATGGTCTTCGGAAATGGAGTACTGTTTCCTCTCTCCCTTCTCCTTGCCTTGCCTCTTCCTCCCTCTGGCAGGGGCTTCAGGGCCTTCAGCAGCAGGGCTTTGAGGGCCTTGGGGCTGGTCCACCACAGCAGCAGCAGCAGGAGAAGCAGCAGCAGCACCAGCAGAAGCACCAGCAGCAGCAACACCAGGAGCACCAGCAGCAGCAGCAGGAGCACCAGCAGCTTCAGAGTCAGCGCCAGGGGGTGGGATGGTTGTTCTGTCCTTCTTGCCAGGGCTGGCAGGAGTAGGCACAGGCTTTCTCTTCTTCCCTGACTGACGAACCATGATGTTATTCGAAGATGTCTGTGGCAGCACGTCTTTCCTCTGAATGCTGACTGCTTGCGAGCTGCATCCTTTTATATCCACGGAGCTTATGCAATTCATCCTCCCCGCATGCGCAGTGAACGCTTTGCATCCGCTAGGCATCCGCTAGGCATCTGCTTTGTATCTGCGTCATCCGCTACACATCTCCTTCCTCTACGCGTCCCCTTCGCTATTCTCCCCCGGAAGCCCTGCGGATATGTCATCCGCTTCCATCCGCTAGGCTTCCGTTGAGCATCCGCTTAACATCCCCGCTACATCCTCCCCACGTCCGTTCCTTTCCGTTGTTTTCCGTTCTGTTTATGCAAATTTGGGGCACTTTTGAGAGCGGATAACAACGGATGGAGCCACCCCTGAAATTTTGCTCATCCGCTGTGTCCTTTTTGCATACGTTTTGCATCCGTCAGCCAGTGTGACCTAGCCTTAAAATGTTGGGAGGAAAAATAAAAGAATACCAGTAACAAAAGTGGAAGGGACCTTGGATGCCTTCTAGACCAGTGGTTGGCAACTGGTGGGCCATGATAAAATTTTGGTGGGCCGCAGAGAAATCTTATCCCCAGAGCACACACCCCCAAAGCAATTAATCCAGGCTGCGCAAACACAAAGGCTGCACCACACATATGGCCTGCAGGAACCCTCCCTGCCCACTTACTCCTTACCCAGCAAACTTGCCTGCTAAATTGCTATTTTTCCTTTTTCTGATCATCATCTGTTTTGCTGTGCCGGGAGATTTAGATTAGCGAGGAAGTAGGAAATGGTTGGATTTAGATCTTCGGCCATGCAGACTCACGGCAAGCAAATTTGAGAGACTGAGCTAGCCCATGGCAGATAGATAGATCTTTGAATGATTCTGTGAGCAACTCAATCTGCCTGCCTGCTTTGCCTCATGTTGGGTAAAAGTTGCTCTTTTTTAAAATAACAAATTCATTATTTACATGGTGTGTTGTGAGTTAATTTTGTGAGTTTGCTTGCAAGCAAATTTTATTTGACAGACTGAGCTAGCCAATGGCAGATAGATTTCTGAATGAATCTGTGATTCTATGAGTAACTCAATCTGCCTGCCTGCTTTGCCTGATTTTGGGTAAAAGTTGCTCTTTTTATCAGAAAAAAATCTATATTTTTATAAATATTTATAATATTTACACACAAGCCATGCCCAGCCAGTCACATGACCACTGAACCACATCCACAAATAAGCACACACCTACAGAACTGGTTGCTGGATGATGATGTAATGAAAGGGCTTTGGGCAATTCCGATTATAGCTCTACCTGGAGTAGATCTTTGTTATGTAAAATAGACTGGCCCAGGCCAAAGTAATGGTCTGTTAGCAAAGGTCAGAGGCTTGAGTTTCTGCCTCTGAGTTTCTACTTTTCTTTTTAGGGAAAATATTCTGTCTTTTTAGTATATCCAAAAATATTTCATTTCCCTAGGAGAGGGGTGGGTTTTAATTTCCAACGCCCCAAAGCCAACGGAATCTCACCATAGCGGTGATGGGTGCGAACGATATAAGCCTATCAACGCTGGCCAGCACGACTCTGGCCTGGAAAAAGAGACCTACTCCAGTTCGTGCTGGGAATGATCAGAGGAAAAAGGAGGAGCTGGACGCAATAAAGGATGATACCGGGATGGCGATCCAGAGTGACCGAGGGTGGGACACGACTGAATGGCTGACCACGACGAGGTTCTGGGTTCATATTCTGAAAATATTGTTTGTTTTAATTAACATTTGGGATCTGGGCTTCAACCAATGAAAACAAGCCAAACTGAGTTTGCACCGAAGAATACACCCCTTCCAGAGTGCGGAAAACAAGACAGTAATCCGATGCATTTCCCATGATTCCTCGGGAATGTAAAGGCGCTGCTCCTTTAAGGCGAGGCAGCGTTTCAGTCGTCCAGACAAAAGCCTTCGGAGAGGGCTTCCCCCCTCCCCCCTCCTCTCGCTAGTTCCCGGACGAAGCGATAAGCCCCGATTGGCCGAGGAAGGCGGGACAGAATAACGGCGATCAAAAATGGCGGCGGGACGGCCGCGCTCCTTTCTTGCGCTTACATAACGCGACCTTTCTATTTTCTTACCCGCGAGCGCGGCGCAACCTAACCTTTTTAAAAAAAAAAAAAAAAATCGCTTGTTTGAGAGTCGCCCTCGCTAGCCAGTAAAATTGTGCGATGTTCAACAATCAACCAATCAAGACACGCGGGAAGAGACGGGGACCGAAAAAAAGTGGGCAGCGTTAAAAAAGAAACATACATACATCGGAGGTGTGTGTGTGTGGGGGGAGTTGGTTTGCGCGCGCATAGAGAGCGTGAAGAAGGGAGGGGGCGAGCGAAAGAGGCTTTGAGGGTCTGCCGGCTTCGCCCTCCCGCGCTCCTGCGAGGAAGCAAGGAGGGGATTCTCCCGCCATTTTTCCAGCGCTGCTCCTGTGGACCGACTTTTTCCTCGTCTTCGGTGATGGCGCCGCTGCTGGGCCGCAAGCCTTTTCCTCTTGCTAAGCCGCTGCCGCCGGGGGAGCCGCCGGGAGAGCGCTTCGTCATTGCCCACACGCAGGAGGCCTTCCGCTCCAGCGAGTATCCAATTTGGACGGTGGCGAGAACTGTGCGCGCGCGGCGGAGGGGAGGGAGGGGGGACTTTTGTTTTTCAGTCACGGCTCCGTGTGAGGGGGGTTGGGAATGGGTGGGGGGTGGGAGGCAGCGCAGGAGTTGCTCTCTTTTCTTCTCTTGTCCTGCCGACTGAAGTCGGATCGGAAACGTCGTTCGGCAGAAGGCCTTCGTTTGTTTTCTTGACTCCCCGGTCTCTTTGTTCCCTTTTTGTCGTTGTTTTCCCCTCCCCCTCCCCTCGGCATCTTTTTTTCTTCTCGGACGCAAGATGGAGCAGGGCAAGACGACTTCGCTCCCTCTGCAGAGAGTGCAGCGGGGCCAACAGAGGAGTTATCTGTGGATGTCAGGAACTGTCGGATTGGGAAGAAAGAGGGGGAGGGGAAATCTTTCTTTTTTTTTTTACATTTTTTGGTCTGAAAAGGTGCTAAATTATTCTCATTAGCTGCGTAAGTTTGGACTGGATGCTTGCCTGTTGGGAAGCTGTTAACTTCGAAGGCAGAGAGAAGATTTTCACTTTCTGGTGAAGCTTGTAGTCTCTGGAG
This sequence comes from Laticauda colubrina, assembly GCA_015471245.1. NCBI lineage: Eukaryota > Metazoa > Chordata > Lepidosauria > Squamata > Elapidae > Laticauda > Laticauda colubrina. The sequence goes on along the minus strand of BLBF01000036.1, from coordinate 8,949,193 downwards.
GCATTGGGCTGGCCCGGGAGCAATTAGGTAGGCCTCTAACAGCAGGGCAAGACTGTTTTGTAGACGGGCCTCTTAATGGCTGCTAATAGTAGAATGTTACACTGCACAGGATTTGTCTCTGAATCATAGGAGTAAAAGGATCAAGTCAGCAAAGGTTCAGCACCATGGCACCTCTTATGACTTTCTAGTGTGCTTTACACTAAATTGATCCACTGGCTCAAGTAGGACAGAAACTTTTGCTATAGTATACAGGTAGCCCTCGACTTACAACAGTTTGTTTAGTGACTGTTCAAAGTGACAGTGGCACTGGAAAAAGTGACTTATGACCGCTTTTCACGCTTATGACTATTGCAGCATCTCCATGATCATGGGATCAGAATTCAGATGCTTGGCAACTGGTTCATATTTATGACCATTGCTGGTCACATGATCACTTTTTGCTACCTTCCGACAAGTAAAGTCAATGGGGAAGCCAGATTCACTTTACAACCAGGTTGTTAACTTACCAACTGCAGTTATTCACTTCACAACTGAGGCAAGAAAGGTCATAAAATTGGGCGAAACTCACTTAACAAATGTCTAATAAATGTCAATTATGGTCATAAGTCAAGGACTTCCTGTATTTCTAACTTGTCTTACTTGAGGGCTTACCAGAAAGCTATCCATAATTAAAACCTAGAATTTGTTTGATTGAAAGACACTTCAGTAATGACTATAGTGCTTGTTAATATTTTGTATGAGTTACATGCATAAATTAACATACCATCACAGCAGGCATTGATGTCCCTGTCTTTGATGGCTCTGCACAGCAACTTTATCCGAATGATAAAATAGCTCCTCTTGCATCCAATTTCCAGAGGTTTGCATATCTATAGTTTAGGAGTTCTGGATGATAAGGGAAGGTTAGTACTGCTTTCATATTCCTTGTTCACTGTAGCATGTGATTTCAAGGTTAAATGGAAGTTTGTTTGCAATTAAATGAAGTGATACTATGGTATGTTTCATAAGCAGTTGTTATATATGGCCACTTCAGCTGTCAGTATAATCTTGCCGTATTTTCTGATGCCTAAGGAAGACCTGTCTTGTTGATGTTCCAATATATTTTTCAACCCTGTATTTACAAGAACCTGGCTGAAGGAGAATGAGGAAGCCAAGAGCTGGGCTTTACATAGTGCAGTTTACAAAGTTTGTAAAAAGTTTGTTTATAGTGTTTGTTTACAGAATCTTGATTTGTCTGATGAATAAGTACAGCTTTTATTGCATAGTTTTCCCATTTCTAACAGGCTTTTTGCAATGGCTGTTTTAAAATAGATTTATCCTGAATATCTAAGACTTACTGGTTAGACAGTTTACACACCATATAGCAACTTTTCTGGAATAAAAATTGATTAGCAAGCATTTTAATATTGTGTTTAATATTCTGTGATTCGGGATGTTAGTACTTTTGGTATTTACCTCATTTTGTATGTGGTAGACTGAAGATGTTCATGGTCTGTAAGCAAGTGACATAATCAGGGAGGTGGGCAGCATTTGAAATATCTTTTATTAGGTCTAGTGGATACCAGTTTCTTTCCTTATATAATTTATCTGAGACTGCTTTATTTTCAGGATAGACTGCTGGTAATTTCTTTGCAATAAATTTATATTTTATCTTTTAAAAACCTCAAGGAGCTAGTTTTTGTGTAGGCCGAAGCAATTACATTTAGCCTCCTTAAAGGGCAATGCTTTGTTTTTCCCTTCAGCGTTTCTTCTTTGTTTTGTACCCAAGAGAGCCTCTTCCTCTTAACAAAACCTTTTCTCCCTCTACCCCATCTGTCAGAACAGCCTTGGCTCATTTCTGATCACCAGGCATTTTTGGAAGAATCTACTTTTAATATTGTGATAGATATTTTACCTTTAGAGATTCAGTGGTAGAAAAAATGGACTCACATAATTTATTGGATTTTCTGTTTGTAATCTAGTTAATATTAATAGATATAGTATGATATTGGAAACAGTACAGATACTACTCTGAAATACTGGTATGTTTAAATTCTACATCCCTGAAAAAGGCAGAAAGTAAGCTTGGGAATAAGAGAAACCTTTTGACATTTTGCTTAATTTTGAGTTCACAATTTACCACAACCAGTTTTGGATAATTATGTCCTCAATTGCAACTGTCCAAAATTTAGTTACCATTAGGTGTCAGGATTTACTCCTGATGACTAAATGACAGTATTTAGTCATTTGGAAATTCCATTGCAATCATGTTAACTGTCAGCAGTCTTTGTCATTAAACACTTACTGTGATAGAAAAGTGTACTTGATGTTGATAAAACTCAGTTATACAACTCTGCCTCAGGCCAACAAAGCAGTGCTATTATCTTTTCTTGGCATCTGGAGGTTGTTGCACTATCCCCTGTAGATACCAGTGCACAAATAATGTTCTCCTTGACTTGAAGCTCTAGTTTGAAGAGCAGGTAGCAATAGCACTTAGAGTTATATACAGTTTCTCAGTGCTGTACAGCTGTCTAAACAGTAGTAGCCAAAGGCAGGAGTGGCTTTTCAACATTGGTATATTAGGAAAAAGTGATATCCTTTTTTTGATTGGAAGACACTGTTCATGGTCAGTCATGTCTTGGTCACTCCCAAATGGATTATTGCAACAGAATATATGGAGCTGCCTTTGAAGAGTATTCAAAAGCATCAGGTAGTCAAATGCAGAGGTATGCGCAGCTGTGGGCACACCTCAGTACACCTGTATTACTTCCAGTACTGATAGTTAGCTATCACAGGGCTGGGTTATTTGTAAGACTGTCTCTGTACCGGTGTCAAGAAAATTCAGAAGTCTAATAATCAAAAGTTGATTGACGATTGATGTTTTGCAGATAAGTGGAGAGTATTTTTGCTGTATTGGCATAAATAGTCTTTATGAAACCATAGTAAAAGACAGATTCTATCTAAAATCTTTTTTTGAATCTCCACACTCTTGGTGTGGAACAGTGCATAACTCGGAACATGGTTGAAGGATATGAGACAGAAGAGTGATGAGTGTGGTGTTAATTTGATACCTATATAGCATAGATATTTTTTAGAAAGAGATTATGTATTGTGTATTAAGATTTTCCATTTTCAAATTGAAGATGATAGTTTTTTGTAATGGCCAAGTTGGAATTGCTATGGCTTCTACTGTTTAATTTTAAAGTATAGTTGGAAATATCTATTAAAATATGGTTTCAGTTTTGTTCAATGGTCAACAACCATTTAAATACCTTTATGATTTAAATGACCAGATACATTAAAATCTATGAAGAAAATAAATAATTAAAAGACAACATTCTTTGGTGTGAACTGGATGTGAAGCAACCTGCTAACTGGCTGCATATTTCTCCCATTTTCTTCTGCATATCAATGTTGATTCCTGGGAATTGCTTGGATTAACCTCTATAGTTCTCTTGGCAAGATTTGGGAAGTGGTTTGCTAGCTATTGCCCGCTTCCTGAGGCTGACAGAGAGTGACTGGCCCAAGATCACCCAATTGGCTTTGTACCTAAGGTTGGAACTAGACACAGTCCTCCAGTTTTTAGTCCAATGCCTAAACCAATGCATTCTCAATTATATATTATTTATTGTTCCCAAATCATATTGCCAATGGGTAAGTGTACTTTACCTAGGCGACTTTAACATTTTCTGTAATGCAGGGAGGAGATGAGGCAAAAATTGCTTTTCTCTGTCATATCATTATGCTACTACTGAACAAAGAGTAGCTGTTTGCAACTGATAATGTGGTTCCATTTTCTGAAAATGGAATTTAAAAGATTCTTTGACGATGATATCTGATTTGGGGTAGTGTTTATTGTTGCATGAACTGAGTTTTAAAATGTACTAGAAAATATTAGTAAGTAAATACATATTAAAATATACAGTTTATGCTACTAAAACTGTTTTCTCATGACAATGAAATCCTGCTTTCATAAATCTGAATATGAATAACATGAACGATACCAGTGGTCCCCAACCTTTTTTGTACCAGGGACCAGTTTCACGCAGAAACACTTTTTTGCGGACTGACAAAATCAATTCTTCCCCAATAGTAAAGGGCTTCTTAGCTTTAGCAATGCGGTCCGCGAAGTTAGGCGCGGAAGTTAGCGCGGAAGTTAGGCAAGGGCGGAAGTGGTTGTCTTTCAAAATAAGACACCCGGAAGCAAAAATATATTTTTATATATATTTTAATCACGATTATTCTTTCTTTGTGGCCTGGTACAAAATGATCCACGGACCGGTACCGGTCCAGGACCCGGTGGTTGGGGACCCCTGAACTATACTATCCGTGAAGCCCCTTTTACATTATGAAACAAAAAATAGTACTAAGGGGAAAATTGCATGACATCCAATCCAAGGATTATAGTTAAATTATTCAGATGTTAAAATATTAATAATGATAAAACCTTGATTTAGTCACTATTTATCACAATGTGTCAAATGAGTCTATGTGTAAGCGACAAAAAATGCTGATTTAATCCTAATATTTTTAAAACTAAGTGCACCTTGTTTTCCTGAGCTGTTGCTCTTTCAGAGAGTATGAAGCACGGCTAGAGAAATATAATCAACGAATATGGACCTGCAAAAGTACCGGGAGTAGTCAACTGACACACAAAGAAGCCTGGGAAGAGGAACAGGAAGTTGCTGAGCTGTAAGTAGCAGTACAAATGCTTTTGCTTTTAGAAACAGAACCTAAAGAATTTGAGGGGGGGAGATATTTGATTTTGACAAATAGTGATCTTCCTGTGAAAATACTTGGAATGAGTCATGTCTCAAGAAAAGAGAAAGCTTTTCTTCAGCCACATAAGCAAGGATATCTAAACTCTAAAGAAAATTTTTCTGATTAGGTATTGCCTGACTCTCTGTGATATTTTTTTCCCTCATACATTTTGTATATTGCAGTTATCACTGGCCTTTCTCAAAAAAACACCTCTGGTCAAATTAAATAGCATAATTGAAAACAAATATAGATGTGCTGCATAAAAATGCAGAGTATAATCCATTATATGTACAAAATCCAAAAACTTTCTGGCAGTGAATCATGCATTCATGCTAACCGGAGCATTTTTAGTATGCTACAGTTGTATATTTGCTTAAGGCATTTTTCCATTGAGAATCAAGCAAAAATTATTAGTGTGCTTTGATGACATGTTGAATATAAATCATATTGCTGGTATGTAGTAGGAATGTTGCCCTCCTCAAAAATTATGTAGAGAAAAATCAAATATGGGATGGCCTTATTATCTGTAATTTCACATATTTGCAGTTGTAAAGACAGACCAGAAATTTAATACAGAAGTAATTCAAAGTGGTGAAGATATCTTATACTTCTTCTCCTATTTCCCCTAAAATCTTGTGAGATGATTGTGTTGAGGGAAAGTGACTGACCTAAAATGACCCAGTTGATTTCATGTCTAACTAGAACTTAAAATGTTCTTGGTTTCTAATCTAATGCCTTAACCACTAGATCAAATTTGCTCTCCTTGATGGTAAACATATTTTGTTACACAATTTTGATCTGTCTATCATTTTGCCAATGTGTAGAAATATCCTCCCAATTTTCCAACAGTCTGCAATGTCCTATCCTTACATAGTCAGTGCAGAGGGTCATGCTTGCTTAAAACTAAAGGGGGATTAAGGTAAGACTATTGTTACAATCGTATTGGTAGGCAAGTCATGGTGGCAGTTTCTGTGAATTGTCTCTTGAATGTAGTAATTTCTCTGGTTGAAGTTGATTCTTTAAGTTGCTATTTTATCATAATTATGCTATATCATTTTCTTTTTATCTTTTCAGTTTGAAAGAGGAATTTCCAGTCTGGTATGAAAAACTTGTTCTGGAAATGGTTCACCATAATACAATCTCTTTAGAAAAACTGGTGGACACTTCCTGGCTGGAGATTATGACAAAATTTGCTGTTGATGAAGAGTGTGATTTTGAGGTAAGGACCCGGTAAAATTCATCTCTCAGAAACAGTTATGAAAATGATGCTACATCAGAAATGTGATAGTTGCTCTATCTATTATTATTATTATTGTTATTGTTATCTACTATTGCCCTAAATTGGCTGATTTCCATTTTAGACATGACGGTCTTCTTTTTGTAAAAAAAAATAAAAATGGAGGGTATGGTGAAGTCCTGATGGGATAAACATTAGATGAACCTGTGACCAATCTTGCTCTAGAACGCTAAGCATCCTTTTGTGGCCTGTAGAGTCTCTTAGAATCCTGAAGCAAACATTTTGGCACACTTAACAGGCAGTGCATTTAAGGATTAAAATGGATGCCTTAAGTTTACAAATGTTTAATCCCCTTAAAATTGCCAATTTCTTCCAATTTGTGGTTATTTTTATCATTTTTCAGGACGAGTTAAGATTAGGCATTGGTTTTATAGCTTTTTCCAGCTTCACAATCATTTTAGGAGACACATAATGAAGAAAAGATGTTTTACTTCATAAATCTGTATTGTTATAGACAGGCTGCATTGGTGACTATTGAAAATTCATCAGATTGATATCTGATTTTCATTGGACTCTCCTAGAAATTCATTTCCCCCCAATAAAGATGGTTAACACTGACTCAGTGTGGAGACATGATCTGGTGCACTGTTTTGTGTATTGCTTACCCAGAATTTCTATGAAATCTATGAATATAACTTAGACGAAACTGAATACATTGAAAATCAACTACTTAAGAGTTAGGGTTAGTTCAAAGGGTTTCTTTTATATAACCAATCACATCGCCTAAGGTCTGTAAGTCCCAAAGTGCAGCTGTGTCTTAAGCAACAAGCTTGGTGTTGCTAAAGATAATCTACCTTCAGACATGACACTCCCACCTCTCAGTAATCATTTCACAAATTATTACTAAATGTGGGAAATAATTTTCTGCCTTGTTCTAATTTGTTCTTTTTTTCAGGTTGGAAAAGAGAAAGCACTACGTGTCAAGGTTGTAAAAATACATCCATTGGAGAAAGTAGCAGAAGAGGAGGCTACTGAGAAGAAAACAGATGCAGCCTGTGACTCCCCATCCAGTGACAAAGAGAATACCAGCCAGGTTGTACAGGAAAATCAAAAGGAGCCAGCACTGAAAGAAGATGATGGCAGAAGAGAGAGTCTAAGTAAGTAAGCCATGGACTGAAGTGAAAGGAACCAGATTTACTTCTTATTTAGGAGTAAAATGCAAAATTGCATCTATGGCCAATAGATGACTGCTAAAAGCAGTCTTGATCTGGAGAGAATTACTGTTGCCAAAATATATGTGTTTGCTGCCTTGAGTTACTTATAAAGTAATAACAGGGTAAAACTCTGATAAATAAATAATTTTAAGGTGTGCTGATCCAGCAGCATTATATATGTTACTACCGTATATACTCGCATATAAGCCGACTTTAGAACGCTTTTTTTTTTTTTTTTCAAAATTTGGGGGTCGGCTTATATGCGCATAAATCTGATTTCTGACACAAATGACATGACGATATGACACCACTTCTCAGATCACGCAATATCGATATTACCATACAGCGATATATACATACAGCACATTTCTTTTTACTCTGGGTGCCTCCATTTTTCTTTTTCTACCACCGGATATAACACGCTCTGATTGGTTAGTCATTCACGTGACCGCTTTAGTGTTTGCGATCATCACATGCAACTTTGTGTCCAGTTTCTCTGCATTTAGTAAAGTTCCGTAGTGAAATTCATTAAAATATACCCATGTCTGATGTTAAAAGAAAAAGAATGTCTTATGCTGCTTCTTTAAACTAAAAGTAGTGAAGGCTGCAACACACCATGGTATTTGGGGGTCAGCTTATATGCGAGTTTTTGCAAAATTCCTCATTTTGGGGCAGTTTTTTAAGGGTCGGCTTATATGTGAGATCGGCTTATATGCGAGTATATACGGTACTTGCTATTAAGCATGTACTTTTTATGATCACATGTGTTTATGATAAGCTGTAACTTTATCTGTTTAGAATTATGCATGAAACAGAAAAAGTGCTTGGTTTGAATTCTGAACATAAAAGGCAATTTTCTATCCAGCATGTTGTCTGAACACACAGCTGCCTGTGTGTCAGTAAAATAAGATTTGAAATGTTTGTCCTGTTGAAAAGATTTTTAAACGTACAGTATCTCAAAGTTCAGTGTCAATATCACTCAAGAGCATACACAGGATACACTTTCACACTACAGTTTAATGATATTACGCAGAGTTCTCCAACCTTTCTGGCTTTGTGGACCAGGGGCTGTGGAGAGATGGTTTTGTGTGGGCGGCTGGAAAGCGAGCTCAGCTCCATTTGCATGAGCGGCGTGCATGCGTACCTGCCGCTCACGTAAATGGAGTGTGGGCATGTGGGATCGCCCTCTGGTCATGCAAGTGAGGATGTGGGCGTGCTTGCCCGCCATTTCAGCAGCCCGGTTGCAAACTGATCATGGCCCACTAGTGGGCACAGCCCACAGATCGGGGTCCCCTGATCTAACATATTAATAATCTTTACATTTATAGCAGCATTAGTGAAAGTATTTTCTGAAACAGTAGTGCAGGCACACCTATAAAGCTATTAAAGCACAGAACTAATGTTTTTGCTTTCTTATTGGGCAGGTGACAGGGCACGCAGATCTCCTCGAAAGCTTCCCACGTCTCTGAAAAAAGAAGAAAGGAAATGGGTTCCTCCAAAATTCTTACCACATAAATATGATGTGAAGTTGCAGAATGAAGACAAGGTGAGTAGATTGTTAGGTTTGCCGGTTAGCCAATCCTGTCTTTATAATTTAAGAAGCAGTTAACATAACTGTCCTAAACTATATTAAATATAGTTTAAATATAATTAAATATAGTTTTGTGTGTGCATACACATACACATCCACATAGTTAGCATACCTATATGCATATAAATTTTCAGTGACTTTTTGAGGTCTGCTCTAAACTACTACTAATTTATTGTTTCTGTACTATCAGTTAAAAACCCTGTCTGAAACACTTATTTTTATCTTTCAAGATCATTAACAATGTGCCAGCAGACAGCTTGATTCGAACAGAACGGCCACCAAACAAAGAGATTCTGCGATATTTCATTCGTCATAATGCACTTCGCGCTGGAACAGGAGAGAATGCTCCCTGGGTAGTTGAAGATGAGTTGGTGAAGAAGTATTCCCTTCCCAGCAAGTTCAGTGACTTCTTGCTTGACCCACATAAAGTGAGAAATAAGGCAAGATCTATCTGAGTTGTGTGATGATAAAAATAGGAGTCATTTTCACATGGATATTTATTCTTAGGTCAGTGTTATGCCAGAATTTGTTAGGATGCAGGGTTGGGCACTTGTCCATTGTCTCATGACTCCTATACAGATACAGCAGTCCTCAACAATCTCAATTGGGGCAGAATTTCCATTGCTAAGCAATGCAATCATTAAATGAATATATGACCTTTTTACTGGGATCATTAAATGAATCTGGCCTCCCTCATTCACTTTGTGTTTGTTGGAGGCTTCCTGGGAAAGTTGCAAATAGTGATCATGTGACTCTAGAATGCTGCAACTGTTGTAAGTACAAGTTGGTTGTCAAATGCCTGATAGTTGTAAGCGTAGGACTGGTTGAAAGTCACTTTTTTCATCACTGTTGTAACTTTGAACAGTCATTAAATGAATGGTTGTAAGTTGAGGACTACCTGTATATCCAACAATGAAACAGAGAAAACAAAGTTAATTTTGTTCAAGAAAGCTTAAATTCAACATACAGGTGGAAAGCAAAGTTTCAGTTATTGTGTTGAGCTTATATTTTGAAAATTCATATCTGTCTGACATTGATTTTAATCTTCAAACCATTATTAAATATCCCAGTTTTCTGAACCACAAACCAAAGCAGGGGAAAGAAAAAAAAATAAAGGAACAGCAAGCACCATTCACATTTATTGCCATCCATCACCTTTAGCTGACAGAAATTCCTTCCATCCTTGACTTCATGTTGAATGTTAGGATATGTTTCAGAATAACGTATGTAGTAGGTAACAGTTACCCTTTTTTCTTTTTAAGAATATGAAGTCTTGATGAGTTCTAAGAATTAAAAATACTGTTGGTACTTGATGTAATATTTTGAGATATGTGTATTCCCACATAATTTTGAAGTAAAAGTTTTAAGGCAGGAAGTTAGGGAGCCTGAGTATATTATATCTAATGAGCTCCATGTTTGAAGTTCTTGTATATTCTTGCAACAGAGAAATCAAGTTCATCATTCAGAAATCTTGATTTTCTTCTTTCTATAGAGATGCGCCCTTAATGACGTTCTGATTCAATAGCAAATTCTGTCTGAATTTTGTAGCATCCCACAAGTCTTGAGCAGCTACTGCTTGGATGTTTTGTTGCAGAATGGACCGTTCTCTTTTAATGTTAAAAATACGTGGGAGGCCCGACTTCAGGAAAGATCAAAGGGTCCTTCCATTCATTCTCATCATCTTTGGGAGCTTTCCCCCCCAACTGACATCAAATACTTTACAGCTAATAAACATGCTTAGTCCTCAATTGATATTTCTGTTTGGCTCTTGGGAAGCTGGATTTGATATTTGGCCCTCTCAATATTTTATCAAAGACAGCAGCATTGTTGGGTAGCTTTAGATTATAGACATTTCTGAAAATGTCATTTAACATTCATATTTAATTTTTTGTAAGAATAGAGACTAGGATGTATGAACATTTCAAAGGACTTTTGATAAAACATTTCAAAGGGCCTTAAATCTGAAACAATTGGAACACTACTAGATTTCTTTGCTATTGAATGTTTATCGAGAAGTTAAATGGTATAGTTAGTTAAGAGCTCTCTCTTTATTTTGTATTTGGCTTATGCACATTTGGGGTAGATTCTCCCTAATGCTAGCAAAATCCATGTTACATTTTACATGCAGATAATTTACATTTTACATTGCTTTGATTCCAGTATTTGACTCTCAATCCTTCAACCAAGAGAAAGAGTACTTCATCACCTGATAGGAAACCTAAGAAGCCCAAATCAGATAGTTCTTCCACAGGACAGGGACTGAATCCTTCACTTTGGTGCAGTGTGCATTTAAATAAATCAATTGTGGACTGCCCGCTAAAATTTAAGAACTTCAAAACCCCCAAATTGTCTACAGAAGAACTGGAGGAGATGATGAATATTATGGCACCTGGAAAACTTGGCACTTTCAATAAGAAGAAGCTTGGGAAATCATTGGATCCCAAACAGAAGAATAAAAAGGTGCTGAATGGGCAGAAATCTGGGAAATCTAGATCTCCCAAAAAAGATTCCAAGATGAAAATGAAACAGATGACACTTCTAGACATGACAAAAGGAACTTCTAAAGTCCCAAGAGCACCAAGAAGTTCAGCTGGAAGTCCCAGGTCTTCCAATAAACCTCCGAAACATCTTCCACCTGCTGCACTTCACCTCATTGCTTATTATAGAGAGAACAAAGACCGTGAGGACAAGAAGAGTGCCCTTTCCTGCATAATTTCTAAAACTGCTCGGCTGCTGTCCAGTGAGGATCGTGCTCGTCTTCCTGAGGAGCTGCGAGGCATAGTGCAAAAGCGTTATGAACTGCTAGAACACCGGAAAAACTGGGCTTCCATGACAGAGGATCAGCGCAAAGAATACATGAAGAAGAAACGTGAGAAGCTGAAAGAGAAGTTAAAGGAGAAAGCCAAAGAGCGTCGGGAAAAGGAAATGATGGAAAGACTAGAGAAGCAGAAGCGATATGAGGACCAGGATATCAAAGGCAACAACTTGCCTACTTTTAAGCTGGTGGATACTCCAGAAGGACTCCCTAATACCCTCTTTGGGGATGTGGCTATGGTTGTGGAGTTTCTGAGTTGTTACTCAGGGCTACTGCTTCCAGATGCTCAGTATCCGATCACTGCCGTTTCTCTTATGGATGCTCTTTGTGCTGAAAAAGGGGGTTTTCTGTACTTGAACAGAATTTTGGTCATTCTTCTCCAGACTTTGCTGCAAGATGAGATTGCGGAAGACTACTTGGAGCTGGGGATGAAACTGTCTGAGATTCCCCTTACTTTACACTCTGTTTCTGAATTAGTACGCCTTTGTCTGCGCAAGTCAGATATACAGGAGGAAAGCGAAGCTTCGGAGAATGCAGAAGAGAACAAAGACTTGGCAGCTTTTGAAGACAATGAAGTACAGGATGAATTCCTGGAGAAATTGGAGGTAACGGAGTTCTTTGAGCTGACCCCCGAGGAGAAACTGCAAATCCTCACAGCTCTTTGCCATCGGATTTTGATGACCTATTCAGTGCAGGATCACGTGGAAGCAAAGCAGCAGATGTCAGCTGAATTGTGGAAGGAACGGCTGGCAATGCTGAAAGAGGAGAATGATAAGAAGAGGGCAGAAAAGCAAAAACGGAAAGAGATGGTGGCCAAGAACAAAGAGAATGGCAAAGAGGAAAATGGTTTGGGGAAGAAGAAAGGGGAACCAGAGAAAACAGTCAAATCAGAGCAATGTATGGATATAGAAGCAGAAGATATGATAAGCACAGTCAAAAGCAGGAGGCTAATGGCAATTCAAGCTAAGAAAGAAAAAGAGCAGCAGGAAACGGAAATGCGAGGTAATTAAAAGAGTAGCTTTTTTGTTGTGGCAGGATTTAAAGTTTCCATTGGACTACTAACAACTATAAATGCCAGGCAAAGGATTCTAATCTCCAATCTGCTGTAGAGAAAGGATGTTTGCTAACAGATAAACATATCTGTTTTTATGTTTATGCATACCTGTACTAAATTTGATAGAGGAACAGGAAGATCTGAATTATTTATTCAGATATTCATCTAAGTCTAAAGCTATCTGGGCCAAGAATAACATACAGTTAACAATTAGTTTGGATATCAATGTTACGGGGCTATCAATCCATTTCAATTCAGAAGGGTAGTCTCAATGCCATGTCTCTGAAAATATTGAAGGAATGGAATATTATGTAGTCTGATGCTATCTTTTGCCAATTTCTTTAGCAGTTACTAAATTCAAATCCTGAGCAGACTGGAACCGCTAGTTAGATGGGAGACCACCTGGAAATCCCTAGATAGACCAGCCTGTGAAAATTCAAGGCACTGGCATGTCTGCATTTTTGCCAGGAACATCTATATAATCACTGGGAATCAATAGCAATTTGAAAGAGCCTTTCATTTGTTTGTTTTCCTTCAGTATAAATATAACAGCTACTCATTTAGGCCAAATTTTCAATCGCAGTTATATTGCTTGGTATCTCAGTGGACACCTAGCAGATAAATGTGTAAATGAATTTCTAGGAAAAATTCTATAGTATGTTTTAATATCGGAATATGAGAAATTATATTTCCCTTGCCTATAGGTAGTCCTTAGCTTGCAGTGGCAATTGGAACCAGAATTCGTCATAAAGTATAATATCACAAGACTGTACTGACATACAACAGCAATTTTGGCAGTTCCCAGTTACCATTGTTAAGCGAGGACCTCATTTCACCCCAACTTCTAACTTCCTTCTGGCTTCCCATTGACTTTGCTTATGGGAAGCCAACAGGGAATGTCAAATCATGTGACTACAGGGACATTGCAATGGCCAGAATTAAGTATTCAGTTTAAAAAAAAAATAAGTTAAATGCTGTGGAGGATTAATATAGTTTTTTTCTGATGCACTGCTAGTAAAACTTGAAAAAGAAGCAGAGGAGGAAAGAATTCGCAAGCATAAAGCTGCAGCAGAAAAAGCCTTTCAAGATGGTATTGCCAAAGCAAAGCTGGTCATGCGCAGGACACCGATAGGTACAGACCGTAATCACAACAGGTAGGAATTGAATATATTAGTGGATAATGAGGACTGTGGAAACATTCCTTGTATCAGGACTTAACTGAAGATGCCAGGAACTGGTTTTAGACAAGTCCTCTGTCGATTACCAGTCTTGTATCACTTTTATTAACAATAGACAAAGGACCTGATTTACTCAGATGTAATCACAATTATAGTGCACAGATAGCTGCATCTTAATACACAGAACTTGTCTGCTCAGATATCTCCACCATATACTGTATCATTCTCTGTAACTGTGTTTCTTTCTTTCATTACTGTTCAAGAAGTCTTAGGGAATCTTATCTCCCAACTATCAAGGCAACATTTTGTTAACTACCTAATTACTTCACTTCCCTGTTGCCCCATTTCCCTCATGCTTCTACTTTTACTTACATTTCCTGCTTATTTTATCCTGAGTCACTTTACTACAAGCTCTCTTCTTTATTATATCTGCATTTCAGCTGCATTTCATCTGTCTATTACTTACTGCTACACATGAATTTAGCAGACTTATACCCCACTTTTCCTCAAAGAGCTCAAAGTAGCACTTGTGCCACCATTTTTTCTTTCAAGAAGAGCCCTATAGCAAAAATTGAAGTGAGAGCAAAGTATCTTTGGTTGAAGCTGAGCTTGATTTTTGTTCCATTTCCCTCTTCCCCCTGAACTAGCTCAGTATCTTAGCTGCTGCACCACATTGACTTTCTAGGAAGTTTAAAGTACTATTTTTTCTCATTAAGAGTGTTATATAGTTAAACTTTAATTTCTGCTTTGAGCAGCCAGGAGTGTTTACTGGTATAGCAATTGGACCAGTTTCTGAGGGTTGGATGTAGAAAAGTGCTTTGCTCCCTCATATCTAATTTGATCTCTTTATTTTAGGTATTGGCTCTTCTCTGATGAAGTTCCTGGCTTATTCATAGAGAAGGGATGGGTGCATGATGGTATAGATTATAGTTTTACACCTCCAAGTGAGGAAGAAGAGGAGGAGGAGGAGGAGGAGGAGGAAGATTACCAGCAAGGTAAGCTTGATTACTTCTCATCTCTTATAGATGAAACAAGTGAAATAAATGTCTGAACTGTTGTTGTGAATATAAAATATAAAATCCCTTTAGTCAACTGGTGACACTGGCCCAGATTTGCCTTTTTTCTTTTTCTTTTCTTTTTCTTTTTTGTATTAGTCAATTCCAAATTTGGTGGAACCACGTTCGTATCATTGGAAATTAAACCTTTTCATTCAGCTACATAGACACATATTGTTTATGTTACAAATATTACATATTTATATTTAAAATTAATACTCAACAACAACTGCTATATTCTTTAAAATAATCACTAAATGTTTTTTCTCTAGATAATGCTTTTGATTAAGATCTTTTTGTTCAGTCAGTTTATCTTTACGGTAGGATTTACATGGAAAAGAATGCTATAATCCAGAGACTTTAGATAAAATGGTGAAGTAAATCATGTTGCAGTCTGTTATTTCCTGCCCAAAAAAGCAAGCCAGATTGCTCTGTAGAAATCACAGTACAGTATCTTGTGAAATGCAGTTATACTGTCTCTGATACATAGGACTTCCAATTTTGCACCATTCCTGTCTGACTTTTTGCTTAGAGTTATGCAGTTTCTTAAGGAAAATACTAACTGACATGTTTTCCACACAAGTGCATGGACACACCTCCAGTATTTTTACTTTCCATGAATTACCTGTTCATCCATTGGTATAATGTGGATTTTCTGAATAAAATTGCAGCAATTGGAATTTGATTTACATTTGGTAAACACAGTGAAGAAGCATATCATTTAAATTTTACACACTTTATAGATAACTAAAATATATTTTTCAACTGGCCAAAAGTAGTAATATTAGAAAAAAATAATGGAGCGCATAGTGCCATTTTTAATGTCTTAATTTTTATAAAGATGGTGTTAAATGTTGCTTCCTTCCTATAATTTCAATTAAAAGGGACATACAAGGTTAAAAAGTGCACTAATAAAGCTGTTCATGTAAACATCTATTCCTGTGATGGCAAACCTATGGCATGCGTGCCAGAGATGGCACACAGAGCCCTTTCTCTGGGCACGCGAGCAGTCGTCCCAGCTCAGCTCTGCCACACATGCATGCGCCTCCCATCAGCCAGGTGGTCTTTGAATCTCTGCTGCTCGTGCGCGGGAGTTTCATGTGCATGCAGGGAAGGCACACACTGGGGGCATGGGGGTTGCATGCAAATGGGCGGGGTGCATGCACAGGGGGGGCATGCTGCATTTGAGGAATGCACACACACTTTTGGGCACTTGGTGCCGAAAAGGTTAGCCATCACTAATCTATGCTTTCCCTGGATGGTTACAAAATAGCTTAGTGAAGTATTATGAGGCTTTGCTTTTTTGTATGCTAAAGTAGCAGTGGAAACTCCACTAATAAAACTGTTTTGTTACTTATTCTTGTGTTTACAGACGCACAGGAAAACTTGGTGGAAGGCAGTGTTTTGAACACCCCACAAGGGATCCTGCATATTCCAGAAATACCTGTTGAGACATCAGTACCAAAACAGGGACAGAACCTTTGGTGAGATGGACTTTTTCCCATACCTATCAACAACAACAACAAAAAAATGAGTGGGGAATAATACTTGATGTATTTCTCATAGCATTTATTCATAATTGAAATTTGGGTATTTAGACTTTTGAAGAAGTATCTAGAATGTTCTGGATGGCTATACACATGCTTACATTATTCCCTTTGGAGTAAGGATCATTATGCAGAATAGAAAAGAGTAAAAGTTAATAATCCAAAGGAATTAAGCAAGAAAATGGAATAACAGTAATACCATTCACTGTACTTCCCCATACTGTTTTGTCCTTATAAACCATCCTGGAACTCCACATATCCATCTATATAGGGTATTTTCTGAATGGATATTTTTTGCCAGAAAGTGGCAAAAAGAAAAGCATAAATTGTGGTCGTGTGATTGCAGAGCACTGCAACTGGTTGTAAAGTCATCGTCACATGATCCAGGGGTCTGGCACAACATTTTATAATGGACAGAACTGGTTTACAGGCTGAATGTAAAGCAGCCATTCTGGGCCTGTTGTAATTTCGAATGGTTGTTAATTGATTGGTTGTAAGTCAAGAACTACCTGTAGTTTCATTGGCCATTACCATTTCATTGTTTTAAAAACTGATATATTTTGAAAACAGTTTATTGTGCATGGAATTTGTAACAGATAAGCATAACAAATATTCAAACTAGACTGAAAGAGAAATTTCTTGTCAGTGAGAACAATTAATCAGTGGAACAGCTCGCCTCCAGATGTTGTGGGTGCTCCATTACTGGAGGGTTTTTAAAACAAGATTGGACACCCATTTTTTCAGAATGGTATAGGGTCTACCGCTTGAGCAAGGGTTAGAAAACTAAAGTAGAAAACCTCCAAGGTCCCCTCCAACTCTATTATCCTATATTCTGATTGGTGAGTACTGAGTCATAGAATTGAAATCTAAAAATCTTTACTTTAGAATGTTTGGTTTAAACAACTGTTGATTCAGAATTTTGTCAAAATGTAGACCACAACACCTTTCTTTTGAAAGGTGCCAGAGATCCATTCCTGCTTGCAGAACATTTTGTTCTTTGCTTCTTCTTTGAAGTCCTCATTTTTCCAGAGCTATGTATTTGTTTACCAGTAGAGGGCAGAAATAGCAGAATAATTTGTACAGTGAAATAGGTGACCAAATGCTGAGTTATGTGACTCTTAATTTTACTTCCAAAGGTCATTAAATGCTAAACTACATGTCTGAAATAGTACGTGTAGTCCTCAATTTTCTATCATAATTGGGACTGGAATTTTGTTTACTAAAAGTTGGAGTTATAAAGTGAGAAGTTGCACAATGGCATCACTTAGTGACTGAAACCCAGGCAATTTCTGTTGTCATTAAGTTAATTTTACAGCACAAAGGGAAATTTTGGTGCACTTTGGCCCCTTTAAGCTGTCTTGTGCATTTATGTGGGTTTTTTTTGTTGTGGGAAGCCAGCTTCATATGACCCAGTAGCCAGGCCTGGTCTGCTTTATCAGGGGTGGGAGCAACAAGTTAGAAGGGGCAGTAGGGGCATAGATTGGGGAGAGATAGGTGAGTGGGGGAGTTGCAGTACTTCTGTGGTCATAAGTACAAAAAGGCTGCCAAGTGCCAGGATTTTGATCCCATAACCATGGGGGTATGGGTATAACAATGCATAAGTATAATATTGGGCATGGGTTGTCAGTCCTTTCATTTAGCATTGTCATAACTTCGAACAGTCACTGAATAAATGGTTGTCAGTCAAGGACTACCTATAATCCAACACAGCAAAATTCACTGTAATATTTTGAAAGACTTTAATATTATAAAACTTCACATGTGTAAGCCATCATATCTTTAAAATATGCAGATTTTTTTTGATAATATAGAAAATGTCATAAGTGCTTAAATACATAGTTAGTCTGAAACAGTGAAATGGATAAGTAATTTAACTGGCATAGTTGGAATATTTGTAGTTCCAGATGTCTTTTCTTGTGTTACTGTCGGTGAGAGTATTGAACCAGTTATCCTGTCCTCCAGGTTTCTCTGTGACAGTCTGAAAGAGTTGGATGAACTGCTAGCCTGCTTGCATTCCCATGGGATAAGAGAGAGCCAGTTGAAAGATCGGTTACAGATCAGGTGAGGCTTCCTCTTCAATTGCTGCAAAACTATACAGGTGAAACTCGAAAAATTAGAATATCGTGCAAAAGTTCATTTATTTCAACAATGCAACTTAAAACGTGAAACTAATATATGATATAGACTCATTACATGCAAGGCAAGATAAATCAAGCCGTGATGTGTTATAATTGAGATGAATATGGTTTACAGCTCATGAAAACCCCAAATCCACAATCTCAGAAAATTGGAATATTGTGAAAAGGTTCAATATTCTAGGCTCAAAGTGTCCCACTCTAATCAGCTAATTAAGCCATAACACCTGCAAAGGGTTCCTGAGCCTTTAAATGGTCTCTCAGTCTGGTTCAGTAGGATTCACAATCATGGGAAAGACTGCTGACCTGACAGTTGTGCAGAAAACCATCATTGACACCCCCCATAAAGAGGGAAAGCCTCAAAAGGTAATTGCAAAAGAAGTTGGATGTTCCCAAAGTGCTGTATCAAAACACATGAATAGAAAGTTATGTGGAAGAGAAAAGTGTGGAAGAAAAAGGTGCACAAGCAGCAGGGATGACCGCAGCCTGAAGAGGATTGTCAGGAAAAGGCCATTCAAAAGTGTTGGAGACTTTCACAAGGACTGGACTGAGGCTGGAGTCAGTGCATCATGGGCTTGTCAAGCCGCTGCTGAACAACAAACAACGTCAGAAGTGTCTTACCTGGGCTAAAGAAAAACAGACCTGGTCTGTTGCTCAGTAGTCCACAGTCCTCTTTTCTGGTGAGAGCACCTTTTGCATCTCATTTGGAAACCAAGGACCCAGAGTCTGGAGGAAGAATGGAGGGGCACACACTGCAAGATGCTTGAAGTCCAGTGTAAAGTTTCCACAGTCTGTGTTGATTTGGGGAGCCATGTCGTCTGGTTGGTGTTGGTCCACTGTGCTTCATTAAGTCCAGGATCAACACAGCTGTCTACCAGTAGATTTTGGAGCACTTCATGCTTCCTTCCACAGATGAGCTTTATGGGGATGCTGACTTCAGTTTCCAGGAGGACTTGGCACCTGCCCACACTGCCAAAAGCACCAAAACCTGATTCAATGACTGTGGGATTACTGTGCTTGATTGGCCAGCAAACTCCTAACCTGAACCCCATGGAGAATCTATGGGGCATTGCCAAGAGAAAGATGAGAGACATGAGACTGAACAATACAGAAGAGCTGAAGGCCGCTACTGAAGCATCCTGGTCTTCCATAGCACCTCAGCAGTGCCACAGAATGATAGCTTCCATGCCACACTGCATTGAGGCAGTAATTGCTGCAAAAGGGGCCCAAACCAAGTACTGAGTACATATGCATGCTTCTACTTTTCAGAGGTCCGATATTGTTCTGTGTACAATCCTTGTTTTATTGGTTGCATGTAATATTCTAATTTTCTGAGGTTGTGGATTTGGGGTTTTCATGAGCTGTAAGCCATCATTCTCACAATTATGACAAATCATGGCTTGAACTATCTTGCTTTGCATGTAATGAGTCTATCTCATATATTAGTTTCACCTTTTAAGTTGCATTATTGAAATAAATGAACTTTTGCACGATATTCTAATTTTTTGAGTTTCACCTGTATGCCACTTGTATATGGCTACTGAAAATATAATGAATTTCTTAAATTGTTTGATAGATGATTTTTGCCTTACCTGTGAAATTCTATGGCTTTGTCACTTCAATGCCAGCAGCCTATATAATGACAGTTTGGAGGAAGAAATAGTTGACTGGAGAGCTGATTGTTATTTGGGCAAATGTTTGTTTACGAGCAAAAGATTTGAAAAGTTTCATTATGATGCTTCAAGTATAGATTAAGTCTTTCCAGAACTTTTTTAACAGCTGTCAATGTACAAAAGGATTAGCTTCTGCTCTCTAAAAGACATTTAATACTTTTTAGCAATAAACAATTTAACTGAAGCACTAGTATAAAATAATCTTTTGCAGGGCAACAAAAACATTTAGAATTCCTAAGCGTCAGCATTTGATTTCTGGACCAAGCAGTACTTTGGTTATTCTGTGCTCGCAATTTGGATCATCTATAAATTTTCAGCTTATAGTATTATGCACAACTTGCAACCTATATCTCTTAATTGTTTTTACCTTGGCTCATGAGGGTGGAAGTTATCCACTAAGTTATCTTGTCCTCTTAGGTATCAAGATATCCTGCATTCCATTCATTTGGCTCGGAAACAGAACCCAGGTCTGAAGTCATGTGATGGCAGCCAGGAATTGCTAAACTTCTTGCGCAGTGATCTTATTGAAGTTGCCACACGGTTGCAGAAAGGAGGTCTGGGATACATCAGTGAGGGAGAATTTGAAGCCAGGGTAAGTAGTAGTACTGATGTACACAAATGGGAAATATTTGAACAGAGTGTCCAATTGTAAAGTATGGGGAATGCCTTATTAATTCCAGATCTTGTATTCTGAACATCCCTTAAAATGTGCCACTTTTCTCTGAAGCTCTTCCGGAATGTTTTATTTTAAATACAGGTCGTTCTTTCCTTACAACTATTCGTTTAATGACCGTTCAGGGAAGTAGAAGATTGAAATAACACTTGAAATAGATAAAATACTCATGTTCTGCTGAAAGTTGACATTATTTGCAATAGCAAAGTTGGGTTTAAAATTGATAAAACACTAATAGAGTAATATCTAAAGCAGGGATGTCAAACTGGCGAGCTGAATGCATCACGCACACGTCCACCCCAGCTCTGCAAAGGCAAAAACCATTGCAATCCATCCCGTGACATGATCGAGTTTGGCACCCATGATCTAAAGTTTGCTGGGTGCCATTTGGAAGTTCTGAATACTATTTTTTTATTCAACATGTTTAGCCCTATTTGCTTATGCAGTCATTTTCTCATCTGATGAATGGAAGCAGAAGTATAGGGATAAGAAATGGGTATTCCTACACATGCTACAAATAAATAATAACAATGTTTTTCTAATTAGGTCTGTTTATTGGAGAGCCTAAAAGATTTTGGGGAGTGTGTGATTGCTCTGCAGGCCAGTGTCATCAAGAAGTTTCTGCAAGGCTTCATGGCTCCCAAACAGAAGAGGAGAAAACATCAAGGGGAGGATGCTGTTGCCAAGACTGAGGAAGTTGATGAAGAGAAGAGAGTAGCAGAAGAAGCCAAGGTCTTGATTATTGTAGATATAAGCAAAACATCTCAGGAGTGAAAAGGCAACAGAATCCTGAACAGATTGCATGAAGTTGTTGCTGCATATGTAGGCTGGTTGAGCTTGAGTTATTGGTGGCAGGGTCTTTCTTTCTACAGTGAGGCTTAAGAGAAGCTGCATATTTTCCCCTCCCACTTTAAAAAAAAGATGGAGAGCAGGTCCTTTGAGTCTGCTACAAAAAGACTCAAACCCTATAATTTATGAAAAGCAGTCATAAAGCTGTCCAAGATCAGTGTTTCCGAGTAGATCTGGGTGCCATCTATCATGAGATGATAATTTATTTTCATTATATTTTTGACGGAGAGACTTCCTTAACAAATGGACATTATTTTCAACGTATGAAAAGTGCAATCTTTGTTTCAAATTTACAAACTTTTTTTGCCTTTCAAAATGACTCCTGTTTATTCTTCTAGAAGTCTCCATTGAGAGCAGCTGCTTCTTTTTGGCTGTTGTTTGCTACTGTATGGTGTCTGGCTTGTATGTTGTCATCTGTTTCTCCTTCCCTACTTGGCCAATGTTGTGACTGATGTTTATATGACCAAATGCATTGTCTTGCTGCCAAGAGAATGGAGGCTATACTATAGATTAGAAAGAATCAATGCAGCCAGGCCTGAGGAACAAAATGTTACCAACTTAACTCTCCTTTTCATTTGTAGTTCCTTGGCTGCAAATGTTTTTTTTTTCCTCTTTAATGTCTGATGCATATAGAAGGTTACGGGGCATCATAGATTACTTTTCTATGGGCTAGTGAATTTGCACTGGACCTTGAAGTGGTTCCTTACCTTAACTTTGAATTTGTTTGCCTTTTGGCTGTTCGCCTAAATTTTGCTTTCCTTGTTCTTCTCTCACCTATGGCCTAAGGTACTGAAACCTTCAGATTGATACTGAGATCCTAGGGGGATACCACTGACCCTGACTTTATAGGGGAGTCATCCTGAGTGCATTGATTCTTTTTTCCAGTATGGGGAAGCAAAAGCTGCCAAGAGCTTTAAGTTTTCTTTGGCCCAGTATGATAGCACCGAATCTCTAGGAGTAGGTCTTTGGAAAGCTAATGTGTCTGAGAAGCAAGCGTTCTGAGCATTCTGGGGTGGGGAGGGGAGACTATAATCCTGTCTACTTCTCGATCCAGGTCTATCCCAATGAGCAATGAGGAGGGAATTTTAGACTGGTGTGTAATTTTGTTTTCTTAGCCGTTCAGTTTACTCGGCATTTCCTTGGATTCAGTGGGAGGGAAATGTGCAACTCTGCAGAAATAGATGGTTTTATTTGGCTTCTGAACTGCTATTAACAGCAGAGCTCAGCCATTTCTTCTGACATTCAGTTGCCTTGACCAGCAGAATATTAATTCAGGTGCCTTAAGATTTTCCCATGTTATCTTTTCTATTTAGTGCAGTAACAGATTTGTATCAGTAGAGAGGGCGGCATATCCTTTAACTAGCCATCAATTGGAAGTTTATTTTAATTTGTTTGTTTCCATGTTCTTTGCTTGTGATAGAACTGCAAAGCCATTAGCGCCTGAGCATAGTTATTCAGAAGATCCTTGTGTTTGAGCCTCTTTATTTGACACTGGTGGCCACTGGTGCTGCTTGTTTCACCATGTTTTACCCCGTTGTTATAGTGCTGTTACATATGTTGTCCCATACAATGTTTGAGGTCTCCACTAGGGGGCAGCCTAGCAAGTCCTTGCCTCCCCAGCTGTCCCTAGAGTGAGCAGCTAAAGTTCTACTGTTTGTTTCTCTTTGATGGGCAAGAATTTAGTTCAGATTTCAAAGTCAAGAATGTAGCTGGTTTCAAGCTGGCCATGTGAAGAATTATGAGCCTCTGAGGCTATGGGGGAGAAAATTTTTTAGTAGTGAATCCTGTGAATCCTAGGGAATGACCACAAAATACCTTCCAATTGCTAGGACTTTGGGCCTAAGGTCCTTGTTCTACTCCTAGGTTGCTTCAGCTGTGGAGAAATGGAAAGTGGCAATCCGTGAGGCACAGACCTTCTCACGTATGCATGTGCTGCTTGGTATGTTGGATGCCTGCATCAAGTGGGACATGTCTGCAGAAAATGCCAGATGCAAAGTGTGTCGCAAGAAAGGTGGGTATTCCAGACTTTGAATCAACTGCTAGACTTTTAATATTGTCAAAAACATTGAAAGGAGATATCCTGTGAATACATAAAGCGATTTCCCTCCCATTCCCATTCCCAGAGAAAGATATAGGTACCCACTGTTCTATTTTTTTTAGGTTCTCATGTTTTTGTTCCTCAAAGAGCTCAGTGTACATTATACCTTGGGATAGGAAGCTTTTTTGATTACTTGATCCAACATTCTGCTTGGAGTTTTGAAAATATGTTCTGTGTGATTGTGCAATACAAAATGCCTTCTATAGCGAGAAAACTGGTGAGTTTTTACCTGCCATCATTTGGTTTCCCAGGATACCTTTTAACTATCTCAGCTTTTTTTTTTCTTAGTAGATGGGCAAATTTCCAGAGAATTCAACTACAGCCATCTACTGTAGTTGGCAATCTTGTCAAAGGCTGTTCTCCAACATGCTTCTTTGTTCTTTGGATTACCAAATTATTTTTGCCATGTTTTCTCAGGTGAGGATGACAAACTCATCCTGTGTGATGAATGCAACAAAGCTTTCCACCTGTTTTGCCTGAGACCAGCCCTCTATGACATCCCAGAAGGAGAATGGCAGTGCCCTGCTTGCCAACCCTCAATGGCCAGGCGGAGCTCTCGGGGCAGGTAAGACTTATTTGGTTTGCAGGTGCCTTTAACAGAAAAGCAGTTCATCTGAATGTATTTGCCCTTATCCTCTTACTCTATATTAGGTTCACTGAACTGGGTGTAGCAGGATTTGTATGCCATTCCTGGCTATTTTGGATGTGACATTTTAGCTTTTGTTTTTTAAAATAAACGGGCATTGCAAAAAATATATATATTTTGTTAGTTGAGTGAATTTGTTGTTTTGGCTGCTGGTTAGGCCAGCCTATCTTCACCTGATATAACATGGAATGCAAACATGAAGCCTGCTGGGACAGAGACTATGGTACAGTCTTGTGGGATGGCTGTGTGGGGAAAACAGGATTTTGACTATTGAACCTTTCCTTTAGAAACTATGCTGAAGATTCAGTTGAAGAGGAGAGTGAAACTGATGAATCTGAATCTGAGGAAGACGATGATGATGGGGAGGAAGAAGAGGAAGAAGGCTATGAGGTTGCTGGATTAAAATGTACGTTATACTGAAATTAAAGGGCAAGAGGTCTTCCCTGGGGGATTGGACAGGTTCCTATCCTGTGAGTTTAATACAAACTATCTTTCCTGCTTCCCATTCTCTAAACTGCAGTCAATGAATGTCTTACTAAAGTCCTGCGCTAGGAAGGTGCTGCTGACTGTTTCTTGGTCAGTTTTCTGATTTATGATAGTTCCACATTGCTTGTAAAATAACCAAAAATAGGTATTGCTTCCAGAGAGGAGAATGAGAAGTGAAGAGTGGGCACTTCGTCTTTTAAGGCAGTGTGCAATTGCAGTATATCTACCACAACAAATTGTTGCAACTTTTTCCAGGCATTAAATTGTAGAGCCTTCTTAACTTTTGGATGGTGGCACCTAAAACTAGAACAGTTTAAAAAGCAAAAAGCAAGGTTCGCATTTCTGGGATCATATGATCAGTATTTTGTTATTGCCAAACTTTGAAAACTTAATTGGATTGTTGCAGAGTGTCCTTGATCAAAATGAACTTATTCTGTGGATTTTTTCCAGATTTTTTCTTAGATGTGGGGGGGAGGGAAGGAGAGAGGGAGGGGCAGGTCAGGTCTTGTTGGCATGGAACTCTGAAAGTCAAAACGAATATCATTTTTCATATTAAAATTTAGCTCTTGCTAAGTATGCCAGAGCTGTGCCTCACGAAAAAATAAAACTGTCTACTACATCCAAGTACCTGCGAAAAAAGCTGTTGCACTGGAGAAGATGTTCCCTTTCAGAAGAAATGAAATCCTCTTGTTTTTACAGTTAAGGGTTTTGCTGATAACATGTATCCATCTAGTTCCCCAATAAGCAGCCATCACTTGGATTCTGATGATCCTATCCTGACCAGTTGCAAACCTGGTCAACTTTTTGAAAAACTTTCACTGACATTTCAAGTGTCAGTTCCCAACCCCCCAAGTATTCATCTTGACATGGTTTGAAAACCACTTAAGTCTTAATACTGATCACTCTGAAGATTTGTACTCTGGGGTTCAATCCTTACTGTTTCCTGTAACAGTTTCATAGGTGGGTCATGATGATTTCCTCATTAGAAAATGAAGCCCAGGAGAAAGAGACCCAAAGAAACAGACTCTGTTGATGTCTGAGGGACAGTGTGGACCCAGCTTTCAGAGTGGTTCCTACTCTGGTGGCACCTGGTTCCCATTCAGAACTGTCAGCATGTGAGCTGTTTATAATTGCTGTCTATATTTTTATGGAGCCTTTTCCAATCTTGAAAGAATGCTCATCTATTCCAAGTATTTATATCTGCTTTTGAAGTTTGTTCGGGCTCCTTCCTGCCGGCCTGGCCAGGCCCAGGTGAGTGCCACTGTCACTAAAAATAAAGCCTGCACCATAGCCACAGCTTTATGAGGCATTTAATTGGGAAAGGTCATGATGGAGAAATCTTTCATTTTGGCAGAGTCCCGTTTAATCCTTGGTACAGCGTTGATCCAAAGTATTCTCATAGAGAATGTTGGACTGCCAGATATTTAGCACATGTTGCTCTCTCAACATAAGGGGAAGCAACCCTTAAACAGATGGTGTCCGTAACAGAAATAACTGCTGTTTTGGACAGTGATGAATGAAAATCTTACCCTATTGAGTGTCTTTTTCTGCTGTGGATTGAAAACTTGCTGTGAAGGTTTATTACTGGGAAGAAAAAAACCCCAGCATCCGCCTCAACATAAAATAGTATTTGCTGCAACGAAGTTCTATTGTTCAAACTGTCTCCTTGTCAGCTGGCAGGAGAAATCCAATACTTGGTCCATGCTGCTGAGGGGGCTTAGCAGCTGCCTTAACCCACTGTGTGGGCCACTTATGAATGCTTGGAATGATACTTAGCTCAGCCAATCACTCTTTTGTGGTGAACATACGATCAGCAGAGAAATGAAAGCGAAGAGTCTTTGGGGCATCGTGCAAACCTGTTCTTGACTTCTAGCATTGAGGTCTGATCTCAGGAGCCAGCTGAATTAGAGAGCTGCTTTTGCATTGTCAACAGTGTATCCTTTTGAGTCAAGTCAGGATGAGCAGAAATGGAAAAGGGGAAGGGAAGTAGAGAGACAGCCCAACAGTTGAATGCTTTGGACCAGGGTGTCAACTCAAGGCCCCGGGGCCAGATCTGTCCCACGTGGTGCTTAGATCCAGTCCTCAGGGCTGGCCTGGAAACAAAGAACCAGCCTGTGGTTCCTCTGCCAGTGAAAACGGAGCTCGGGGGGGGGGGCGCTCCCACACCCATTTTCGTTGGCAGAGAGCTATCAAAATAAACTAAAAACAAAACAAAAGGAGAAATGTTTCCCCTTTTGCATTTGAGCATGCAAGAAGCAACAGGAAAGGAGGAAGGGAAAGAGGAAAGACAAAGAACAAGAAGGGAAGATGGGAAGAGTGCAAAGAAGGAAAAATAAGGAAAGGGGAAGAAAGGAGAAGGAAAAGGAGGGAAGGAAGATTATGATGAGAGTGAGGGAGGGTTTCAAGGAAGTCCTGCATCAGCACTTGGTCACCACAGGTGCCCCCACCACAAGTCCCACTTGCCATGGCCACGCCTATCCCCGACCACACCCGCCATGGTCACACCCATTCCCTGGCCCTCCGAGGTCAAGCACAACCCTGATGTCCTCAATGAAATCGAGTTTGATACCCCTGCTTTAGACAGTGTAATAATTTTAATTGAATTGTGTATTTAAAAAATCCTTGATATAGAGATCTCAGTTTTGTTTTTGGATCATGACTGAAGAAACTTAAATTGATCACGTGTTTCTATCTTGGGAGAATGAGAGAGAAAAATGACATACCATTGCTCAAATAGCTTTTTATAATGGTTGGTTTTGGGTTTTTTTACTGGTCATTTGTTTCCTATTAATTAGGAACACTTATTCCTGGTAATAAGAATATCTGGAAATAGCTGGTAATGCCTTAGGAATAGCTTGGAATCTCCTGAACAAATGACTGATTGCATCCTGTTACCTTTCTACCACTCCTCCAGTATTAAATCATTACACCCTCTGTGATTTATAGTAAGACCCAGGAAAGCAGCCAAGGGGAAGCAAGGTGGCATAGCAGCAGATCCTCCAAAGCGGGGCAGGCACCAAGGCAAGAAGCGATCACTCCATGTCACTCGAGCATCTCGACAGCAGACTGCACCTGTCACTGAAACTGACATTGATGAGCTGGTAAGAGCTATGGATCTTGAGATAACATTTTAATAATTAAAAGCGAAACAGGTGTCTCTGTATCCACCCTGCCTTCCTTTACCAAAGAAGCTCTTCCCTGTGTGTGATGTTAAGCCTCTACCTGATATGTATGTGTCCTTTTCCATCTCTCTCTCCCTCTCAAAACTACCTACTTCTCTCCCCTACTTATTTGATTAGTGTTTAAAAGCTTTTAAATAGCTGTGAGTCTCTAGGAAGTGATGAGGCATGGAAGCTCATTGGTATGCTGGCAATGCAAAACACTACATCACTTCCAAAGCAACTCTTAAGGACATTTGTTGCTTGTGCAGCCTGTCTGCCAAAAATTAATTCAGCTATCTTACATTTCACTTGACATTTAAAAGAAGAAAGCTTTGGGCCTTCATTTGAGAATTATTCTCTTCCCTATCCCTGTCTCCTGAAGTCTTGGATGGCTGAAACTGCAGCACTAGAACTTAGCACCACAAAAATGGAGGAGTTACCAGCTTCCACTTAGGAGATACTATGAATGGTTTGTGGTATCTAGTATAGGTCATATTTGCCTCCTTTTGTATTTGAAATCTAGAAAAGCAAGTTGTTCTTGCCAAGGTACAGTTTGGCATAAACCCTGCCTCTTGCTTCTTCTCTCTTGCACATATTTCCCCTGCAATGATGCCAAAGAGGTAATTTTTGTCCCATCAATTGTGTCACTTAAGACAGTGGTCCCCAACCTTTTTTGTACCAGGGACCAGTTCCACGCAGAAACACTTTTTCAAGGACCGGCAAAATCAATTCTTCCCCAATAGTAAAGGGCTTCTTAGCTTTAGCTAATATAAAATATATATTTTAATCACTCTTTTTGATTAAACATTATGTGATGTTGATTAACATTCATTCTTTGCGGCCCGGTACAAAATGATCCACGGACCAGTACTGGTCTGGGGCCCGGTGATTGGGGATTCCTGACTTAAGAGAAGGCCTCCTGTGCCTGTCCTTCCTGTACTGGTACCCGGTGTCAGGAACATTACTATCCCAATTCTTCAGGTTGCTTCCCTGTTGCACTGCATGCTGTGGGCTACAAGTGAGCTGTGGCTCCCACCCATCAGTGCCTTGTTTTCTGGTGCCTTTCCTTGACTTCCTGAAAGCCCTTCGAAGAAGCTTGCTGCCCCAAAGAATCACTGGTTTGCTTCAAAGGTATCCTGCTAGTTTTCTGATTAGGGCTGCACACCTGAAACTCAAGCTACGTTGGAGGCATTCTTTGGCTGCTCCATCAAAGCTGCAGCGGCTGCCCGGTTTGTTTCATGCTTATTGCTGGTAGGATAGCAAGTCTTGAAAGACCTTATTAAATGGTTTCTCCGCTGTGTCCCATCCCGTCGTCCCTCCTCCCCCCTCCCCCCTTTTAATAGGAAGCTTTGCCAACCTCGCCAATAGCCAGATTGCTCTCCCCAGCTAGGAGCTCCAGGGCACATTGTCAGGAATATGTACTTGTCACCAGACACATTTTGTTTTGTTGGGGTTCTGATGTACGTCATGAAGAGATCAATTTTTGTATGGTTTGGATCTGTGCTGTTCGTTTTTTTTTTCCTTTCTGACTGTCTTTGTAACACAGGTGCTTCAGACAAAGAAGATGTCTCGCAGGCAGGCCCTGGAACTGCAAAAATGCGAGGAAATCCTAAATAAACTTGTCAAGTACCGGTTTAGCTGGCCTTTCAGGTGAGGCCTCAGGAACAAATGGCAGATCCCCACTCCTGCCCCTGTATGCCCAAACAGGGATAAAGAGCATCAGATAGCAACCCCCCCACCCCCGGTTTGTGGTCTGTGTCTTCTGTCTATTTTGTGCTAGTGGACAGTTGAAAGAAACACAGATCATTCTTAACGGCCTCCCTCGAACTCAAGAAAGTGAGTCCTGTGTTCTTCACACTTTAAAATGTGTACACTTTTAATTCCTAAAATACCCCAACCAGCATCCGCATATCTTAAAATTACCAATGTAAAGCATTCTTCTCTGAATTATAGCATCTTGACTTGATACTTGGTTTAGAATAACCACTTGTGTGGGAATTGGCAGACAGGAAGGACCTCTTTGCATCCATTCAATTTGAGTGGGAATAATGGATTAAAGAAAGTACTTTATCTCATAGTTAACACCACATATAGTAGTATAAAGAAAAAGTTTTTCATAAGCCAAACATAGATAACTTGGAAGACAGTTTGGCTTACCTTCTGTTCTTTAACTCTCTAGAGCAGGGGTAGTCAACCTTTTTATACCTATCACCTACTTTTGTATCTCTGTTAGTGGTAAAATTTTCTCTAACCGCCCACCGGTTCCTCAGTAATGGTGATTTATAAAGTAGGGGACAAAACCCGTACGGCCCACCCTGAAAGCTGGAACGCCCACTAGTGGGCGGTAAGGACCAGGGTGACTATCACTGCTCTAGAGTTGGGAATTATATTTTGGCTGGATGATAATAGCTTTTTCTGAGTTCGTAGTGTGTTAAACCTTATCAGTGTCATAAGATGATGGGGATGTGTGGATAGTATGCCAGTGTCAGAATCAAGGAAGGAACTAAAAGCAGAAGCCTAGCTCTTGGTTATCGTAGACAATGCCCTAACTAACATTTGGCATTATTTTGTCAGGGAGCCAGTAACCACAGAAGAGGCAGAAGATTATTTTGAAGTGATCACCAGCCCCATGGACTTCCAGACAATGCAGAGCAAGTGCTCCTGTGGCAGCTACCGGTCTGTGCAGGATTTCCTCTCTGACATGAAGCAGGTTTTTGCCAATGCCGAGCAATACAACCAGAATGGCAGCCATGTCCTTACCTGCCTGGAAAAGACGGAACAATGTTTGATAGACATGATACACAAACATCTGCCTGGCCACATGTATATGCGCCGGAAACGCAAGCGATCCTTGGTCCAGCCTGGTCAGGAATTTGGGGAAGCTGATGGGGACAGCGATCCTGAGGCCCTGGAGTACACAAGGGGGCGCAGGAGGAGGAAATGAAGGGCCCCAGATGGGACACTCAGCAGGATCCGCTGCCCTGATGGAGTTCAGAGGTGGAAGCCGCTTGGCTTCACACTGTCCTCCCCCACCCCATTCCTCTCACCAGCTTTCCCGTGGGCTTGTTCTAATTGCTGTCAGCAACTAATCAACCAGCTGTCAACAGAAAAGTTGGATTTCTGATTCCTCAACTGTGCACAGTAGTTTGTGCAAATTAAGGAGACGCGAGGGACGTGGGGATGAGTTGGTGGAACCACTTCCAGCTGGGGATGGTGCAGATTTTCTCTGAACCAGAGCTGCCTCTTCCTCCTCTCAATTTGTCCTAAGGGCAAGTGGGAGAAATGAGCTGCCAGTGTCACATGTGTATTTATAACCTCCTACCCCGCAAACCCTCTCCATCTCCCCACTGAGGAAGCCACCTTTTAGAACAAGCAAGCACTTACCTTTCCTAGGCAGTCACCTTTCACCAGCATCTTTATGCAGGCCAGCTTTTGGGGTGCTTATCATACTCCAGTCTCTCGATGTGGGCAGCAGAGAGAGTCGTTTCCTCCTCGCAGCACTTCCTGGCGCCAGGTGCGCAAGAACAAAGAGAGTGTCATAAAACCCAGAGTTTGGGGAAAGGACACTGGTTCTAACTTTATAAATCTTTTTTCTAGTTAAGGAAAGATTCTCCTGTCCAGCAGTGATCTTGTATAAAAAAAACAAAAAAAACCACCATGTAAGATAAAGTCGCCTTGACTTTGATGTGCATTGTACAGTTTATATGAGGATGTGTTCGCTTTATATTCCTCCCCTCTATAACTCACTTGTTTTTTTCTTAGGGAAAGTAGTTGGAGCTGACCCAGGAAATCCGTCAGGATTGTACCCTCTGTAGATTTTTCTCCTTTTATAGTCATAATCGTCTCTAACCTGTCTCATCTTCGCCTTCCATTGCTGGGTTCCAGATCAGGCCAAAAGAGAGTCTGACCTTGCACACTAATGGCCCAGCCAGAGACAGGGATCTGTGGAAGGGGGTCCCTTGGAAGCCTGGGCTACCTCATGAAGATTTTGTTCAGTTGAGGGTTTCTGTTCATCTTTCTGTCATTTCAAGACATACAATTTTTAATAGCTTTGTATTGGAAGCTGTGGGGCTGTGAGAAGATGGAGTTTTCATTCTTCGAAATGAATCCTATCTCTCCAGCTTTCTCTTTGCTGGAGCGAGGAGTATGTGATACCTAATAATCATAGCCTGGCATTATATCCTTATCTTTTGGATTAACGCTTTTGAATTATTCCTACCACAAGAGCATCATCAGGTCTCCCAAGACCCCTTTTTGCTACCAACATTGAGATCTGCCCCTCCTTTCCTCTCTCCGTCTATTCCTTTCTTATTTTCCCAACTTCTACACAATGGGACTCTTTTGGACTAAATTTTTTTTAAAAAAGAAAAGTTGTTTGGGGGAGGGGGGTCTGCTAGGGGCTGTACTTGTAATAAATTGGAAATACAAAAACTGAAATTGTTTTTCTGCCTGCTTGAAGATTCAGATCCTTCTCATACACTTGCTAGCTTGAAGACTTAAAAGTTGAAGGTCTTTGTTCTAGAACATTTTTTCACTTGTTGCACATTTCTGGATAGGAGAATTCTTAAAGTTGGCAAAGCTGAAGCGAACACTATTCAGGTTAATCTGTTTTAGTTATTTGGACGTGTATCTTGGAATTGACAGCAGCTACTTTGGGATGTCTTTGCCAGCATATATGTTAAATGAGGGAGGTTCTCCTAAACCTATAGTGGGCCATAGTAGCTCTATAGAACTTGCTGCACTAGAAGAACAATTTTAACTGCCACTCTATGTATGTACATTAGGGCACTCCATGTAGCAAAAACCCCATTCTAAGAAGAGGCAGCCGGGACACTGCATCTCCTTGTCTCAGATGAACCCACCAGGAATAAAGCAAGAGATACATTGATCCCACAAGCACCAGCTTCAAGCGCATTATTAGTGTGCAGTGTTGGGCTGAGGATATCTGAGGATAAAGCAGACTCCTGACCCCGGGGAAGAATTGACTGCATTTTGACTCTTAATGGTACAAAATGAGAACATCGGGGTAAGGAGAGATACTCTTCAAGATTTATTTATTTTGACCAGGATTTTGCTGAGCCTTCTGGTTCTTTTCGCCTCCACTTGGCTGCACCTACCCTTTGGATCAACTTAAACAGGATTAGGATACATTGCCCGAAGTCTCTGGCTGCTTTTGCTTTCGGGGCTGTGAATTTAGAGGCCTTGTTTCTGCAGAAGCAGACCAGTCATCAGTCCATACTTCATCCAGTTGGTCCAGCAGAGGGCACACAACCAAGGGTTCTTGCCACTTGATGCCTTCTGTAACTATTTTGCCAATTCATATTAACATTCCCCTTTTATTGTGCTGGGTTGATATCTCAAGATATCTTTATTGTGTGATTTCTTTCCCCGACTTAGGTGCACGGCCATCTATATGTACATATTTAGAAATAAGCCGTCCTCTGGTGTTCAATATATTTTTGACTCCCAGGCAAGAGGGTGTAACATGGGTAAAATAACATTATTCTCATTTACCTGTATACACAATGGCATACTGTGAAATGAAATTCTGATGCCCCGCTCTTGAAAGAAGAAACAAAGGAAATGTGACTCAGAATATTCTCAGGGCAGTTTTTATCAGATGGCAAATTATTTTCAAGCAGCCGCTAAGATTGTTCCTAGAAACGTCGTGTTGTCCTGTTAAAAAAGTTTTAATTTTCTGATTCTGGGTCTCAAGAGACTATCAATCTGAATTCCTGTGCCTTCTGATCTTGACTTGGCCCAGAAGATAAATGCAGGATTGTTTTAAATGTGCCACAAGTGGAAAGCAATCTTCAGAGTTTGGATGAAGCGTTGTATGAATTCAAAGATGGATCACATAGAAATGCAGACAAAGCATTAAATTAAATTCAGTAAACTGAAGGACTGCATGCTCTGAAAGGGCTTCTTGCTTCCTTTGGCAGGTGTTGGTCTTTGTCCTTGAGTTGAATGGCTTTGATCTCTACGGCCAGGCTGTCTATTCACTGCCCGAGAATAGGTGACACAACCCTTCATGCCACAAAATACAGTTCCTTTGTTGGGAGTCTATTTGGTCTGTTCCTGCATGCCGGTTGCTACATCCTGAGCCACAGAATTAGAGTCTTTGAATGCTGGCTTAAATTACTAGCAGTTCCCCTGCAAAGGTAGGCCTAGGCACACACATGGTAGAAATAAAGAAGGCTATCTATCTTCATTTTATCAGCTCAGGTCTGCAAAGTTTTACTAAAATTGCCAGATAAAAGCAAAGAAGGAGTGGGCATGGCAAACACTGCAGAGGGCTGAGGGATAGTAAAATACTTGGTTTGAGGCATGAAGTATTCCTAGATGAAGTAGCTTCAGAAGTGGCCATGCAGTTTAGTGTAAACATGAAAATTATACATGTGGCTTTAAAAATCCAATTTTTTTTTTAATATAAGTGAGTTTTGGGCTGGCAGCAATTGGACAGAAAGAAGCCTTCAAGTTGGGGTTGATAGTTGAAAGAAAATACCCACCCTATGTGTGGCTTGAATATAAAAGTCAAATTCCAGGCTTGAAAGTCATTACAACAGGAATTAAAAATAAAGATATAAGATTCTAATACATCTATGGAAATGCCCCGAATATTGAATTCCAGTCCTCTTTCCCTAAATTGGATATTGTGGAGCTAGGGGGGGAGGGATTTTTTTAAAGGAAATCAAACTCCTATGTTAAAGGAAATATTGTGAGAATTGGGGCTATTAAGGGATATTTTAGGGGTATATAAACTTACGGAAATGGCAGTTATTTTCTAACTAAAGTATGTTCAAAAAAAAAGTGATCTATTAAAATGATCAAATGCAGGGTGGCAGACTCAGTAAAAACATTGTGGCCATCAAAATATGGTCATTGCCCAAAATAATTTTAAAATGGAACACAGCAATTAGGGGTACAGAAGAGGGAGGCTGTTGCATTTTGAGAGTTTCTTGTATGTGTCAGGTTGCTGTTGGGTGGCATTAAAAACTGGACTAGATGGGACCTTGGCAGATGAACAAGCACCTTTGTATGATTAGCTGGGGCTCTCCAAGAATTTAAATAGAAGACTTCATTGGCTTGAAGATAGATTTTATATGCAAAAGCCGATGCTTTCAAACAAAGCCTTTCAAACAATGCTTTCATAGAAAGTTGTCTTGGAAACATTTCTCGAAAACTTTGCCTCAGAAAAAGGAGACCACTCCAGGGCTCTGGGTGGCTGTGTGGTTTTTATAGAATTGTTTGAGACTTGACCCTTTTCTTGATGGAATGGACCAGCTGAGGGTTTCCAATATTCACCCAATTTTCTTAGCTCTCTTTGGAAACTAATACTTTGAAAGACTGCAAGAAAGGAAGACCTAGTCCCAGTGCATTAGGATCTAATCTCAGATGCTTTCTGAGGTTTGCTGGTGATTTCTGCAACACAAATACAGTGCTCAAAAAAATAAAGGGAACATAAAAATAAGACATCCTAGATCTGAATGAATGAATAATGGATTATTAAATACTTTGTTCATTACATAGTTGAATGCTGACAACAAAATCACACAAAAATTATCAATGGAAATCAAATTTAGCAACCCATGGAGGTCTGGATTTGGAGTTACACTCAAAATTAAAGTGGAAAAAAACATTATAGGCTGATCCAACTTTGATGTAATGTCCTTAAAACAAGTCAAAATGAGGCTCAGTAGTGTGTGTGGCCTCCATGTGCCTGTATGACCTCCCTACAACGCCTGGGCATGTTCCTGATGAGGAGGCGGCAGATGGTCTCTTGAGGGATCTCTTCCCACACGTGGGCTAAAGCATGTCCCCCAACTCCTGGACAGTCTGTAGTGCAACGTGGCATTGGTGGATGGAGCGAGACATGATGTCCCAGATGTGCTCAATCGGATTCAGGTCTGGGGAACGGGCGGGCCAGTCCATAGCATCAATGCCTTCGTCTTGCAGGAACTGCTGACACACTCCAGCCACATGAGGTCTAGCATTGTTTTGCATTAGGAGGAACCCAGGGCCAACTGCACCAGCGTATGGTCTCACAAGGGATCTGAGGATCTCATCTCAGTACCTAATGGCAGTCAGGCTACCTCTGGCGAGCACATGGAGGGCTGTGCCACCCCACACCATTACTGAAATGCCACCCCACACCATTACCAAACCGGTCACGCTGGAGGATGTTGCAGGCAGCAGAATGCTCTCCACGGTGTCTCCAGACCCTGTCACGTCTGTCACATGTGCTCAGTGTGAACCTGCTTTCATCTGTGAAGAGCACAGGGCACCAGTGGCGAATTTGCCAATCTTGGTGTTCTCTGGCAAATGCCAAACGTCCTGCACGGTGTTGGGCTGTGAGCACAACCCCCACCTGTGGACGTCGGGCCCTCATTCTGACCGTTTGAGCAGCCACATGCACATTTGTGGCCCGCTGGAGGTCATTTTGCAGAGCTCTGGCAGTGCTCCTCCTGTCCCTCCTTACACAAAGGCAGAAGTAGTGGTCCTGATGCTGGGTTCTTGCCCTCCTACGGCTTCCTCCATGTCTCCTGATGTACTGGCCTGTCTCCTGGTAGCGCCTCCATGCTCTGGACACTACGCTGACAGACACAGCAAACCTTCTGGCCACAGCTCGCATTGATGTGCCATCCTGGATGAGCTGCACTACCTGAGCCACTTGTGGGGGTTGTAGTCTCCGTCTCATGCTACCACTAGAGTGGAAGCACCACCAGCATTCAAAAGTGACCAAACCACCAGCCAGAAAGCATAGGAACTGAGAAGTGGTCTGAGGACACCACCCGCAGAACCACTCCTTTATTGGGGATGTCTTGCTTACTGCCTATGCTTTCCACCTGTTGTCTCTTCCATTTGCACAACAGCATGTGAAATTGATCGTCAGTCAGTGTTGCTGTTTAAGTGGGCAGTTTGATTTCACAGAAGTGTGATTAGCTTGGAGTTACATTGTGATGTTTAAGTGTTCCCTTTATTTATTTATTTTTTTGAGCAGTGTATATCGCAAATGTTGGCAACAGATAGTCTGTTCTGTGCAGAGAGATAGCTACTCCCCTTTCCTTCACCCCAGCCAGCAGCATCCACCTCTGTTGCTTATACTGTATGATCTGCCAAGTGAAATCTAGGGGTATTTCTGCCTCTTTCAGTGGGGCATGTCTTGTCATGAAAGAATTATAATAGGAATGATGTTTATGCCTGACCTTTATGTGCCAAGGGTGCCAATATAAAGACCTGGATCTTAGTGTATTATTCAGTTGCTATAAAGTAGAAACTTTGAAATCAAATCTTCTTCATAAAGTTAACATTAATGGAATTGTATTATCACTCAAAAGTGCTTTGTTGATTGAAGGATAACATATTTGCCTAAAGTGGGCACTGAGATCACAACGGTTCGACATTTTAGTTGTGCTTATGCAACATATATAAACTGGTTATATATGAACTAACCATTTTTCTGAGTTTGCATAATATGCTATAATATACAGGAGTTAGAAGTTGTGACCAGGTAATTTTCTGCAGTAGAAGGAAATTGATAACTAGACAATAGTAACAGTATTTCAGCCACTTAGATATAAAGTGAAATCTCCCAATAATTCATCTCTTGTTAAATCATTCAGTTGCTACTAATTCTTTATAATAGAATAGACATAATTTTGCAGATTGCTCACCAGCTACTGCTTGTTGTAAGCACATGGAAATTCTACTTAAATCTTTCTTCCTTATGACACAAACTATGAGTATTCAAGCTTTCTACATGACCAAAAATGAATCACTTCCTCCCAGGTTCATTTCTGTAAACCAGCATTCCTAAACCTTGGCAGCTTGAAGAGAATTCTGGGAATTGAAGTCTTCATGTTGCCAAGGTTGGTAGGAAATACTGCAATAAACTCTGAAATGGGGACTGATATACCATGGCTGATCTAGAAAGCTGAACAGAGTTGGTAGGGTGTAGCACTTGCGTAGGGAACTGCAACTGGGCTGTTGACTGAAACTGAATATCAAGAAACAAAATACCTATATTGTACCAAGAAAATATACATCTCAAAGTTGAAATATATATTTATCGTATTTAATTCAATTCACGCTAGCCTGTCTCCAACTCTAAAGAGTTGGAGGCAGGCAGGTGTGAATTGAATTAAATAGTTCACAATGAAAATAAAAATGAAATTTGGATCAAAACAAAATGAGTTCTGGTCACTATGCAGAAACATACACCCAAAAAATATCCAATAAGGAGCTCCAATTTAAGCCAAGGCCGAGAAGAACAAACAAGTCTTCAAGGCCTTTATGAAGTGCCAACAAAATGCCAGCCACATGAATTTCAGGAGAACCTCATTCCAGAGGTCAGGGAAGGGACTGAAATCCTAATTGATATTTTATTAAACATCACTGCTTAATTGAAGGAACCTGGAGAATGCCAACACTTCCAACATATACCAGCTGGGCAAGAAGAAATAAATGGTGCTACAAGTAACAGGCCTCATGCCATAACTGCACACCCAATGAAGCTGTACTCTGAACAGGAGCTGTGAGTCCAAGAGGTCCACCAGATTGCACATCATTCCTGAATGGGGGTGGGTGGGTTTACTACTCCATTCTAGAATATAGAAGATAACTCCCTGGGGTTGGGAGACTCAAATAACTTTCAGTAAGATTGAGTCTTCAGTAAGATTGAGTCTGTTTCTTCCCACCTAGGCCTACATAGCCTCCAAGCTTAAGTTAAACAACCTTACTTGGGCAATCTCTAGTAGGTGACCTCAGCCATAGCATCTTATAGATTAGTGGTGTCAAACTCATGTCATGGAGGCATCACATGATATATCAGGACTTTTTCCCCTTTCATTAAACTGGGCATGGGTGTGGCCAGCACGTGATGCATCCAACCCATGGGCCAGGAGTTTGATAGCCCTGATATAGATGTTAGACCAGAAGATCAAACCCTGTGGCACCTCACATAAGAAGGGACTAGGGGATGACTTCCCTTCCCTTCCATCAGAAATAAATGGAACAGTCTGGGAAGGAAGAAGGAGGGAGGGAGAGGAAGGGAAGAGAGGAAGGAAGGAAGATAAAACAGTGCTCCCTATCCTCAACTCCCATTGTTTTCCAGAAATATGCTGTGGGCCAATGGTATCAAAGGCCACTGTGGAGCAAAAAGATGGATATACTACCTCCATCTTGGCCAACAGGTCATCAATCAGTGCAACCAAAAACTGTCTCAGTCCTGGATTGAGTCTCAATTGAATTGGATCTGGTTAATTCATTTTTTTCAGGGTTTCTCTGCAACAACTGGCTAAATACCTTCCTAACAAGGGTAGCAATTGTCTAAAAATGTTGGGTCCAAGACTAACCTTTTGAGAAGGGGGCGCACCATTGCCTCCTCCATGGCTGACATCCCCTCTGAGCGAGGATGATACTTCAGTATGGATCCAATTATATAGGGCACCTCTTTGGCTGCTTTAATAACCAGACAGCCAGATCCAATAAACAGGTGGCTAAACTTAAGAG
Source organism: Laticauda colubrina (assembly GCA_015471245.1). NCBI lineage: Eukaryota > Metazoa > Chordata > Lepidosauria > Squamata > Elapidae > Laticauda > Laticauda colubrina. The sequence continues at coordinate 8,909,530 of BLBF01000036.1, read as the reverse complement.
TGCAGAGAATCTGCCCACTTCCTCAGGAATCACCAATTCAAACTCATTCTAGATCATGCCACAAGATTGAAATCCAAGAATCTCATCATGATGTTATACAAATGAACAAAAGTTCTTTTTATACCGAAATATGCAAGCACTGGAAGATTAATAAATACCCGAGGAAAAGGAGGAAACTAATAGCTTTTCCACCGCAGGCACAGTTATGTGGCCACCACTTTGGATGATGAAAAGTTACTCCACTGGTCTACCCAGAATGATTCTATGAGTACTCAATGAGTGAGAGTGAACACTGAAAGGTGACCAGATTCCATCTTCCAAATCTGCAGAACCCATTTTTGCAGCCAAAGTTCCTGGTGTGTTAGTGTTATGCTTGCTGATTTGATCCTGGATACAAAGGGGTGGGGAGGGGTGGGGGGAACTGTCACAAAGCAATCCTTGCTTGCAGATTTATTACTTCTTCCAGTCATTGGTTTTGGCACCTTTCTTTCTTTTTTCTCCTTCTTCAAGGCTTTGTTCTGAGGTCATCTCCTAAACCAGTCAAGATTTATAGAGGCAGCATTAGGACATGCTCAGAGATTTCTGCACGTAATGGTGACATTGCCTAGAAAAATTAAGGCACTGACCACAATGATTATAACCTTCCTGGTTATAATGACTTTGCCTTGGAGATTATGTCAACTTGCCAAAAAGCAAAGGAGAAGAGCTTTCCAAACGTGTCTTGTTTGGGGGCTCATTTCTGCAAAATAATCACTGCAGAAAAAAAAGTTACCAACCTGCCTTCCATTGAGGACCTGTATACTGCACGAGTCAAAAAGGGGGCTGTGAAAATACTTACAGACTCCTCACATCCTGGACATAAACTGTTTCAGCTCCTAACCTTAAAACAACTCCATAGAGCACTGCACACCAGAATAACTAGATACAAGGACAGTTTTTCCCCAAATGCCATCAGTCTGCTAAACAAATAATTCTCTCAACACTGTCCAACTATTTACAAAGTCTGCACTACTATTACTATTAACCTTCTCATCACTCCTTATCACCCAGCCCTTCCCACTTGTGACTGTATGACTGTAACTTTGTCGCTTGTATCCTTACGATTTTTCCTAGTATGGAAATAAATATTCCTAGTAAATATTTTTCCTAGTATGATTTGATTGCTTATTGTACCCTATGACTATTATTAAGTGTTGTATCTTATGATTCTTGACTCTTGATGAATGTATCTTTTCTTTTATGTACACTGAGAGCATTTGCACAAAGACAAATTCCTTGTGTGTCCAATCACTTGGCCAATAAAGAATCCTATTCTATTCTATTCTATTCTATTCTATTCTATTCTATTCTATTCTATTCTATTCCATTCTCCTCTCTGTTCTTATTTCAAAGATTGTATTTAGGGCCCAGACCTGCCACACAAAATCAGAATTCAGGTGGTACTGTTCTGTTACTCATTAATAATTATCCAGGATGATAACATTATTGATGTCTCACTTTCTAAACATTATAACTTCCTGTAGAAAGTTAGCACCCACCCCTCCTAAAAGAATGAAATATTTTAGGAAATATTAAAAAAGGCAGGATGAAATATTTCCCCTAAAAGAGAAATAAAAATCTTAAAGGAAACAAAAAAAAAACAACAACCCAGAAACCCAGCTCACTGCCCCTAGCAGATATTTTGGTGCATATTGAAAAAGGCTGGGCCAGCCTCTCTACAAGACAAAAGATCTCCAGCTCCAGGGTAATGGGATTAAGATCTGACTCCTCGGGACATAATAAGATGAGCCCTGTACCCATATAACAGCAGGGCTTACTGCATTTCAAAATTTCCTAAGGACATTGCATCGCCCAGCAAGATTCAACCAAACTTATCTCAGACAACTTCAGCTATGACCCCTGCATAGCCACATGGGAGTCTCACAGCAGCCAATAGAATACATATTCTTGCACAGGAACAGGAAGCTCAAGTTTAAACCCCAAGAGAGTCTATAAATAGCTCTCACTCTCCACTCAAAGTGGTCAGCTGCCCAGGACCTCAAACCCATGTGGTCCTGTCCATCAATAAATCTTCCAATCAGCCTCCATGTTTCCAGTGTTTTTCTCCCCACTTGAAATTGAACCAGATGGATATTTCTTCCAACATTCCTATGACCACATACCTTCTAATTATCTGTGGTGTGTATGTGTTTTTTCTCCCTGTATTTTCTCCATAATCTTTCAAGTCCTTTAGGTGGGAGCAGCATCTGTTCTCCCACAAAGTCTGGATTCATGCAACTCCCTTAATCCGGAGGGACCAGCAGCTGCATTTGCCCAGCCTGCTAAGCTGGGTTCTTGCCAACCTTAGTATTATTGGTTGTGGCTTAAGCACATTGTGCAAACCCACATGTTTATCCTTCAATGAATTATGAGAACCCAATGACTGAGCTTGCTTCCTGAATTAACTGCTTTGATGCTTTGTATGAACTCATCCGTTTGTTCTCCTCTGGTCTATTTGCCAAGTCATGTGTCTTGCCACAGTTGTGCACATTTCAGTGCTTGTGAATTGGCCACAGTGATGTCCTATTGCAAACTGCAGCACTTTGCTCCTAACAGCAACCAGAGTAGAACAATTGCATCATTTCATCTCACCAGATGCAAGTCTGTCATGCAGTAGGTTACTCCATTTGACGATTTTGAGACTGAATCTAAACCTGTTTACCTTGCAAACAGATAACTCTTCCCCAACTCCAGTTTGGAGCTTCCTTTTTGCATGATAATCTATGCCTGCCTCCCTCTGAGTTGTTTCAAGTCCTGGTTTGGGTTCTCAGATCACCAGGGGACTGTTCAGTGGTGGGATTCAATTTTTTTTTACTTCCAGTTCTGTGGGTGTGGCAGGGGAAGGCTACTGTAAAATCTCCAGTCAGAGGTGGTATTTGCTGGTTCTCCAAACTACTCAAAATTTCCACTACCGGTTCTCCAGAACTGGACAGAACCTGCTGAATTTCATCTCTGGGAGTGTTGCTTTAAACTTCATCCCCTATGCTCTGATGAAGTGTTTCTCAACCTTAGCAACTTTTAAAATGAGTGGACTTCATCTCCCAGGTTTGCTGGCGATTGCTGGTGTTAAAATCCACCCATTTTAAATCTGCTGAGACTGAGAAACACTGCCCTGGTATATTTATCAGCAGAGCGGAAGAACCAAGGGCAACCTTCCTTCCTCCTTGGCAGCTTCCTCCCTTTGGCCTGGACTACTAGCTGCCACTTGAAATCCCTCTGATACAGCCCCAGGGATGGCAGGCAGATTTTCTTAGGGAAAAGGGTCAGTTTCATATGAAAGCAGTTAGAACAACAGTGGGCTGGAGGTCAAGCAGGGTCTTATTTGGAAAGATGAATGATAGCTGTGCTGCCTCATTGTGTAATTATTGCACATTTCCCCAAACTTGTAGTAGCATTTCCAGGGAGCTTTATATACTGCACATTTGGGGAGGTTAGGGGAGAGTAAAATCAGAGAGGGGGCTTTGTTCTTGGGTCCTTTTGAATGTGTTTGATGGCTTTCCTGGACTCTGTGAAATTGTCTTTGGATTGAAGAAGAAGAACATAGTTAACAGAATGCCAGCTTTGATGCCAGTTTTTAACTGAGCTCTGTGTTTGCTTTGTTTTATTCACCAGGAAAGACTTGTATTGCATCTGGACCAAGTCAGGCTTTGATAAACTATGGAATAGTTCTGGAAAAGTATCAAGATGGGAATATCTCCAGGGGAATGATGTTCTACAGAGAAGGAGCCACCAAGGACCATTTCCCTTGGTCCCACTAGATGTACATTCTAGTAGACAAGTCCCACAGCATAACCTGCCTTCTCACTCTGTTGGGCCAGGTAGATGTAACTGGGGAGAGATAACCTGGTTCCAAACCATGGAGTCTTTTTTCACAATCAGTTCACACTGCTGGCCCATCTGTGATCAACTATAATTCTAAGATCCTTTTTAATCTGCAGCAATTGAGCCAGATATTTCTTATACAGGGATGTCTGTAGGACCTGATCCAAAAAGTTAAAATGATGGCTACAACTGTGCAATTGAAGTTCAGCCCATTTTTAACGTCCATTGAAACACACATTTAAAAAAAAACAAGTTTTGTTAGCACCAGAGCTTTGATTGCACTGTCATGGCTGGGCTCTTTTGACCATGCCATGCCCACAGCTGCGTCCTATTTCTTTGCATTTGATGTTGCTTCCTTTCCTTAGATGTGTGAGATCCAAACCACTGAGGAGTTCATCATAACCAGCAGCAGTGCCAAACACACCGACCGAAACCTACACAAGTGCTGAATTTGGAATCAGTTTAAAGTGCAGCCTAAAAAAAAAAAATCTGACCTTTAACAGCAAATAAATATATTTTTTTAAATGGTTCCTTTTAGAGCTTGACTGACAGAAGCTTCAAACTGGGCTCAGGATGACCTCTCGGAGAAACTGGGCTGAGCTGCATGCCTTGTGCTTCTGGGTGGAAACCTTTATTAAATCAAGGAAAGTTGTCCTTTGGGCAGAATTTCTCCACTGCAGAGAATGGATTTTCCTTGATACAAAAGGAAGCCCAACTTAATGCAGAGTGTGATCATAAGAAATCTTTTGCTGAACAAAATACAAGCCAGTGCTGCAAGCAAGATGTGAATGGTGATGAATTTATAAGGTTTTGAGCTTTCAAGAATGCTTCTCCCCCGGGAATCCCTTCCAACCGTGATGGGGGCGACCTCAAGAGAAGACCAGAATGGGTACAAACCTAACAATACGTCTTTGGGCCACCCTCTTCCACATCACCTCCTTCTCTCAGCTCCAAAAGGCTGCCTCTACTTCCCTCCCAGGTGTGACCACAGGTTTTGGTAAAAAAAAAAAAACAAAAAGGTCAGGATGGCAGCCATAAGAATGCAGTCAATGATCCACCCAGCACAGCATGTAAAAATTGGGTGAAGTTGGCCACCATCTTTACTTCTTTGAGTTTGCCCTGTGGACACCCTTGCTGTCATCTCACAACAAGCTCAAGCAAAAAAAAAGCAAGAGCTGCTAAAATGTGCTATATTCTTAGCATTAATCTAGATAATTTTTTGTTGTCTTTTGGGGTGTTTGTGGATTATAAAATAACAGAATTGAGTTGGAAGGGACCTGAGTGTTGAAATGGGAATGTGCATGCATGTGCGCATGCCAGAAACCAGAAGAGCAGCTCCCCGACGTGCATATGCAGAGGTGCAGGAAACCGGAAGTTTAGCTTCCCAGCGTACACATGCACATCGGCCGCCTGGTCTTCTGGTTTCTAATACACATGAACGTGCGAAGACCAGCTGGCCAGCATGTGCATGCACTCTGGGGAGCTGCTCTTCCAGTTTCTGGCACTCCCGTGCGTGCGAAGACAAGTTGGCTGGCGCACATGCATGTACCGGTACCTGGAAAAGCAACAGGCAATGGCTGGCGTGCCTAGAGAGATAGCTCTGTGTGCCACTCCTGGAACACGTGGTATAGGTTCGCCTTCATGGCCCTATAGCATTTCAGACAAATGGTTATTCAATCTCGTCTTAAAAATTCCCAATGTTGGAGAATTTGCAACTTGTTCCACTGATTAATTGTTCTAACTATCAGGAAATTTCTCCTTAGTTTTAGGTTGCTTCTCTCCTGGATTAGTTTCCATCCATGGTTTCTTGTCCTGCCCTCAGGTGCTTTGGAGAATAGCTTGACTCCTTTTTTGTGGCAGCCCTTGAGATATTGGAACACTGCTATCATGTCACCCTGAGTCCTTCTTTTCATTAAATTAGACATACCCAATTCCAGCAACTGTTCTTGATATATTTTAGCCTCCACTTCCCTAATCATCTTTGTTGCTCTTCTCTGCACTCTTTCTACAATCTTAACATTATGGTGGTATATAATCTCAGACTTTCTATAAATTTAATTAGAGTGGAATTCAGTGTATTGTATGAATCCAGAACATGGTTAATTCACTGCCCAGGTTTTTCAACTTGTCTAAATTCAGTCACTGGGTAGTTGTCATTTCTCCTTTGCCACACCTTCAACGTGAGGCCCTCCCTGAGTGCAAGAGCAACACTGGTGGGCTTGATTACTTGTACAGGAAGAAACCTTTCTGTCAGAGCAGGCTTGAGCATGTCAGTTCCCCGGAGGGAGAGCAAGAGGCAGATGTTACAGCAAACCCTCCTTCTTTTTCTGAAAACACCATAAAAACGTTAAAAAACAGTGACGGATGAAAGTAGCTGGTAAGACTGATGGCTAGAGCAAGGTGTGCAAAAGTACAATGAGGGCTTAGATCTTGAAGTGAAAAGGGTGGTGCGAGCAGAGGATTAATTGGAAGATGCTGGATTCAGTATCCATTGGGATGTTAATGGCTCAATGGGTTTAGGAGTATTTGAGAATCCAGGCTCCTATCTCTTCAGGTCAGTGTTTCTCAATCTTGGCCACTTTTAAGATATGCGGACTTCAACTCCCAGAATTCCCCAGCCAGTCCACACATCTTGATTGAGAAACATTGCGCACTAGGCAATCTTGATCTCCCATCTTTTCTGAGTTCAGCAAGTCGCAGCCATGGGAGAGTTAGGAAAATGCAATAGGGATGAAACCATGGGATTTGGAGATTGTGCACAGGCATTTCCCTGCCAAAGAACTATTATGAGCTGCCTCTGGTGGCTGTGGTGAGGGAAGGGGGCTTTCTAACTGTGATCAAAATAATTCTAGCCTCATCATAGCGGAGATGTTTCTCAACATCTCACTTTTGATCAGTTAAAGGAGTCTCTTGAAAGCCCACACCTGGGCTCGTGATGACTCCTATAGAGCAGGGGTCTCCAACCTTGGCCACTTGAAGCCTGGCGGACTTCAACTCCCAGTATTCCCTAGCCAGCAAATGGTTGTCCAGTCTCTTGTTGAAAACCTCCAGTATTCTGTCTTTATGATTCACTTGCTGAATATAAAGATAGATAGAATAACTCCACAAATTCTTCCATACAAAGTTTCTTTTATTGGATTATATTAGGTATCCTCAAGGTGACTCAGTTATGTCGAGAAGCATCTAATGTCCAATTCTTTGCATGGTTGAAATCGTAGTGTAAATGATAGTAATCTTTCTATCCCATATTTCATCCCATAGTTGCAGCGGGTAAAGCTGCCACCATGAGGCTGTGTTCAGACAAGAACTTCCCCCAACCCAACAAGGGTCAATTTAGTGACCAATCAGAATTACAGATGTGGCCACATGACATGGACTACATTTCCCAGGATTCCTTAACTACATTTACCATGATACATACCCTTCAGGGGATAGCTCACAAGTCCTACCTAACTATCCCAAATCCCATTAACTCTAAACTGTCTGGACAGCACATCCAGTGATGGAGCACCCACAACTTCTGAAGTCAAGCATTCCCCTCATTTATTCTCACCATTCAGAATTTCTCACTTCAGAATTTTCTTAGTTCTAGGTTGGTCTCTCCTTGGTGTAGGGAAGTGGCAGATGCCAACAGAAGTGTCTGAACGTACACTGGAACTCATTAGTTCCCTGTTGCTCACCCCCTGCTTCTATAAAGTGTGGTATAAATAAGCATTTCATTTACAGATTACCCTCAATCCTTTTGTGCAAAAAGGGCTAAACCACAAAGAGCTTGAGTAAAGTGAACACATTGTGCAAGTGCAGACTCTAGAATCTTTACTCTTTTTTGTGTGGAAGCAGCCAAACCATCCTTGTTTGAGCTGGAGGCTCCAGAATGATGGATTTCTTTTGGAAATTTTAGACTTTTATTGGACATTGGCATCCATGGACTGAAATCTGCCTTTCTGTGCCCCTGAATCGGGGCAGTGAATAAGTTCTCCAATCTCTTCTCCCTCCTCTAGTTAAAGGCTGCGATCTTCTCCAAGGGACCATATAAAGGGCAGGCTCTTTGCTTATATAACTATAAATAATAAATCAATAAATCAATAAATAAAAATATTTTGACGAAAGGATGTGGAACCAGAGCTTGGCATTATTTCATTGCTCATCCCTCTGTCACCCCACAGGGGGAAATGCCACTGCAGTCTCTTCCCCACAAAATGAGGGATGAGGAGCATCAAAAGCCCTGTGGAGTTGATGGTTGAAGGATCCCACGTCGCCAGATGCCAAACGTTGCTTGCCTCCCACTGAACGCTCCTCACGCTATCGAGGCTTTGGCCGTCAGTGCGTGAGGCACCAGTTCAAATCACCTGGAAGGGGGTGGAGGAGCCTGGAGAGGATTATTCATTCCAGGAAGGCTGGCTCCTGGCAGGCTCAGAGGGGGAGGCAGTCGTGCCAAAATCAGCAGCTGCCCGCCAGAGGCCTGCTTCCAGTCTGCCTCCTCCGTCCCGCATGGCTGGCAAACAGTGGTGTCCTCCCCCTCCCCTTCAGCAACTGGCTCCATCTTGGCAGGTGGCCAACTGCTCTCTGGGGAAGGGTGTGTGTTGTCCGTGTCTGTGCTATTTTATCGGTCCTGCTGGGGGTGGTGTGTGTGTGTGTGTGTGTGTAAGTGGTACAGGTAGCTGTGGCCTGCGGTAGGATGTTCTTTCCTGGCAAGCAGAGAGAGGAAAGACATTGTCAACTCAAGAGAAGAAGGGACCCTCTCAAGATCAACACCCTGCTCCCTGAAGGAATCCAAATGGAAGCATTTTGACCAACATGCATAAATAAATCCAGCGAAGGGGAATCTGCTGGTGACTTTCTACCGCTGCACCATAGAGAGTATCTTAACTTACTGCACCTCTGTATGGTTTGCCAATTGCACAGTGGCAGATACGAAAGCACTCCAGAGGGTTAATGTCATTGCCCAGAAGATAATTGGTTGTCCTCTCCCCTCTTTGGAAGAGCTTTTATAGCTCCCACTGCCTTAAGAAAGTTCAAAACATTTCCAAAGATCCATCTCATCCTGGGAACTCTTTTTTTGAACTATTACCATCTGGCAGATGGTACAGGATAAAAAACAAGGACAAATAGGCTGAAAAACAGCTTCTATCCCAGGGCAGTCGCTCTGTTGAATTCTACTGTATAGTGCAGCGTTGGTGTGGTCGGGGGTTTCCGGTTCAATGTGTGGAGTGTGAAGGATGTGTGTTTGTGTTTATTTTCATAGTCATAATGTATACTGAAGATGGTATTTAATTTGTTGTATGAAGTGCAATGACAATAAAGTAAACTAAACTAAACTACTGCTGTTCCACAAACAGGTTATTTAAAAATAATAGTCAATCAAAAATGACCTTCCTGTACCTAGCAACTAATATTTCATGATCTACCCTCTTCGTTAGAAAAGTGCATAGTCCTCGGCTTATGACCACATTTTGAGTCCAACATTTCTGTTGCTATGCAAGACATTTGTGAAGTGAATATTGCCCCAATCTGCCACCTTTCTTGCCACCATTGTTAAGTGAGTCAAGGCAAATTGTTACGTTTAGTAACACAGTTGTTGTTAAACTGGCTTCCCTTTGATCTGGCTTGTCAGACAGTTGGAAAAGATGATCGCATGACCTTGGGGCACCACAACCTTCATAAGTAGGAATCAGTTGCCAAGTGTCTGAATTTTGATCATGCGATCATGGGAATGCTACAATGGTTTTGTGAAAAACAGTCATAAATCTTTTTTTTTTTTTTTCAGTGCCCTTGTAACTTTGAACGGTCACAAAATAACAACAGCACTTAACAGACTTCTATACCGCTTGATGGTGTTTTATAGCCCTCTCCAAGTGGTTTACAGAGTCAGCCTATTGCCCCCAACAATCTGGGTCCTGACTTTACCCACCTCAGAAGGATGGAAGGCTGAGTCAACCTTGAGCCGGTGAGAATCGAACTATTGAACTGCAGCCGGCAATCAGCAGAAGTAGCTTGCAGTTCTGCATTCTAAGCATTGCGCCACCACGGCACATGACAATGAGCTGTTGTAAGTCAAGGGCGATCTCTACTAGCTTATCTTCTATTCCCAAGGCTAAGCACATCCAGCTTCTTCCATCACGGTCTTTATTCTTTACTCTTGGGCCTAGATTAGAGGGCGAATGGGAAAGGGAGGGGCTAGAATAGTGTCCTCCCCAGCATGGCTGTGTGATTTAATCCAGCTTCTGGATGGCACGGCTATTTGGAGTACGACCTCCGGCAACCCAGATTGGCTCAGCCGAGCTCCCTGCTTCTTTTTCCACCAGGGTCCCTCAGCCAACTCCAAGAGCAGCCCCGCCATTCTAAACATACCACTTGGCAAAAGGAGATTCACAAGCACGACCCCATCGGTCCCAGAGATGTTCTAGAGCAGGGGTCTCCAACCTTGGCAACTTTAAGGCTTGTGGACTTCAACTCCCAGAATTCTTGAGATTTGAAATCCACAAGCCTTAAAGTTGCCAAGGTTGGAGACCCCTGGCCTAGGGTCATTCTGAGTAGGAGCTTTGCCATGGTAGCTACAACACAGCACTCTGAGATACTCTGCCTAACCCCTAACCCCACAGCTTCTGGTTACCTTTGGGTTCTTGCCCTAATCCGTTCCATGAATTCCCAGCTTTCAAAGCCCAGGAAAAACTCAAGGCTTGTGTCCTTGGATCTCCAGCAGACAGCAGAGAAGGTTGATTGGTTAAACCCTTAGCCCAAGAAAAGTGGACTGTCATGGCACAAGAGGCTCACAAGCCCCAAGCAGCTGCCTGCCTGGATTTCAACCGTAGAATGAGCTGAAGGTCAGCATATTGGCAGCGAGTGGGATGTGTGAAGTGGGGGCTGGTTGCACGATGCCTTGTATAGCCTTGGCACGGCCAGCTCTGCTTTGTCACTCTCCAGCTGGACTAAAAATATGTTGAGAGCCTCCTGCCTCTTTGCTTCATCTGCTTGAAACCACTCTCCCCCCTGGCAGGATACTTTCAGAAGGCCAAAGGACCAGTTGCATTTTGGCTCTAGTAAGTAGTCTTGTAGCCCAACTCATCCTGCAGGATATTGGGAAAGGGGGGGGGGGGCGCTCACCCCTTTCCTTCCTTCCCTCCCTCCTGCGTAGACTTTCAGACGGCTGTGCCTGAATGTTTCCCCCTCCCCTTCTTTTGCAACAGCTGTTTCCAAAGCCTCTTGAATTTCTGCAAACAGCAGCAGCCTCAATTGAAATAACACAGCCAGAGTTTATTGCGTCTCTTTTCTCTTTCCTCTTCTATTATTTTCAGCTAATGAATTTACTTTAAAAAAAAAAAAGGAAACTAAAATAAATTACAGAATTAAATAAGTTTGGACAAATCCTTTCCCAAAATAAAATGTTAAAGTAGTTGCTGGACTTTGGCAAACATAGACAACTAAATTGTAACACTAGGGTGGAAAAAACATTACTTGAGAAAGAGGCAGAGAGAGGAATCAGCAAGAAAGAGGTCCCCAGCAAGTACTGCAAGGATTCCCTCAAAACCTGCTGAGGCCAGCCACATTTGCCTTCCTCTTCCAGCCCCCACCCAACCCACCCATGAGCTCCATGCTCTCTGCTGAAACCTGCTAGGCATTAGGCAGATCCATGACACCGTGTGGTGTTCTCTGATGCTTCTGCTCTTCAAAGGTGCCTCTCTAGGGCTGGTCCAACTTCAGACATGGGTTGGGTTGTCCAGGTAAGGGTCTGTCTTGGTCATATGCAGCGTAACAGCAGGGGCTTTGTAATGGCAGTGCGCTCCGGTGCAGGTCACCCCGCTACATGGTTTCCCCCTAGTCCTCATTCCCAGTTTCCTGTTGCACAGGCTCTGCCAGGTCTGCAGAGTCTTCGAGCTCCATACCCAAACCCCGCTGGTGATGCCCACCACCAAGGACATGAAAATTTTCAGCATGAAGACAGCCATCGTGGGCACCGAGGCATCCAAGGAACAGTCCACACTCCGATGGCCTGGAAAAGAAGAGCAGCTATGCTCCAAGGCCTGCAGGTTCCAGTAATCCACATTCAGACGTTCATAGAAATAGCAGACAATGACACATGTGGCTGGGACGGTGTAGAGGATGGAAAAAACCCCGATCTTCACCATGAGCTTCTCCAGTTTCTCAGTGTTCGTGCCGCCCGTCTTCATGATTTTGCGGATGTGGAAGAGAGCCACAAAGCCTGTCAGGATGAAGGAGGTGCCAATGACCAAGTAGCAGGAGAGTGGGATGAGGATGAACCCTGTCAGGGCATTGACGTCCATGCTCCCTACATAGCAGAGCCCAGTGAGCTCATCCCCTGCCACCTTCCGCATGGTGAGAATAACAATGGTCTTCATAGCGGGGATCCCCCAGGCTGCCATGTGGAAGTAGCTGCTGTGGGCCTCAATGGCTTCATGGCCCCACTTCTTGCCAGCTGCCAGGAACCAGGTCAAAGTCAAGATGACCCACCAGAGGGAGCTGGCCATGCCGAAGTAGTACAGGATGAGGAACACAATGGTGCAGCCGGTACTTTCCAGCCCCTCTTGGATGATGTACAGCTCCCCGTTCTCCCGGTCACAGGCAATGTTCTCAGCACCAGCCACCGAGCGGATGATGAAGGCCACCGAATAGACGTTGTAGCACATGGAGAGGAAGATGATGGGCCGCTCAGGGTATTGGAAGCGGTGGGGCTCCAGGAGGAAGGTAAGGACGGTGAAGGCAGTGGAGACGAAGCAGAGCGTGGCCCAGACGGCCATCCAGATGAAAGCAAAGTCCTTGTCTCGCCGAGACCAGAAGACATCAACTCCAGGGGAGCAGCGGGGTGCGCACGACAGGCTCTTGGTGACATACTGGAACTTGTCCGAATTCTCACATGAAGCACTGCTGCCCGGTCGGCTTTCACTGGGGCCATCCCCAGAAGGTCGGGCAGGGCGCGGTGCCACGGGGAGCATGCCCTGACCCCGGTGAGGCTCAGCCGTGGTGGCGTTTTCAGGTGCCTCCATGCATAGGGCGTGCGGGTCATTCTTGGTTGGCAAGCGAGAGCAGTCCAGGGCATCAGGCCAACCAAAGTGGAAGTGCTCCATGATGGGTGCGCAGCGCTGACGTGCCTGTTCGCACATTGGCCGGCAGGCCGGGATGCTGCTGGATACCTGGTCGGTGCACATGGGCGCATAGAGCGAGCAGAGGAAGAAGCGCAGGTGGCCGTGGCAGCCATAGGCCACCAGCGGGGCAAACTCTTCCAGCTTGAGCGCGGCCTCACGCTGGTGCTCGTGGCCCAGCAGGTTGGGCATGCGGGTCAGGTTGTAGCCGATGCCCTGGCACATGGGGATCTCGATGGCCTGGCACCGCCCGCCCTGGCCACGCTCCGCCTCGTAAACGCCGCCGCCGCCGCCGCCGCCCAGCAGCTCCAGCGTCGAGCCGGCCACCACCAGCTGGCAGAGGAGCGCCGCGATCGCCCGCAGCAGCAGAAGCAGCAGCCCGGCGCGGAGGACAGGCGCGGCCATGCTCACTGCGCTCCTCGCCCCGGATCGCGACCGCTAGCTGCGCCTCCTGCGCCGCATGGCGCGCGAGCGGTAGCCCGGCGGCGGCGGCGGCGGCAGCAGCTCCCCACGCGCCTCTCCGCCGAGGCCGGCGCTTCGCTCGCGGGCGCCACTGTTGCAGCCCGCCTAAACCCCCGAGAGGCGGACCCGGCGCCGACGGGACACACCCAGCACAGGGCGGGGCAGAGCGGAGGGAAGGGCGCCGAGGCGGCCGGTTGGGTGAGGGAAGTTGGAGCGGGCCGCCCTGGCAGCCGCGCGGTTTCCAGGCGAGGCGCCGCGCTCCAGTGAGCTTGGATGGGCTCCGTCGAGGCTCCGAGCCCCCCCACCCCACCCCACCCCCGCCTCTCCTCCGCAGCGCGGTGTTGGACTCGCCCAACTGCTGCCGGGGAGCCACCGAGAGGCGCGCAAGGGCCCGCAGCCGGAGAGCGCCGCCTTGCCCCCCGCGCCGGCTGCTCCCAAGTGGATTTGAGGCGACGGTTGGGGACTCGCTCCGACGAAGAGACCGCGGAACCTTTCGTGAGGCGCGTCGAGACGGCCTAACGTTTCGGGAGCCAGAGGGGCGGCGTTCTGGCGAGCTTCCTTCGGGTTGCGGTCGGCAGGACTTCGACCTGCGGAGGGAGACTGAACGGGCGGAGGCGCCTGAGGGGCGGTGCAGCGCTGGTTTTCTTGGCGCAAAGAAGGCCGGCTTGGCCTGGCTTCCCTCACGGCCGCGCTCAAGCCTTTCTCCGCGCGGCCTGGGCCGCTAAAGTTGCCAGGGCTGTAATAGCCCTGCTGAGTTTGGTTTTTCCTCTTGGTGTAGCAGTAGGTTGCAGAAAATGTGCTCGAGTCTAAGCTGGTGTTCCTCAACTACAGCAATTTTTAAGATGTGTGAAAGTCATCCAGGTCACGGTGGTCTCAAAGGTGCTTTTTTTTTTTTTTGGTCAAGAGGTCACTAAAAAAGAAGTGCGGACTTACAACTTCCAGGTTTCCCCAGTCGGCCGTGGGTGGTTGAGGAATTTGGGGAGTTGAAGTCCACACATCTTAACATTTGCAGAAGTTGGGGGGGGGGAAAAAACCCCCTACTTTAAGCGACTGAACAAATGAAAAGTTAAGTTTGTAAAGGGAATATGCCCCAGAAACGTTTACACGGAGAGCCAGTTGCTTGTAGTGGTTAAGACATTAGCCTAAAACCAAGAGTGCTGAGTTCTAGTCCCACATTATGCACGAAGCCCAATCTTGGTCCTGCCACGCACTCTTCTCCCTGGGAAACAGGCAATGGCAACCTGCCTCTGAAATCTTGCAAAAAAAATAAAAATGCAGACACTAGTCCAGACAATCTCTAGGAGCCAACATTGATTCAATGGCACCAAAATAATAATAATAATAAAAAAAGTTTACAGTCATAATATTCTCCCTAGGAGGTTGTCCCTACCCTTATAAAATCTCTAATGACAGTTGTCCCCTACCAAAGAAATTATAATACCCTTCCATTTTATATAATTCACACCCAGGGTACCTTCAGTTTCTCATCCCACATTACTACACATTGGTGTAGTAACTCTTGCTTTCTGCAAGGCACATTCAATCTACCCAAATCAGACTAATGGTGGGTGGCTGCAGGTCTATTAAAAAACAGGCAGAATATCTATTGCTGGCATCCCAAGGCCACATTAAAGCTTGTTCCATTAATTGGGAGGAGACTGTGCCCACCTACTAGAGCCACACTTGAGTAGTGTGTTCAAGCTGCCTTACTTGGTCCTTCCCAGATGATTCAGGAGAAGTCCAGTGGAAATGAAGGACTGGGGACATGATTATAGTGGGCAGACAGCAAGAAAGATCTGGTCTGTGGGGCTTTCAAAACTTCTCCCATCCCAATGAAGTAAAACGGTTGGTCTCAGGTGAATTAATGGGAGGAGGCACAATATCATGCAGATAAGATGAATTATATAATTTGCACCACAGGACAAATAATGTACAATGTGTCATCTACATCACTGGTAAAATGATTTTCCTTCCCAGGACATGCCCATAGTGGGAAAGAATTCTAATTTGAACTTAACCTGAGCACCAATGCTGAAGCTGTTTCTGAATTAAGTCATTGCCTCGACTTGTGTGATGATCCAACATAAATTAATAAATGAAATTAATCAAGTGGCTTGAATTTACAGAGTATATTAAGCCACAAAAAATAAACAAATAACTCCCAAGGTCAAAACTAGCTAAGCTGTACTGTTATAGCTGCTTTTCATTACCTTGGTAAGTATTTTGTGTGGATGTAGCCTTATAGAAGACACTTGCATGAGTGCTCTTTTTTTTTTTTTTTGTATGGATAGAAATGCTTCCTTCCACATAGGGCTTTCTATCCCAAGTCTTTGCTTCTGCATATTAACATTAACATATTCTTCCAATGACTCCAGGATTCTCCTGGGAACTTTTGAAGCTCAAGATGCAGTCAAAGGGGCACTTTCTTTTTTCATCAAGACCTTTTTTTTTTAAAGAGTGAGACGGGGGGAAAAAAAACCCCATCAATTCTCTGCATGCAAAGGTTGATCTGAGACCTGTAGCTCAAAATCTGAAGCAGAGCTACTTTCCCTCTTGAAATGAGAGGGAAGTGTTGGGCATGTTTAATGCATTAGGGAATCTTTAGAAACGGCTTTGAAGATGAAATGTTCTCTGCTAAGTGCCCAGAATGATTATGTATGCAGCAGGTGTAGACAAGGAACGGGGATGTGCAGATCTTCTCAGGGGAAAAAAAAAAAGATAATAAACAGAATATTTAATCACCAACCTGCCACTAGCCAGTCTCCTCCTCCTCTTTAATGCAAATATTCTTACTGAAAAGGGAAACTTCTCCCAGCTCCAGGCGGTTGCCTTGATCAGTTGCCGCCAACTGTTCCAAGTAACTTGTCTTTCAGTGGTAGAGATGGGGGAAGGGACCACACACTGGAAAAATCTGGGCAGTGTTATTTGGCAGGATCCCTGAAGTCAGATGCTGCTTTCTCTAACTCCAGAGGCTCCACCCACTTGATGGCTTCCTATTCTTACATCAAGGACCCCTGAAAGTATCTTAATTTCAAGGATCTGTTATTGCTCCTTCCCTCCTTTCAGGCTTTTCTGACAAGAGTGCAAGAATGTTAAGGCTGAATTCTTATACCATATTAAATCAGAGGTCTCCAAACTTGGCAACTTTTAAGACTGGTGGACTTCAACTCCCACAGTTCTCCAGCCAGCATAGCTGGAGTTTGGGGACCCCTGTATTAAATTTTGAGCCTAGGTTCAGTTCAGGTTTGTTTGTCTCCTCATAATCGGCATGATTAAAAAGGCAGCCAAACAAATAAAGTCTGTTATTAACATTATAGCCTGATTTTCACAAGTTGAACCACAGATCCTGTTTTAGCCTAGCCTACGATACTGTTCAAATAAAAAAAGAGATGAAAGCATTATCTATGGAACTCATTGCCTCTTGACGCAATATGGTTAAGTGCACAGAACCAAAGTCAGCCCAACTCTTAATTACTGATATTTCTTCTGAGATCATAATTGTCAGTGAGTATATAGAGGTTAGCTTTAAAAGAGTAGTTCAGTGCCCAAATTAATATCTTAAACAATTGCAGCCACATTCCAGCATTGTGCCTTGTTTGCACCTTTTTCTGGAGGAATATTTGTCAGTCTAATGTATTGACTCAGGCTGCATCTACAAGTAGACAGCATAGAGCAAATGCAAAGCAAGGAAAAATTGGTATAATAACTGTTCCTTGCCTGACCTTCTTTAAGTAGCTTTTGATCACAGGTTCTCTGACAAGACACATGAACCACAAAGAAAATGGGGAGAAAGAACCACTCAGCCGGAGCTTGGCCAGAACTGAAACTTCTTCCTACTCCCCACTGAAATTTGATAATTCAATAAATGTATGGTTTATTTAGTTCAAATTGGTTTGTTCAGGTGCTTTTCTTTTTTTAAAATTCCATGGACAAATTAATGATAGCCTGTGGAGCATAATAATTTTATAGCACCATTCTTATAATTTAGTAACCATACTTAAAATCCAAAAGGAAACAAGTTCCATTCTGTCATGTCTTGAGATTCTTTTTTGCTGGTAAAGCACTTCCAAAATCTCTGAAACAAAGTTCTCCAGCTGACCAGCACAAAGCAGTAGATAATCCTATCATTCTTCCTCAGCTCGATACATTCCAAAAGTGTTGGGATTGCAACTCCCAAAATTGGCAACCGGGTTGGGGAACATGCAGCTCTGACACAACAGGAGAACCCCAGGTTAGGGAACACTGATTTTCTAATGGGTAACAACTAAAATAAGACCACTATTTATCACTCTGGATATTGCTAAAATGTGTACGCCAGCCAGAGTGAGTATGTATGATGGGTGGCTAGATAAATATGATTTAGTAATTAATGCATTGTGGGTGGGTCATGGATATAGTCAGAGAATTCCCTGTTCCATAATGTTAGAGTTCAAAGAAATTGCCCAAATAAAACTGAATGGTCATTTGCTCCTAAGTCTGAAAGGAAACCATCTAGCAACCACAGCTTTATATGCAGATTTGTGTTTCCCCTTAGAACATATGTTGCCCCCATTACTGCTCTGAAATGCTTTTCATATTCATCAGTCAGGATAACAAATGGGTTCTTTCATGAAAACTACTTGGCCTCGGCATAACTTTACAAATGTACCCTTGCCTTACCCTAATGATGGGGAAAGGAAAGCTATACAGTACAAACTGGAGTATCCAAAGAATATTTAAAAGTTTTCTTAAAGGCAGCTGCCGTCTGGAACGTAAAGAACAATTTCCCCCATTGAAAGTGATTTGTGAAAATAGCTGAATTTTATCAGCTACCCTTTAAAGTTTTTGTGCAGTATTTTTCGAACTTGTCAACTTTAAGGTGTGTGAACTTTAGCTTCTAGAATTCCCCAGCCCATTAGCTGGAGAATTCTGGGAGTTGAAGTCCATACATCTTAAAGTTGACAAGTTTGAAAAAAAATATGGTACAAGCTATAATTTAGTAATTAAAACAGAGTACATTTCAGGGAGCAAGTCACATTTTGGCTTAATGAAACCTGTGAAGTCAGCTACTGTTTTCTTGCTGAAGATTGCATGCTGTAGCTTTAAGAACTGGAAGATGATTAACGATTTACCCGTTGCCCATTTCTGCCACAGTCAAGTTGTGATTTTACAGGAATCCATTGACTTGGAAAGCATGTGATGGAAACAAGTGTGTTTTTGAAATAAACAACTGGAGCAGAAAAAAACAGAAGAGCCAGGTGAACAGACATGATTGAAGATGGAATCAATCATCATATTTGGAGCTGGAAAACAGATGCAGGTGAATTCTTACAAATGAACCTGATTATTGAATTAAAGCATTTTCTGAGCTTAAAGAATCCTTTGAACTAGATAATAACTTGTCAGTCTGGATTTAGACATCCCTAAGCCACAATAAAACAAAGTTAACACAGTCATCAAATTTAGCATGTGTAATTCATCTCTTAGATCTTTACCTGACAATTAAGCATATTAATGATGCTTTGCTCAGATGGAAAGTCACCATTCCTACAACCCTAAGGATTGGCCAATAGCATTTTGCCACCTAATGTTTTGTAATATATGTTTCTATGCATATATTAAATTTATTTGCCCATATTGTTTCAAAGTAGGCTGGGCCAGCAGAAAATCATATATCTGTTGCAAGAATGGGCTTTGCATATCACCAATGCAGCCAGTGCTATAGGGCAACATATAGCTCTGTCCTCTAACATCTTGTAGTTTGATCCCCTTTCAAACCTTCCTTGCTCACCTCTTGCTGGAACCAATCATGCTATGCAAGTTTGTTGTCACCCCAATGCCACTTATGTTCACACCATGCACACTCAGACTGGTATTTGCGCTATGAGCAAAGAAACTTGATTAATATTGGTTTGTGTTTTTGGTGGGATTTAGTGTGTAGTGCCTATTGCACTAGTTAACATCAGGGGTGAGATTCTACCAGTTCGCACCTATTCGCTAGAACCGGTTAACATTTTAAGCAGTTTGGAGAACCGGTTGTTAGAATAAATTACTGGCCTAATCCTGTAAGGAAGGCAGGAAGGAAACATTCTGGTGTTGCTTACAGAAACTGCCTCTCCGTTAACCCTTATTCCATTTTTGGCAGGACTAGACTTCCTGTCTCAGGAACTTCTCTGGAGTTTTTTTTCCCTCCTTTGCTAGTATTTTGCTTGTGTGGAGTGACCATTCAAAGTTACAATGGCACTGAAAAAAGTGACTTATGACCATTTTTCACGCTTACAACTGTTGCAGCATCCCCACAATCATGAGAGGCCAGGAGAGGAGATATGTGCCTCAATGTGAGTGACATTGAGTTGGCCATGCCCAGCCAATAACATGACCACCAAACCACGCCAACAGAACCAGTTGTTAAAAAATTTGAATCCCATCCCTGGTTAACATGCATGTATTTTTGTGATCCCAGAAAATGGGTTAATTCAGGAATGAAACATGTTGAGTGAACACATGGAATATTGGAAGAACACATGGCATATTGGCAGGAGGTAGCTAGCAAGCTATGGAGTGTAGCACCCATGCTTCTTTTAAAAAAGGAGTGGAACCCTTCCTCTGAGATTCTTCTCAGTGAATTAGTTTATAGTTGTTTAATTTTAAATTATCTCAAACCCAATGACTCTGGTTAAGCCCATGTCACACTGCACCAACGGATGCAAAGAGGATGTAAAACGGACAAAAAAGCTTGCCATTCATTGGAAAACGCGATGCATCCGTTGTGGACTCACAGCGTCCGTGATTCATACTCTCTATCCGTCCAGCATCCGTCTACTGTGATTTCATCCGCTCAAAAAGTTTTGAGCTGCACAAAATTTTTTGAGCAGATGAAGTATCCAACGCGTCCATTCTACATCCGCTACGCATACGGGAAACATCCATTATACGTCCGTTGTCATCTGTTACGCGTCCGCTATATCCGCTAGGCATCTGCTGCGCATCCGCGCAACTCAAATCCGCTCCGGCGGAGAACGGACACAGGGAGGAAGCGAAACGGACACGGAACAGACACATAGCGTTAGTAGCACGGACGTAGAAAGGATGAAAGCGGATGCAGCTCGGATATAAAGCATCAAAACAGAAAAAACGTTTCTATAGGGGATGTATCTCGGATATTTAGGATGTCTGGAGGATGTCTGGAGGATGCAGAAGGACACCTAGTGGAAAACTGATATTTCCTATAAAAAGGGGGAGGAAATCACCTGGATCTCACTTTCAGTCCAGCAGACGTGGGGTGCACACCTCTTCGGCCTTGCTCTTGCTCTTCCATAGCATCCATTCTTCTCCACCATGGATCATCGCACGCTCCTTTTGGTAGCCGCCATCATTCAATACCAGAACCAAGCCCTCTTCAGGCTCTCACCTTTTCTACGCGAAGAAAAGGATGCAGCCAAGAAGTGTGTGGGTCTGACGATGGATCGGGGGAAGAGTGGAGTTTGGACTGTATGACAAGATGATGGTGGAGCTGAGGAACGAAGACCCTCGTGCATTCCAGAACTTCATGAGGATACCGCCAGCCATGTTTGACGAAGTTGTGGAGCGTCTGAGACCAAGGCGAACACCAACTTCCGTCCCAGCCTGGACCCTGGGCTGAAGGTGGCACTGACTCTGCGCCACCTGGCCTCCGGAACCACATACAGAAACATGCAGTACGCCTGAAGGGTGCCACACAACCCCATCAGCATTGTGGTCGGAGAGGTGGTGCAGGCCATCATCGAAGAATACGTGGAGGAGCTCCTCCAGTGTCCCACCACTGAAGAAGGCTGGAGGAAAGTTGCAGAACAGTGGTATCAGAGGTGGAACTTCCCCCACACTGTTGGAGCCATAGATGGGAAGCATGTGGCCTGCAAAGCTCTAGCCAACTCAGGGTCCACTTATTTCAACAAGGGCTTCATCAGCATCATTCTCTTTGCCATGGTTGATGCTGACTACAAGTTCATGTACATCGATGCTTCAGGCAACAGGTCAGATTCAGATGCCCAGGTATACAACGCCAGTGACCTCAAGGAGGGGCTGGAACGCAACCTCATCATGGGCTTCCCAGATCCAGACCCCCTACCCAATGACACACAAGATGTGCCCTACTTCATCATGGGTGATGACACCTTCTCCCTCAGAACCTACCTCATGAAGCCCTACACTTCCAGATGCCTCACCCGTGAAGAGAGGATCTTCAACTACAGGCTGTCCAGGGCAAGTCGGGTGGTGGAGAACGCCTTTGGCATCCTGGCCAACAGGTTCCAGGTACTTCTCACCACCATGCAGCATCGCCCAGAGACCGTGAGGAACATCGTGGAAGCTTGCTGCATCCTGCACAATCTTATGTACACCGACTACCCAGTGTTGCAGAACAGGCTTGTGGACTGTCAACAAGGGAATGGGGACATGGAGCCTGGTGAATGGAGGCAAGGGCGAAACCTGATAGACACTGTGGATGTGCAAGGCCCCAACAGAGCTTCACGTGAAGGGAAGAAGCAGCGCAACCTCCTGAGACACTGGTGCAACTCCCCAGCTGGAGCAGTGGAGTGGCAAGACAGGATGGTAGATGCTTAATGGATGCTTCCTTCAGCCTGTCTCATCACACTGATGAGATTGTGCCATGTATGTTGAGTGGCCTTACAATGAATAGGGCATTAATAAAGAGTTTTGTTTATGTTGAAATGTGTTGATCAATGATTAAATTGTTATTGATAATAAAGGGCAATATGTGTGGCAGCTGGGAGGGTGGACCATACTATCCCACTATGCTTGCACTGGAGGCTTATCTATCCCACAGCTATTACCCATCCCACAGGTATCCCTGCCCATCCCACAAGCATGCAAAGGCTTAACCATTTTCTAAAAGTTTCCACCAACACTTTATTAAGTAAAAGAAATGACCCAAGTATGTGAAGCAAAGATAACCTTTATTGATAACAGTTAAGTAAAGTGTAGGACTTTATATAAAAAGCAAAAGGAACCAAGAAAAGTGTCCCAAGCAAAGATAAAGTCAACAGGTAACAACTCAGTCTCTGGCAATGGCCTCAGTCACTCTGAGGCATGTCCATGGTCTCAGATGTAAAGGGGACAGGGACTGCGGAGGTGGCAGTGGCTGGAGTGCTGGTCTGAGGCGCCATTGGGGTGCCTGGCCCCGAGAGGACAACAGGAGGTGGTGTGTTCAGGAAGCTCTCAGAAAGCTGGCTCAGCCCATTGAGGTTGAGAAGCCCTTCATCAAGGACCTGGGATGTCAGGCACAGGACCGATGAAAGATGTTCTGAGGCTGGGCTTGGCTGTGGGGTGGAGGAAGGAGTGTAGTGGGGATGTCTGGTCTGCAGCTGGGTGAGGTGAGGCATCTGTGGTGTGCGAGGAAACATCTGTGGCGTCGGTGGCATCTGTGGCGTCTGTGGCATTGGTGGCATCAGAGGCATCTGTGGCATTGGTGGCATCTGTGGCGTTGGTGGCACCTGTGGCGTGCGAGTAACCTGTGCATGGACTGGGAAGGGCTGCCTGTGCTGCTGGAAGTCCTGGTATCCATAGCCTTGGTAGGTGAGGGGCTGTTGAAAGCCTTGGAAGGGCTGTGACATCGCCTGGGGTGGAGGAGCAGACCTGGAGTGTGTGGGAGCAGGTTCAGCTGGGCCTGGAGGGTGGTGCAGCAGCGCCGTGATCCTCTCTTTCATGACCTGGTACTGGGCCTCGGGAATGTCCATGAGGGTCTGGGTCACGTAGGTGAGGAAGGGCTTGCGGTTTGAGGATGGAATCTCGAAGTGTACCAGCTGAGAGAGGAGATCTGCGCTGTTCTTGATTGTGTTCCTGATCTCCAAGAGGACAGTGTGGCTCTGTCCCTCCGGTCTGCCTCTCTGCCTGCTTTCTGTGGAGGTGGAGCTGGGGGTGGGGGTGGGTTGGTCTCTGGTGGTCGCTGCTTCTTCTTGCTCCATGTGTGTGAGAGAATCCTCCACATCCTCCGGCATAGGATGTGCAGCTGTCGGGGGGGTCTCTGTCGCGGGGCGCTCTGTGGACACCTGCCCGGACATGGTCGCTGTCTCCTGGCCAGAAGAGGTCTGGCTGTCTGTGGGCTGCCTGAGAGTGAGGGTAAACAGAGGGGCTGCTCCTCGGTGGCGGACCTCACCCTCCAGGAAACTGCACTTTGCCATGACGTAGCTCTCCCGGTCAGTGAGCTTGTCCGTGGCCTGGCCAGATTTCTTCAGGTGCAGCTTTCCGTACCAGGTGTGCATATGCTTCCACCACCCGAGGAGGACATCAGCAGTGTAGCCCAGGCTCTCCGCCTTCTCCCTCCAAGCCGCCTGCTTCCGCTTGGTGTCTCGATAGAGCCTGTAGCCCTTCCTGCATATGTACTCATTCTCCCTCAGCCACTCCAGCACCTCCTCCTCATGCTCCTCTGCAATGGAGTACTGCTTCCTCTCTCCCTTCTCCTTGCCTTGCCTCTTCCTCCCTCTGGCAGGGCCTTCAGCAGCAGGGCCTTCATCATCAGGGCTTTGGGGCTGGTCCACCACAACAGCAGCAGGAGAAGCAGCAGAAGAAGCAGCAGCAGCAGCAGCAGCAGAAGAAGCAGCAGCAGCAGCAGCAGAGTTAGCGCCAGGGGGTGGGATGGTGGATCTATCCCTCTTGCCAGGGCTGGCAGAAGATGGCACAGGCTTCCTCTTCTTCCCCATGGTGTTCTCTCGAAGATGTGTCTGGCAGCAGGTCTTTCCTCTGAATGCTGGCCTCGTGCGAGCTGCCTCCTTTTATATCCGTGGGGCTGATGCAATGCATCCTCCCCACATGCACAGTGAACGCTACGCATCCGCTCTGCATCCACTACGCATCTGCATCATCCGCTACACATCCGCTCTGCGTCCGCTTCATCCGCTACGCATCCGCTCTTTCCACTACGCGTCTGCTTTGCTATGCTCCCCCGGAAGCCCTGCGGATGTGCCATCCACTTCCATCCGCTAGGCTTCCGTTGAGCATTTGTTTTACATCCGCGCTACATCCTCCCCCATCCGTTCTTTTCCATTCTGTTTATGCAAATTTTTGCCCCTTTTGAGAGCGGATAAGAACGGATGGAGCCACCCTCGGATTGTTGGCCGTCCGCTGTGTCCTTTTACATACATTTTGCATCCGTCGGGCCATGTGACCTCGCCTTTAAGTGTGCTAGTTAAAATTAAAGCTGGTTAAACCTGGAGTTATTCTTCTTTTATTTTGTGGTTTATTGTGTTGCATGAATTCTGGATCTTGGATTACTTTAGAGTTGTGTATTGTTCAAATCTGGAGAATGGTTAATTGAATAAGGTTAATGCATCTTGTAACAATAATAATTTATTTAAATTATATGCTACTCAATTGGATGATTGTTGAACACTATCATAATATCATTTTATTATTATTTTTAACTCTAGTTGTCGTGAGTATTCCCTGGTCAGAAAGATGAGTATTGATCAAGTAATAATTTAAAAAACTACCTGTCCAGTTCAGGATGGATGGGCAGAAAAAAAGGGGGCTCAGTAGCAATGACTCCAGGGGAAAACATCTACTATGGTACCATTTTCCAGGATTAAACTGGCCTGAGAAAGGCATTTCACATTGTTATGTTGTTGTTCCATTTATAAATATTGATGCAAATGAAATGGCACATCAGTATCTCAAAAGTAGAGTGAGGAGATGGAAAGAAAAAAACAATTGTTTTCAAGGTTATGGAGATGTTTTCTGGTGGATATTTCATCTACTTTTTCAAGCTTGAATAATATTTCCATCAAAACATTCCAGTTACTTTATATTTTTAAAAGAAAGAAAGAAAATCATATAAAAGGAATCTAAAAGAAGCAACTCAGAAGAAAAGGCATGAATTCCACGGCCACATCAGCTATGCTCTATTTCTGTTTCCCCTGACAGGCAATGTTTTCCTTTTTTCTGTTTGTTTAGCACAGTATTGTGTAATAATTCAAGTGCCGGAATCGAATTTGGGTGAACCAAATTCAAGTTTATTTAGTCAGTTTATAAGCAGCTCATCACATACATACATACATACATACATACATACATACATACATATTCGTGTGTGAGAGAGAGAGAGAAAGAGAGAGAGAGATTGATTGATTGATTGATTCTGGGCAGATTACAGTTAAACAGAATAGAAACAATAAAAAGCAACCAGAATTAAAACCAACAAAAATAACAACATGGCAGCTGAGAAAACTCACAAATATTTAAAAAGCCACAATGTGGACTCCTCCATGCGATCAGGGCCCAAAGCTCAGTAGCCAAGTCTGGTTTGTTGAAAAATCAATTTGTTGAAAAAGTTGAAAACTTGCCTTGTAAAGTTCTAGCATGGTTGGCGCCAATTTAATTTCTGGGAGAATTATGTCGAGCGGATGGGCACCATGGCCTCCTGGATCCTAACAGATGATACCCCTTCACAGACGGGATGCAGACTATGTCTCTCTTTCCAGGTCTAGTAGGATGGGTTGATGCTTCTGGGTAAGGTGGTCTGGTAAGTAACTCATCCCCAAGTCATGAAGGGTTAAAGATAAGCCATAAGAATCTTGAACTGTATCTAAAGATTTACTGGTAGCCAATGTAGCTCATGGAGGTGTCATATGCTAAATGATCAGCACCCATAATACCTGGTGCCATTACATTTTGCTCTAGTTAAAGCCTCAAAGTCCTCTTCAAGGGAGCCCATGTAGTGACAAAAACATAAATGACTGTGAGTAGAGTAGAGTCTTGAAGAGGAGCCCACTGGGTGTCCTTGTGCCAGTCCCTCTTTATTAGCTCAACTACTCTACAACAGGGGGTCTCCAACCTTGGCAACTTTAAGCCAGGAGGACATCAACTCCCAGAATTCCCCAGCCAGCAAAGTTCCCCAGCAAAGCTGGCTGGGGAATTCTGGGAGTTCAAGTCCTCCAGGCTTAAAGTTGCCAAGGTTGGAGATCCCTGCTCTACAACATAGTTGTTCCTATGGGAATAAAATAATGGTAGAAACCCCTCCCTCCCAATGTACGTTGCCTCGATCACTTAGAAAAAAGGGTAGGAAATTGATGTCACCGACCCAATATTTTTTACAAGCTGAAAGTCTTCACATAATTTTGTATACCTAAGTTGGACTGAGAAATACATTGCCTTAATATAGATTTTCGATTTATTCCTTCTCTTGCAGACAGCTGAGATGAATTTGCTTTTATATGTGTCTTTAGAACATCTATCCAAAACATCTTGATAATCTGACAAATAAAGCAAGCCCAGCTCCAACCGCCCAGTGGCCAAACACATTCCCGGTATCTCTTGTCAAAATGAACCTTGAGTCAATGAGATGGAGAGATCACTTGTCATGAGATCTTGAGATCCACTGCCAGTTCTAGTAGCCAGGGCTAGGCTGGATGGATTCTGGACAAGGAGCTCTCTGTTTTCCAATTCAAACAGAAAGGGACACCTTCCAGCTGTATTATGCAGCCCCCCAAAATACTCACTGCTGAAATCTGGCCATGTGATTCACCACTGAAATTTGAGAGTGCAGTTTGCCATCAGAATTAGGCAGTCAAATATTCTTCCCGTCCCCCAGTCTTTTAACCATATATCAGTTTGGATTTATTCTATTTGGGAGTGAAGGGAGTGACTGGCCTTTGATGGTCCTGCCTGCTTTTTGGTTTCTTTGTCCAGTTGGTCTAACCTATCCAGATTTTCTTGGTGTACCACTTATGGCCAAAAGACAGTCCACAGCTGGAAAACGGTTCTGCAGGGTTAAGAAAAGGATACAGCCTGTTCTTTGGAGCTCATCTTTAGTTTACTCCTTTGCCTTTTCTGGTTGCAGTCCATTTCGTAGTGAACCAAACCTATATTATGGACATTTTATTATTATGACAATAAAACACATTCATTGTAGAAAAATTCTGAACACAGGTGAATGTGTCTAATTAAACTATTGGAGCTCCTTCAACAACCAACCAGGGAGATATGAAAGGAGCCTCTCCAAAGACTGGATTGGATTACTTTGGCAATTGGGCATTCCCTGGGCAAAGTTATTGTCACAGGCAAATCCTGTCAATCCAGAAGCACCCTTTGGTTGGCTTTCTAGGTGCTTCTGATACGAATGCAGGCAGAAACAACCAGCCAACACAGCCACTCCACTGGGGATGTTCCTTCTTCAGAGAAGGCTGGAAAGGAAAGAGTTAGCAGCAAAGAACAGCCAAGGCCTTGCATGGAGGAAGAACTGGATGGGACACAAATCTGAAAAAATACATGTCTTTTAATTTAATTTTATTTAAATATGTAAAACTGTTGCTGTTGGCTGGCAACGCCAAGTCTTGGCCAAGAGTAATATGTGGCTTTCAGAGTCAAGGGCTACTTTTAAACACACCAGCATAGTATCAGGATACTCAGGGCATGAGGCTTCATTCACAAGTAACACCTTCAGTTTGATCTTCACAAACTATATAGAGTAGAAGAAGGAAGCTGGGAAAGAAAGTTTGTCTTATCTATAAGCCCAGTTCCAGATGTTGTTTCTGTAGCAGCCTAGCCTGCCAGTGGTGCAACTGTTGGAAGAAGCAGCAAGATCATTGTTTCTGCTTATGGGAACTGAGACGAGGATAATTATCAGAAGGATTGACGTACAGCTGCATGAAAGGATGATGCACAAAGTGATTGGAAGGACAGCAAGAGGGGGTGTGGGAAAGTTGGCTTCTTGATCCAAATTGGGAGGATACTTAATGCTAAAAGAGTAGCCTTTCCTCCTCTCCAAGGCAAAAGATTCTGAAACCTTGTCTATTACCTACCAATCCATTTCCCTTTGCATTTCACATTTTTCTGTTTATGTGGTCTTCAAAGAAAATTTCGTGCTTCTACTTTACTGTTAGCTCCTGTGAACCTTTCAGTTTAAGGGGCTAGCAATTAACATTTTTATTTTGTGGTAGGACTTCCTGGCACAGACACTGGCCCAAAGAGAGCTTATATATTTAGCACCCGATTACCAAAAGCAATCAATCAGTCCTGGCATCAGAAACAGATCCTTGTGCATTTAGGTTTTATGCATACTGTAACTTTGAAAGTCAAGCAAGTAAGGGATATACACTTCTTGCAATACAAAAGTGTTTTTCTTTGGATTCATTCCTTCTTGACTGAAATTGAGGGTCTTGATTCAGAGACCTTTAAGGCATGGCCCACTTTGCTTAGTCAAGGTGACCGGCCAACAGGATTGTCTCATTCATTCCTATGCTACATTAGCACCTTCCATAATCTGTGGAGCAAGTATAAAAAGTTTCCTGAAAGGTAATACTGTTGCCCTAAAACAGCATTTCCCAATCTGGCTGCTCTCTAGACATATAGATTTCAATCTCCAGAATTCTTGCACATCAGCAATCTTTGCCTGAAAACTTTTTCTGGAAACAAAAACATGTTTTCTTGGTGAAAGGCTGAATTGCCTTTCTTTATGGTCCTCAAAGGAGATCCAGTATCAACAGCCAGAAGAAAGAGGCATACAACTCCAGTGGAATGCCTGCCCAGAACTTGTTCAGGACAGAAGGAGCAAACACAGGAAAAGTTGTATCTTGGGAATCTGGGAGGCTGTGGTTCCTGGCATCCTTGCCAGGAAAGCTATTGGTTTCCTCCATTTCTCAAATTTGGAAACGTGGGATGAGGGGAAGAAGGGAGGAAGAAGCTTGGGGCTTTCTCGTAGATCAGTCTTGAGATGTTTGATGCCTAAATCAAAGCTAGTTTAATGAAAAAAAGGACTAGAGTTGACACAATAGTAGTGCTCCAACATTTGAGGGGCTGCCATAAAGAAGAGGGAAGGGAGATTAACTATTTTCCAAAGTATCTGAAGGTAGGACAAGAAGCAAAGGAGGAAGGCTAATCAAGGAGAAGACCAACCTAGAACTAAGAATAAATTTCCTGACAATGCGAACAATAAACCAGTGGAATGGCTTGCCTTCAAAAGTGGTGAATGCTCCATCTCTGGAGGCTTTTAAAAAGAGGCTGGACAGCCCTTGGTCTAAAATCATGTAGGGTCTCCTGCTTGAGCAAAGGGTTGGACTCGAAGATTTCCAACGTCCTTTCTAACTCTGTTGTTCTACATTCTAAATTCCCTTTCCTCCATTGGGACCCAACTGACTGTCTAAAGCTTTGTCCAGACTGAATTTCCCAGAAGCCGGCTTGGTAAATTTTCCTCCTTTCTACCTCAACTGCCCAATGCTGGGAAAGCAAGCACCAATTGCTTTCCTGTCTGTGGATTATCTTCAGGGACATGTGGTTTCCATTAACAGACCTTTATGTTGATTCCCCTTTGTACTAAATACTTTCCTACTTGGGGCATAGTTCAGTGGACCAATAAAAAGTCAAAAAGACACCAGAAAAGCAAAGACAAACAAGAGTTGTAACCTTGTCACTTGGACTAGAAGGAAAACTGAAAAGAACTCTTGTCAATTTTGCATATAGCTAGTCCTTGGTTAACAGCTGCCCTGTTTAGTGACCATTCAAACTTACAATACCACTGAAAAACTAATATTACTGTTGGTTTCAAACTAGTGACAGTCATAGAATCACTATTCACAGTCTTCACACTTGGCATTCAACGAGTAAAATCAATGAAGCCAAGCCAGCAAGTAGTCGCAAGTTCCAATCATATAACATTGCTTTTAACAACTTGTGATGAGTTGCTTAACGACTGCAGTGGAACTGACATTGAAAATTGTGATGTGATGTTTCATTCAACAATCATGACAGAGTTGCAGATCTCAGTTGCCGTTGCAAAATGAAGACAACCTGTAGTTAGAAAAGGCATTCACCTTTCATCCTTCCTGAAGTTAACTTGTTAAAAAAGTGTTCACTATAACCCAGAACAATGACCCTAAGGAGAGAATGTCCCCACAACAGTGTATAGTAGCCAACCAGGCAGTATGACTTGAGGTTTCTTAAGTGGAAAACACTATATTTAACATGGAGGAGGAAATTGTAAGAGTTTCTATAAAGGCACAGTGGTTAGAACACAGTATTGCAACCTATCTTGGTTCAGGAGTTCAGTCCTGATTGGCTCAAAGTTTAGTCAGCCTTCCATCCTTCCAATGTTGGTAAAATGAGAACCCAGATTGTTAGGGGCAATATGATGACTTGCTTAGAGGACTGTAAACAGCTTAAAAAGTACTCTAAAGTACTATGAAGCGGTATATAAGTCTAAGAGCTATTGTTATCGCTATTCCTTCAACAGGCTGGGGATGATCCTGTGCCTTCAAGAAACAGGTCAATTGAGTCAATTATTTTTTAATTGTATGTACATTTACACTCACACTTTGATAAAAACACAAGAAATAAAAATATGAAATATAAAATATTATATATTTATGTCTATACTACAGATACTTTTTTATGACTTTTTGAGGCAATTTGATTATACAAATCAACTCAGAGGCACTGAGATGAACCATACATTAGAGTAAAAAAACAAAACATGATATTATCTCCTTCTTCCCCTACAACAGCTGGATTGGATTCTCATGAAGACATGATATTCTGGCTTTTTCAGCAGGCCCTTTGCCAAGTGGTTTGTGACCTGCTCCTTGCTGTGTGCTTTCTATGGGTTGTAACTGCTCATGCTGTTTTCCCAACATAGTGGTTATTTGTTCCGATTTGCTTTTTTAAAAATATCATTATTTAAATATATTGGCTGCCCAACTCCAATAGACTTTTCTTTTTTTTTTCCTTTGTTGTTGAATTTAAGGCTAGGTCACACTGGCTGATGGATGCAAAACGTATGCAAAAAGGACACAGCGGACGAGCAAAATTTCATGGGTGGCTCCATCCGTTGTTATCCGCTCTCAAAAGTGCCCCAAATTTGCATAAACAGAACGGAAAACAACGGAAAGGAACGGACGTGGGGAGGATGTAGCGGGGATGTTAAGCGGATGCTCAACGGAAGCCTAGCGGATGGAAGCGGATGACATATCCGCAGGGCTTCCGGGGGAGAATAGCGAAGGGGACGCGTAGAGGAAGGAGATGTGTAGCGGATGACGCGGATGCATCACAGATGCCTATCGGATGCATAGCGGATGCAAAGCGTTCACTGCGCATGCGGGGAGGATGAATTGTATCAGCTCCGCAGATATAAAAGGATGCAGCTCACAAGCAGTCAGCATTCAGAGGAAAGACCTGCTGCCAGAGACATCTTGAGAGAACACCATGGGGAAGAAGAGGAAGCCTGTGCCTACTCCTGCCAGCCCTGGCAAGAAGGATAGAACCACCATCCCAACCCCTAGCGCTGACTCTGAAGCTGCTGGTGCTTCTGCTGCTGCTGCTCCTGGTGTTGCTGCTGCTGGTGCTTCTGCTGGTGCTGCTGGTGCTTCTCCTGCTGCTGCTGTGATAGACCAGCCCCAAGGCCCTCAAAGCCCTGCTGCTGAAGGCCCTGAAGCCCCTGCCAGAGGGAGGAAGAGGCAAGGCAAGGAGAAGGGAGAGAGGAAACAGTACTCCATTTCCGAAGACCATGAGGAGGAGGTGCTGGAATGGCTGAGGGAGAACGAGTACCTGTGGAGGAAGGGCCACAGGCTCTATCACGACACCAAGAGAAAGCAGGCAGCTTGGAGAGAGGAGGCGGAGAGCCTGGGCTACACTTCAGACATACTCCTTGGATGGTGGAAGCACATGCACACCTTGTATGGCAAGCTGCACCTGAAGAAATCCAGGCAGGCCACTGTCAAGCTCACTGACCGGGAGACCTATGTCATGGCCAGGTGCAGCTTCCTGGAGGGTGAGATCTGCCACCGAGGAGCAGCCCCTCTGTCAACCCTCTCCCTCAGACAGCCCACAGAGAGCCACTCCTCTTCCAGCCAGGAGACAGCTACCTTGTCCAGGCAGATCTCCCCATGCCAGAGGACGTGGAGGATCCCCTGTCACAAATGGAGCAAGAAGAAGCAGCAGCCGGGACCACCCCACCCCCACCCCCAGCTCCACCTCCATAGAAAGCAGGCAGAGGCAGACCAGAGGGACAGAGCCACACTGTCCTCTTGGAGATCAGGGACACAATCAAAGCCAGCACAGATCTCCTCTCCCAGCTGGTCCACTTCGACATACCACCCTCGAACCGCAAGCCCTTCATCACGTACGTGAGCCAGACCCTCATGGACATGCCCGAGGCCCAGTACCAGGTGATGAAGGAGAAGATCACAGGTCTTCTGCACCACCCTCCAGGCCCAGCTGAACCTGCTCCTACCCACTCCAGGTCTGCTCCTCTACCCCAGGCGATGTCACAGCCCTTCCACGGATTTCAACAGCCCCTCGCCTACCAAGCCTACCACTACCAGGACTTCCCACAGCAGAGGCAGCCCTTCCCAGTCCAGGCCCAGGTTCCTCGGATGCCACAGATGCCACAGACAATGCCTCACCTGACTCAGCTGCAGACCAGACAACCCCACTACACTCCTCCTTCCTCCACCCCACAGCCAAGCCCTTCGTCAGAACATCTGTCATCAGTCTTGGGCCTCACATCCCAGGTACTTGATGAAGGGCCTCCCAACCTCACGGGACTGAGTCAGCTCTCTGAGAGCTTCCTGCACACACCATCTCCTGTTGTACTCTCAGGGCCAGGTACCCCAATGGCGCCTCAGACCAGCACTCCAGCAACAGCCACCTCCACAGTCCCTGGCCCCTTTACATCTGAGACCATGGGCACACCTCAGAGTGACTGAGAAGAGTGCCAGAGACTGAGTTGTTACCTGTTCACTTTATCTTTGCTTAAGACACTTTACTTGGGTCATTTTGCTTTTTAATAAAGTCATACAGTTTGTCATTAATAAAGGTTATCTTTGCTTCACACACTTGGTTCATTTTTTTTACTTAATAAAGTGTTGGAGAAAACTTTGAAAAAAGAGTTAAGCCTTTGCATGCTTCTGGGATTGGTAAGGATAGCTGTGGGATGGATAGCTGTGGGATGGGTAAGGATAGCTGTGGGATGGGTAAGGATAGTTGTGGGATGGGTAAGGATAGTTGTGGGATGGGTAAGGATAGTTGTGGGATAGATAAACCTCCAGTGTAAGCATAGTCGGACTGTATGGTCCACCCTCCCAGCTGCCACACATATGGCCCTTTATTATCAATAACAATTTAATCATTGATCAACACATTTCAACATAAAAAAAACTTTATTAATGCCCTGTTCATTGTAGGGCCACTCAACATACATGGCACAACCTCATCAGTGTGATGGGACAGGCTCAAAGAAGCATCCATTAAGCATCTACCACCCTGTCTTGCCACTCCACTGCTCCAGCTGGGGAGTTGCACCAGTGTTTCAGGAGGTTGCGCTGCTTCTTCCCTTCATGTGAAGCTCTTTTGGGGCCTTGCACATCAACAGTATCTATCAGGTTTCGTCCTTGCCTCCATTCACCAGGCTCCATGTCCCCATTCCCTTGTTGACGGTCCACAAGCCTGTTCTGCAACACTGGGTAGCGGGTGCGCATGAGATTGTGCAGGATGCAGCAAGCTTCCACGATGTTCCTCACAGTCCCTGGGTGATGCTGCATGGTGGTGAGAAGTACCTGGAACCTGTTGGTCAAGATGCCAAAGGCTTTCCCCACCACCCGCCTTGCCCTGGACAGCCTGTAGTTGAAGATCCTCTCTTCACGGGTGAGGTATCTTGAAGTGTAGGTCTTCATGAGGTAGGTTCTGAGGGAGAAGGCATCATCACCCACAATGAAGTAGGGCACATCTTGTGTGTCGTTGGGTAGGGGGTCTGGATCTGGGAAACCCATGATGAGGTTGCGTTCCAGCCCATCCATGAGGTCACTGGCGTTGTATATCTGGGCATCTGAAGCTGACCCATTGCCTGAAGCATCAATGTACATGAACTTGTAGTCAGCATCAACCATGGCAAAGAGAATGATGCTGAAGAAGCCCTTGTAATTGAAATAATTGGACCCTGAGTTGGCTGGAGCTTTGCAGGCCACGTGCTTCCCATCTATGGCTCCAATGGTGTGGGGAAAGTTCCACCTCTGATACCACTGCTCTGCAACTTTCCTCCAGCCTTCTTCAGTGGTGGGACACTGGAGGAGCTCCTCCACGTATTCTTCGATGATGGCCTGCACCACTTCTCTGACCACAACCCTGATGGTATTGTGTGGCACCCTCCAGGCATACTGCATGTTTCTGTATGTGGTCCCAGAGGCCAGGTGGCGCAGAATCAGTGCCACCTTCAGTCCAGGGTCCAGGCTGGGACGGAAGTTGGTGCTTGGCTTGGTCAACCTGGGTCTCAGATGCTGTACAACTTCGTCAAACATGGCTGGTGGCATCCTCATGAAGTGCTGGAATGCATGAGGGTCTTCATTCCTCAGCTCCACCATCAGCTTGTCATAGAGTCCTAACTCCACTCTTCTCCCGATCCATCTTCGGACCCAGACAGCTCTTGGACATCTCCTTCTTCTCCTTGCGTAGAAAAGGTGAAACAGTCTGAAGAGGGCTTGGTTCTGGTGTTGAATGATGGCGGCTACCAAAAGGAGTGTGCGATGATCCATGGTAGACATCAATGGATGATGTGGAAGAGCAAGAGCAAGGCTGAAGAGGTCTGCACACCACGGCTGCTGGACTGATAGTGAGATCCAGGTGATTTCCTCCCCCTTTTTATAGGAAATGTCAGTTTTCTGCTAGGTGTCCTTCCACATACTCTAGGCATCCTCCAGACATCCTAAATATCTGAGATACGTCCCATATACGAATGTTTTGTCCGTTTTAATGCTTTATATCTGAGTTGCATCTGCTTTCATTCTTTCTATGTCCGTGCTACTAACACTGTGTGGACGTTCCACATACCTTTCGCTTCCTCCCTCTTTCCGCTGGAGCGGATGTGAGTTGCGTGGATGCCGAGAGGATACAGCGGACATGTAACGGGTGACAACGGATGTAGAACGTTTGTTGGCCGCATGTGTCACGGATGTAGGTCGTACGCGGCGGAAAGTTCATCCGCTCAAAAAGTTTTGTGCAGCTCAAAACTTTTTGAGCGGATGAAATAGCAGTAGACGGATGTTTCACGGATAGAGCGTATGAAAAACGTATGCAGTGAGTACACAGTGGATGCATCGCATTTTCCAATGGATGGCAAGCTTTTTTGTCCGTTTTACATCCTCTTTGCATCCGTTGGTGTGATGTGACATGGGCTTTAGTTACTTTTATTTTGTAAGATGTGCAGAGGTGCCACTGTGCTTGAGGCAACCTAGCAGTCAGTTAAATAAATGGACAAAGAAAAACCTCTTCCATCACCAGAGTGAGACTCTCAGACCACTGTGTATATCTGTCTGCCTCTCAGAAGGAATGGGAAGCTGGTAGCAAAAGAATGCTGATCCCAAGCAGAGTAATTGTTTTAAGAGAAAGGTGGACCATCTGAAGCTGGAGCAGAAGGAAAATGTTATTCAGGTTCCATTTTGGGGTCCAGATATGAAATAGAGGGCTGTAAAGAGCTATTAAATTAAACAAGAGTAGTTCTTTTGTTCACAAACAATCCTGTCTTTTTCCCCCAAGGCAAAAATGTTGTTACTGCTTGCTGAAGGTGCAAAGAAGGGTAGTTATGCTGAAACACAAAGGAGGATGATTGAAAGATGATATGAAGTGTGAATTCCTGAAGTGGAGCTACTATGGTTGACCTTCCTAGTCCGTTGTGTTGTCTGGTGCCCCAGAAGGCTTAAAAATATGTCAGACTCTCACACAATGGTTTTGCAGGTTTTTCTGTCCCCAACCCTTCCTTGCCATGTCATTAACCAATTCAGGACTTTATTTTTGTGAGACCAATGGGGAGAAATCAAAAGGTAGGAAGTTTTGGTAACTCCCTGATCTTCCAGTGCAGAGGCTGGGAACAAAAAGCAAAGGTTAAAACTAACAAAGTTCAGCCTTTAATTCCTTGGTTAGAAGTGTTCTATAAACATACTCCAAGTGAAATTTTTTTGCCTTTCATTTTTCAGTTCCGCTTCTCACTTATGATTTTCTAACATTTTCTCACTGCTTATTAGTGTTCTAAAGATCTTATAGAATAGCATTATCTAACCATTGACGAGACCATTGATGTACAAGTGAGGAAATTAACATTTTTCATTCCACTCAAAGCTGTTACTCAGAACTCTACAGCAAATTTGGGAATGAAAAGGCTTTCTTAACTAGTTGGCATGGTGAAAGTTTGATAAAAATATCAATAATGTTATTTTATACTAAAACTATTTTATCTTATCATATTACATCATTTTTCTAACAAAAAGAAGTATGTGCATTACAATCTTTGCAGGTTAAAAACCAACTCCCTAAAATTCACCTTGGTATGATGTTCCTTTGTTTTTGCTCTAACAGTGTTTGTTCATCTTTTCTATGTTAGAAAAACACTGACCATATTCTTTTCCTGTTTTCCATTTGTAGTGCCTTGTTCAAATATGAGAGTATGTTATCCAATCTACGGTTACCTCCTTTTTCCTGGGTAACAATAGACAATGCCAACTGATAGCAGGATTTCTGGAAAGGAGAGCTGGTAAGAAAAAGTTTTCAAGATTGCTGTCAGCTCTTTGAGGTCAGCCAAAAGAGTCACAACAGGGAAACCAGGAATATAGTAGTGAAGTAGAATAATTGAATCTTGAAAGCCTGCCCGTTTCTCACTGTCCCATATTATAATCAAAGTGGGGTTATTTTGAGCTCTTTCTCCTTTTTTCCTTCTATCTCAGAACTAAAATCTCTGTCCACTCTTAACAGCTCGCTTCTTGTCTCCTGGTTCTCTCATAACTTTCCCAAGGCCAGTTTTAAATACAATTTCTACACTAAGGTGATGTTCTCAAGACGTACCTTAGCAGAGAAGAAAATTTGGGCCATTGGCTATTTACCAGTCACTTAGCATCTTAAAATATTCCATCCACCAATAGTGATAATATGTTTGTTTACTCAACCAGAATCTCTATGAGACTTAGAACAATGTATCATCATGCCAACAAGAATCCCAAGGACTGAGTAATAATAAGAATTGCTAGTGGAAACATGAGCAAAAAGCACTTGCTTTCCATGCCTGACAACTTTTATGGCTATCGACCTAGAGTTAAATGAGTAAGATGCAGCTTTGTTGAAACCACTCCCACTTAAATTTAAAAAAAAAATCCATCATGGTGAGCATTTGAGAGAAGTCTTCACACATGGAAGACTGTACCGAACCACCTTGGTTCATGGAGAGAGATAGCAACAAAGAATGCCATCATCTCCAGTCTAAGACTCTTTAGTGATCTTCGTGCTACCCAAACCCCAAAATTGAATGTATGGAGCCCACCTTGCCATATTTGCCAGCTTCTGTTCCAGCCTGTGCTCCATGCATCAGCTCACCATGAATCTTCATTCAGACAGAGCTCCACAGCCAAGGATAAAGAGCTCATTCAAATTGATCCTTGGGAGATAAATTTATCTTCCTCTGGAATTTTACAGAAATAGATAGAGAGCAAAAGGCCTAAGGTATCAAGTTTCAAAGGGATACTAGAGGCAACATGTGGAGCCAACAGGCCTTTAGAAGGAGGGTAGATGAGAAAGGAGAAGGCGGGCAGATATCCCAATCCCTAAAGTTTTAGGGCCATGTAATTATCATTATGGTCCACTACATAGCCTTCCTCAAGCTGACAGTCTGAAAACATGCTGGGCTGCAATTTCCATAAATCACAGTATCATAGTTTTTTAGAATGAGCACTGGAGAAGAGTAGGAAAATACATGAAGAATATTTTCAGTTCTGACAGTTGACTAGATAATATAATACATCCAACCACTACATGGAATTGGTACAAGGAAGGGTTAAGAGGGTTAAAATTGGTTTCCCTAATATGTTAGGTTTATTTAACCATAGGAAAGAGTTTTGTTTGTTAAAACCAAAGGGAAGAGAAGGGGAGAAGGTTGTATCAGGGAACAGTAAAGAAAAAAGAAAAACCCAACAACTGCAGCCAATTTACTCACCTACCCTGTGCAGCTGCATATTGTAAATTAAAACTTTGACTAACTTAATCCCAAATTCAATGCAGAGCTTTGATTCACTGCATCATGAGCTTCATGCTTTTTGAAGCCACAGGAAAAATAAAAGGTGTTTCCCCACCACTATGATAATCCAGAAGCCCTTCTCCTAGATTTTAGCACTTGTGTATACAGCATTGCTGGGCTGGAGGATGTAGGTGACACAATCCAAGAAATCGGAAAGAAGGATTCATGATCTATGATTAGTTAGGGAGAGATCACAGCGGCTGGGTTTCTGTAACATGCTTAACCACAAGACCTAGCAAATGCGTTTGTAAACTCAGATGAACCTCCATCTTATTTCCAAACGGAAATTTTTCATGGTTTTGAGAGAACTACAATGTTGAAGGGATAAAATGCTATCATTAGCTGATTGCAAAGCTTAAGACACCCATTTTACCACGAAACTCCATCTTAAACCATAAAATACAAAAACAAATTTTAAAAAATATATCCCCACTTCTGGAATCTGCAAAGAGAGGCAGGAGACTGGATAGAACTCAAAAGTAGCAGACTAAAGAAGGAATGGGGAAGGCTTAATTCCACTCCTGACCAGGAAATGTCCTATGAGTGACACCCCAGCCAGATGCAGGAGCTAAAGGTAAGGCCATCATAGTTCCACCAGCTATAAATATCAGTCATTTGGCTGAGTTGGGTGGCTAAAGAAATCAAGCAAACAAATAAGACTGCCATCATTAGGGACCGGATCAAGCTCAGTGGTCTTTTTACACTGTCAAGTATGGGAAGGAAATCTAATCCCAGGAGCATACTTTTTGAAACTTGCAATGTTTTTCTTCCCAGAAATCAGGCAGGCAGCACAGCAGATCGACATGAAGAGAAGAGCTCTCCAATCTTTCAGATCAAGGCTGGAGCAAAACAAGAAATATTTGTGGGGTGATATGATTGGATGGTTACGATCTCTCATCCCTTGATTGGCAATTTCTATTCTCTGGATGCAATACTGTAGAAGACCATTACAAATTTTTATTTGAAGTCAAAAGAGTCATCAAACTATATGAACCATGAACAACTCCCAAAACCAGAAAAAACAAATTACCCAAAACAATAAGGAAGCTTCAGTCCAAAAGAGAAATCACTTTGGCGGAAAAACAAATCTGGTCACGTTGCCAACTTCAAAAGCTGATACAAAAATTTATGCCACCAGATAAAAACTGAATGCACCAATTATCACATTAAACAAGAAGAAAATCTTCTGGCTTCCGGTTTGAGCTTCTTCAGCTCGAACTGTCCGGTTTGAGTTTCTTCAGCTCAAACCTCGTCTCTGCGAGGCTTCGATCCATGCTCACCGCTGGAGCGCCCCGGGTCGGCTGGTTTTGGGGCTAAGCCACCCTGTAGAGGTGGTGAAGAGGGGGGAGATTGCCTGCAGGGTTGAGGAGAGCCGCATCTCTCCTCCCCAGCTGGCCATTACTCCCTTTCCCAAAGGTGGTTGCAGCAGTGGTCAGAAATGGCCACCACAAAGAAGAACTCAACCGGAAAAGAATGTGCAGGAGGAATATAAGAAGAGAAAGTTTTGGTTGACTGGGTCAAACAGCAAAAGCAACAAATAAGGTACCCTGGAATTGAAACTGTTAAAAAACAATAACATTGTTCCCTAAGAAGATTTTTAAGCTGCGAAGGAGAGAGAAAGGGGAAAATATTTGGTTTTCTCCTTTTCCTATACTGACAGCTGAGAGACTTAAGCAAGAAATTGGAAAAAATCCACTT
The DNA here is from genome assembly GCA_015471245.1 of Laticauda colubrina. Classification (NCBI taxonomy): domain Eukaryota; kingdom Metazoa; phylum Chordata; class Lepidosauria; order Squamata; family Elapidae; genus Laticauda; species Laticauda colubrina. The sequence goes on along the minus strand of BLBF01000036.1, from coordinate 8,869,402 downwards.
TGACATCAATAGGCATTTAACGCTGAAAATAAAAAGTCAAAGGGATAATAAAGATTTCTGGATAATTAAAAGCTTTTGAAAACAGGAAAGAAGAGAAAAAGAATAAAAGGGCAGGATCTGGAAGGGAGGAGACTGCCTGGAATGAAAAAGAACTTACAGTAAAATCTCAACAAGACTTCCAAAAGATACATTCTTACTAAAATATCGCAAAAACCCCAGAAAGAGAAAGTCGAAAAAGAAATAAGAAAATATAACTCGGGACTATCTGGATTACTTGATGATTTCTGGATTTTTGGGTTATTGTTTTGAATGACTAAAATCAATCGGGTGGTTGTTTAAAATGGCTCCACTTTTAGAAGAACTGAAAATGGAACTTAAAAAGTACAAAGAAGATGCACAAGAAGGGAGAGGTTCTTTTGGCTTCGTATTTCAATTTTTAGAAATCGAGATTTGGAATTATGAGAAACAACAAGAAATGCCTGCAGAACAAAAAGATTGTGTCAAAGAAGAAGCTGTTCCATATTAATATACTCCAAATAGCCTATTCCTATTGGTTAAGAAATACTGGAAGCTGATTGGTTCCCTACTCAATGCTGATTGGCCAAGAATAGCTAACTTGTGATTGGCCAGCTCAGCGGCGGGAAAATCAAGTAGCTGTCATTGGCCACTAGCCACGAGCAGCCTCTCTATAAAAAGAGCTGCCGCGGCTCCTGGTAGAGATGGATGAATGCACCGACATCCAAACCACCGGCCGAGATGAACCAAGGCACAGAGAAAAAGGCAGAGAGCACACAAGACCACCACACACTACGCGGATAGTGGATCGTCTGAAATCGATGACGACGATGAGGAGGAGATCCACAGACTCCAGGCTGAACGAAATCAACAGCTGAAGAAAGGTCGTAAGTCGGGGTTTCAATGCGCTGGGTGCGGTGGAGACCACCCCCGTTCCGAGTGCCGGTTCCTAGATGCCATGTGCCGGTACTGTGAGAGACGGTGACACATCGAAAGAGTATGCCGGATCCGTAAGAGCTACAGCCCCCGACCTAGGGACAACACACCACCAAGAACCAAAGATAGACAAACGTGGAGCTGTGAGAGTCGCGAAAGCAAGGGAAAGCAGCTAAATGAGAACTTCAGAAGAGAAGAAACACACCAAACCATCACAATCGGTCATTCTAACGCAACAAATGGCCGAAAAGTACACATGGCAGTCAGGATCGAGGGCCAAGAATGTAAAATGGAGGTGGATTCCGGATCTTATCTATCGATGGTATCATGGGATACCATTAAAAGACTGGTACCGCATCTTGGCAGAACTGAACTAGAACACCAATCACTAGTACTAAAGGACTACCAAGGAAACAGAATACCGGTAGTCGGACTCGGACATTTCCAAATAACTTTCAAAGAACATAAGAAAATCTTGCTTCTAACCATCGTAGACCAAAACCGGCCAAGCCTGTTGGGACTCGAGTGGTTCGAACCTCTAGGGATCGGTGTGACCGACATTAACAGCATCGCCGAGACAGACTGGGAGGAGAACCTAATGAGGGAGTTCCAGGACGTCTTTGATGGGAAATTAGGCAAGTACCGAAGGTCCCCTATATCATTTAATTTAGATCCAACAATACCTCCTGTTAGGCTAAAAGCGAGGCAAGTCCCCTTCACACTAAAACCGAAGATTGATGAGTAGTGAAACAAACTAATAGCACAAGGCATCTTGGAACCAATTGACCACACCAAATGGGAAACCCCTATCGTGACCCCAGTTAAGCTGGATGGGTCCATGAGAATATGTGGTGAGTATAAGGCTACCCTAAACCATGCACTACAGCAAAGTGCATATCTTGTTCCGGTGGTACAACACCGACTACACTCATTGGAGAGAGGCAAGGTCTTCACAAAGCTCGACCTTGCTCAAGCATACCAACAATTACCAGTCGACACCGAGACAGCAGAGGCACAAACAATCGTGACTCATAGGGGAGCCTTCAAATGCAAAAGACTGCAATTTGGAGTCAGCATGGCCCCGGGGTGTTCCAAAGCCTAATGGAGCGGTTATTACAGGGGATAAATGAATTAGTCCCATACTTTGATGATGTGCTAGTGTCAGCCAGCGACGTAAGCCAACTAGAAGCCCGTCTCAGAGTAGTCTTACAAAAGTTCCAGAAGGTGGGACTCAAAGTCAAAAAAGAAAAGTGCCAATTAGCCACCTCAAAAGTCGAGTTCCTGGGGTATCAAATCGATAAAGAGGGCATCCACCCCACAGAGAAAAAAATTAAAGCAATAAAAGAAGCGCCTAAACCAAAAAACAAAGTAGAGTTGCAAGCATTCTTGGGACTTATAAATTTTTACAATGTTTTTCTGCCACAGAAGGCAATGATGGCGGAACCACTACATAGGCTACTAGACAAGGCAGCCACCTGGACCTGGGGACGACGTGAAGAGACAGCGTTCTAGAGGGTAAAAGACTTAATCACATCTGACTCTGTATTAATGCAATACAGTGAGATACTACCGTTGACAGTCACCTGCAATGCGTCACCGTTCGGCGTCGGAGCCGTACTGAGCCACATTCTGCCTGATGGGAGAGAAGCACCAATCGCGTTCTACTCCAAAACACTATCAAAAACTGAATGGAACTACAGTCAATTGGATAGAGAGGCATTAGAAGCAATATCAGGCGTCAAATGGTTCCATGAATACCTTTACGGTAGGACTTTTACCCTTATGACAGACCACAAACCTCTATTGGGAATACTAGCAGGGAACAGAGCCACCCCAAATATACTATCCCCACGAATGACAAGGTGGTCCGAGTTCCTTGCAGCCTACAATTATAAACTGATCCACCAACTGGGCAAAGACATTTCCTACGCCGATGCATTGAGCCGTACTCCCCTACCGGAACTAGAAACTGACCCGGCACCAACCACATCCACCCTACAGATTGAGACACTGTCAAACCTACCTATAACCGCAGCAGACATTGCGAGAATAACGACTAGAGACAAAACCTTGTCACAAGTTTTAAACTGGGTAGGAAAAGGGTGGTCGGAAAACGAGACAGACTCTAAGTTTAAACCATTCAAGCATAGGTAAACTGAACTGTCACTGTAAAAAGGTTGCATCTTATGGGGGGATCGGGTGGTAATACCAGAACCATTACAAGAACAAGTACTAAGTAAGTTACATGAAGGATACCCGGGCATTGTACGAATGAAATCCCTGGCCAGGAGCTCTGTATGGTGGCCAGGGATGGATAAGGATATTGAGAAATGGGTTGAAACCTGCGGGAAATGCCAGAGATTCCAACCTGCACCCCCTTCAGCGCCTATACTAGATTGGGAGACACTGAGGGGGCCCTGGTCAAATCCACATAGATTTCGCAGGGCCAACAAAAGGACATACATTTTTAATCACAGTAGACACTTACTCCAACTGGCTAGAAGTAAGCATCATGAATTCTACCACCACAGAAGCAGTCATTAAACAACTATGGAAATTGTTCACCACATATGGGTTACCGGACTTGCTCGTCTCAGATAACAGCCCGCAGTTTACTGCACTAACCTTTGAAAAATTCCTCGCCGAACATGGCATAAGACATGTCTTGACAGCGCCGGGTCGACCGGCTACAAACAGGAGGGCAGAACGCATGGTCCGTATACCAAAGAAACTTTAGAAAAATTAGACTCAGGGGACATACAAGAAAAAATTGAAAAAATGCTCACCATACAACACATAACACCGAGTTATACGACAAATAAAAGCCCAGCAGAATTGCTAATGGGCAGAAAATTAAGATCACAATGAGATAGGTTATACCCAACATACAGCTTTGAAAAACCAACAGACTCCTCCAGCAGATTCTGCGCATTCGAACCAGGAAACTTAGTATATGCAAAAAATCTCACCGGACACCCACTGTGGGTACTGGCAAAAATAACACAAATAACGGGACCCTGGTCCTATAGACTATACACGGACAATGGCAGAAGCTGGAAGAGACACATTGATCAGTTACGATCACGAATACTGGAACGCACCACTGACACACCCAGACACGAAGAACAACACACACATACACCAGAACCAGCGCAAACATTACACAAAAATATTAATAGACCAACCAGAGATGGGGGAGACCCCTCAAACACAAATAAGGGGGGAGGGGGAAACCCTCCGGCAGAACAAGAAACCCCACAAAATCAAAATATACACAATAAACATTCGCAAATAAATCCAGACAGAAACAACGACCTACCCGCAGAAGTCTTCGGAGAAGAGGAACAGGCGGCACAAGAAGACCTAGAAGCCGCTCCGGAAGGGAGCAGCCGAGCCGACTCTACCAGCCCGAGTAGGCTGGGCGGGAGTGGCATGGCTGACGCCACCTTCCAGGAGGTTCCACAGAGAAGGACGGGAGGAACACAGATCCCGTCCGAACCCGCCAAAGACGACACAACTAAACTGCGCAGGTCAACTAGGCAACCTAAAAGCCCTGCCTACTTACGTGACTATGTAAGATAGGTCCATACCAAGAGGGGAGGGGTGTTCCATATTAACATACTCCAAATAGCCTATTCCTATTGGTTAAGAAATTCTGGAAGCTGATTGGTTCCCTACTCGACGCTGATTGGCCAATAATATCTGGTCTAATTCTTTGCGAACACTACAGAAGCCATCTTTAATGAACAAGTAATCTTAAATGGGGGGAAAAAAGGAAAGGGGGGGAAAGAGAATGGAAAGTTTAAGATTGGGAAAAACAACTCCAAAAAAAAAAAGAGTGAAAAATAAATATAAAATCAGAAAGCAACAGAAGAGGGAAATGCAGAAGAGAGAATTAGAACTAGAGAGACAAGGGGGTAAAAAGGGGAGGGAGGAGATGAGAGGGAAGAAAGAAAGGAAAAGAAGGACAGAAATAAAGAACAGAAGTAAAATGTTCTGTTCTGAGAAAAAAAGGTACACGAGACCGGTGTTCCAACAAACAGCTCTTTATTATAACAACTCAGTGACTTGTAACAGAATATTTGCCAAAGCCGCGGCAGCCCTTTTTATAGCGGCCGCTTGCGGCCAATGACAGTTCTTTAAGCTTTCCCGCTGTTAGGTGGACCAATTGCAATTGTACTTTATTATCCAATCCTACTGCAGCCTGCTCGGCCAATCAGTGCCTATTTAGAAATAATGGGTGAAAACTTAATGGAAAAAGGGATTCTGCAAAGGTACATAAGATGGTATGGTTATATTAGAAACAGAAATAATTTTAGAAAATATGAAACAATGTATGATTATAATGTTTGATAAAATAGCTATCCTAATTCAGTGGAATGCTTGTCAATAAATAAATGTAACAAAATGAATATTTAATGATTTATAAATCATATCTGAAGAGAAATAAGGGAAAAATTAATTATGGAGATTATATGTGTCTTGAAGGAAGTATGATATTTAATTGAAAAGAAGTGTTAAAGATGTTAAGATTTTAATGATTATTAATTATGGAACTGAACTGGAATGGAATGAGGGTTTACAATATATTTAGAATCTTTCTTTCTTTTTTTTAAAGAATATAGTGTGTATTATAAAAATGTACCAAGCAGAATTCAATTGGAAGTTATGTATTATATTGAAGGTCATAAACTTAAGGTATATATTGAAGTTTAAATAAGAGTTGAATGGATGTAATTAAAAGATATAAAGGTATCATACTCCAATTAGTAGCTACAGGAGAAAATTTGTTTTATGAGAAAAGATAATATGAAATTGAAACAGAACAGACAAAAGTATAAATATAATGATTTGAATTGAGATGAGATAATCAAAATAAAATTGAGAAAATTAAAAGAGGGGAAAAACTATATAGAAAATGTAAAATAGTATAAGATATGGAATAGAATACAAAAAGGAGCATGAAATTGAGTTTTGTGTCTATATAAAGAAGTTCAATCCGGGACCATGCTATTTTCAAAAAAGATGTTTTACTTGTATTTTGTATGTGTGAAAACCCAAATAAAACTTTATTAAAAAAAAAGAAGAAAACCTTCTACGCACCAATTCCACCCGTGCTTTCTGCAATTTTATAAACAACAAACTAAAAGACTTAAGGTCCATCCCACCTTTGAAAGGACCTAATGGTAAAGACTGCAGCGATGACACTATTAAAGCCAACCTTTTTAACACATTCTTTGGCTCAGTATTTGTAAACAGCAATGGATCATGCTCAGTATTTCCTAGTCGAACCAGACAGCTACAATGATCTAAAGCCCATGTCACACTGGCCAACGGATGCAAAATGGACACAACGGACGAGCAAAATGTTCCATCCGTTGTTATCCGCTCTCAAAAGGGGCAAAAATTTGCATAACCGGAGCGGATAACACGGACACGGGGAGGACGCAGGGCGGATGCAAAGCGGATGGGGAATGGAAGCACAGCGGATGGAAGCGGATGGGAGCGGATGGCGCAACCGCAGGGCTTCCGGGGGGCCTCAGCGAAGCGGACGCAGAACGGATACAGCAGATGCAGAGCGGACGCCGAACGGATGAAGCGGATGCACAGCGGAAGCCTAGCGGATAAAGCGGATGCACAGCAGAAGCCTAGCGGATGCACAGCGGAAGCGGAACGGATGTCGAGCGTTAATTGCGCATGCGGGGGGGAAGTATTACGTAAACCCCCCGGATATAAAGGGAAGCAGCTCGCACGTGGCCAGCATTCCGAGGAAAGAGCTGCTGCTGGACACTTCGAGTTCCTTGCCTGCCCTGCCAGCCTGCCTTCCAGCCAGCCTTGGTGCCTGCCTGCCTTCCTGCCAGCCAGTCTGCCAGTCTTCCTGCCAGCCTTGGTGCCTGCCAGCCTCCCTGCCAGCCAGCAACCCCACAACCATGGGGAGGAAGCGAAAGCCTCAGCAACCTGCCGCCATCCCTGGCAAGAGGGACAGGGCCAACCTCCCGCCCCCTGCCCCTGACTCTGCTGGTGCTGGGGCTTCTGCTGAAGCTGCTCCTGGTGGTGGTGCTTCTGCTGGTGCTGGTGCTTCTGCTGTTGCTTACTCTGTTGAAGCTGCTCCTGGTCCTGCTGGTCCTGCTCGACCTGCTCGTGCTCCTGGACTTGCTCGTCCTGCTCATGCTCCTGGTGTTGCTTGTCCTGCTTGTGTTCCTGGTCCTGCTCGTGCTCCTGGACTTGCTGTGCCCTGCTGGTGCTTACTCTACTGCTGCTGATCCTGGTCCTGCTGCTGCTGCTGCTGATTATGATCCTGCTGGTGAGGATGATGATGATGATGATGATGATGATGATGGTGCTGCTGCTGGTGCTGGTGGTGTGGAGGAGCAGCCCCTACTACCTGGGAGCCCCTCTGATGAGGGCCCATCTGGTCCTGCCAAAGGGAGGAAGAGGCATATGCGACAATGGGAGAGGAGGCAATACTCCATTGCGGAGACGCACGAGGATGAGGTGCTGGAGTGACTGAGAGAGAACGACTATCTGTGGTGGAAGGGACACTGGCTGTACAGGGACACCAAGCCGAAGCAGGCTGCTTGGAGAGAGAGGGAGGAAGAGTATGGGTTACATTTCGGAGGTGCTTCTCGGCTGGTGGAAGCACATGCATACCTGGTACAGGAAGCTGCACCTGAAGAAATCTGGCCAGGTCACTGTGAAGCTGACAGACAGAGAGACCTACGTCATGGCCAGGTGCAGCTTCCTGGAGGGTGAGGTCCGCCACCGGGAAGCACCAGCAGCCCCTCTCACGACCCTCTCTCTCCGGCAGCCTGCTGCCATCCAGTCCTGTTCCGGCCGAGAGTCAGTCCCTGTCTCCAGGCAGGTTTCTGTGGAGCATGCCACGGCGGAGAACCCGCGGACAGGTGTGGTAAGTGTGGTGGAGTGCGTAGAGGACTCTCTGGTGTGGTGGGAGAAAGGAGACATCGAGTCCACCAAACTCCTAGCCGCATCCACCACCCCCAGCTCCGCCTCCGCAGAAAAGCAGAGAGCCGGACAGCTGGAGGGGCAGAGCAACAATGTCCTGCTGGAGATCAGGGACACCATCGCACCAGCATAGATCTCCTCTCTCAGCTGGTCCACACCGACTCCTCATCCTCCAACCGCAAGCCCTTCCTCACCTATGTCAACCAGACCCTCAAGGAAATGGCGGATCCACAGTACCAGCAGGTGAAGGACCGGATCACCAAGCTGCTTCACAACCCTCCAGACCCAGAGGAACCTGCTCCCACCCAGTCCAGTCCTGCTCCTCCACCCCAGGTGATGTCCCTCCCATTCCAAGGCCTCCCACAGACCCTCACCTACCAGGGCTACGGCTACCAGGAGGTTCAGCAGCACAGGCAGCAGCCTTTCCCAGTCCAGGCACAGAGTCATCGAGCGACACCGTTGCCACCTGTTTCACTGATGCCGATGCCACCCACGCCAATGATGCCACCGACGACAGCGATGCCACCCACGCCAATGATGCCACCGACGACAGCGATACCACCCACTCCAGTCCTCACCCAGCTGCAGAGCAGACAGCCCCACTACACTACTCCTTCCTCCACCCCACAGCCAAGCCCGGCCTCAGTACATCTGTCATCAGTACTGGGGCTGACACCCCATGGCATGGAGGAAGGACCTCTCAGCATCACGGGGCTGAGCCAGCTGTCTGAGACCTTTCTCAACACACCGTCCCGTTGTCCTCTCGAGGCCAGGCACTCCAGCACCACCCACCACCACAGCACCTGGATCCTTCACCCTGAGACTGGGCACACCTCCGAGTGACCAAGAAGAGTGCCAGAGACCGGGTAGCTGGCTACCTGTGGACTTTATTTGGACACTTGACATGGGTCATTTTTTTTTTACAGCTTGTTGTTCAATAAAGTTTATCTTTGATTCACACACTTGCTTCATTTCTTTTTTTTAATAAAGTCTTGATGGAAACTTTTAGAATTGGCTTAAGCCTTTGCATGCTTGTGGGATGGGTTAAGATAGCAGTGGGGTGGGCAGGGATACCTGTGGAATGGGCAGGGATACCTTTGGGATGGCTAATAGCTGTGGGATAGATAAACCTCCAGTGCAAGCATAGTGGGACTTGTAGTCAGCATCGACCATGGCAAAGGGGATGATGCTGAAGAAGCCCTTGTAGTTGAAATAAGTGGACCCCGACTTGGCTGGAGCTTTGCAGGCCACGTGCTTGCCATCGATGGCTCCAACGGTGTGTGGAAAGTTCCACCTCTGATACCACTGCTCTGCAACTTTCTTCCATCCTTCTTCAGTGGAGGGGCACTGGAGGAGCTCCTCCTTGTATTCTTCGATGATGGCCTGCACCACTTCTCTGACCACAATGCTGATGGTGTTGTGTGGTGCCCTCCAGCCGTACTACATGCTTTTGTAGGTGGTCCCTGAGGCCAGGTGGCGCAGAGTGCGTGCCACCTTTAGCCCAGGTTCCAGGCTGGGCTGGAAGTTGGTGTTTGCCTTGGTCAACCTGGGTCTCAGATGCTGTACAACTTCGTCAAACATGGCTGGAGGCATCCTCATGAAATTCTGGAATGCCCGAGTGTCTTCGTTCCTGAGCTCCACCATCAGCTTGTTGTACAGTCCGTACTCTGCTCTTCTCCCGATCCATTTTCGGACCCAGACGCTTCTTGGCCGCCTCTTTTTCTTCCCATAGTAGAGTTCACAGAGCCTGTAGATGGCTTCGTACTGTTGCAGAAGGATGGTGGCTGCCAAAAGGACTGTGGTACGATCCACGGTGGACATGATTGGATGCTGTGGAAGAGCAAGAGTCAGATGAAGGCTGCAGAGGTCTGCACAGGTGGGCTGCTGGTCTGAAAGTGAGATGCAGACGAGTTGCTCCCCCTTTTTATAGGCAGTATAGCTGTCCCTTTGTATCCTCTAGGCATCCTCTAGACCACCTTAATATCCGAGATAGATCCCCTCTGCGAACGTTTTTTCTGCTTTAAACGCTTTGTTTCTGTGCTGCATCCGTTCTGCATCTGTTCCGCGTCCGTTCCGCTTCCTCCCTGCGTCCGGGCGGATGCAAGTTGCGCGGATGCGCAGCGGACGCCAAGCGGATATAGCGGATGCGTAACGGATGCGTAGCGGATGGAGAACGGACAAACTGGATACATTTTCCGTGCAAAAGTTTTGGGCAGCCCAAAACTTTTGGAGCGGATGAAACGTCCATAAACGGATGCTGGATGGATAGAGAGGAAGCAAAACAGAGGCAGTGAGAACAGAACGGATACATCGCGTTAACCAACGGATGGCAAGCTTTTTTGTCCGTTTTACATCCTCTTTGCATCCGTTGGTTCAGTGTGACATGGGCTTAATACATATTGATTTTACAGAAGACAATGTTGAAAAAGCACGACACAATCTAAAACCATCTCTTTCTATTGGACCAGACGGAATATGTGCCTACTTCTTAAAAAAGCTACCCACTACCACAGCTGAACCTCAAAGCATAATCTTTGAAAAATCTTTCAGGACCAGCTCCTTGCCAAAACTATGGTCACAAGCCACAGTCATCCCCATCTTCAAAAAGGGAGACCCCAGCCTAGTTGAAAATTACAGATCAATCTCCTTATGCTGCGTCACCTGTAAAGTCATGGAATCAATTATTAACCAATCCATTATCCTCCACTTAGAAACAAACAACCTACTCTCTAATAAACAATTTGGTTTTAGGAAAAAACCATCATGTAATTTGTAACTCTTACACTGCAAAAACATATGGACTACACAACTCAATCAGGACAAAATAATAGACGCAATCTACATAGACTTCTGTAAAGCCTTTGATTCAATGGTACACAACAAACTACTCCTAAAACTAAAATCTTACAGTATCTCTTGGCACCTGCATTACTGGATAGAAGCATTCCTGTCAAACAGACAACAAATGGTCAAAATTGGAAGTGTCTTATCAAATTCTGTACCTGTCAACAGTGGTGTCTCGCAAGGCAGTGTTCTTGGACAAACTCTTTTCATATTCTACATAAATGACCTCTGTGATCATATCAAGAGCAACTGCATTCTCTTCGCTGATGATGTAAAGCTATTCAACACCACAGACAATACTGCTACCCTTCAAAAAGACCTTGACTATGTATCAGAATGGTCAAACAAGTGGCAACTTCAAATCTCAATAAATAAATGCTCTGTCCTGCATATTGGCAAAAGAAATCAGAAAATAAAATACAGGCTGAATCGTCAAGACCTTGTTGATGATCCAAACTCTGTCAAGAATCTTGGAGTACTCATCTCAATTGACCTAAGTGCTAGAGCCCACCGTAACTACATCGCCAAAAAGGCATTAAGAGTTGTTCACCTAATCTTACGTAGCTTTTTCTCTGGTATTATTACAGTAATAACTAGAGCATACAAAACATTTGCAAGACCAATACTCGAATACAGCTAATCAGTCTGGAACCCACATTACGTAGCTGATATTAACACAGTTGAGAAAGTCCAGAAATATTTCACAAGAAGAGTTCTCCACTCCTCTACTTGTTGCAGAATACCTTATGCCACCAGACTCAAAATTCTAGACCTAGACAACCTAGAACTATGCTGCTTTCGGTCCGATCTAATGTTGTATATAAAATCATACATTGCAATGTCCTACCTGCTAATGAATACTTCAGCTTCAACCATAACAATACAAGAGCAAACAATAGATACAAACTCAAGGTTAATCACATTTCTTTGCAGGAAATATGACTTCAGCAACAGAGTGGTCAATGTCTGGAATACTCTACCTGACTGTGGTTTCTTCCCCAAACCCCAAAAACTTTAACCTGAGACTGTCTACTATTGACCTCACCCCTTCCCTAAGAGGTCTGTAGGGGGCGTGTATAAGCACACAGCGTGCCTACTGTCCCTGTCCTATTGCTTCTTTTATATTTTTTTATTTTTCTTATATGTATCTATGTCTTCATAACTATGTTTTTACTTATCCCTATTATCTTGTAAGCAATTGACAAATAAAAATAAATAAATAAAATAAAAATAAATAAAAATAAACTTAGCAATAGCACTTACTTATATACTACTTCACAGTGCTTCACAGCCCTCTCTAAGTGGCTTACAGAGCAAGACAGCCGGCTGTCAGCAGAAGTAGCTTGCAGTACTGCACTCTAACCACTGTGCCACCTCGACTTTTTAAAAAGAAGTTGGAGGAGGAAATAAGAGTACAAGATCAAGCAGAAGATTCCTGTTTCCACTGGAACCTTTTGAATGACTTATTCTCTGAATGACCTGGAAAGCTTTTTTTTTTTTTTTTGCCTATACTTTGTCCCTTTTTTGTGCTTCTATCTCAACATTGAGATGTGACCTTTCTTTAATTGAAGTCTACCAAGTTATCTCCTGGAATTGCTTCCTCATTTTTCTTGGAACCCTTCAAGGTAACCATCTCTCAAATTTCCTCAAATCAGTGCAAAGGGTCCAAGTTTGGGCCATCAGCATCCCTTTCATGGTTCTTCAGAGTAAGTGAGCCCAGAGACTGGCACCCTTTTTGCATGCCTTCCAGTTTGAAATTCCAGACTGGAAAAAGGAAACCTACCCCTTTAGATTCAGAAAGCCAGATTCCTTATTTGCCACCTGAGATTACAACAAAGGTGGGGAACTATGGTCCTTTTATGACTTGTGGACTTCAACTCCCAGAATTCCTGCGCCAGCCATGCTGGCAGAGAAATTCTGGGAGTTGAAGTCCACAAGTCATAAAAGGGCCATATTTCCCCACCTCTGGATTACAGGATGGTCCTTTTCTCTCCCCTCTCTATGCAAAAGTACAATTTGTGGTTGGTGTCTGTAAACTTGACCCTTAGCTGATATCTCAGGATCTCTCCCCTTGGGATGTCCTCCGCCTTGCACCTTGCTGATTCACACCTACCCTAAGGGTTGTGTTGTGAGATTCCTCTGTGTTTCCTTGTGGCTTTGGGCATTCCAAGCAGCTGTGAGAGCTAAATTGGGCAAGAAGATCAATGTGTGCCATTTCTGGGCAAAGCTCTCACCCCCAACACCCACCGCGTGCTTGAAAACTTTGTGGGAGGACTGAACCAAACCAGGAGCACACAATCCTTTGAGGTCACCTAAATTTCACTGTGGGAAACTCTATGTAGGCTGGACAGGAGACCCACTTCTTTGCTCTCCACAGCACGGTTTAGGCTCCTCCCTTGTCCAGCTTTCTGGAAAGTGTGGTATTTTGCTTCCCTAGCTGCTCAGGCTTCACCTGAAAGGTTGATTGTGCTGTGTGGCTTGGGGCGGAAAAAGTCATGCTGGATTTCATATTGCCATGATTTTCCAAGGAAAGCTCAGTTGAAAAGATTCCACTGTCAAGGAAAATGTATTCACAGAGCAATTCACTCAATGATAACAGGGGTATGTTAATTTCATTCCCTCCCATTAGGGGGGACCAAAGAGTCAAGGTGGTAGTTGCAACCATGCAAAATCCTGCCATTTTCACAGGCATGCATATTTTACACCCAGGCCATCTTAACTGTTTGGATATCCCTGAAGATGTCCCTGCCTGCTATGTTGACATGGAGACATCCTCACCTTCCTTATATTCTCCAAACTGATACCAGTTTTACTCAGAGTTCTCCTACCGCAACTCACCCCTGCCTGGTTTAATCCTTAAAATTCTCCATTATAAATCTTATTTTATGGAATGACAATTGGGAGGTTTCATGGTGTGATGAAGTGGAGATGTGGCACATTTTATGCAGTACAGGTAGTCCTTGCTTAGTAACTGCCTCGTTTAGCAATAATTAGTAGTTACAACAGTGATGAAAAAGTCACTTTGCAGATCTGTAAGCAAAGGAAAGCTGAAATATAGATAGGCCTCTTTATACGACCATAGCTGGGCCCACAATCTCAATCTTTGAACAAAGCAATCATTAAGTGAGACACTTAACTGCTTCACTCAGTGATCACATTTCTGCTTCTGGCTTTCCCAGTTGTTGAGTTGGTGTTCTTCATTCATCTGTGAATCAGCAGAAAACTGCTTTCTGTTCCCATGGTTCAATATGGCCTCTGATAAAATTCACTGCAGCCACTTAGCTTCCCACTAAGTCACTGTTTCTTCATCTCAGCAGCTTTAAGATGTGTGGACTGGGGAATTCTGGAGTGGAAGTCACACCTTAAAGTTGCTGAGATTGAGAAACATTGCATTAAGCGCAGGACTGTCAAACTGCCGTCCTGCGGGAAGGATGCATCACGTGAAAATCACACCCACCCCAGCTCCTTGAATGGAAAAAACATTGTGAAACGTCACATGATGGCAATGTGATGAGTTTGACACCTGTGCATTAAGGTAACAGATGACAGGCCAGAAGATTTTACCTCTCTTGAGGTTGCCTTCAGACAGTATTGGGATAAAAAACACTATTTTAACACCGATGCAGCTAAAGATAAGTTAAGTCTGTCTCATTCATAGGCTGGAGAGAAGTTGAAGGGAAAGTCATGGGAACATAGCAGAGAGAATATATTCTCAGAGCATGTTGATGTCAGGGTTAGGTGCAAGTATAGAACTGTCCATGGGGCAGAAAATTGCCTTTTAGTCCAACCAACCTTACAGAATATCTATGATGACCCAGAGTGTAACTCAAATATAACAAACTCCAAAATGTAAATAAATGTCCTTTAATGCCTCCAACTTGGCCCCACTATTCAATAATTCTCAGTTAGAGATAAAACATACTCAAAAATAGTCTTCAAAAGAAAGCAAGACAGTCCGGACTTAATAAGCAGATAGAGGTGAAATAAAAAATCAAACAAACTACAATGATGAAATTTCCACAATGGACCAGGATTAGTAATTACCAAATTCAAGGAGATAACAAGGCACAGTCTGTTGGACAGACGCCAACCAAGATAACTTCAGCCCAAAATAACACACACTTTGCTTCTGGCAACACTGTGTTGTAATCATCTCTCTTATATACTATTCTCCCCAGCTGCCACCAATGAGGAGGATCATGGCTGCTTCCTCTCTAGTAAACCAAATTGTTGCCTTCTCCGTTCCTTCCTGCGTGTCCTAGGATGCAGAGGGGATGGGCCTAGTTCTTCCTCTGACTGCCCAGCCGGCCTCTGCCCTTCCCCAGCCTCCTCTACAACCTCTGGAGCCATCCCTGTAGGCTGTTCCTCCTCTCCCTCCCTCCCTGACTCTACCAGGCGCATGACAATATAATTCTTTATTCTTTATTGGCCAAGTGTGATTGGGCACACGGGGAATTTGTCTTGGTGCAAATGCTTTCAGTGTACATAAAAGAAAAGACTCATTCATCAAAAGTCAAGAAATTAGGAAACTCTATAAGATTTCTTGGCATGAAGGAAAAAAACATGATTGCACAACATGATTCTTGGGTTGTGTGGCCTCATCCTGACTTCCAAGGTCAAAGTGAAGAGCCAAGAGTAAAAACCAACATGGTCACAAATATGCCCTGGGAATTCAAAGACTGGGGAGAAAAACTAGGCCATGTTTGGAAGATCCAAAGACCACAAACAGAAACATCATGAGCATAATTCAAGAAGCTAAATCAAGTTACATGATGCTGGCTTAGTAGAGAAAAGGGAATGTAACCAATACAGATGGGAATCAATGTCTCTCACTGTGGTTATCTCAAGAACAGCAGGAAAAAGTGTTGTTGTATTTGTGTGTTAAGCAGGATTTATATCCTCCTCTCCATTGCTTTTCCTTGGGAAGCTTCAGTTGGGCCCCTTTCCTGCAGCTTTAGGATCAGAGCAATAAACCTGAGGACCAGCAGCTGTTTAGTTCCACTCCTGACCAAACCTGAGGAGCATTAGAGCCAAATATCTGAAAGGTTTCCCATCCTTTGCTTTAGACAACTGCTGAAGACATTTTACATTCAATCCTTTGCTTTGGTTTACTCGGCCAACTTAGAGTATTTTTGTATCTTTACAATTTTCAAGGTAGATGATCTTCATTTGTACTGCATCTGGACTTGAGATGCTTTCAGATCGTCATAAGCAAAAGCTAGCCAACTGCACTGTATTCATTTTCCCCCTTTTAAAAAAAGGGACTGTGGGAAGAATGATGCAGTAGACTTGCTGCAAGTGCTTCGTTTCTGGTTTTGGAAGACCATCTCTCGTTCACAAAGATTCATACATTTAGAGCCTTGGTGGTGCAGTGGTTAGTGTGCAGTACTGCAGGCTACTTCTGGTGACTGCTGGCTGCCTGCAATTTGGCAGGCTCAAGGCTGACTCAGCTTTCCATCCTTCCGAGGTGGGTAAAATGAGGAGCCAGGTTGTTGGGGGAAATATCATGACTCTGAAAAACCACCTAGAGAAGGGCTGTAAAGCACTATAAAGCAGTATATAAGTCTAAGTGCTGGTGCTATTCAAAACATGACATGGCAACTTAGGCTCAGACAGAATACCACAATTGGGGGCAGTGAGGATAGGGGTGAAATTTCCATTAAGAGTTGCCTGCTAGAATTCCCTCTTACTCATCTACGAGTTCTATTCGTGTCTTGTAGGGAAACTGTTGGCTAATACATGTGATCTCCCAAGACCAGATTCCAGAGCAGAATATTCATATTTTTTTTATCCCAGGGATGAGAGTTAGGTAGGAATGTGTGTCTGTGAGATTGAAAAAAGAATGTAAAAGCAACTGAGTCTGGGATGGAATTCGGCATAGATTCTTCTTTCTTTGCCTACCGTCAC
This sequence comes from Laticauda colubrina, assembly GCA_015471245.1. NCBI lineage: Eukaryota > Metazoa > Chordata > Lepidosauria > Squamata > Elapidae > Laticauda > Laticauda colubrina. The sequence continues at coordinate 8,852,737 of BLBF01000036.1, read as the reverse complement.
ATTGCCAACCCCCCAGCCGTCCAGAGGCTAGCCCTTGGCAGCAAACCTCTTCTCACACAAAGTGGCTCCTTGTTCAGTTTTCCTAGCAGCAGGCTGTGGAGAATTTCATGGAATCAGATCCATTTCCTGAATGAGCTTTATTACATTCCCAACAAAAGTAAATAAAAAGAGAAACACGGGACATTTTGGAACCTCCTCTGCATAGAAAAGTAAGATCTTGCAATTGAACCTTCTTCTAAAATAATCTGGTTGGGATAATGGATAGAAAGACTGAATGACTTCAGCAGGGAGAAGTAGACCAGTTATGGTCAAGAAGCCTCCTGGGCCAGTTGAAACCATGACAGCTCTTCATTTCAGCAGCCTTATACACACAAACTTTGTCTGCCTAGCTTGTCCACTATACTAGCAGTGGTCCCCAACCTTTTTTGTACCAGGGACCAGTTTCATGTAGAAACACTTTTTCAAGGACCGGCAAAATCAATTCTTCCCCAATAGTAAAGGGCTTCTTTACTATTTCTTTACTAAAAACATATTTTTATATATATTTTAATCACGATTATTCATTCTTTGCGGCCCGGTACAAAATGATCCATGGACCGGTACCGGTCCGGGGCCCGGTGGTTAGGGACCCCTGCACTATAGGTTCACACTGGTTGTGGAATTGTTTCTTCTTCATTCAGTACTCTTCTAATAGGATTAGCTACTTGAGTAACTGTTCATGCACAATTTAATTTTATTCATAATTTTACTCATAATTTGTATTGTTTATTTTTGAAATAATTCACTGTGCTGGTGTTTTATATATCAATTTGCATTTTATATGCTGTTTTTGTGAATTTTATGCACTAATGCTGTATTCTGTTATCATATGAGATAAATAAAAAGTACTCTTCCTTGGCCACAGTTGGTCACTGAATTACATTAACCCAAGTTCTGGTTTCACAAAATACACTAGAACAGTTAAATAACAAAAGAACTAGAGACATAGAATAGGCCAAGCCTGAAAAAAATTAACCAAAATTGAAACTAAACAAGTTTATTCCAGAGTGCACAAAGTTTGAAGTTATTATGTATTTAACCAGGTTAAATCTTTTATTTTCATTAAGAGCAGGCAATTTGATTCCCTAGAGGTGCATTCAACCTCTGGACCCAATCTTTATGGCAGAGTGTTCCCCCTCCCCCATTTTCCAAGTTGCCAAAATTAATGACAGTTTCTTGACAGTTTGAGTGGAAAACAGGGTGTAGTTCAAATACATTTAACAGATTCTTTTCCAAAATTCAGAGTGAGGAGGGAGAAAATCCTCCTACATGTGACATAGATCTTCCCACTATGTATTACAGCCATCTTTATGCCCTTGGCTATTCCCAACTGTTATGCAGTATGTAGTGATCAAAATCTTGCTTTCTTATAAACTATATCTCTTCAATGGAGAACAATATCAGTTTTTTTCCTATTCTGCTACATTTTCAATTACAGAAGGCTTTCTGTTCTCATTGTTGAACCTCTCCTATGTCCTTATCATATCTCTTCTTTCACTTGCCTGAGAAAGCTTGTTCACTTACTCATCTCATTATGTCTCTTTGGATTTTAAAACCAAGTGACATGTCCTCTCATTTTAAGATCTCAGGATCACATTTTTAAAAACCAGCCCTTTCTATAAATTTTTTTAAAGCACTTCTCCAAGACAATTAACATGAAATGAAATATTCCACAGACAATTCATCTCCTTGTCAATCTGCAAAGGAACTAACTGATATTCATAAGGACATTGCTATAATGCAGTTACCCTAATAAGCCTTGCAATTATCAAAGTAGAAAACTTTTTTAAACCACAACTGATTTGCAAATAAATTGTGATAATCTGCTAAAATCACAGCTATCAACATTCCAGGATTAAACAGGTAAAATAATCCAGCTCAGAATACCTGAGTTGGAAAAAGAACTTTGGAAGAAGAGATATTTTTAAAGTTTAGTTTTCAGGACAGATGCATACATTATCAGTTTGTCTAATACTCAGCAATCCAGCTGATCTCAATTCCTTGTATTCCAAATCCCATTTGAATAGTCCCTGGTTCAGATTGTTACATTATTTTCAGAGCGGACACAGTTAAGAACAGAGGTGGACTGCACTTACGTTAACAACTGGTTCTCTGGTTCAGACACTTTTTGATGAAGTTGTATGAATATCCATTTTATTGGGAGATGTTCTATAGATGCTCTGCTTCATTTTTCTCCTGTTCAGAATTACTGCAGTGAGCTAATTCCCCCTTGGTTCTAAAGCAGGGGTGTCAAACTGGATTTCTTTGAGGGCCGGATCAGCCTTGTAGTTCTCCTCTGCAGACCGGGAGAGGGAATGTGGGAGGGGAGATAGGACGGACACTTCCTACAGCACCCTGCCAGCCAAAACGGGCCATGTGGAGGCCCTGCAAGGTCTGTTTTAGCCATCAGAGGCACCGCAGGCTGGTCCTTTGATATTTTCAGGCCAGCCCTTTGGGCCAGATTTAAGCATCCTACGGGGCTGGATTCGGCCCATGGGCCTTGAGGTTGACACCCCTGTTCTAAAGGGTCTATGACAACTCACCATGGCAAACTCATAACAACCAACTCACCATGGCCAACTTGCTATAGCCAACTTGCCACAGCTATCTTGCCACAGGACAACTTGCTGTGGGACAAGAATTACCCTAATGTCAAAGAAATGGTGGAACAGAATCATTCAAATGACAGAATCAAATGTGAATGGCAAAAATTAAAATAATATTTATTTTAAATAATTCAATAGAAATTGAAATTAAATTGCGTCACAGTGAGTTGTCCCATGGCACGTTGGCCGTGGCAAGTTGGCTGTGACAAGTTGTCCCATTCCCAGTTCTAAATGGGGATTTAATTTTAACTGTATATCCCTACTATGCCATTTACTAATAGGAAGCGGAATAAAAATGAGTAATATGTTTTCTCTTTAATGAGTTAATTTTAGTTGTTTTATTTAAACCATGTTTGTTTAAGGTGATTGTACTGTTTGGGGCATCGCAGTCTGCAATTTTGTATGCATTTTTAAAATATGAACAAGTACTAAGTGAACTAAGGGTCTTTAGGCTAACTGGGGGCATTGGCCCTTTCAAGGTGTGGACAGTGGAAAGTGGGAGGCTTCACTGGGGTTGGGACTTTTGAGTTTCCGCATCCCTTTCAAGCATGAACCATTAACTTTAAGGGACTTAAAATATGAGAACTTTTGCTATTTCAGCAGACACAAATCAAAAGTCTAACTTTATACGAGGTAGGAAACAATTTTCAGAGAGATCACTTTCTGTTTTATTTAAAAATGCAGAGAATTTCCCCTCTTTAGCCATCGCCATGACCACCCCCAAATTAATTCACTAATGTGGGTCACAAGTGAATTCATAGTGATTTTTTTTTTAATATGCTAAACCAAAATACCACTGCCTGTTTAGTTGACAATCCTGCTCTCTACCTTGTAAGGAAAAAGAGTATGTTTTTAAAGAAAACTTGACAATTTTGGGTGAAAATTGAAAAAGAAATAAAAAAGAAAGCCTTATTAAAAATAGATTTTGTGAAAGGGGAAGGGAAGACATATATACGACACCTCCAATTATATTCTATGCAAAATATGCATGAGTTCCATCCCTCACTCCAAGATAAGTAGCATTTGGATGCACTGTGTTTGATCTTTAGCTGACAAGAGAAGCTCGCCCACTCCCTCCCCTTATGCGGATCATAATTGCAACTGAGCAAGAAGGTGGGTGTAATTGCTTATAGACAATATGACCTAGGTTTGCAAGAATCTGGCTTTCTGCCATGTTTACCTCTCCTCTGCCAAAGTTTGAGCAAAGCAGCAGAGCAAGCTGTGAAGACAACAAGCTTCTGGAGAAGAAGTCAAACGCTGAGTTAGTACAGCCACATCAGATTTATGACGGACCATGCTTTCCTGGACCACAGAGTTCTGCCAAAGTAAATTCCTCAGTCTTTTAAGGTGCCACAAGCCTCTTGATTTTCCTGCAAAACACTAATCCAGCTTACACCTCTGGAAAATGTCCATGAGATGGAGATCAGCCTGACCGTCTTCACTGTGGTTTGTTTACTCTTGTTCAGGTTCAAAGTTCCAAGCTCTGGTGGACTGCCAGAACAGGCCTCAAGACAGGGAAGGTAATAACAATGTAGCTTTTGCTCTTTGAAGGACTGGGTCTGCGCATGTGTGTCCATAGGTTATGAGAAGCACAAAGGGGCTTCATTTATTTGTTTACTATTTCACCTTCAGGGCTGCCTGTCGTTATAGTGATTGTGGGCAGCTTGCAGATAAAAATGAAAAGAAAACAAAATATATCAAGAAGACAAAGATAATGGCTAACTGAAACCAAACGCAGAGCATCCAATAAATAACCAAAGCGGCTTGCCTCCCATTTTAGACCAAGGTCTGGAAGAACAATCAGATCTTAAGCAGTTTATGAAAGATTAGAAGGGTGGGATGGTATGAATCTCTCTGGGGGTGTCATTCCACAGGGTGAGAATCACTGAGAAGTCATGCTTCCTAGGTCTGTAAGACAACCCTATCATCTAAGAGCCATGGTGGTATAGTGGTTAGTATGCAGTACTGCAGGCTAATTCTGCTGAGTGCCAGCAGTACAATTCTCACTGGTTCAACATTGACTCAGCCTTTCATTCTTCCAAGATCGGTAAAATCGAGGACCCAGATTTTTGGGGGGAATATGCTCTCAGCTTATGCTTAGAGGGGGCTGTAAAGCACTGTGAAGCGTTATATAAGTTTGCTATTGCTATTAGTAGGCAAGATCTAGAGCAGGTCCATTCTAACTGACCTGACTTGACCAGTGGAATCATATGGAGACTGGTGGTCCCTCAAGTAGTCAGCTTTAGGCCCATTCAGGGCTTCTTAGGTGATAACTAGCATCTTAAATTGTACCTAGAAGTCAAATGGCAACTGGTGCTGCTCATGAAACAGCAGGGTATGTGCACATATCACAACACACCCATCACTGTCCACTTCTCTGCTATATTCCAGACCAACTGTAGATTCTGAATGATCTTCAGAGGAAGCCTATGTGGATTGCATTAGAATGATCCAAATTAAAGAATGATCAATGTATGAATGACTATCTGAAGACTTTTTCAATTCAGGAATGGAAGGAACTGGCACACAAGCTGACAATACGTGACAATACAGCATGCGATCTTGGAGGTCTGAGATCGCTGCCGATATCTTTGCTCCTGGACGGTCCAATCGGATCTAAACCGTCCTGAAGAGATGGCAAATGTAAAGAGTGCATCCTGACGATCCCAGGGATACCGCAAAGTCCCTGGTAGATCCAGGAGAAGCTCTTTTTGCCAGTGGCAAAGAGGCAGCCATTAAAGGTCCGGTCCCACTGCACTTACGGATGCAAAGAGGATATAAAATGTTAAAAAAAGCTTGCCATCCATTGCAAAATGCTATGCACTCGTTGTGTACTCATTGCATACGTGTTTCGTATGCTCTATCCGTCGAGCATCCGTCCACTGCGATTTCATCCACGCAAGTTTTGAGCTGCACAAAACTTTGTGAACGGATGAACTTTCCGCCGTGTACAATGTAAATCCGCAACATACGAGCAACAAATGTTCTATGTCCGTTTATCATCTGTTAAACGTCCGCTGTATCCTCTCTGCATCCTCTGGGCATCCTCACAACTCACATCCGCTGCAGTTGAAAACGGAAAGAGGAAGGAAACAAAAGGTACACGGAACGTCTACACAGCATTAGTAGCACGGAAATAGAAGGGATGCACAGAGAACGGTTTGCATCCGATATACATCCGCACGGCATCCCCTTTCTTTCCTTTAGGCGTACGTGATGCATCCACTTCATCCGCTATGCGCCCGCTTCGCAATTATCCCCTAGAACCCCTTCGGAGGTGTCATCCGCTTCTATCCGCTAGGCTTCCGATGAACATCCGTTTAACATCCCCACTACATACTACCCACGTCCATTCTTTTCCGTTCTTTTCCGTTCTGTTTATGCAAATTTTCGCCACTTTTTGGAGCGGATGACAACAGATGGAGCCACCCCCGAAATTTTGCTCATCCGCTGTGTCCTTTATGCATACGTTTTGCATCCGCTGGCCAGTGGGACCAGGCCTTAAAGCTGCTGAAGTTGGGACAGCTCCGAAACGGAAGAGAACAGAAAGAGAGAGTGTGCCTGTTTGGTGAGAACTTTTTTTTATATCTTAACATCTGAAAGGACACCCTAAAGGAAAGAAAGAATCAGTAAACGTTTTGACAGAAGTGATTAAGCGGCGATTTTAAACAAGAATGTCAAAGTAATATTTTTTTTTCATTGCTGGATTTTTTATACATGATCTCATATTTTGAAACTGGACTGATTTCTTATGTTATTTGAAAATTCCAGTCTGGTTATTGACTATTGAAGCATTTTCTTAGCCTTTAATATACAAAAAGGAACAAACAGCTATGGTGAAATACTGAATTTTGGTGAACTTAAATCTATGCAAAAATTAGAGGAACAAGGTATAAAGATGAATTGGTTTTCATATGCGCAAATACAATCAAGGATGATAAATATTTTAAAATCTAAGGTTTTTATGATAAATTGACTGATTTAGATAAGATTTTGATAGGTGCTGATGAAAAGGTGATTAAAAAATTATATGGATATTTATCAGAAATTAAATTAAAAGAAGAACAAGTTAAAGAAACTATGATTGCTTGGGGGAAGAATTTTGGATATGGGATTTAGAGAAATTGCAAAAATTGTGGTTTCAAAATTATAAAATGACAATGTCAACAGCACATAAAGAAAATTTGTATAAGATGTTTTACAGGTGGCACTTTCCCCCAACAAGAATAGCAAGAATGTTTAAGAATAAGTCCAAAAGGTGTTGGAAATGTCATCAGACACCTGGCTCATATTACCATATGTGGTGGACATGTTAGGACACTAAAAAATATTGGACTTAAATCACATGTGGCTGGAAAAAATGACAAATAAGCATGTAGACTTGAAACCAGAGATTTTTTTATTGGGAATTTTGCCTGAAATATATTACAAAGATTTGAAATGTCTTGATTGTAAATGTATTAACAGCGACTAGGATTATATTTGCTAAAAACTGGAAAAATGAGAAGACACCATCACAGGAGGAGATAATTAAGAAAATATTGGAATGTGCTGAAATGAGCAGATTGACATTTGAAATTAGAGAACAAGATGATGAATACTTTTATAAAATTTGGGATCTATTCTATCAATGGTTAGATAACAAAACACAGTAATGAAATATGTAGATTTTTAGAAAATAATAAATATATAAAGATGTATTTTCTTTTTTTTTCTTTTTTAATTATATCTACAAAATGATTCTAGGATAGACCTGGGAGGATAATATGAATTGTTATAAAATAAACTAAGTAAAATATGATTATTTTATAAAACATGAATGAATAAAAGTATATCAATGATTAATAAAGATATTAATGTACTTGATATTTGATTGAAAGTATGAGAATATATAATGTAACTGTAATTGAAGACTACGAAATGGTAGCACAAAACAATTTTAAACCAACCAGCACACTGTATGTATATATATGGAAGATGGCTTAATGTTTTTATGTTTTGTTTGTTTATGTTTGTTTTAAAACCAATAAAAAATATTAAAAAAAAGAGTGCCAAGATCAATTGCCAATAAAGTGAATCATAAAACATACTGCCATTTCCTGAGAAAGGGTTCTTTTTGCAAACACGTGCAAAAGTATTGAACTAAACTAGCTTGAAAATATTTTAGGCTTGCTTTTCTAACTAGCTTATTTCTAAAGGATGAGTGGAATCATCTACACTTCCTTGTCTGCAGACTGTAAGTATTATCAGTAACAGTTAGCTGCCACTACTAAGAGGCACAAGCCTGATCTATGGATCATTCTTTAATTTTAGAACAAAGATTACATGGTAGGAGGGAACATGATATTGGCTTTTAGCTCTTTTTCAGGTACTCTATGGGAGGATTGCTGTGTTTACATTCCTCTCCGAGAAGATGCAATCACAGAGCTGCCATTATTGCAGAATTTTTCCTGGGTAATCTTTCAGAACTTAACATGCCTGAGTTATGCATATTCCATATGTTCAGAAGACTGGCTCTGAGATATGACTAGGAAATTAACACCTAATCTTTAGGCCCTTTCTTCCTTAACTTTTTTTGAGACTGTGACTGGCACTCTGAAGTCTTAGAAGTCAGGGCAGGAGATAAGTAGGGGGTTCTTGTAGTAATGATTAGTTGGAAAAATGGTGAGGGGATTTCTAATTACAGAAGTATGAAGCTAAGACTCTTTTTTCCTTTTTTCCTTGTTAGACTTCAACTTATAATCGGTCAGTTTACAAACTCGGCCAGATGGGAATTAGTGCAGCAGTTTTTTAAGGGCAAAACAAGAGCCATGAGCGACACTGTTTACTGGCCAACTTTTGGAGAAATAAAGATGAAATCAGAATGCAGGATAAGCCTGGAAGAAGAGTCTGGGCTTTTGCAACTTCTTATTTGCCTCCTTTAAGAAAGTTTCTAAAAAAACTAATAAAGTCAAGTAAGGAGTCTGCTGGACACTAATTCACATGTGTATAGTTGCCCCACTTCCTACTGGACTTGAGCCTATGAATGTTTATCGCAGACTTTTCCAACCTCGGCGATTCTCCAAGGATTTTGAGAGAGGTCTTGTCTGATACTTTGGCCCAGTTTATTCCAAGTGGAGAGCTGAATTCTGGATTCCCTGTAGGCAAATAATGTGCTCTATCATTTTTTCCCATCAACTGAGATTCATAATTTCTTTAAATAAGGTTAACAAGAAAGAATTTCGGGGCATTTGTTTTTTCCTAAATACTGCTGAGGCAGAGGAAAAAAAGGGCTCTGACAAGGACAGAAAGACTGGGGTGAGTAATTCCTGTAAAGAACAAAAACTTCTTGAAGATGTGTTTGATCAGCAGAAGGCACAAGGGAGAAAAGCTGTGCCAAAGACAGTCAAGACAGCAATAGTAACACAGCCACCCACCACTGTTTTGCGGGTCAAGAGAAGAGATCTCCTTGGGTGCAAAAACAGGAGAAGGTTCCAAAACATGAGACCAGAATAAGGTGGCCATACTCTTCAGGACTCTTGTCTGAATTCCTTGCTCAAAGAACACCTCCTTCATCAATTTGAAACCAAAGTGGCTTGCTTGGTAAACTGGACAAAAGGAGCAACAATAGATGAAGTTTTCAGCCAGTCAGCTGCAAACTGACACATTGGCCCTCTGTTCCAGCTCACTGGGGAAGAAAAGAATGTCTGTATAAATCACACCAACCATCAGGTTTCTCACTTCCTGTCCACAGGACTTCCAGGCTCCCAGAATTATGAAGGGACTTTTATATATTTTTGGAGAACTGGGAGAAGGAAAAAAGGGAGTTATTTTTTTAAAAAAAAGTTTGAAAAAGAGTTTCTTTCAGCTAATAATGAACTGAACAGTATATTAAGAAGAAAAACATTCAGCATTAACCTAGAAGAGACAGAAACCCTTTTCATAATGCCTGGCCACAGAACAACAACTGCCAGTTAAATCAGCATTCATTCCTCTGGCTTTGCCAACATAAACTCAAAAGCAGGCATAGAAGAACATTTGAACCAGCCTCCCATCTTCCCTTCTTCCTCACATACCCCCTCCAGAAAAGAAAATCTCAGGAAGGCTAAAAGGTGCCAGCCGGCATCTTCACAGAATTTCAGCTGGAAACAGCTGAAACCCAGCAGAAAGCAGAATTTCAGAGGTCACCCTCTTCCTTCTTCACTTGCCTTAATTTTGGGCTGCCTATAACACCAAAGCAGCAGAGAAATTGTGCCCAAGTCTTTCTGTTCAGAAGCAGTAAAGGCAGAAAGATTGAAACAGTTGGAAGAGTTGTCTTCTGTTAGAAGTTAAAGGTCATCTTCTTGATTTCAACTCAGGAGTTACGATGGGATGGGGAATCATGCCTTCATAAGAATCTAGCCAATGGGCAGGATCAGACCCAAATCACCTTCACTGATCTCCATTACCAACTCAATGAAAGGTGAGGGCAGAAAGAAAGTTACAATCACAACATAGGTGCCTTTACTTAAAGCAGGGGTCTCCAACCTTGACAACTGTAAGCCTGGTGGACCAACTCCCAGAATTCCCCAGCCAGCAAAGCTGAGAGTTGAAGTCCACCAGGCTTAAAGTTGCCAATGTTGGAGACTCCTGACCTAAGGCATTCAAATAGCCAAGATGATTAAAATACACTAACTTTGTAAAAAAAAAAAGAGTCTTTCCTGCTTGAAAGCTTTGCTAGGTGGTGGCTAGCATATATGTTGACGACTAGAAAGTAAATGTAACTGAAAATACCACATAGAGCAGGGGTCTCCAATCTTGACAATTTTAAGACCAATTCCCAGATTTCCTGAACTAACATGACTGGAGGAGGAATTCTGAGAGTTGAAGTCCACAAGCCTTAAAATTGCCAAGGTCGGAGACTCCTGAATAGAATATATGTTTTCTTTCCATTCAATCATATTTGATTCTTGGAGACTCTGGACAAGTCCCTTCAGGTTTCTTGGCAAGTTTTTTTTTTAGAATAGTTTGCCATGGCCTCCTTCCTAGAGTTGGTAGAAAGTGACTGGCCCAAAGTCATCCAACTAGGCATTGTGCTTAAGGTAGGACTAGAACTCCTCACAATCTCCTAGTTTCTAGCCTGATACACTAACCAAATTGGCTTTCATGCAGGATATACATTGTTTTAAAAATTGAGACATTTCCCCTCTCCTCCAATGTAGCACTTTAAGTCCCGGTCCCACTGCACTTACGGATGCAAAGAGGATGTAAAACGTTAAAAAAAGCTTGCCATCCGTTGGAAAACACTATGCATCCGTAGTGTACTCACTGCATACGGGTTTCATATGCTCTATCCCTCGAGTATCCGTCCACTGAGATTTCATCCGCGCAATAAGTTTTGAGCTGCACAAAACTTTGTGAGCGGATGAACTTTCCGCCGCGTACAATGTACATCCGCAATATATACAGGCAACAAGCGTTTCTATGTCCGTTATCATCTGTTAAACGTCTGCTGTATCCTCTCTGCATCCTCTTGCCATCCCCTCAACTCACATCTGCTGCAGCTGAAAAAGGAAAGAGGGAGGAAACGAATGGTACACGGAACGTCTACACAGCATTAGTAGCACGGAAATAGAAAGGATGTAAGCATATGCATCTCGTATATAAAGGATTAAAACGGACAAAATGTTTGTATCTAGGATGTATCTCGGATATTTAGGATGTCTGCAGTATGTCTAGAGTATGTAGAAGGACACCTAGCGGACTACCGATATTTTCTATAAAAAGGGGGAGAAAATCATCTGGATCTCAGTATGAGTCCAGCAGCTGTGGTGTACAGACCTCTTCAGCCTCTTGGTCTTCCACATCATCAATTGTTCTCCATCATGGATGATAGCTGCACTCATTCATCACCAGAACCAAAACCTGTTCAGACTGTTTCACCTTTTATACAGAAGGAGAAGAAGGAGACGTCCAAGAGCTGTGTGGGTCCGAGGATGGATCGTGAGCAGAATGGAGTTTGGACTATATGACCAGTTGATGGTGGAGCTGAGGAATGAAGACCCTCGTGCATTCCATCACTTCATGAGGATGCCACCAGCCATGTTTGACGAACTTGTATAGCGTCTGAGACCCAGGTTGACCAAGCCTAGCACCAACTTCCGTTCCAACCTGGACCCTGGACTGAAGGTGGCACTGACTCTGCGCCACCTGGCCTCTGGAACCACATACAGAAATATGCGGTATGCCTGGAGGGTGCCACACAACAGCATCAGCAAAGTGGTCAGAGAAGTGGTGCAGGCCATCATCGAAGAATACCTGCAGGAGCTCCTCCAATGCCCCTCCACTGAAGAAGGCTGGAAGAAAGTTGCAGAGCAGTGGTATCAGAAGTGGAACTTCCCCCACACCGTTGGAGCCATAGATGGGAAGCACGTGGCCTGCAAAGCTCCAGCTAACTCAAGGTCCAATTATTTCAACTACAAGGGCTTCTTCAGCATCATCCTCTTTGTCATGGTCGATGCTGACTACAAGCTCATCTACATTGATGCTTCAGGAAACAGGTCAGCTTCAGATGGCCAGGTATACAACGCAAGTGACCTCAAGGATGGGCTGGAACGCAACCTCATCATGGGTTTTCCAGATCCAGACCCCCTACCCAATGACACACAAGATGTGCCCTACTTCATCATTGGTGATGATGCATTCTCCCTCAGAACCTACCTCATGAAGCCCTACAGTTCCAGATACCTCACCCGTGAAGAGAGGATCTTCAACTACAGGCTGTCCAGGGCAAGGCGGGTGGTGGAGAACGCCTTTGGCATCTTGACCAACAGGTTCCAGGTACTTCTCACCACCATGCAGCATCACCCAGGGACTGTGAGGAGCATCGTGGAAACTTGCTGCATCCTGCACAATCTCATGCGCACCCGCTACCCAGTCTTGCAGAACAGACTTGTTGACCGTCAACAAGGGAATGGGGACATGGAGCCTGGTGAATGGAGGCAAGGACGAAACCTGATAGACACTGTGGATGTACAAGGCCCCAACAGAGGTTCATGTGAAGGGAAGAAGCAGTGCAACCTCCTGAAACACTGGTGCAATTCCCCAGCTGGAGCAGTGGAGTGGCAAAGACAGGATGATAGATGATTAGTGGATGCTTCCTTGAGCCTGTTGTATTACACTGATGAGATTGTGCCATGTATGTTGAGTGGTCCTAGAATGAATAGGGCATTAAGAAAGAGCTTTTTTTAAAAAAAATGTGTTGATCAATGAATAAATTGTTATTGATAAAAAAGGTCCATATGTGTGGCAGCTGGGATGGTGGACCATACAGTCCCACTATGGTTGCACTGGAGGTTTATCTATCCCACAACTGTCCTTATCTATCCCACAAGCATGCAAAGGCTTCACCATTTTTTCAAAGTTTTCACCAACACTTTATTAAGTAAAAAAAATGAATCAAGTGTCCTAAGCAAAGATAACCTTTATTAACATTCTTAGGTAAACTTTATGACTTTATTAAACAAGCAAAATGAACCAAGTAAAGTGTCTTAAGCAAAGATAAACTTAACAAGTAAACAACTCAGTCTCTGACACTATTCTCAGTCACTCTGAGTCATGTCCATGGTCTCAGCTGTGAAGCGGGCAGGGACTGTGGAAGTGGCTATGGCTTGAGTGCTGGTCTGAAGCACCATTGGAGTGCTTGGCCCCGAGGGTACAACAGGGGATGGTGTGTTCAGGAAAGCTGTCCGAGAGCTGATTCAGTCCCGTGAGGTTGAGAGGCCCTTTATCAAGGACTTGAGATGTCAAGCCCAATACTGATGACAGATTGTCCGCTGATGGGCTTGGCTGTGGGGTGGAGGAAGGAGGAGTGTAGTGGGGCTGTCTGGTCCTCAGCTGGGTGAGGACTGGCGTCTGTGGCGTGCGATGAACCTGGGCCTGGACTGGGAAGGTCTGCTTCTGCTGTGGGTTGTAGCCTTGGTAGGTGAGGGGCTGTTGAAAGCCGTGGAAGGGCTGTGACATCGCCTGGGGTGGAGGAGCAGACCTGGTCTGGGTAGGAGCAGCTTCAGCTGGGCCTTGAGGGTTGTGCAGAAGTGCTGTGATCTTCTGCTTCATCACCTGGTACTGGGCCTTGGGCAGGTCCCTCAGGGTCTGGCTCACGTAGGTGATGAAGGTGTTCTGGCCCGAGGATGCTCTGTCCAAGTGGACCAACTGAGAGAGAAGTTCTGTGCTAGTCTTCATTGTGTCCCTGATCTCCAACAGTACACTGTGGTCCTGGCCCTCCAGTCTGCCCCTCTGCCTGCATCCTCTGGAGCTGGGGGTGGGGGTGGGTTGGCCTCTGGTGGCTGCTGTTTCTTCCTCCATTTGTGACAGCAGGGCGTCATCCCCCACGGTGTCCTCCAAGTCTGCCGGCATGGGGAGTGCAGCTGTCAGGGGGGTCTCTGCCATGGGGCCCTCTGAAGACACCTGCCTGGACAGGGTAGCTGGCTCCTGGCTGGAAGAGGACTGGCTGTCTGTGGGCTGTCTGAGGGAGAGGGGTGTCAGAGGGGCTGCTCCTCAGTGGTGGGTCTCACCCTCCAGGAAACTGCACTTGGCCAAGACATACATTTCCCAGTCAGTGAGCTTGACAGCGGCCTGCCCGGATTTCTTGAGGTGTAGCTTGCCATACCAGGTGTGCGTGTGCTTCCACCATTCCAGGAGTACTTCTGCAGTGTACCCCAGGCTCTCTGCCTTGTCTCTCCAAGCTGCCTGCTTCTTCTTGGTGTCGCGATAGTCTGTGGCCCTTTCTCTAGAGGTACTCGTTCTCCCTCAGCCATTCCAGCACCTCATCCTCATGCTCCTCGGAAACGGTGTCCTGTTTCCTCTCTCCCTTCTCCTTCCCTTGCCTCTTCCTCCCTCTGGCAGGGGCTTCAGCAGGTCCTTCAGGGGCTTGAGCAGCAGGTCCTTCAGGGGCTTGAGCAGCAGGGGCTTGAGCAGCAGGGCCTTCAGGGGCTTGAGCAGCAGGGCCTTCAGCAGCAGGGCTTTGAAGGCCTTGGGGCTGGTGCACCGCAGCAGCAGCAGCAGAAGCAGCAGCAGCAGCAGCAGGAGATTCAGAGTCAGCGCCATGGGGTGGGATGCTGGTTCTGTCCTTGCCAGGGCTGGAACGAGTAGGCACCGGCTTTCTCTTCTTGCCTGACTGATGAACCATGGTGTTCCTGCTAGATGTGGCAGCACATCTTTCCCCTGTATGTTGACTGCATGAGTGCTGCATCCTTTTATATCCGCGGAGCTGACGCAATTCATACTCCCCGCATGCGCAGTGAACGCTTTGCATCCGATATACATCCGCGCGGCATCCGCTTTGTTTCCTATAGGCGTCCGTGATGCATCTGCTTCATCCGCTATGCATCTGCCCCTTCCGCTATGCATCCGCTTTGCAATTCTTCCCCGGAACCCCTTCGGAGGTGTCATCTGCTGTCATCTGCTAGCTTCCTATGAACATCCGTTTAACATACCCGCTACATACTACCCATGTCCGTCCTTTTCCGTTCTGTTTATGCAAATTTTCGCCACTTTTTTGGAGCGGATGACAATGGATGGAGCCACCCCCGAAATTTTGCTCGTCCGCTGTGTCCTTTATGCATATGTTTTCCATCCATCGGCCAGTGGGACCTAGCCTTAAGGGAAGTGCTTCTGTGCACTTAAAGGAAGGTGAACTATATATATCATTTGGATAGTATGAATCTTAACAGCTGGAAGACACCCTAGAAAGCATCTTTAACAGATTAACAATGTTGGAAGGGACCTTTTAGGTCATCTAGTCGAACCCCCCACTCAAGCAGGAGACCCTGCATCATTTCTGACAAATGGCAATCCAGTCTCTTCTGGAAAGCCTCCAGTGATGAAGCTCCCACAACTTCCGAAAACAACTTTTGTTCTGTTGGTTAACTGTTCTCACAGTTGGAAAAATCTGATCCCCTACTCAATGCAAATTCCATTCCAGCATGACCATCTTGAGGATTTCCAGTGCAAGGGAATATACCATTTCCTGAGGAAACTTGTTCTGCTACTTGACAGCTGTCAGTAAATTCCTCCTGATACTTACCTTGAATCTATTTCCCTGTATTTCACCTAGCTCCATTCTTTTGGGCAATAGAAAATAAATTCATTCCTTCTTCTATGTGAAACCAGAGTTGAGGATTGCTATCCTACTTCCTCTCAATTACCTCTTCTGAAGATTAAGCATATCACATTCTTTAGTAATTTAATTAATGAATTATTTAATTTCTAGACTCTTTGTCATCTGAGCTCTCCTCTAGAACACAGATTATAGGGTTGAAAGGAACTTCAGAGGTCTTCTAATCCAATCCTCCTGCTCCAGGCAGAAGCCCTTTTATGATCCTAATCAAATGGTTGTCCAGTCTATTTTTGAAAACCTCCAGTGATGAAACACCTACAGCTCAGGGGTGGGGGGCATACTATTTCATTAAATGTTGTCAGAAAAAAAATCCTTACTTTTAGGTTGGATCTCTCTTTAACAAGCTTCCACCCATTACTTCTTGTCCTGCCTTCTGGTGCTTTGGTGAATAAGTCAGTCCTCTCTTCTCTGGGACAACCCCTCAAGTATTGGAAAAACAGTTATCATATCCCATCCAAACTTTCTGTTTGATAAGCTAGACAGACCTCAACCATTCAGTACATGAGTTAATCTGCAGATCCTTCATCATCTTTGTTGGTCTTCTCTGCATGCTAAACTCACTCTTATTTGTCAATGTCCTTTTTGAACAATAGTAACCCAAATTGCTGACAATATTCCAAGTGGAGACTGGAATAAAACACAACGGGGCAGTTGTTTTCTATGATCAGGATATTGTGTGTTGGCTAAATGGATTTTAGATACGAAGTCAAAAGACTGTCAAGATTACACAAAGAAGGCAGCAGCATATGTATACACGCATGCCTATTCATATACACACAATTCACTCCACAAAGAAAAGTAGAGAGAAGATAAAGGGACATCACCCTTCTCAGTTGGCCAAGTAGATGAAAGGGAGGTTGAAGTTTCCAAAAGCTGCTTTGTGGGAGAATCTCTTGTCTTTTCACATCTCAATCTATTTTTTATATAATATAGAGGTCATATCTTTGCTGAATCTCATGAGTGTTCCCTTTGTTCTGGTCTTGTACTTTTTCTTACTTCGTTGTTTAGTTTCTTTTGAAGGAAATCAAGACTTGTTTATTCGTACCAACCTTGAATTGAGATAGACATTTCCTTTTTTATTCCTTCTTTCCGCCTCCCCCCCCCAACCTTTCCTGCTCACCTAGTAATAGAATACACATCAAATATAGTTGGATTCAGGGAGAATAGCAGAGGGGAAAAAACAGCACTTGCTTCTAAAATCTGCATCACACTGCTAACAGATGTTTACCTTGTGGTCAATCATTCAGATCTCTTTTATATGTTCCCCATTCTATGTTTTCACCTGTTTTTATTCCCAGATGCAGAACTTTACCTTGCTATGAAATTTCATCCTTTTCGTTTCAACTCACTGCTCTCAATATTTTCCTCCAAGCTGAAGTTGAGACATTAATGAATGCTTTGAGCAGCCCTACTGCCAATTGTGAGTCCCTCTAACAATAATATCTTTTAATCTATATTTACCTTTTTGTTTAGAATAGGAGATATTCTGTCAAAGCTTTGTTGAGATATATTATGTCTGCAGCATTCCCTTGATCTCCCCAAAGCTAATAAACCTATCAAAGGAGCTAAGTCTGACATGATTTGTTTGCAACAACCCCACACTCCTGTAACAGGATGCTTTTCCAAGGGCTCACAAAACTCTTGCCTTTATATTCTGTTTAAGGGCTTTGCCCTGTATAGAGATCAAGGCAACACATTTGTGGTTTCTTAGGTAATAAGAACCCCCCCCTTTGGGAGATATTTATTTTCTCTCAATCTTTTAGGATTGTTGTGGGAAAATTAGAAGGTAGGTGCATTGGATTATGTTCGCCATCTTGAGTAATTTGTGAAAATAAAGGTGGGATAGAAAATTAATAAATATCGCCAGTTCTACAGCTCACAAAGTTTCATGAAGCTGTTCTATAATTGTCTTCAAGATGTATTTTCTGGTAGCCAATTCCACAGCTAACTGAATCAACTAAAGTATTTATTTTATATTTTTCCTTAAAAAAAAATAAAAATCCCTCCAGTCGGATGGCTTTCTACCGCTTCTGTCCACCTCTGTAGAACTGGTAGCTCTGAAGAGCAGAAGACATAGAACTGGTTCTATGTCTGCTGATGTTTTTGCCCACCTGGGCTCTTACCTGATCTTTAAAAAAACAAGAAAAGAGGGCTGTTTCAAAGGCTGCTTCTCAGGCAGCGTGCTAATGATGATTAACAGGCGTGCGGCTCACAGCAGGTAGGGAAGCTCGTAAATCCCGAACCGGTAGCTAACCCTGTTGTATCCCACCCCTGCTAGTCATGTCTGACTCTAGGGGGCATGCTCATCTCTGTTTCTGAGGGAATTGAGGAAGCCAGTATTGTCTGTGGTCATGTGGCCAGCATGACTATATTCGGAGGCGCACAGAACGGTATTATCTTCCCACTGAGGTTATTTATCTACTCACATTTACATGCTTTTGAACTGCTAGGTTGGCAGGAGCTGGGGCAAATAATGGGAGCTCACTCTTGTCACACAGTGCTTGGGTCCCAAACCCAAGCTGTCAGCTTTCCAGTTGAAAAGCTCTGTGTCTTTAACCACTGAGCCATCATACCCCTCTAATCTATCTAAATTCCTCAAACTTAGCTTCAGATATTTAAAAAATGTCATATACATGACATATTCTTCCAACAACCCTATAAATTCTCCCAGAGAAAAATGTGGTATTTGTTTTGTAGAAGTTACAAATGTAATTTCAATGAAGCAATTTCCATGCAGAAATAAAACAGAACTGAAGCTCATGTTGATTGGGGTGAGGAAAAAATTTTAAAACTTCAAAGTAAATATTCTTACAGCTGAATAATTGAAATTTTAAATATGGCTGCATGCTTGTTGTGTGTGTGTGTGTATTATATATATACTTCCTGAAATTTTCTAGATATGTCCAACAGATAGGAGGGTGAAAAACTGCATGATTAGGGTGACACAATACTACACTATCATATTGCAGTATTTTAGGATGATAAATTTGAAGTGTTAGTCCTCAGACAGTCTGAACTAAATATATAAAATGGAGAGAAATTCTAATAATCCCGAAAAAATTCCATCATGAGTGTTCTTCCTTCATTCTTCTATCAATGCCCACTAGAGAGGATTTCAGTTCCATATCATCTTACTAATTTTAATGCAGTCCAGCATTCTATATTTTGTAAATTCAAAGTAGTTCTTCAAAATAATCCATTAAATAATCAAATAAGTCAAGCATGTTTAAATGATATATTCACAGATACAAATTCACACAATATATTCAATATTTTGAAGCATTTTAACCAGTTTATGTGGAAGTAAATACATTTGAGAATATCCAGTATATTAGAGCAAAGATAAATTAGGAAGGGATTTGCTGCCACCTGCTGCCACTAATTTTCACACTGCATTTACCACAATATGTCCACAATTCTGCTTAAAGCAAAGTGTACGTATTTAATGCCCGTCCACTATTCTTTTTAAATACATTTTAAAATGATTGCATTTTGCCAGTGCAACCCAATACAATACTAGTACTGTATGTAGCAACAGCATTAATAGCAATAGCACTTAGACATATATTGTTCCATCATGCTTTACAGCCCTCTCTAAGTGGTTTACAGAGTCAGCCTATTGCCCCCAACAATCTGGGTCCTAATTTTACTGACCTCGAAAGGATGGAAGGCTGAGTCAACCTTCAGCTGGTGAGATTCAAACTGCTCAACTGCTGTCAGTCGGCAGAATTAGCCTGCAATACTGCATTCTAACCACTATGCCACCAAGGCTAATGTACAGGTTCATGTCAGCCACCAAGCTAAAATATCTAGAAAAATCTGTGATGTTATACTATTAAATTTTATCTATCTATTATATTTGTAACATGCCCCATTCAAGGCAGCTTCACAAAAACCATAATAGTATCATAACACTATTTATTACATATCACTTCAAGCCCTTGGCAAAAACCCTTAATTGTGTTTGTAAGGCAAAAATAAGAGCCTTTTTATTGCTATGCTTTATACCAAAAGAATTTTGATAATGAATAGACACCAAATATGCTGGAACGTTCTCTCAAGACATATTTATTTTTCTAACTCATGAATATCACTCTTTAAGAGCATTTTCAAGTGACTATAAAACATAATACTTTCAAACTTACATCCTTCTAAGGAACTTAATCCTGTAAGGTAGGAAATTATAGGAAAAATAAGTTTCTCTCCAAGTAATCAGTTATCAATATGTTTCAATGGAGACAGAGGTCCTTTTATAACAAGTCTTCTTTTCATCATAATGTCACTAATAAGGGTATCCTCATGCAGACATGGTGCTTATTTGCATATAAAATCATGTAATTCACGCTTTGAATATTTCAAATGAAGTATAGCTCTTCCATATACGTATTACAAAAATGATATACATCATACATAAAATGAAATGGTTTTCTTCCTGTTTTAAGTTCAGCTTTTTTCTGCACCGCCAGATTCTGAAATTACCAACATATAATGACTTAATCTCGGTGAATTTCTTTTGTTGTCAAACTGTAGAAACAATATTTTATAATGATCATGCTTCAGAAATTTTCTAAATTAATAAGTTACCAAGACCCCAAGTCTTTAAATCACTGGATTGAAAGTCTAATTATACTTTTATTTTGAAGGAAAGGCAAGGACCTGGATGAGAGGAGACAATCAAACAACTAATTATAGTTAACACTCTATTATACTACAACTGTACCCAAGCAGGGAAAGGGTACAAGGTTAGAATAGTCTGCAAATGAGCATGCAAGTTACATGGAAGGCTATTCCTAGCTCTGTTCTCTTATTGATCCCTATATCTGCATTTATAAACAAATGCCTTTGTCATTTCTTACTATCTTTCTAGTACTAGACAGATAAAATTAGTCATTGAGGAAATCACTCATTTTCCTCCTAAATATATATCATGGTGGCAAATAAGCCCAACAAGTCAATGCTTTCATTTCACCCACTGAAAAGAAGCAAAGGAATATGCAAACATGTTCACTGCAGTCATTTTTTTGCAATTCCTAGGGAGGTTGAATAAGCAAATCATTATTCTTTTTCTGCCCCCTGCATCTCCCCTTGCTTAAAAACTCATCCATTAATGCATAAGTGGTATATAGGGTAGCAAAATATTTTAGAAGGAGAAGACAGATGTGGGCCCAATCCTTGCTGCAAAAAAAAAAAAAAAAAAAGGCATCAAGGCAGAATGTGAAGATTGCAATTACTTCTGCAAATAGTTCCAATGTTTTTTGTTTGCTCTCCCAATGCAGCAAGAAAAAGTTCACTGACCAGACTTTTTTGAGTTGCCAATAGATAGAACTCAGTAACAATTGAAAATATAAAGTGATGACTGTGCCTTTTATGGCCAATCCCATATTACACCACAAGAAAAAGAGAGCAAGCAGACAGCAATGACTGTTCATATATTCCATCTCTATAGGCATTACTGTCAGTCCAAATTTTGTTCACATGGTACCCAGGAGAGCAAGAGAAAAAAAATATTTGCACACTTTTTTGTGCTCATCTAGTTGGAAAACATCAGTGGTAACATAATGAAGAGGTTCAGAAGACTTTCTAGCTTGTCTCTCAATTTTCATAGTTCATTTGCAACCCTTACTTATTAAATAGGCAAATGTGTACCTTAAATTCTGTGAAAAGTAAAAATGGACAGGAGAGTAAGCTGGGTGTTGCCCTACAGACTCAGAGGAAGTGGTCTTTATTCCATGTTCCTGAATAAGCTGTTTTTTAAAGTTAAAAGACTACAGGGTTGCAGCCTTCCCTCAAACACTGTTTTATTTTGTCCTTGAGACCCAGTTCAATTTACCCTTAGTCTACTTAGCACTAGTTTGTTCACAGTTCTTTCGCTGGATGACTATTTTCAAAATATCTGAGAAATGCAAACCAAATACTTGTGTATACTTGTAAATACACTCATATAACATTTGCCATTTCAATTTTTTTAAAAAAAGCAGCAATATATGACCTTCCTCCAAAATGTTATGTGCTGGGATTTTCACAATGAAGTTGAATTTCAATATTGAAATCCTGTCATTTCATTTGAATGGTTCAAATTTAAAGCCTTCTTTACACCTAACTGATTAAAAAAGAAAAAAAAAAGCATGGAAGAAGAAACCCTGCATCCACTCTGAGAATTACTTGATCAATTCATCTTTTTCATTCCCACCCAGCAATTGCACACTCAAAAAGGATCTCAGGAGTAAAGATGAGCTGTTTCCACAAAATTACTAGGAGTCGAGCTCAAATACAAAACATTATTTTACTTAGACAACAAACCTCTAAATAAAAAACATTAGCACTATCTTGCCTTCTCTCCAAAACTACTTTTACTATCAGATTCCAAATAGAGAATTTAGGTATCAGAATTATTGCTTAAACTGTCACAAACAGTTAAAAACAGTAATCAAAGTTTTCAAATTAAAGTCAATGACTGACCAGTATGCCTAAACTAGTTTACATGCTTAGTCTATAGTAGGATTTAGTTACAGCAAACTATGGAAATGGTCATGGATAATATTACTATTGAACAAGAATGTACAACTGCCAATTATCCCACATATTTGGAGAAACTATAAAAAACGAAATCATGGTTGGACTCTTATGTAGGAGTGATTAACACTTCAGCCATTTAAATAGAATGGCAGGTGGGTGGAATAAGGATTTGGTAGCAAAGCAACATTTATGCCTAATAGTTGAATAACTACAGAGTAAATAAATGACATGCAAAACAGTCTGATCTATGCAAATGACATGCATAAACAGATGTGTGTATGGATAAGAGAGTAAGTCTTCTAGATGCAACCCAGAATCACATAAAGATCAATACCTCCAACTTTCTGAGCAATCTTATTACCTTCCAAGTTTGTTTTTGATGAATGAGAATTCAGTGAGGCAAACATTTTACAGCACATCTCCTTCTCTTTCTCCATGTAATCTCTGTAACAGCTGAAAGTTAAAGCAAATGGTTTCAGCATTGGGGTGCCATCAATTTGTTTTTAAAAAGCAGACATTTTGAAAGTTTAAACATGCAACTGTTTATTCTGGAACTACAGAACTCTGTGAGCGTGGCTAATAACATCAAGAACTGCACCTTGTCAGGTTTTGCACTTAGTTTAATGAATCTTAAAATCAGACTGACTATAAAGCAATACTCATCAGGAGTCACAACAGAGATTTCCAGCTGAATATAATGAACATTTATTTCTTATTTATTTATTTGATTTGTCAATCGCTTACCAGATAATAGGTATAAGTATAAACATAGTTATGAATTCATGAAATGGATATATGTTGCAGTATCTAAAGGTACTCTTGTGCATAGTCACGTAGCAGAAAATGAAGGCAATAAACAACTCCATATTAGGCAAAAGGAACTGGCAGGAACAAATAAACTCCAATACACATCCTTGTCTCTAATCCAATACACATCCTGGTCTCTAAAACTACTCAATAAAAGAGAACGTGACCAGTCCTCTGGGC
>BLBF01000036.1:8760436-8824454 GCA_015471245.1 Laticauda colubrina | reverse complement strand
ACAGTCACTTAGCATCCAGTCTCCATATTAGTACCTGTTTTTAAAAGATGGGTTTAACATTGTGTAAATCTAACTATTGTGGTTTGTAAATCATGGTTTATGGTTTAACTGGTTTCTCAGAAATTGTATTTAAGTAAGAATTGTTTTAATAAACTGTGGATTATAATGATATGTAATTTAAATCATTGCCTAACTACTTTTGTTTCGCTTCCTGTTAACTATATTAGAAACAGAAGATATTAACATAATTTTCAATCTGAGATTTCTGTATAAGAAAAGCAAAGCAGAATTAGACATCACATACTAGAATGTAATTTGTAACGAATAAGGTAGATTTTCCATAAAATTATTTTACTGTTAAAATTATTTGCTTTAAATCTCTTCATATATTGATGGCATTCACTGACACTGTATAAGTATCTCATGGTGAATAAAACTGGGAAACTTTTCACAACCTATTTTCACTTTTAGAGCTAAAATGAGGATTGTTGTACAAATTTCAGTGGTCTTTATAGTCAATTTACAATATGAAATACCAAATAATTACTGTAAAATGATGATGATGGCAGCTGAAACATTTTAATACTCTTAGCAAATTATAGACTTAGTTCATGGTTTCCATTACTTAAACCTGCCCTAACAATTTTCAAGCAGGAAGCAAAGCTAGTCTGACTTAATAAAAAAAACAACCACCATCAGAATTCTGCAACATATGCAAAATGGGAAGAAATACTCTCCTTACCTGGCCACATCTGAAGAGGGCTTTAGCATTCTTTTCATCTAGCTCTAAGGCTTTTCTGCCATAGGCTAGGGCTCGATCTGGACGTTCCAACTTCAAGCAAACAAAAGATAAGTTCAGGAAGACCAGAAGCCTGGCAGCATCAACTTTGTCTTTTTCAGCCTCCATAGCACATATACGATTGAGTACTGAAGAGGCCTGGTAAGTAGAGATAAAAAAATGAGCTTAAATTCGAGGAAAAAAAAGTGATAGAGAAATGCTGGAAATGCTCGTTAGACAAATGCACTGACTGCCATATGCATTGGGGAACAAGGATGCTGACTTGAGAGACAATTCAAATAAAGGTTTATGTATTATTTATTAAGGGTTTTATCCTACCTTCTATTAAGGAGCCCAAGAAGATCCCACTATTTTTTCTCACAATCACTTCATCAGAAATAATGAATGGTCCAATCACCCAGTGGAACGAGAACTATTTGATACCCTTGTTCTAGAGTCTCTGTATCTTTTTTGTATCATGGCAACCAGAATGCAGTATTCCAAATGTGGTCTCACTTGTGCTGCATAGAGCTGTGCTATCACTTCTTGTGATCTTGATGCTATCCCTCTGTTGACACAGACTAGGACTGCATAGGCTTAAAATTATTCACATTTTGGCGTGGATAGGAAGAGAAGATTGTTGTGCAGGATACAATTTTAAATTTCTAGATGTAGTTTATGATTCATTCCCCTATTCCATGAATATTACTTACCCGCTTGTACCTCTCCTTGGCATCCATAAAACGTGTTTGACGGAAGAGGTAATTGCCAAATTCACGTTCTGTTTCTGCTACCTTTATAATTTTCTCCAGTGGAAATTTATCCTGTTGCTCCTATGCAGAGAAGCAACAATCTAGTTAGAAACTACTCCCAATAATGATGAAATTAAATTCATTAATTTCAGCTAAAATTATGCTGGAAAACTACATAAGTTAGTTTTTTAAAAATCCTAAATGACTTACTACTACAAATCTGCCCAATTTTTAGGATCTCTTTTAATTATTTCTCATTATCAGAAGTTCAGTGATATTGTGGACATAGGAGAGGGTCTTGTCTAGACAATGGAATGCTCTCTATTGGAATATGAATGGTCACTGAATGAGTATTTGTAACCCAAGGAGTAATTGTAAATGCCATTTAGGGCAATTCCATAAACTAAAAAGTATGATCACTCAATAGCAGCAACAAAGCTAACAAACATCAAGGATTATCTGTAATTTATTACTTATTTCTCATTAACCTGTTCTCCTCCAGCGACATTCCCTATAGCTAAATGAAAAAGAAAATACAAAGATTTGACACTATGTATGGTTGGCGTTCTTGTATCCTGGCTAGAAATAGGGGATAATTTTGTTTGGCTCGTTTTTCTTATTGCTATCAAAATCAACATTTTTCTTCATAAATAATGTGGAAAGAACTTAAGAACA
Organism: Laticauda colubrina; assembly: GCA_015471245.1. Classification (NCBI taxonomy): domain Eukaryota; kingdom Metazoa; phylum Chordata; class Lepidosauria; order Squamata; family Elapidae; genus Laticauda; species Laticauda colubrina. Next base: position 8,822,249 of record BLBF01000036.1, on the reverse strand, counting down.
AACAAGAAAGCACTAAATATGCATGAAAAGAAAACTGCCAAGATCCACTCATTCTTAGATTGAATGTAAGACCAACAAGGCAGTTGATTTTTTTTTAATTTAAAAAAAATACTTCATTAAAGTTCAAGATATTAAAAAGTTTACAAAAAGCAAAATGTTAAAAAGATTTACAAAAGTTTCTGTAATAGAAATTATATCGACATCTTTCAATATCAGAAAAAAAGAAAAAGAAAATGGCAGCTGATTTTTTTTAATAGGCCAGAGGCAGGAAAACTGCTTTGTCTTTTATTCTTTTGACCCTTCAAGTGCTACCTCCAATTCTATTGCTTTCACTTTTCCTATAGTCATGGCAGAGAGTAATTTCCAACTTCAACAGCTTCTCAGAGGTAACATTAGCTGCTCATCTCATGGTTTGAAGTGACACTGAGCAGCTTACTTGTAAAAAATAGTTTCACAAGGAGCACTGCTGTACAAATTATAGTTCAAAACCTCTGATTTCAGAAGATGTAATTGAACAGTACTAATACAGACTATTAGATATAAATTTGATAACTCACAGGAGGCAGGTCAAAGAACTTATCTGATTCTGCCGAGTCCAAAAAGTCCAAAAGCTCAACTTCAAACAAGACTGTGGAATTGGGGGGAATCAAAGGAGGACAACCCAAAGTTCCAAAAGCATAATTTGGCTTGAAGAGAAATCTTGCCAACTCTCCTTTTCTCATTGTGAGTAATCCAATTTCCAAACCCCTCAGAGTAATATCTAGGAAAGCAAAACATAAATTCTTATTTCCAGAGTTTCCATACTGTATTACTGTTTGTTTTGAACTAAGGAAAATCATGCAGAAAATACAGAAATCGCAAAAGAGCACATGGCAAACTAGTTTGCTCAGAGGTAACAGGAAATAATTCAAGACATGACAATAGAAATCACACCGAGGATAAATAGTTATAATGCATTAGATCAGATATCTACATAAGCATTTACTGATTAAACTCAAATATTTATATCTGCTAAGTCATGTATCCTTCACTCACCTTCACCAAGTTTCATGAGTTTGGGGTTTTTCTTGAACCAATTTGTGTCAAAGGGTCTGTCCATGTGTTCTAAATACCCTGAAAATTTCACTGAAAAAATCAGAATCAGAGGAGACAAAATAAATTTCATTGAGAAACATTGAACATATTAATTTCACTGGTATAAATGTACTTAGGAATAATTTTGCTATGTTTTCTTTGAAGTTTGTTGATGCTTGGCATTGTATTAAATTCTTTAATCAAGAAACATATTATCTGTTGCATTTTTCCCTTTTGGAACACAGAATATGGTGTTATGCAAAGTGTAGAAATGTTAAAACAAAGACAAAGAAAGGCATAAAAATGAGAAGGAATGCCTTTTATACATACACTCATTATACTTCTCCAAAACTTTATATTCTTGCAAACCATCTGGTTTCTATTATATCCATGCATACACTATGTCTTGTTCTTTAAATTTGACACTTTTTGTTAATCTCACATCAACTCCATTCAACCACAACTTTTTTAAATCTCCCTCTTTGTTTGTGATTTCAACCTCTTAGATTCTCTTCATATGACCAAACACTTCAAAGTACCTACTACTCTATTTTGTAATTAATTCACATTCATTCAGTACCCATTTATTTTTAATCTCACATCTGAAGCTTTTTCTACATACTTTTCATAAGTATTCCATTCCCACTGCAGTCATCTTTTGTTTCTTCATATGCTTATTTCCATATATGCATATAGACAGAAACATGTATATACTGTCATTTTTACTTTATTCCACACATACATTCCTCCTAATGGACTATTCACTTATCACTAGCCGTCCTATGAGCATTTGTTTGTAAGATTCTTCATGCATTTTTCCTCCTTTATTTTTACCTTTACATTTTACCAAGGGATACTAATTCATATTTTATTCTAGTTTTTTGGTCATATGATTTATTATAGTTTTGGGGTCACAGACTATATGAAATGGAATACTCACTCATTCAGCTTTCCTTATCAACTACAGGATAGTATTTCAATTGTTTATCCTTCCTTTATAAATAATTCAAAGAAGCAAATATAGGTTATACTACTATAAGGGGCATGCATAAGTGCACCATACCGTCCCTGTCCTATTGTCCCCATTTATTTGTACCTATTTCCTCTATTCTTACTCATGTTTATACTTGTATCTATTATCTTGTAAGCTATGGACAAATCAAATAAATAAATAAATAAAATAAATACTTCCTCCTCCTATTTTCCTCACTACAACAACCCTACGAGATGGGTTAGGCTAAAAGAGAGTGACTGTCCCAAGTAACTCAGCTGGCTTTCATGTGTAAAGGCCCTGTCACATTGGCCGACGGATGCAAAATAAAAAGGACACAGCGGACGAGAAAATGTTCCATCCGTTGTTATCCACTCTCAAAAGTGCCCCAAATTTGCATAAGCAGAGCGGACAACAACGGAAAGGAACGGACGGGGGGAGGATGTAGAGGGGATGTAAAGCGGATGCTCCACGGAAGCCTAGCGGATGGAAGCGGATGGGAGCGGATGGCACATCTGCAGGGCTTCCGGGGGAGCACAACGAAGCGGACGCGCAGCGGAAAGAGTGGATGCAGAGCGGATGAAGCGAATGCAGAGCGGAAGCCTAGCAGATGCACAGTGTTCACTGCGCATGCGGGGAGGATGCACTGCGTCAGCCCCGCAGATATAAAGGGAAGCAGCTCGCAAGCAGGTCACCATTCAGAGGAAAGACCTGCTGCCAGACACAGCTCCAGCCAGCCAGCCAGCCAGCCAACAACCCAACAACCATGGGGAAGAAGAGAAAGCCTCTGCCATCTGCTGCCAGCCCTGGCAAGAGGGACAGGGCCACCCTCCTACCCCCTGGTCCTGACTCTGCTTCTGCTGGGGCTTCTGCTGCTTGGGCTCGTTCTTCTGGTGCTGGAGCTTCTGCTGGCGCTGCTCCTGGTGCTGGTGCTTCTGCGGTGCTGGTGCTTACTCTGCTGGTGCTGCTCCTGGTCCTGCTGGTCCTGCTAGTGCTCCTGGTCCTGCTGGTGCTCCTGGTCTTGCTGGCGCTGCTGGTGCTTACTCTGCTGCTGATAATCCTGGTCCTGCTGGTCCTGCTGGTGCTTACTCTGCTGGTGCTGCTCCTGGTCCTGCTGGTGCTGCTGGTCCTGCTTTTGCTGCTACTGTTGTTGCTGCTGCTGCTGCTGCTGGTGTGGAGGAGCAGCCCATACAACCTCAAAGCCCCTCTCATGAGGGCCCATATGGCCCTGCCAGAGGGAGGAAGAGGCAGACGTGTGAACGGAAGAGGAGGCAATACTCAATCGAAGAGGAACATGAGGATGAGGTGCTGGAATGGCTGAGGGAGAACGAGTATCTATGGCGGAAGGGACACAGGCTCTATCGAGACACCAAAAGGAAGCAGGCTGCTTGGAGAGAGAAAGCGGAGAGCCTGGGCTACACTTTGGAGGTGCTCCTCGGCTGGTGGAAGCACATGCACACCTGGTACGGGAAGCTGCACCTCAAGAAATCTGGCCAGGCCACGGTCAAGCTCACCGACTGGGAGACCTATGTGATGGCCAAGTGCAGCTTCCTGGAGGGTGAGATCCGCCACTGAGGAACAGCCCCTCTCACAACCCTCTCTCTCAGGCAGCCTGCTGAGAGCCAGTCCTCTTCTGGCAGAGTCAGCTCCTGTCTCCAGGCAGGTGTCTATAGAGCGTGCCACGACGGAGACCCCCCCGACAGCTGTACTACCCGTGGCGGAGCGTGTGGAGGACTCCCTGACGCAGTGGGAGAAAGGAGACGGCACTTCCACCACAGCCCAATCTGCATCCACCCCCAGCTCCACCTCCACAGAAAGGCAGAGAGGCAAACCGGAGGGACAGAGCCACACTGTCCTGCTGGAGATAAGAGACACCATCAGGAGCAGTGTAGTCCTCCTCTCTCAGCTGGTACACACCAACGCCCCATCCTCCAACCGCAAGCCCTTCCTCAACTATGTCAGAACCCCAGTACCAGGTGGTGAAGGACAGGATCACCAATCTTCTTCACAACCCTCCAGACCAAGATGAACCTGCTCCCACCCAGTCCAGGCCTGCTCCTCCACCCCAGGTGATGTCACTGCCCTTCCAAGGCTTTCCACAGGCCCTCACCTACCAAGGCTACGGCTACCAGGAGCTCCAGCAGCACAGGCAGCCCTTCCCAGTCCAGCCACAGGTACAACGAACGCCACCGGTGCCACCCACACCGATGCCAGCCACGCCACCGATGCCAGCCACGCCACCGATGCCAGCCATGGCACAGATGCCACTGACACCTCACCTCGCTCACCTGCAGAACAGACATCCCCACTACATTGGTCCTTCCTCCACCCCACAGCCAAGCCCGACCTCAGAACATCTGTCATCGGTATTGGGGCTGACACCCCATGTCATGGAGGAAGGGGCTCTCAACATCACGGGGCTGAGCCAGCTGTCTGAGCTTCCTCCACACACCCTCCCGTTGTCCTCTCGGGGCCAGGCACCCCAATGATGCCTCATACCAGCACTCCAGCAGCAGCCACCTCCACAGCACCTGGACCCTTCACCCCTGAGACTGGGCACGCCTCAGAGTGACCAAGAAGAGTGCCAGAGACTGGGTGGCTACCTGTTGACTTTATTTTTGCTTTGGACACTTGACTTGGGTCATTTTTCTTTTACAGCTTGTTATTAATAAAGATAATCTTTGCTTCACACACTTGCTTCATTTATTTTAGTCAATAAAGTCTTGGTGGAAACTTTTAGAAATGGTTTAAGCCTTTGCATGCTTGTGGGATGGGTTAAGATAGCAGTGGGATGGGCAGGGATACCTTTGGGATGGGTTAAGATAGCTGTGGGATGGGCAGGGATACCTTTGGGATGGGTAATAGCTGTGGGATGGGCAGGGATACCTTTGGGATGGGTAAGGATAGCTGTGGGATAGATAAACCTCCAGTGCAAGCATAGTGGGACTGTATGGTCCACCCTCCCAGGTGGCACACCTTTGGCCCTTTATTATCAATAACAATGTAATCATTGATCCACACATTTCAACATAAACACAACTCTTTATTAAATGCTCTGTTCATTGTAGGCCCACCCAACATACATGGCCCACTCTCATCAGTGTGATGAGACAGGCTGAAGGAAGCATCCATTAATCATCTATCATCCTGTCTTGCCACTCCACTGCTCCAGCTGGGGAGTTGCACCAGTGTCTCCGGAGGTTGCGCTGTTTCTTCCCTTCACGTGAAGCTCTGTTGGGGCCTGGTACACCCACAGTGTCGATCAGGTTTCGCCCTTACCTCCATTCACCAGGCTCCATGTCCCCATTGCCTTGTTGGAGGTCCACGAGCCTGTTCTGCAAGACTGGGTAGCGGGTGCGCATGAGATTGTGCAGGATGCAGCAAGCTTCCACGATGTTCCTCACGGTCTCTGGGCGATGCTGCATGGTGGTGAGAAGTACCTGGAACCTGTTGGCCAGGATGCCAAAGGCGTTCTCCACCACCCGACTTGCCCTGGACAGCCTGTAGTTGAAGATCCTCTCTTCACGGGTGAGGCATCTGGAAGTGTAGGGCTTCATGAGGTAGGTTCTGAGGGAGAAGGCATCATCCCCCACGATGAAGTAGGGCACATCTTTTGTGTCGTTGGGCAGGGGGTCTGGATCTGGGAAGCCCATTATGAGGTTGCGTTCCAGCCCCTCCTTGAGGTGACTGGTGTTGTATACCTGGGCATCTGAAGCTGACCCCTTGCCTGAAGCATCGATGTACATGAACTTGTAGTTAGCATCGACCATGGCAAAGAGGATGATGTTGAAGAAGCCCTTGTAATTGAAATAAGTGGACCCTGACTTGGCTGGAGCTTTGCAGGCCACGTGCTTGCCATCTATGGCTCCAATGGTGTGGGGGAAGTTCCACTTCTGATACCACTGCTCTGCAACTTTCTTCCAGCCTTCTTCAGTGGAGGGGCACTGGAGGAGCTCCTCCAGGTGTTCTTCGATGATGGCCTGCACCACTTCTCTGGCCACAATGCTGATGGTGTTGTGTGGCACCCTCCAGCCGTACTGCATGCTCCTGTACGTGGTCCCTGAGGCCAGGTGGCGCAGAGTCAGTGCCACCTTCAGTCCAGGGTCCAGGCTGGGCCGGAAGTTGGTGCTCTGCTTGGTCAACCTGGGTCTCAGCCGCTCCACAACTTTGTCAAACATGGCTGGAGGCATCCTCATCAAGTTCTGGAATGCACGAGGGTCTTCGTTCCTCAGCTCCACCATCAGCTTGTTGTACAGTCTGTACTCTGCTCTTCTCCCGATCCATCTTCGGACCCAGACACTTTTTGGACGCCTCCTTTTCTTCCCGTAGAACAGGTGAAAGAGCCTGTAGATGGCTTCGCACTGTTGCAGAATGATGGTGGCTACCAAAAGGAGTGTGTTACGATCCATGGTGGAGATGACTGGATGCTGTGGAAGATGAAGAGCCAGGTGAAGGCTGAAAAGGTCTGCACAGCAGGGCTACTGGACTGAAAGTGAGATCCAGGTGAGTTCCTCCCCCTTTTTATAGGAAAGATAGGTTTTCCGCTAGGTGTCCCTTTGCATCCTCTAGGCATTCTGCAGACATCCTAAATATCCGAGATAGGTCCCCTCTGCGAACGTTTTTTCCATTTTAATGCTTTGTATGCGAGCTGCATCCGCTTTCATCCTTTCTCCATCCGTGCTACTAACGCTTTGTGTCCGTTCCGTGTCCGTTTCGCTTCCTCCCTGCGTCCGTTTTCCGCTGGAGCGGATGCGAGTTGCGCGGATGCGCAGCGGATATAGCGGACACGTAACGGATAATGACGGATATAGAACGGATGTTCCCCGTATGCGTTGAACGGACGTGTTGGATACATTTTCCGCTCAAAAAGTTTTGAGCAGCTCAAAACTTTTTGAGCGGATGGAATCTCAGTCGACGGATGCTGGACGGTTAGAGAGGATGAAAAACGGAGGCAGTGAATACAGAACGGAAGCATCGCATTAACCAACGGATGGCAAGTGTTTTCTCCGTTTTACATCCTCTTTCCATCCGTCGGTGCAGTGTGACATGGGCTTAAGGCAGGATTAGAATCCAGTCTCCTGATTTATAGGCTAGCACTTTAACTACCCCACCAGACTGGCTCTCAAACAATAATCTTTGATGCATTATTTTTCAGATCCATACTCTTCACTGCTTCATGCAATGTAATGTTTCCTGTAAATCATTCTTGGTCCCAGCTGATAACACTCCATTATCAGAAACATTCCTTATATATCTACAAATTTGTAAACAACTAAGAACATATCTTTGCCTACTTTCTACTCAATGTGAAATCATTTACTAAGCATTCTTTTATTGTTTCTGTATGGTTTACTTGCCTTATATATTGTTACCAGATTCAATAACCAACTGAATTCCATATTCAAGCAAAATAGTCCATAATGAAGGGTATTAGCTTTATTATACACACATTAATTCAATAAACTTTTCTTCCCACATCCCTGTTGAGGAATTAAAAATCTGGACAGTAACACCTCAATTTTAGTTGTTATCACTTCTCTTCCCTTTGCAGTCAACCTTCTCAAACACATTTGACAAATTAATCCCCCTATAATATTCTCTACAAAGGCACATATATTTTATTATTATTAGCTTACCTGTACTGTTACACAGGTGCTATGTGAGTATTCTGGCATTTTTTTTACATTTGAATCTAAAGCACAGTGGAGCTGTAATAACCTCTTAGAAGCATAAAAATATAATTAATGATCATTTGCCTAATTTTTCAGAACATATGGTACAAATAGTTTAAAAACATGATACACTTGCTAATTAAAATATGATATTTTAGTCTTCCTTCTCCAGCTCTTAATAAGGAAAAATAGATACCATGCAGTATCAATATTTGATAAGACTCTAAAACCAGAACAAATCAAGCAACTACTTTACCTAATACTGATGAATCAGGAGGGACTGTCTCACCAGAGCCATCTCGGATTACTTCTTTCAACACTCCTTTGTCACCAGTAATATTCTGCATACGGTGACGCAACCACTGGTAAGACTTTTAAGAATGAACATAAGAATATACTAAATGTAATATTAATCTCTTCCAAAACCAAATCTATCTTGAGGTTTGTATGGCTGTTAACCTTTAATGAATTTACCAATAAAATGAACTTAATATTTGTTAAATGTTTCACCTTTGGATAAACTGTTTGTAGTTTATACAATAACAGAATACATTGCAAATAACAATTCAATGTATTATTACTATATAATCCCTATTTTTTGAATCAGGATTGAAGAAACAGACTGCTTTCAGAGTGTTTTAGTTAAATTCCTAATTTAATCTCTAATTAGTGGCAATTCATCCTATTTTATTTACTGAGCCAATCATGTAAAATTTTATCATTGCTATACTGTATATTTTGCATTTGGCTTAAATAGTAAATTACAATAAAACTACATATTTAAAATTATCAAGAAGTCTAACCCAAAATTTGAAAGAGATTACATATTTTCCTATAAAGCATTCACTTCAATTTGAGTGAAGGAAGGTCAACTTATATATTAGCTTTAATGTCATTAGTTCAGTTTTTGCTTAGGAGGCAAAGAGTCCACTAACTATGGTTTGTCAATTTTGGTTATGAATTAGTACAACAGCATTTGGGAACTCTAGGTATTTTAATATGTGAAAACCCATGCAGTCTGAACAGTCCAAAAAACCAGCATTATGTGTCCATACATATTTGGTGTGAAATAGATAAAATAATTTAGAGCAAAGAAGGGCCAGCAAAACATCAGAAGATCCCAGGATTCAATCCTAGTAGTACCCCCAAAATGTGACTTGAGATAAACTACCAGATTTGGGCCACAAAAACAAACAAAAAACCCGCTTCAAGGCCAGCTAGCGACTTGTATACAGGTATAGGAGCCTGACACAAAGCAACCCCGAGAGCTATCCATATTCCAAACCACTTTTAGTGGGCCTCCATCCCCGCCAAAGCTGAACTAACGGGTCGGCATAAGCCATCCTTCTTCTTTCTTTGCGTTTTCATCAAAACGCGCGAGCTGCGAGGATGGCGACAGCCGTGAAGGAAGGGCGAAGGACACCACGAAACCTCTTCCTTCGGCTCACCCCGATATCTCCCACCCCGGTGCCTTCTCCTCCTGGCAGACTGCTCCCGTTATCCTGCCAGGATCGCTCGCCATTTCGCCTCATCTCCGTGGCTTTCCGAAAAAGCAGCTGAAGCAATGGGTCTCCCTGAGGCCTGCCCCTTTCCCGCCTTAACCGCCACAGTAAATGGGAAGGCGTCCCTCCGAATTTTTGCAACCCTCCACCAATCAGAACAGTCGAGGTCTCAGGCCACCCACCGGCGCAAGTCTTACAAGCGCAACTGCGGGGCCGCTTGCTTTTACTTTGGGGACTCAATTGGCGGCAGCTGCAGCATCCTGCAAACTGGGACTTCGCGGCAATTAACTGTGAGGCCCGGCTTCTTGCGTGTATAAACGTCTCCTCGTCCAGTCAGAGGTACGTCTGGAGAGTTTAATGCGTTGAAATACGAGCAGAAAAGGGGCTGCCACAAAGAAGAGGGAGCCAAGCCTGTTCTCCAAAGCACCCGAAGGCAGGACAAGACGCAATGGGTGGGAACTAATCAAGGAGAGAAGCAACTTAGAACTAAGGAGACATTTCCTGACAGAACAATTAATCAATGGAACAACTTGCCTCCAGGAGTTGTAAATGCTCCAACACTGGAAGTTTTTAAGAAGAGATTGGATAACCATTTGTCTGAAATGGTTTCCTGCCCAAGCAGGGGGCTGGATTGGAAGACCTCCAAGGTCCCTTCCAATTCTGTTATCCCATTGTAGAACACTGCAAGATGAAACTATGTGAAGAGTGAAGAGCTGAGGCATTAAATCTTGTTGTAAATTTCAGGGAAGAGCAGGATAAAAATATTACGGGCCAAACGCTTTTAACTGGGTCAGTTACACGCCTAAGTTGCAACATGTGAAACACAACTTGGTTGTTTGTAGCTTAGCGTGTTTAGTTTATGGCACAACTGTATTAACTGGGTTGTGAATAGCAATCGCACTCTTAGACTTATATATCACTTCATAGTGCTTTACAGTCCTCTCTTAAGTGGTTTTCAGAGTCAGAATATTGCCTCCAACAATCTGGGTCCTCATTGTATCGACCTTGGAAGGATGGAAGGATCAATCAATTTGGAGCAGGTCAGAATCAAACTCCTGGAGTGAGTAGTGAGCCCTGCAGTGCTTTATATTCTAACCACTTTGCCAACATGGCTCTTTAAATGCAGCCAACTCACCTCTATCTCTTGACATTTTACACATTCACTTCCGCATTAGCACATGGCATATATTCCATCTTCCTTGTGGAATTTGCTTTCTTGTGCTTTTGAAAATAACCTTGAAGAGGTTTTTCAAACTCCAAAGGTTGTGTTTTGTATTCTTGGTTTCAGTGAGGCTAATACGTTGTTTCAAATGGATTTTGAGCCTTTCTCCTTCATAATCAATATAGCTTCTTTCTCTTTTTCTGCTTTGTAGCACAAAATAAAGTGGGCCAGGTGAGTTAGAGAACTATTTTGTCTGAAAAGCAGCACTTTGAGACTGGATAGAGCAGTTGATCCTTTGTAAGTCTGTTATGGATTGTACACTCTAAGAACTGATATGACAGAAAGCATGAATTGATAGTTAGACTGTTGTGGAGAGTCAGTGTGGTATAGTATGTAGTTAAGATCCCAGGCTAGAAACCAGGAGACTGATTTCTAATCCCACCTAAAGCAAAGTTAGCAAGACCCTGGACCAGCTAAAGCGGCAGGGGTGTCAAACTGAGGGGCCCGCAGGGGCCCGATGCATCAAGTGAGGCCACGCCCACCCCAGCTCTGAGAAGGGTAAAACACAATACATTATGGGACAGCAATGAATGTGGCGTGGCAAGTTTGACACCCATGAGCTACATGCTCCCAGCCCTAAAGACGCAATGGTAAACCACTTTTGAAATTTTGCCAAGAAAATTTAGAGACTGGTCCAAGCAGTCACCAGGAGTCTAAAACTGACTCAAAAGCACCAAAAAAAGTTGCTGTGGGTATGTCTGAAAGCAGGATTTTTTGGTAATTGTTGCATGTCATTATAATAAATGTAATGGAACATTCAGAGATGAATTTGGGGAAAATTGTGTAATTTTCAAATAAATGTGCATCAGGGGAAAAAATGTTAGCATAAAGTAGATGTAGCTAAACTTATCCTTTTTGGTATCTGATACTTTTACTTTGTTTATAGTCTTACACCTGCTCTCCACTTTACCTTGAAAGGAAGCAGCATGATGGGAATGTACGTATGTTCACAGTATAGAAAGCCCAGAAGAGGGCCCTAAAACAACTTGTAATAAAACTATAATTTCTAATTTTGTATTGCAAAACATGAAAGTATACTTCTTACAGTGAAAAGATTGTAAAATCACTTTATTCGGTATAAAATATTTTTAAAAGTATTGGCTTTTAAACCACTAAAAGCAAATAGCAAAGAGAAGAGGTGAGACATAATAAGCAGGTGCTAAAATTGGAAAAAAATCTTCACAGTAAACTAATTTAGCACATTAATATGTACAGATAGAAATTAATGAATACTTCAACCTTTTTAGTTATATTTGCATAGTGATAGTGCTAAGTATTGGCTTGCAGATTTTTTTTTTACAATCTTGGTGAAATATTTACTTACTGCATTCATTATGGTCTTACTTGAAACTCTAGAATAGAAATATTAATTTGGGCTTTTTAATTTAAATAATGAGTACTGTCTAGAAAATCCAACATATTTAGCCTTTCAGATTTGTAAAACTTGCTAAAATGGGTAACAATGGAGGAAAAAAAGAAGACTGAAAAGCAGAAAGAGGGGAAAAAGTGGGCCTTTGAAATCAATTGCCTAGCAGAAGCAGCCTAGAAGCAGCCCTTCCCAGAAGCAGCCTAGAGGCAAATTGAGGTGTTTGTTCCAAGCAAAAGATTCTGAGCACTATTTCCTTGAATGAAATCCTAGGAAATCGTCCACAGGCCACAAACTATGAATCACAAGGAAATTATTCTGCAAAAACCCACTGAAAAACAATGGAAACAATACTGTTCATTTCAACAGAGCTCCTGAAATTTTGGACTGAACTATCCTTTTGGACTTAACTATTTTTAAACAATGGATGTCACTGAGCTTTCTACACTTTGGCATGGAGTACAGCTTTGGCATAAAGGTCTGTTGCTTTATATGTAGTCTTGATTTGGCCCCTTAAAGCCAGGATGCCCTTACATAGGTGCGTTAAAAACAAAACAGAGTCCTGAAGCAGGTATCTAAATTTCTTTGCATTGAATGAGTTATATTCAATTTGGTTTGCATTTATTGCTGCCATAAAGACAGTCTGGAGCTTACCCAGTAACTTGACACAATAGTAGCAAATGGAAACTTCCTATTATAACTTGGTGGGCTCATCAGTATTGGTGCACTCATCCTCAGTCTGCAGCATTTTGGGAGTAGGTACTATAATTGGTAAGTTGTTATGAATACCCCGCTCATGCCAACACATGTCCAAAATGGGATATAGCTTGCCTTGGAAATCTGCTTGGAAAGTATAGATTGGTATCAGCTCATCTGGGCTGTCAGCATTGTAGAAGGTTAGTTCTCCCTTCTCATAGTGCAGATAGACCCCAATTCGTTGGGGTCGGACTGAAATCGGCAAAACCAGTCTGCTGGTATTGAAGGCCTCATATACTTTGCCCTCTTTTAAGCCAATTAGCCACACCCCATTTTCTGGATTCTTACTCAGCTTGCCTTTACGGTTGACGGTGCCCTTGATGATGCCCAGGCGCCAATGACTCTTGAAGCCCACAATAATCTCCCAATAATGCTTTCCCCAGGAGAAGCCCTTATTAGCCAGGATACAATTGCTGTAGTCAAAGCGGTCAGGATTGCTGTCTCGCCGTTGGAAGAACAGGCCATATTTCACCATGGTATTCTCCTTGGACAACTCAAGCATCGGGTGAGCACTCATTGGGTCCAGCTTCAGTGTTTCTGGAGCTATGAGAAGGGGTAAAAATCAAAGTTCTTTGAGGAACTTTGCATAATATTCAGAAAAATCAGCTGAAGTGATCAAACCTCCTTTATATGAACAGATTAGAATAGAATAGAATAGAAAATAGAATAGAATAGAATAGAATAGAATAGAAAATTAGAATAGAATAGAATAAAATAGAATTCAATCTCTATATATAAACAAAATACCATTCACACATCATCACAAAATCTCCAGAACCGTAAAGCATACAAACTTGAAATTTGGCATGCAAATTTTTGGCTTGGCTTCTCGGTGCTCACTAAGAAAGGATTTTTCAAAATGGCCATCAGTGCATTAATATTTTGGATATTATTATTAACATGCTCTGATGCTAAGGAGTTCTACTCCCCCTCCCCACCTGAAAAGCAATCTGTTCCAAATGCAAAGCAGAGGAGAGGAGTTTCAGTTTTAGTTTCACAGCAGCAACTAGCTTTAGTACAGTACAGTTGAGCTAAGCCATGCCTAGGCTCCTTGCTGTTTCCTTGCTTACACAGCAAATACTGTTTCAGTTTCTGTGTTTCAGTTTTCAAACAGCCCTTAACTCTCTCACACACTGACAGGAAGCAAGCCAGATGAATACGGATGGATATTGGTAGGCAGAGGCACATTTCATAGCAAAGCATGGGTATAGAGCTAGTTTTTCATAATCGTCAAAAAGTGATTGCAGAACTCAGGAAACATAGCACTCTCAACACCCATTGCCATTTGCTAGCTTTTCAATCTCAACCCCATTTCTCTGATACCTGAAAAGCAGTAATGCATGATGAAGACACAGATTCACAGACGTTTTAAGTGCTGTATGTGGAAGTGATCATGAAACAGCCTCCCCTCTTCCTCTCTTCCAGCAGCAGCCCTACCTGGAAGGACTTTACGGAGCAGACGCTTCCACACCATCATCTTTACATCCTCTTGGTGGAAGTCAGGCTTAAAAGAAACCGCACTGTATATGCCTTCAGCTGGGTGCTGATATGGAAGTTCAGACCTGGATATGTATGAATTTCCATTAATATTTTTCCCAATCTCAAATACTTCATAAATTATCTTTTAAAATATTCAATTCCTATCTTAATTGATGGGACTGAAAATTCTGAGCAAGAACTCAGAACATAAAAGCAATTACTTTATCTTTCCACAAGAAGGTATATATGTATAAGAACGTTCAGTGACAATATATAATTTTGAAGACAGAAAGCACATATCTCAAGAATCTTGTTTGGAAGATCTGGGAAATATTTTTCCATTCTTGAAGCCTAAAGATTACTTCTTTGTCTGGAAGCCATATGCTCTGGAATTAAGGAGTTTAGGACTGAAAATTAATATTAGGGCTTCTTCAAATTCTCATAATTTCACAAGCCATCAACTTTGCAGGAGCTTGCAATCCATTGCATTTCTGTCTCGCTAAATTTTGGTGAGCATGGCAGAGTTTTCTTTTGAGTAAATATGCTTCAGAACATTGGAATTGCTGAAACATGTCTCAGTATTCTTTGCTGAGAATATGGAATATTGTACACATGTTTTGATTTTATAAAAGAATGAACTCTGTTATCATGCTTCTAAATAAGAATTTTGAAAAAGTTAAAATTTATCTGCTCAACTCTTCCTTGACACTTTTTCTGTAAAGGCATGTTTTTTATAACACATCTTAGAATGACAATGTTTTGTTTCTCTTTCATACATTTTTATTTTACATACCTGGTGGGAAGAGATCTATATTTCTGTAAAGAGATAGATATAGACAGATTTAGTGCACTTGTGCTATTTAAATTTTTACTGAAGACTCTGGAGGGGAGGAAGTTGGGAGAAAATGAATGGGATTATTGAGTTATCTGAGCAATTGGAATTCATATTTACTTTGTAAACTTTAGAATTCTTGTATACTTACTGTATGCATTCCTTAATTGCAACAGAATTACAGGCCCTTATTTAGAATTGAATTCTTTATTGGCCAAGTGTGATTGGACACACAAGGAATTTGTCTTGGTGCAAATACATTCGTCAAGAATCATAGGGTACAATAAGCAATCAAATCATACTAGGAAACCATCAATATAGATCGTAAGGATACAAGCAACAAAGTTAAGCGCATGTCAAACTGCACCAGCGGATTGAAAGAGGATGTAAAACGGAGAAAAACGCTTGCCATCCGTTGGTTAACGTGATGCATCCGTTCTGTACTCACTGCATACGTTTTTCATACTCTCTATCCGTCCAGCATCCGTCTACTGAGATTTCATCCGCTCAAAAGGTTTTGAGCTGCACAACACTTTTTGAGTGGATGAAGTATCCGACACGTCCGTTCTACATCCGCTACGCATACGGGGAACATCCGTTATATGTCCGTTGTCATCTGTTACGCGTCCGCTATATCTGCTAGGCATCCGCTGCGCATCCGCGCAACTCAAATCCGCTCCAGTGGAAAACAGACACAGCGAGGAAGCGAAAAGGACGCGGAACGGACACACAGCATTAGTTGCACGGACGTAGAAAGGATGTAAGCGGATGCAGCTCGCATATAAAGCATTAAAATGGAAAAAACGTTCGTATGGGGGACGTATCTTGGATATTTAGGATGTCTGGAGCATGTCTAGAGGATGCGGAAGGACACCTAGTGGGAAGCCTATATTTCCTATAAAAAGGGGTAGGAAATTACTTGGATCTCACTTTCAGTCCAGCAGCCCTGCGGTGCAGACCTCTTCAGCCTTGCTCTTGCTCTTCCACAGCATCCAGTCATCTCTACCATGGATCATCGCACACTCCTTTTGGTAGCTGCCATCATTCTACAACAGTGCGAAGCCCTCTACAGGCTCTTTCACCTGTTCTTCGCAAGGAAAAGGAGGCATCCAAGAAGTGTGTGGGTCCGAAGATGGATCGTGAGAAGAACCGAGTACGGACTGTATGACAAGCTGATGGTGGAGCTGAGGAACGAAGATCCTCGTGCATTCCAGCACTTCATGAGGATGCCACCAGCCATGTTTGACGAAGTTGTGGAGCAGCTGAGACCCAGGTTGACCAAGGCAAACACCAACTTCCGTCCCAGCCTGGACCCTGGACTGAAGGTGGCACTGACTCTGTACCACCTGGCCTCCGGGACCACGTACAGGAACATGCAGTACGGCTGGAGGGCGCCACACAACACCATCAGCATTGTGGTCAGAGAAGTGGTGCAGGCCATCATCAAAGAATACCTGCAGGAGCTCCTCCAATGCCCCTCCACTGAAGAAGGCTGGAAGAAAGTTGCAGAGCAGTGGTATCAGAAGTGGAACTTCCCCCATACCGTTGGAGCCATAGATGGGAAGCACGTGGCCTGCAAAGCTCCAGCCAACTCAGGCTCCAATTATTTCAACTACAAGGGCTTCTTCAGTATCATCCTCTTTGCCATGGTCGATGCTGACTACAAGTTCATGTACATCGATGCTTCAGGCAAGGGGTCAGCTTCAGATGCCCAGGTATACAACGCCAGTGACCTCAAGGAGGGGCTGGAACGCAACCTCATCATGGGCTTCCCAGATCCAGACCCCCTGCCCAACGACACACAAGATGTGCCCTACTTCATCGTGAGGGATGACGCCTTCTCCCTCAGAACCTACCTCATGAAGCCCTACACTTCCAGATGCCTCACCCGTGAAGAGAGGATCTTCAACTACAGGCTGTCCAGGGCAAGACGGGTGGTGGAGAAAGCCTTTGGCATCCTGGACAACAGGTTCCAGATACTTCTCACCACCATGCAGCATTGCCCAGAGACCGTGAGGAACATCGTGGAAGCTTGCTGCATCCTGCACAATCTCATGCGCACCTGCTACCCAGTGTTGCAGAACAGGCTCATGGATCTCCAACAAGGCAATGGGGACATGGAGCCTGGTGAATGGAGGCAAGGAGTAAACCTGATAAACACTGTGGATGTGCCAGGCCCCAACAGAGCTTCACGTGAAGGGAAGAAGCAGCACAATCTCCTGAAACACTGGTGCAACTCCCCAGCTGGAGCAGTGGAGTGGCAAGACAGGATGGTAGATGCTTAATGGATGCTTCCTTCAGGCTGTCTCATCACACTGATGAGATTGTGCCATGCATGTTGAGTGGCCCTACAATGAACAGGGCATTTAATAAAGAGTTGTGTTTATGTTGAAATGTGTTGATGAATGATTAAATTGTTATTGATAATAAAGGGCCATAGGTGTGGCACCTGGGAGGGTGGATCATACAGTCCCACTATGCTTGCACTGGAGGTTTATCTATCCCACAACTATCCTTACCCATCCCGCAGCTATTACCCATCCCACAGGTATCCCTGCCCATCCCACTGCTATCCTTACCTATCCCACAGCTATTACCCATCCCACAGGTATCCCTGCCCATCCCACTGCTATTCCTGCCCATCCCACTGCTATCCTTACCCATCCCACAAGCATGCAAAGGCTTAAACCATTTCTAAAAGTTTCCACTAAGATTTTATTTACTAAAAGAAGTGAACCAAGTGTGTGAAGCAAAGATAAACTTTATTAATAACAAACTGTTAAAGCAAAAGAAAAGCCAAGAATAGTGTCCCAAGCAAAGATAAAGTCAACAGGTAGTAACCCAGTCTCTGGCACTCTTCTCAGTCACTGAGGCATCAGGGGTGAAGGGTCCAGGTGCTGTGGAGGTGGCAGTGGCTGGAGTGCTGGTCTGAGGCGCCATTGGGATGCCTGGCCCCGAGAGTACAGGGGATGGTGTGTGGAGGAAGCTCTCAGAGAGCTGGCTCAATCCCGTGATGTTGAAAGGCTCTTCCTCCATGACATGGGGTGTCAGTCCCAAGACAGATGATAGATGTTCTGAGGCCGGGCTTGGCTGTGGGGTGGAGGAAGGAGGAGTGTAGTGGGGCTGACTGGTCTGCAGGTGAGCGAGGTGAGGGGTTGGTGGCATCTGTGGCGTTGGTGGCATCTGTGGCATCTGTGGCACCTGTGGTGTGCGATGTACCTGTGGCTGGACTGGGAAGGGCTGCCTGTGCTGCTGGAAGTTCTGGTAGCCGTAGCCTTGGTAGGTGAGGGGTTGTGGAAAGCCTTGGAAGGGCTGTGACATCACCTGGTGTGGAGGAGCAGACCTGGACTGGGTCAGAGCAGGTTCAGCTGGGCCTGGAGGGTGGTGCAGAAGACCTGTGATCCTCTCCTTGATCACCTGGTACTGGGATTCGGGCATTTCCATGAGGGTCTGGTTGACGTAGGTGAGGAAGGGCTTTCTGTTAGAGGATGGTATGTCGGACTGTACCAGCTGAGAGAGGAGATCTTCGCTGCTCTTGATTGTGTCCCTGATCTACAAGAGGACAGTGTGGCTCTGTCCCTCCGGTCTGGCTCTCTGCCTGCTTTCTGTGGAGGTGGAGCTGGGGGTGGGTGTGGGTTGGTCTTTGGTGGCAGCGGCTTCTTGCTCCAACTGCGTCAGGGAGTCCTCCATGTGCTCCGCCATGGGGAGACCCCATGGGGGTCTCCGTCGTGGGGCGCTCCAAAGATACCTGCCTGGACACAGGAGCTGACTCTTGGCCAGAAGAGGACTGGCTCTCTGTTGGCTGCCTGAGAGTGAGGGTAGACAGGGGCTGCTCCTCGGTGGCGGATCTCACCCTCCAAGAAGCTGCACTTGGCCATCATGTAGGTCTCCCGGTCGGTGAGCTTGACCGCGGCCTGGCCAGACTTCTTCAGGTGCAGCTTCCCGTTCCAGGTGTGCATGTGCTTCCACCACCTGAGGACGACATCTGAAGTGTAGCCCAGGCTCTCCATCTTCTCTCTCCAAGCCGCCTGCTTCCTCTTGGTGTCTCGATAGAGCCTGTGGCCCTTCCTCTAGAGGTACTCGTTCTCCCTCAGCCATTCAAGCACCTCCTCCTCATGTTCCTCTGCAATGGAGTACTGTCTCCTCTCACCCTTTTCTTGCGAATGCCTCTTCCTCCCTCTGGCAGGGCCTTCTGGGCCCTCATCAGTAGGGCTTTGAGGTTCTAGGGACTGGTCCACCACACCAGCAGCAGCAGCACCAGGAGCAGCACCAGCAGAAGCACCAGCACCAGCAGAGTCAGCACCAGCAGCAGAAGCCCCAGCAGAAGCAGAGTCAGCGCCAGGGGGTGGGATGGTGGTCCTGTTCTTCTTGCCAGGGCTGGCAGGAGTAAGCACAGGCTTCCTCTTCTTCCCCATGGTTGTTGGCTGAAGATGTGTCTGGCAGCAGGTCTTTCCTCTGAATGGTGACCTGCTTGCGAGCTGCATCCTTTTATATCCGCGGGTCTGACGCAATCCATCCTCCCCGCATGCGCAGTGAACGCTTTGCATCTGCTAGGCATCCGCTAGGTATCCACTAGGTGTCTGTGATGCATTGCTGTATCCGCTCGGCATCCACTCAGCATCCGCTCCTTCCACTGCGCGTCTGCTTCGGTGTTCTTCCCCGGAAGCCCTGCGGATGTGTCATCCGCTTCCATCCACTAGCCTTCCGTTGAGCATCCGCTTAACATCCTGGCTACATCCTCCCCCCATCCGTTCCTTTCCGTTGTTGTCCGCTCTGTTTATGCAAATTTGGGGCACTTTTTAGAGCGGATAACAACGGATGGAAAATTTGCTCGTACGCTGTGTCCTTTTTACATACCTTTTGAATCTGTCAGCCGATGTGACCTAGCCTTTACAGTCATACAGTTACAAGTGGGAGAGGATGGGTAATAAGGAGTGATGAGAAGATTAACAGTAATAGTAGTGCGGACTTTGTAAATAGTTGGACAGTGCTGAGGGAATTATTTGTTTAGAAGAGTGATGATGTTTGGGAAAAAAACTGTCCTTGTGTCTAGTTGTTCTAGTGTGCAGTACTCTATAGCATCGTTTTGAGGGAAGGAGTTGAAATATGTCCAAGATGTGAGGGGTCTGTAAAAGTTTTCACAGCCCTCTTCTTGACTCGTGCAAAATTCAGGTCCTCGATGGAAGGCAGGTTGGTAGTAATTGTTTTTTCTGCAGTTCTAATTATCTCTGACGTCTTGTATCTGTCCTGTCGGGTGTATGTACACTTCAAAATGTGGGCTGTAAAGAAACATCTCAAACTTTCATGATTCTCTGGAATTATGCCTACCATTAGATCAAGGGTGGACAAACCTTTTAATATCAGCTATAACTGACTGCTCCAACCATAATCGCCCAAAGAGTTCTCTGCTATTTTGAAGAAGGAAATATATGAAAATTTAAAATAGGGTTCACATAAAGTATAAAAAAATAAACCTTCCAAATTTTCCACCAAACCTGAGGAAAATGAGAAATCCTATCCTTAATCTATGTGATGTGTATAATGTAAGCTTGCCTACTCTGCATTATTGCTCTGCTTCTAGGGCCTTCATAGTAGGGAGAGTGCAGGTAGTCCTCGACTTAACAACCACAAGTGAGCCAAAATTTATGTTGCTAAGTGAAAAATTTGTTAAGTGAGTTTTGCCCCATTTTATCACATTTCTCCTCACATTTGTTAAATAAATCACTGCTGTTGTTATGTTAGTAACACAGTTTTTAAATGAATCTGACTTCCCCATTGGCTTTACTTGTAAGTAGGTTGCAAAAGGGAATCACATGACCTTGGGACACAGTTTGAATTTTGATCATGTGACCACGGGGATGCTGCAATGAACATAAGTATGAAAAATGGTCGTAAATCACTTTTTACAGTGTCGTTACAACTCCAAATGGTCATTAAACAAACTGTTACAATTCGAGGACTACCTGTACTGTAGGTCAATGATCCAAAGATTTAATCTCCTGATAGGCAACATTATTCTTCCATATGCCTAAGCCTTTATGCACCAACAAACTATGAGGCAAATTTGGACTGTTAATAGGTGCAAATTGCTAAATCTCTCTAGGTTCCTCAGATTCCAGTAGGCTTCTTTCGGTCTGCTTCTGAGTAAGCATCCTGAGCAATTTTGATTTTCTGCTGCTGGCAGAACATCTTAACATGTCCCTGGTTATTTATAGCAAGCAGATAGACAACCATACCTGTATGAAATCCAGCTGGTCTTCATTGTTGAATTTCTCCAGGGAGTTCTCCAGCTCCTTTAGCTTCTGAAGAGTATCTGCTCTCTGCCTCACCTGAACCTCAATAGAGGCAATGATACCGGTTGTTTTCCTTTCTATCTGCCCCAGGAATTTGGCCTTCTCTTCATCAATATACCTATGCAGATCCTGGAACTGCTTTCGGAGTACCTCCTTGAAGATATCAGATTCATTCTGCATGGGACAAAATATCACAAGCCTCACCAGAGCAACTGGTATTGCTATAATAATAGTTTTATATTATAATGTGAGAAATCTGATTATCATCTCAATGTAATCTCTAATGCTGTCAAGCCACTCCTGCCTCCAATCTTATCTCGGGAATCAATTGCTTTGCAGCTATCAGTAATGATAACTAATGGGCAGAAATACGACAAAATCTTTATGTCAGTTGTTCATGTCTCACCAGCATGAGATACATTGATCCTGAAATAAGGTCAGTTTGCGCACTAAAGAATTTGATATAGTATTATTTCCCTCTTTTACATACCTGTCCAATATTCTTCCTCCCCTCAACAATGATTAATTGTATTATGGGACTAGATTGGATTTGTAATTCCTTACAGGAACAATTTGTGTTCCTTTTTCCATGCAGCCTAAACTGCTTATCTTATGCTATACAGTTTGCATTAAGAATGAGCTAATGAGCTAATCTTTTGGCCAGAAAAGTCTGGATGTGAACACAACCTAATATTTTCCTATTAGTGAATACTCTCTTACTGAGTTCAAATATTGCAGTATAAACCATAATGCGCTGGTTAATTTTTGACCTAGCATATTTTGGGAACTCAACTACTATTTTTAATACAGAATTTATCAGTTGGTGAATTATACAAACAGTGATTTATTAAACAAACTATTATTAAATTAGTAACACCGTGTTTCTCACAAAATAAGGGTGGCCTTACTTTTTTTTGACCCCCGAAAAAACGGCTAGGCTGTCTTTTTTGGGAGTGACTTAATTTCCTCCTCCTTGCATCCTTGGGCGGGCAGGTGGCGACGGCTTGGATGTTGACCTTAGCATTGTTGGGGCACTTCGTATCGGGAGACCTTCCGCCACCGTTGCTTTCCCTTCTCCCCATACTGCCGTGGCGTTTAGAGCAATGCCACAGCATTTGGAGCAGCCATAAGGCATTTGGTGCAGCCACACGGGGCCGGCCAGGGCTCCTCCCTGCAACCGGAGCCTGGTGGAGACACTCGGCTTCAGGGGCTCCTGTTGCTGCCTTCCCGCCTCCCCGCCGGACCTTCTGCTCTTTCCACCAGGGCCGAGCCGGGCGGGCTGGGCAGAGCCGGGAAAGTGAGCCGTGGGTGCACGCCCGCCTGCCAACCAAAAGAGCCGGGCTGACCCGAGCTTGGCTTCCTTCCCAAATCCCTCCAGCCTGACCTCAAAGAGGCCATCGGGAGAGGCTGCCCAAGGCAGTGATGGAGCCCACCCATCCGTGGACAGGGAGGTAAGGCAATGGCCTGTGCCATGTCTTCCGAGCTGAGTCGCTCTGACTGAGCGCCTCTGCCCAATGCCTGTGCCACTGCAGCGTTTGGAGCTGCTGGCGCATTTGGAGATGCATCAGGACAGAGATGGGCTGGGCAAGGGGTGGAAAGGATGGGCGGCTTCGGGCTCTCTCCACCGGACCTGCTGGCCAGGGAAGCAGTGCTGCCATTGCCTCGCCTCCCTTTCTTCGGACAGGTGGGCACCATCACTGCCTTGGGGAGCCTCTCCTGGTTGCCCCTTCGGGTTTGGGCTGGAAGGACTTGGGAAGCCAAGTTCTGGTCGGCCCAGCTCTTTCGCTTGGCAGGTGGGCGCGCACCCACAGCTCGCTTTCCCATCTCTGCCCAGCCCGCCCAGCTCCGGCCCAGCCCTTGCGGGATGAGCGGAGGGCCTGGCAGGGAGGCGCTTGCTGCCTTGGCGAGAGCTTCGCCGCTGGGCAGGAGGGCCTGCCTGTCAGCTGCGCTGGGCGCCCCAGGCGAAGCTCTTCACGCTCTGCCCAGCGTCAGGCAGGGATGGCGGATGGGCGTTTTTCCTAGGGTGGGCCGATCCTACGCTGCGGCCCCGGGAGATTCACCTCCCCACATGGGGTTGGGCTGCCCTCTCGGGCAGGGGAGGCTTTGTCGTAGTAGGGCATCGTTTTTAAAAGAATGGGCTTTGCCTTCGAACGATGCCCGGGAAGGCGGCGACAGGAGTGCCTGAAGCTGAGTGTCTCCGCTGGGCTCTGGTTGCAGGGAGGAGCCCTGGCTGGCCATGCATGGCTGCGCCAAATGCTGCGTGGCTGCTCCAAATGCCACGGCGTTGCTCTAAACGCCACAGCAGCATGGGGAGAAGGGAAAGCAACGGAGGGGCAGAAGGTCTCCCGATACAAAGTGCCCCACCAACGCCAAGATCAATGCAGGCAGCACTATATCCGGTATGCAACAAAAATACTTCCTAAAGGCAATCCCCCCCGCCATTCCCCCCTGCCATTCCCCCCCATTTCACATGTTTAATATAGGCCTTAATTTGGGGGCAGGGGCTTAATTTCATTTTATGCCTATAAAACATGTTGGGACTTCCTGTTGGGGGAAGCCATATTGTTGGAGAAACACGGTAGCTTGGTGTAATGTGTCTCCAGTCTGTGAATCTGGAGTTGCCTGCCAAACTGAATTAATGACAAGTAACCAGTGATTGAAAAGAATGAAAGAGGTAGATTGCATGTACAGGTAGTTCTCAACTTTTAACTATGATGGAGCCTGCCCATGACAATCATAAAATGGATCACCCATGTGGTTGAACCAATTTAATGAATTTTTTTTGCAGTGATTGTTAAGCAAATGCTGCAGTTGTAAACTCAGCATTGCAGTCACAAAGTGAATGCTATGGTCATAAATTGAACCCATTGTTTGCTACGGGCTGTTTTTGCAAAAATGTGAAGCAAATGCCAGTTTTTTGGGGAAAAACATACTGTAGTAAAATGTCATGTGACTGCAAGATGCTGCAAATGGCCATAAATGCAAGATGCTTTCTGAGCATCAGGTCATGTGACTGTGTCATGTCACCAGGTCATGTGACAAAGGCCAGCCATTGGAAATTTGGAACTGGGTCATTCCAACTTTGGAGGGGGTCCGTTAAAGACTACCTATATTAGAAGAGTTCTCATTCATCAGTGAAAGGCAACACAATAGCACATCTGACTATAAGCAAAAAAAGAGACAGAAACCATCACTAAGTAGTTACTTTCATAGAGATGGGAACAAGAAACATGTAAAAAGATTTGAGTATGGTTTCTAAATATAGAGTTTCTAAATATTGACTTCTTTACTTCAATATAGATTACTTATCAGAATTTCTTGGAATTATGTGAGGGCATTTAATCATTTCCAGATATTGCCTGTTGGATGAAATGTAATATGTAGCAATTTAGCTATTTTATTCTACTGAATTGCTGTTGGAATCCTCTCCATTGAGTGATATAATTCAGATGGCTATTTCCAGGGAGTTTTTGTGACAAGTAACGTTACTACCTGATTGGGCATTCTATGTCTATAGCAGTTGGTAGTGCACTTATTTAGAATTTTTCAGATGTGACCTAATGTCCTCAAGAGCAAGATTAGGAACTGAAAAACACCTAGCTACTGCCACTAATCCTACAAAATCAATATTGACAATAAATGTCAGGTGCTTTTCTTTGAAAAGAATTCCAAGGGTGACTTTATTGTGAATTAATTTCCTGGGAGATAGTTTCTTTTAAGTCTATCTAGAATGCTGTTGGCAAAGATGCTGATCAACTTACTAAACTAAATTATTCTTTTTTTCACCTGAATGTTTTGGCTTTTTCTCTTAATCAGTTTGAATCCATTGTACTATATTCAGCCCTGAGATTTAGCTGAGTGTAGGAACTAAAGAAAAAAGAAAATATGTATTGAATCATCTTGAATATTATTCCACAAAGATTTAGGGTTGTTTTTCTCCCCTGGAAGTGTTAGGAATAGGAAAATAATTTTCAGAATCTAGTAAAGTGTTGGATCTACATAAGGGTCATTTTACCATGATTTGTTTGGGGATTTATGTCAAATCCCCAATATTGTTTGGGGTGTTATATTGTTTGGGGTGGTTTATGTCAAAAATCTAAAATGAGCAGTTAAGTGACAGTGGGGGTTGGCTGGAGATTTCCTGGGCAAAGCTCTACAAAGCTCTTCAGTATTGCTGGCTGAGGAATTCTGGAAGTTGAAGTCCACAGGTCTTAAAGTTGCCAAGGTTGGAAACCCCTGGTGTAAGTAATGAAGCAATTGAAAAGGGTCAGGTAATTTCGCATTTGAAACTTTAGCAAGATTCACCCCTCTTAACTGAGGTAAACACAACTGCCAAGGGTACCTTACTCATCCCCAAACACTCAAGAATATATAGCAGATAATCACTAGAAAACTAAAATTTATTGTAAAAATATATCTAAAGATCCATACCTTCCCTTCCCTTGTGCTTATTTATTGTAATAATAGTGTTATGACCCAGTTAGGCATGGTGGTTAAGGCATCAGACGAGACACTGGGAGGCCATGAATTCTAATCTTGCCTTGGGCACAAAGCCAGCTGGGCGGCTTTGTACAATCACTTTCTCTTAGCCCTAGGAAGAAAAAAATGGCGAGCCAGTACTGAGAATCCTTCCCAAGAAAACTGCAAGGACTTGGCCAGACAATTGTCCAGACCAATCTGGGAATCAGTCACAAATGTACAAAGAAAAAAACAACAACTCATAATACTATTACACCACAATTATGTGTACAAGTTGGATGGAAAAAAAGCAGCCAAGGAAGTCACTGGCATAATGTGATCTGCCTCACCGTAATGCGAGTTTTGTTATTCATCAATTTGCTGACATGTTCATCAAGGCTTTTCTTCTGCTGTTGCACATCTGTTATCAACATGGAGAGTTCCTCCTGAAAAAGCAGAATTGCATTAGCTATATTGGTGGGGAAAGGATGTAAGGGAAACAAAACTAAGTTTATCCATTTTAATGTATATTTTTCAATGATGACCGCCAAATACTTCTTAAAGCTCACAAGGAAGGCCAAAAGAAATGTGACTGCTCAGTTACGGTAGCTATTAGGAGACATTCAGGTTTGAAAAAGTGATCACATGAAGTAACCTTCCACTCAGATTTTGAATTATCTATATTAATGACTATCATCAAATCCCCAGAGATTCACTCAGTCTGGGGTCATTAGATCCTTCAAACTGGATATGCAGGATTTGGGGTATATTTAATATTCAAATATGCACAAGTAATCTTTCTCCCATGAAACTATAATGTCTTATTATATAGAAAATGAATTCCGCAAGGGAGTGTTTAATCTGATTCAGTGGCTCCTTTTTTCATAGTTTACATTTAAAAGAAAGGAAGTTTTATCTCTTATCTCATTCAGTATCAGGCACTCATAGGCACTGGGAGTGTTGTACCTAGTTTTTGTATTTCTGTGAATCACCCTCATTGTAACAGT
Organism: Laticauda colubrina; assembly: GCA_015471245.1. Taxonomy (NCBI): domain Eukaryota; kingdom Metazoa; phylum Chordata; class Lepidosauria; order Squamata; family Elapidae; genus Laticauda; species Laticauda colubrina. The sequence goes on along the minus strand of BLBF01000036.1, from coordinate 8,795,597 downwards.
GTTATCCATTGTTTTCTATTGCTGCCCTTGATCACAGGGTACTGTCACCCATGATCCTTACACTTATATAAATCCCAGCCTATGAAAACATTACCCACACAGAGAGGAAGTTGGGATATATGGTGTGAGGAGAGAGGTACAAAAATTCTGTTAGGGAAAGTGTAGATTTCTGCCTCATAATAACTACACCAGTTTTTTTTCCACTGGAATTCATGTGCTCCATTAATTTTACAAAGAACTTTCCCTTAAATATGTGAAAAGTTCTTTGTTTGGATCACACCAAGATTTACCTAATCCACTAATCAAGAGACACAAGGTGGTCCTCCCAAAATTGCCAGCCGTCTTGGTTCTGCCTATGGTCTTGCCAGGGGTGTCAAACTCGCATTGTCATGGCATTGTCACGGCATTGTCACATGACATATCGGGACTTTTTCCCCCTTCGCTAAACCAGGCGTGGCCGTGGCCAGCATGTGGCACATCTGGCCTGCAGGCTGCAAGTTTGACAGCCCGCGTCTAAGCCCTCACTTCATCCGTACAGTCATACACATACATACACATCCCAAGCACCTGCCTTCATCCTGCTGTAGACAGTGGAGATGGGCATGACTTTATGCTGCTGATGGGTGCCAATGGTGCCACAGAGGCCACAAATCACTTCCTGGTCTTGCTCACAGAAAAGGCTGAGAGGATTGTGGTGGTCAGGGCAAGACTTTTGGTTATCCTCTGAGTTGCCTATGGAATGAATTAACTCAATGATGTGAGCCAAGTTGACATTGGGTGGTGATCTGCTATAGTCCACAGCCTTTCGGCATACTGGGCAAAGGAACTGCTTCTCCATATCATCTGAGAGAGAGATTACACAGGACTTGCAGTAAGAGTGTCCACATTGTAGCATCAAGGGCTCTTTGAAGAACTCTAAGCAAATGGGGCATATCAACTGGTCCTCAAGTTGCTCAATGCTCAATTTCCGGGCCATTTGGCTGATTTATGTCTTCTTTCCTTGGCTTAATCCTGGAAGATGAATGCCCAGAAGAATAGACACCAGATGTAGCTCAGGAGAAGATAAGAGTAGCTCTTCCTTATCTCCTGCAATAGGCAATAAAAGAAGGATAAAGAGATTAATACAATCTTAGGGCACAGGAAGAAAAAGGTACCCTGGAACATACACTGAGGAAAGTAATAAACTAAGTTTAAGGAACTTTGAGAACTTCTGGATGTCAAAGGTTTTGGGAGGAAGAAAGCTGAAAGTGTAACATTCAGGTAACTACTATTCCATAGCTATTAAAGAGTAACAAAACAACTTCTGCCCTCCTTTGCTATTTCATTTTGGAAACATTAAAATCATTATTTTGGGGGCTCATCAGCTATTGCTAGTTACTAAAGAGTAATGCCTAAGTATTCTGAGAGATTCTGCTATAGAGTTGATAAAATACCAATAGTCCTCATCTTATGACCACAACTGAGCCCAAAATTTCAGTTAAGTGAATTTGTCCCATTTTACGACTTTACTTGCCACATATGTTAATCAAATCACTGCAGTTGTTAAATTAGTAATGGTTAAGTGAATCTGGCTTCTCCATTGACTTTGTTTGTCAGAAGGTTACAAAATGACTCTTGAACACTGTAACTGTCATAAATATGAGTCAGTTGTCAAGCATCTGAATGTAAATCATATGACCATTGGGCTGTTGCAATGGTTAAAGTGTGAAAATGTCATAAGTCACTATTTTCCGTGCCACTGTAACTAAATGAACAGTTGTAATTCGAGGACTACCTGTAATGGCATAGGTTTTGCTTATATTGTTGATAACTGTATGATTGGTTTAGGACATTTACATTAGAGCCCAAAATATAAATGATCTGGGAGTATAAATGTCCGGAAAAGAATATGGGAGAAGAATAAAGTACATTTGCGTAACAGATATATCAGGTACTAGAAGGAGGTAATGTTTTAAATTTTGTACATTTTGTTGATGACCAAATTCAGTTCTGTGAATTGTGCATGTGTCCTTTGCACCAAAATACAATCATATTTGGAAGCTGTTTGTATTACATTTGTTCTCTATAGATTTCTCCCCACCCAACCACACATAAATGTTTCTATTTATGAAACCTTGGTACACAAGAAGCATTGGCGTTGAAATCAGTTCTTGGAACAAACTGAATTGAAAATAAGTGTGACCAATTTCAAAATAATAAGAACAAAATATCAAGAAGGAAAATTGTAATTCAATATTTTATTGCAGGTGTCCTCAGTCCTGGGCCATGGAACATGTACTGGTCCATAATCTGCTAGAAACCAGGCCATACAGCTGGAGGTGAGTGGGAGGTGAGCGAGTGAAAGTAAACCCTTAGTCCGTGAAAAAATTGTCTTCCATGAAACTGGTCCCTGGTGCCAAGAAGGTTGGGGTGTTGTAAATTGCTATTTTGTTGTAACATGAGTGGAAGTTGAAGAAGGTACCTTCCAAGGGGTTCCGAGATGACAAAAAAACCCAACACTCACATAGACCACATCTGCTCATAATCTCTTTATCAAAGTATCCCACTCTTTATTTATATTAACTCTTGAATGCGCAAAGCACATGACCCAAAACATACGCTTTGTTATATGCATCATAATTCCTAGGGCAGGCAGGTCTCACTGCCTCTTTACATTTTACAAACTGAAGACAATATCCAAGGCTATCTAACTTTTGTTCAGGTCAGTGGTCTGAATCTGTAGGAAGATTTTGCTGAAATTTCAGTGGAATTCTAGAAGCAACCCCCATCTTCACCCATCACCACATCTTAATTTCCATACTTTCTAATCCTTCAGAGTAAGAAGTCAATGAAAATATCCCTACCTTTCACAGTTCAGCTGCTCTTCTGATAATTTTCTGCCACCTCCCTTCTCCTGTAATCAGAGTATTTCTAGACAGAACACTGTACATTACATTAAAACGTCCTGCTGGATAATTCTTTTACTATGGCAGATTTCAGACTTCATCACTGAAAGTGACAAGAAAAATACCTCTGCCTTTAATTCTTTCAAGAAGAGAGCTTCTGGAGTTGATGGTGCTCTATTCAGGGAAAGATCTCCAGAAAGCAAACTGGAGTGGTAGCCACCTTTTCAGTCATGTGCTAATCTTTGGCACTTGTAGAAGGTAACTCCCTGCTACATCGCTGACTAACCAGTGTATTCTTGGAAAATTGGAGATAAACAAACCTGCACAAGTCTTTTCCTTGAATGTTCACCTTGTAAAACAGATTTCCTTATCCTCTTCACCATAATATATTCATGGATATTCATACACCCTTTCTTAGTCCTTATATTTCTGAAGGTTGACACTGAAAAGCCACACTAAATGAAGGACTTTAATTAAACTTTCTTTAGATTTACTTTCACAATATGTAAATTCATTAAGATTCCCCCCTCCAAAAAAAGGTTGATATTATCAATCCTGCATATCTAGGACCTGCCTTTTGGCTTCATAGAAATGCTTTTATATCCTTAAATAAGACTTTAATCATATTGGAGCTCCTGATACTCTATACTAGCCTTTCCTGACTTGGTGTGTTAGCTTGAGTTTGTCATTGCTGAACATTTGGGGAATTGGCCATGTATATGGTTGGAGATGGCTACTGTATACATAAGTTTTGTCAAAGGGACCAATCCCAATTACCAAGTGAATGACTTCTTTCTTTCCTTTGTATGCTTTCAACAGTCTTTCTGACTTTGAATAGAATAGAATTTGGCCAAGTGTGATTGGACACGGAATTTGTCTTGGTGCAAATGCTCTCAGTATACATAAAAGAAAAGACACATTCATCAAGAATCTTAATGATAAGACACTTAAGGCAGAATGGGAACCCTTGCTGTTGGATTGGCAGTAGCAGAGGCATTGCTGACTATACTACAGAAACTGGTAGGCTGGGCATAGTGCTGCCAACTTGCATGTCCAGAATCAGGAATATATACAAGAGGAACTTTGATTCCAAGTGTTTACAGGGTCACTTAGCTTATATCATTGGCAAAACTCTTTTGGTAGTTGCTGGCACACATTTCTATCCTAATACACGATGCAGGAGCATCCATAGGATGGGTCCAGAAAATCAAGATGATAGTCTGATATGAAATTTAATGTAGCTCTTATTAATTGTTAATTTTGCTTAATTATTATTAGTTTGCTAGTTTTCTTTGTTAATTATTAAATGATTTTAACAATGGCTTTAAAATGCTAAATTGATATGTCATTAGGCTAGTAATAAATATTTGATTTGATATAAATCATGTTCAGTGCTAATATTATTTGGAATTTTTAAATTCATGTGTACTGTTTGTAAATCTCTTTTCCATTTTTTTTTGGTTGCTCTTCTATTTATATTTCTGCTCCTTTTTTATTGCATTTTCAAATATCCATTAAAATGAAATTAAATACAGGACATAAAAAATCAAATTGGTAGTCACCATCACACAGTAGAACCCTACACACCTAGTTGATGTGGGTCATAGAGAACCAACATCAAAAAGAAGCAAGGCTTCAATTATGGCCACTACCTGCAGTTTTTCTAACCCTTCTTTCCACAGATGCCCCTTCAGATTGGTTTTACTTATTATTTTGGCAATTACCGATAGCTGGTTGTGTGTGTGTTAATTGAGCCAAGATAAATGTTATTTCCATGCCATTAAATCAAAATCAGTTATTGATTTGCTGGTATTATGTGCCTGTCACAATGATTTAGCTAAAGGCCCAGTCCCACTGCACTTACGGATGCAAAGAGAATGTAAAACGTTTAAAAAAGCTTGCCATCCATTGGAAAACGCTATGCATCCGTTGTGTACTCATTGCATACGTGTTTCATGCGCTCTATCCCTCGAGCATCCATCCACTGCGATTTCATCCGTGCAAGAAGTTTTGAGCTGCACAAAACTTTGTGAACGGATGAACTTTCTGCCGTGTACGATGTACATCCGCAATATCCGAGCAACAAAGTTCTATGTCCATTTATCATCCATTAAACGTCTGCTGTATCCTCTCTGCATCCTCTGGGCATCCTCACAACTCACATCCGCTGCAGCTGAAAACGGAAAAAGGGAGGAAACAAAAGGTACACGGAACGTCTACACAGCGTTAGTAGCACGGAAATAGAAAGGATGCGCATCCGGTTTGCATCCGATATACATCCACGCTGCATCCCCTTTCTTTCCTTTGGGCGTATGTGATGCATCCGCTTCCTCTGCTGTGCGTCCGCTTAGAAATTCTCCCCCGGAACCTCTTCGGAGGTGTCATCCGCTTCCATCCGCTAGGCTTCCTATGAACATCCGTTTAACATCCCACCGACATACTACCCACGTCCGTTCTTTTCCGTTATGTTTATGTAGATTTTTGCCACTTTTTGGAGCGGATGATAACGGGTGGAGCCACCCCCCAAAATTTTGCTCGTCCGCTGTGTCCTTTATGCATACATTTTGCGTCCGTTAGCCAGTGAGACCGGGCCTTTAGTTGCAGCCTTAATATCCTCTGTCTTTTAAACTTTATATTGAATCTTCTTCCTCCTTGCGTTATTTCCGCACTGTGGCAGGGTCCAGTTGTCGGCAAAGCCGAATCCATTTGCATTGATCTAGTGCATTTTCAGGGGCAATGCTCATGTCCTTTATTTTGAATGTATAAAGGAAAAGAACAGATCAAAATGAAGGCATAATATGGTCAATCTAACTATCTGGGGCAAGGGAATCTTCAGTGTTTCTTTCAAATTTTACAAGCTGCTGAGCCTGTGAGGCCTCTTCAGGCAAAAAGATGCTGCTGTGCTAGCAACACCGGCTCATGCTGCTTGATGTTTAAAGTATCTTTCTTGGCCCATTTTTATTCTACTCTCTTCTGATTTTTTAAAAAAATCAAATATCAGTCATGGGAAACAGAAGGGTTATTTGATGCAACATATTTACCTTGGTTGCTGAATCAGCCTATTTACTGGTTTGAACTGTAAACCAATATATTAAACTACGACAAACGATAAACACCTAACCAAGGTCGTCACCAATCAACCTGTAGGTAGTTAGCACCCACCCCTCTCCTAGAAAAATGAAATATTCTTGGAAATACTAAAAAGGCAGAATATTTCCCAAAAGAAGAAGAGTAGAAACTCAGAGAGACAGAAACTAAGCCCCCACCCCCACCTTTGCTATTGTACTCTGGCCTAGGCCAGTCTATTTTACATAACAAAGATCTACTCCAGGTAGAGCTACAATAGGAATTGCCCAAAGCCCTTTCATTACATCATCATCCAGCAAGGCTCAACCAAGCCTGGGAATCAGGACAGCCTACAGAGTTGCCCCTGGGAGTCTGACAACGAATCAGAATACAAGCTCAAATTCAAATCCCAACAGAGGGTATAAAACCCAGCCGCTCTCAGCATATCAGCCCTTCTTTTCTTGAAGCATATGATCATCCTTTTCACTTTGGAGCTCCAAGCCATGTGGTCCTGTCCACCATTAAACCATCTTTCCAAACAGCCTCCATTTTTCCAGTGTCTTTTTCCCCACTTGGAACTGAACCCAGAAGAATAATTCTTCCAATAAACCTTAAAATATTGTGAAAATAAGGCACTAAGTATTTAACTAACCTGTTTTGAGTGTGTTGCCTGAACAACCAATGCATGTCAAAAGAATCAGAATACAATATTAAAGATAATAGTTTATAGCTGACCCTCCCCACAGTACAGTCAAGTTACATCTCTACTGCTGTTGAAGATGACATACTTTGTATTTAAACCTGGCCTATTTTCTCACACAACTTTGTATGCAAGAGAGAAAAACTGATCAGTCTTCCAGATAATTTCCTTGTCTGAAGATGGATTTGGACCCGATCACACACACCCCTCTGATACCCACTCCTGCTCCATCATCCAAGGTAGAGTAGCAGTGTTGTCTGAATATGTCCTCCCATTACAAGTTGTGAATTCAGTCAAACTCTTGCAGCTGTTGGAAGAAATATCCCTCTGGGTTTAGTTCCAAGTGGGGAAAAAGACACTGGAAAAATGGAGGCTTTGGAAAGATGGTTTAATGGTGGACAGGATCACATGGCTTGGAGCTCCAGAGTGAAAAGGACGATCACATGCTTCAAGATGTTGGGTGAAAGGAAAAGAAAGGCTGATATGCTGAGAGTGCCTGGGTTTTATACCCTCTGTTGGGATTTGAATTTGAGCTTTTATTCTGATTGGTTGTCAGACTCCCAGGGGCGACTCTGTAGGCTGTCCTGAGTCCCAGGCTTGGTTGAACCTTGCTGGATGATGATGTAATGAAAGGACTTTGGGAAATTCCTATTACAGCTCTACCTGGAGTAGATCTCTGTTATGTAAAATAGACTGGCCTAGGCCAGAGTAATGGTCCAATAGCAAAGGTGGGTGAGCTGAGTTTCTGCCTCTGTGAGTTTCTATTTTTCTTTTTAGGGGACATATTCTGTCTTTATAGTATATCCTAAAATATTTCATTTTCCTCGGAGAGGGGTGGGTTTTGACTTCCAACGCAGCCCAACGCTGATAGTTTGAAAAAGGAGAATACTTGTATTTCACGGTTGAAATGAGAGGACCTTGGTTCTTGCTGATTTTGTAGACATTTTTTTGTTTGTTTGTTTGTAGACATTTCATTACCCAAGCTCGGTAACATCATCAGCGATGTTTATAGTTGCATTCCCACTGAGGGGGATCAGATCTGAGATGCAAACCTCCAATGGCCATCAGATGGGAATCAAGGCATACAGAGAGGAGGAGAACATGCTAAGTCTTTAGTGCCCTCTCTGTGGGCTTGATTCTTGTAACCAGTCCTGATAGCCTTTAGATCAGGGTGGGGGTGGGTGTTTTCCCCCCCCCCCCCAACCTTAGCAACTGTTAAAGACTCATTGGACTTCAACTCCCAGAATTCCCCAGTTCCAGCCAATAGAAGTGAGAGAACTTGGGATGGGCTCTCCGAACCTATTGTGTTTGTTTAAGCCAGAGGCCTCCAAACTTGGCAACTTTAAAACTTGTGGACTTCAATTCCCAGAATTCTGGAAGTTGAAGTCCACAAGTCTGCTGGCTAGAGAATTCTGGGAGTTGAAGTCTACAACAAGTCTTAAAAGTTGCCAAGTTTGGGGACCCCTGGTTTAAGCTTACCCCTTTTTTATTGTTTTTATTTTTTTAACGTACATTGAGTGATGGCTGCAACAAAACTGAGCATTCCCCCATTCATTTCTGTGCGTGGCGTTTTGCCTGAGCTGAGAAACAAAACAAAAAAACAAGATCTCAAGAACTGGAGTTTGAACGGTCGATGCCGTGGGGCGTGCGCAGCTCTCCGAAAGCCTCCCTGGCTTGGCGCACGCGCAGTTCAATTTCCTCGCTTGTACGCGTGCGCGCCGAAGGCTCCCAAAGTCCGGGTCCCGTGCAACCCAGGAGGAGGAAGGAGATGCGGCAGCGCAGGCAGGGAAGCGGCGCGGCGTTTGGTCTTTATGGTGTCGCTGCTTCTATCCTGGCAAAGCTGGAGCGTCGGGAAGGTTCCCTTAAGACTCTCGTCTATGGAAGTCCCTTCCCGGCAAGTTGATGGTCTTTGCGCAAATTAAGAGTTAAAAAATAATAATAAAGAGGGTGGTGTTGGTAGAAAGAGATCCTCCACGTGTGAGCATAGACTATCTTTTTATTGCTCGCCCACAGACCCTGAGAGGCGACAGTTACTCTCGTGTGTACTTGTGGGGTTTTTTTTTTGTTTTTGTTTTGTTTTTTTTTAAAGGAAACGGGCTTCCTTTGAAGGAGTTCAATGAATATTTTGAGTGTCATTTAAAAACAAATGTTCCTATGCTCAAAACGAGAAGAGATGCGGTGGATATACAGTAAATATGTTTAGCGTTTAGGTCAACAATATCCTCGAATCGAACTCGGCACTTGGTAATGTTATGCAATTTCTTGGCACAGTTCAGCTGTGGCTTTGCATTGAACTCTTTCCAGGATACAAACCTGGAATTCCTTGGTGGCCTCCCTTCCCAGATGTAAACCAGTCCAGCCCTGTTTAACCTTAGTACAGAACAGATCAGATGCTGCTGTGTTTTTACAAGCAACACATTTAACCATAGTTTATGGAATTAATTAATCCATTTTCCCAAATTTGCACAATACTACAAATAAAATATTTATTGTGTATAGCACTTGCAGGCTGAAGTATGGCAGCTTTTTGGTTAAAAACATTGCACAAATTGAACCCTTCTTTTAAGAGAAAACCATTCACAGTTTCATGTGATTTCATATATGCTAGTTAATTGGGACTCTGAAGAGCCAGATAGATAATCCAATCTGGTCTTCAGGTCTTCTAATTGTGTTTTCATCATCACTACAATTGAGTCCATAATTTGTGTCTTAATAGGCTGCTTCTTCTCAAAACAGCCAGGACTTAGCATAATGTATCCAAACTATAATTTGATCTCATGCCTCAAGTGAGAATTCTGGGTTGACTTGTTCAATTATGCATATTTTTTTTCCTGGTTATCCATGGTATTCTCCAGAATTCTGTCCAGCACCAAAATTCTTTCTGTCCTGCTTCTTTAAAGTCCAACTTTCACTTGCACAATTCTGATCTTTCTAGATTTTGACAAATCACAGCATCTGAATATCTTTTTAAGGTACTCATGGCTACTATACCAAGTGATAGTCTGTGGTACATTTCTTGACTGGCTTGTTCCTTTACTATTGGTTGGTCCTAAAAAGCAGAACTGTCTACCAACTCAGTATTTTCATTGCCAACTCTGGGTCTGGTTGCTGTAGTTATTGACAAGAGTTTTTTAGAACAGCGGCCGTCAACCGGTGGGCTGTGGGCCTTGAGAAAATTTTGGTGGGCCACAGAAATCTCACCCCCAGAGCACCCCCCCCAAAGCAATTAATCCAGGCTGCGCAGAAACACAAGGCTGCGCCGCCCACATGGCCTGTAGGAATGCTCCCCGCCCACTCACTCCTTACCCAGCAAACTTGCCTGCTAAAATTGCAATTTTTCCTTTTTCGGACCATCATCTGTTCTGCTATGCCGGGAGATTTAGATTAGCTAGGAAGCAGGAAATGGTTGGATTTCTTGCTTTCTGGCTAGTCTTTAGATCTTCGGCTCTGCTTCCCTTAGGACTGAAGGTTTGCTTGCAAGCAAATTCAATGCAGACTCATGGCAAGCAAATTTGAGAGACTGAACTAGCTGATGGCAGATAGATCACTGAATGGATTCTGTGAACAATTCAATCTGCCTGCTTTGCCTGATTTTGGGTAAAAATTGCTTTTTTATATAAAAAAATCAATATTTACATACATGGTGTGTTGTGAGTTAATTTTGTGAGTTTGCTTGCTTGTAAATTTTATTAGTTTGCTTGCAAGAAAATTTTATGTGACAGACTGAGCTAGCCAATGGCAGATAGATTGATCTCTGAATGAATCTGATTCTGTGAGCAACTCAATCTGCCTGCTGCTTTGCCTGATTTTGGATAAAAGTTGCTCTTTTTTATATAAAAATTCAATATTTATATAAATATTTATAATATTTACATACAAGCCATGCCCAGCCAGTCACATGACCACCAAGCCACACCCACAAATTAGGCCACACCCACAGAACCGGTTAATGGTCCCTGGGATCTAAAATTATGAGTTTGGTGGTCCCTGAGGTCCAAAAGGTTGGCGACCCCTGTTTTAGGGATGAATAAATAATAAATAAATAACCTTGTCTCACTCCTTTACTGACCTGGAGCCAGTCTTTTCTGCTATGTTCCATCTGGACTGTGGCTTTCCCAGTGTTTTGGGAGTCCCATTTTGCTAAAGACATTCCACAGTTTTTCAGTTTATTTTGTTAGCGTGTGAAACTAAGGATACTGTGTGATCATTTCCACAAACTGTTAAGTTTCCTTTTTTTAGTGTTGATAGGTAAACTGGAAACCCTTATTGGAAACCCTTCCAATGTGTTGTCCACTGTATGGTCTTCCAGATTTGCTGGCATTGTTTGCTTAGTATCGTTATAGATTCTTCTGATTCCATCAACAACATTCCTTCCTTTTGCAGAATACACGGTTGCTCTTCGCCCTTGTTTCAGAAACACGTCGCTATTCTTCTGTACTGGATTCCATCATAGATGCTGCTGGTTTATTCCGTGCTGAAAAAAAGCTGCAGCCACATCTGGCCAAGGTGAACAGGTGTGACCATTCCTTATAGGAATGTTGAAGCCATTTTTCCTACAGTCTACATTACCTGGAGTTGTTTTGCATTTGGTAACTGCAGGGACCATTGTGCTTGGAAATGCACAATCAGTGGCTTATAGGTGACTTCAACCCCGGGCTGCTCATGTGGACAGATTTGGGGGAATCCGCAACAGCAGGCCCCTTTTCTGGTACCTGATAAAGTCTTTGGAAATAGGAGAGTAGAACAGTGAGAGAAGGGAAGATCCAACAATATGAATGGGGTGGAATGTAGGAAAAGCATGCAATGTCAGCTATTTGTTTTTTTTTCTCTTTCGCGATTGTCTCTTGCCTCTAGTTGTAGGTACTCCATCTATTTTTAAGAAGACATTGGATAGCCATTGTCTGGAATGGTATGGGGTCTCCTGTTTGAGCAAGGAGTTGGAAAAGAAGACCTTCAAGGTTCCTTCCAACTTTAGTATTCTGCAATCTATTCTTTTCCTTTGCCTTTGCCTTCTCCTTCTCCTTTTCCTTTTCCTTTTCCCTTCCCTTCCCTCCCCTTCCCCTCCCTTCCCCCAAACATTTTTCAGGGATTTGTAGGGATTCCTGTAACCCAAATTCATTAGTCTGTTTTTTTAATGTGTTGTTCATATTACTAGGAAATCATTGCAATGGGTAGAATAATCAGTGCAGTTTTGCGGTAAAAAGTGTTGGATTTGGATTAAGAATACTCAACTTCAGGTCTTGCCTCAGCCATTGAACATCATTGGGCCCATCCTTATTTTCTTAGCTTATCTTGTAATTTAAGAATACAGATAATTCCGTGTTTTTATTCAAGATAAATGCTCATATAATATGACTTGAGCTTGTGGAGAAAAAGTACCATTTAACATTTATTCGTTATAAAATATATTTATTTTATAACAGTGTTAGATGTGCCTTTCAGTGGCTTCTATGAAGGTTCCTTCTTTCATTCTGTTTTACTGACATGTCTTACTGAAGACCTGTTCTTACTTCCTTGCTGATGCCATCCAGATGTGGCCTGTATATCTTCTTAAAAAGCTCCCCCCCAATTCACTACAGCTGACACCTCCTCAATCCAGTGCAGCTGGATGTAGAGTGAGAAGTTCCAATCTTGGCCTCAGATCCCAGCTCTTTTCTCCTGCTGCTTTCCTTTCTTAGGTGCTGATATATGACTTACTCATTGGCAAGGGGCTTCGTGGTGGAGGGCGTGGGAAGGCCCTTGTATTGAAGCATCATGCGCGTCTCCAGGCTGAGCTTGCCCGCTTGAAAGTCCAGAAAAAAGTGAGCCGCAATGAAGATCTTCTGCCACCAACTGGAGAATCTGACAAAGGTAGATGCTTGGAGTTTTTGGAAGAGGTCAGAGGGTCAAATTTAAATAGATGGCAGTGTTACATCAGCTGCAACTGAAAAAATAGGAATAAAAACTTTGCAGCTTTTGGAAAACCTGTCTAAAGTGTTTGGTCAAATGTGTCTCTTGGCAGCAATTGTGCAGGCTTTAATGCTGTGTGTCTGAAACTAAGGACAGCTAGTCAGCCAGCCAAAGTTGGATTTGTTTATTATGTTAAATCATTATGAGATATATTTGGTTTGGCTTCATGTGTTGTGTGAATCAGCCATTATGGTTCATAAAATATGATTTATGAGTTACTTTGCTGATTGAATCCAGAGAACTGGACCTTACTCAGACCGTGATGAAACAAACAAATGTAATGTGTGAAGGAGGGCAATGCCTCTAGATAGTTTTCTTCCAATCTGGCTACAATCTTTATTCTAGCTATGTGAGATGATGTTCTTGCTGGATCAAAATGGATACAAAAAACAAAGCAGTTAGACATTATGGAAAATCCAAGAACTTGATTTCAGAAGATCCCTGTCTCTTTGTTTTCCAGCACTTCAGATGCCACGCTATGTCCGAGTGAATTTATTGAAGACATGTGTGGATGATGTTGTTGATTACTTCAAACGCCAGGGCTACTCTTACCAGGGCAAAACAGCCAGGTTAGTTTAGTCTTCTTCAACCCTGGCTCCATATCTCAGGAACAGGTAGGCTTTCTGTCTGCAGACTGTAGTGTTGCAAACTCTTCAGGAATCTGCAATTGCTCACTGTTCCTCCTGTCATGTATAGCCACAAGGAAGAAACTGAAAGCATCCATTTTCATTCTGGCATATCTGCAGTTTATAAGTGGAGTCCAGCCCAGTTTACAATGGATGAGACATACAACCAGGAAATGTGAGGACTTTAAACTAGAGGGATTTTGAGAAATAACCCAGAAGTAGGCAGTGGCACATCACTGTCAGACCATTGTCAAGGAGACAACATAGGCATACCTGTATAGTAATCAAGGCGTACTTGGTTTGAAGAAGATTTACTGTCTTTGGGGATTGTCAGTCATCTAGGTCATAGTTGTCCCAAAGGTGCGTTTTCAAGAGGCCATTGGACTTTCTTGGTTTTCTTTGAAGACGTTTCACTTCGAAGATATTTCAAGAGTTGAGAAGCTCCTTGGATGAGAAGTGAAACGTCTTCAAAGAAAACCAAGAAAGTCCAGTGGCCTCTTGAAAACGCACCTTTGGGACAATGAGATTTAAGTTTATTTAAAACGAGCTTGTGCTCACTAGCTATAGTTAAGCTGAATTTATCCCAGTAAGGGTAACATAAGATGCTGCAGTTGGCACCCTTACTCCCTTTGGGGCCAGATTGAAAGAGGAAGAAGGATTTGGGACAAGGGTCTTCAATGTTGGCAAGTTTAAGACCTGTGGACTTCAACTCCCAGAATTCCTGAGCTAAAATGACTGGAGGAGGAATTCTGGGAGTTGAAGTTCAGAGGTCTTAAAGCTGTCAAGTTTGAAGACCCCTGATTTGGGGTCTGGGGAGGAGATAGTTTCATCCTCATAATACAAAAGTACATAGACCAAGTACATTCATGCTTGTAATTCTGCATCAATTTATCCAAATCTCTCTCCTCCCATAAGCCATTTCTTGAAGCAACTTTTGGTGGCTATTTTATCTCTGATCCTGCTTTCCTGCTGCAGAGCAAGAAGCCCTTGAAATTTCTCCACACTTACTTGATAGACACTTTTTTCATTGGCCGACAGGCTTATTTGTGCCAGGCTGCTTTCATTCAGAGAGCTCTGCTTTCTGGCTCTCCATATCTGGTAGGAGAGAGGGTTTTTTTTTTTTAAATTTGGGGAAGAAGCAACAGCTTTCCATCTTTATTACTATCATTTTCAGTATGGAGGAAGCGATCTTATCCAGGAAGAAATTCCTGCTGGACCTCCATCTTCCCGATCTGCTGATCTTCCCTCCTCAGACAGATCTTCATGAGAACCAGCTCTATCGGGCTGGGCACATCATTCTCCAGGACAAGGTGAGTGAGGCTGGGACAGGACACAGTGGCCTGAGGACTTCTCCACATGGACCAGAGGGAAGGGCTGGTGGATCTGCTGAGCTGGCAGCTGGTCTGCCTTGGTGAAGTTGCCCAAACACAGTCAGACTCTTCTGATGTCCTCCCTCTTCCTTCCAAGTGCAGCTTCTGGCTGGTTTCAGGCATTTAGGCTTTATGCTATGGTTTTGAAGTTCCTATTTTATCTTGGCAGTTCGAATCTCACTAGGCTCACCAGGCCTTCTGAGGTCAGTAAAATGAGGACCCAGATATGCCGCAATATGCTGAGTCTGTAAACCGTTTAGAGAGGGCTGTGAAGTGATATATAAGTCTAGGTGCTATTGCTATCTTGAGATAACTTATCACTTTTAATTTTGTGATAAATTCTCCAGGTGAAATACAGAAATGTCAGCTTAAGCTTAATAGGCTGTGTGTGTGTGTGTGTGTGAGAGAGAGAGAGAGAGGGATAGAGAGAGAAACATGCATATGCATATATATGCGTACACACACACACACACACACACACACACACGCATGAATGCAATGGGTGTTAAATGTTTCTTGACAGTATGTTTGAGAAGCTGCTATTGAGGCTGGGGAATATGGAAAGAGGGTGACAGGCCTGCCATATGTGGATAAGTGTGCATTTATCTCAGGTGCGTGTGTTTTAACCCTAGGCCAGCTGCCTCCCCGCCTTTGTCCTGAACCCCACTCCAGGGTCCCAGGTAATTGATGCCTGTGCTGCTCCTGGCAACAAAACCAGCCAGCTGGCTGCCATCATGAAGAACAAAGGGTAAGAGGAAGGAAGGGCGATACCATTTATTTATGGAAATATTTTAGGCAGCATTCTGAGCTACAGAATCCTCTGTGGCAGTTCACAACATAACACTAATTTCTACAAAGATCCCGGTGATAAGGATAACGTAGCCAAAGTAGCATTTGCATTGGGCTCCCAGAAAGATCTGGAATAGATTTTGGGAGCATCTATTCTCTAGGTTTGCATGGTGCTAGCAAGCCTCCCCCCACCCCCCAAAATTTCCCCATCTCTGGTCAATTTTGCAGGTCTGATTGGTGAACTGAAGATTAATCACTCTGGTGCTGCTTAACATTATGTATCTGTCTCTCCATCTTCCTTACAAATCTTTTGCTCCAGTCAGTCTCTTTAGTTTCCTCCTTCTGGAAGCAGAGGTGAAGAATTTTTGCAGCCTCAAATCAGCCCCCCACCTTTGACAATATATTCCTTCTGCACATCTCCTTGCTATAGTTATCTAAATTTTATCCCAGTTGCAGGTTGATATTTTTTTTTAACAGAAGAAACATCTGTGGTTGACTGGTATGAGAAAGGACAATTTCAAAGCTCTTTTCTACATTTCTTAGCTGCTTAGAATCTGTTTTCTTCTTTCAGTAGCTCTCGGTTCTGCAACCTTTCTCCTTCCATACTCTCTTTTGGAATAATGGGAATTTTCCAAGGCAAAATTTAATTTACTTCAAATGTATAATTTAGATTTTTACATGAAAGATAAAGCAATTTCTACTACTAGAAAAATAATAGTTCTCTAAATCATCTAAATAATATTCAACAGTTTCCAGTGTGTTAAAGTTTATTATCTAAAGTATGGTAGTGATTTTTATAGAAATCAAAGCACACTGTCATAAATATGACAATATTTTTTGTTTTCTCCCAAATTTGCAATTTCCATTTGTAATTTATTTTTTTGGATTTAGGTGAGGAACCCTGAGATAACTGCTTGTCTAAATAAGTAGCTCTACAATTTGCAGTTGTTTGCTTAGTATAGGCTATGATCACAGTTTAATTCATTTAAATAATCAGTTAGGCAAAACAAGGAATTCTTTACAAAATTATCTGCCTTACCTGCCTCTTAAACTATTTGATGAAACACTTGTTTTGTAATATTCATACATTTGTGCTCATCTGAGAAAATCACTGGATTTTGCTGGAGGTTTTAAAAATGTACCAAATAACACATAACATTTTACTTGTTTATAAATGACATATTAAGAGCATTAAGTTAAGTCTGGGTTTGCTAAGAAAGTTTCTGTTGTTTAAATTTAATATTTTCTTCTATTTTTTTTTTACCATGGCCTCAACATTTCTAGAAAGTTTACTTTTGTAATAAAGAGGGGCTTGTGACTATAGTTGGATTCATACAAATCATTCTAAAATGTAATACGAATTTTGTTTGTTTTTAATTGACTTCTTATGTTGCATGAATGTGGTCATTGCAGCTTGTGGATTTATACTGTATGTGAACCCAGCCAGTTGAGTATTTCCAGCAGTTTAATGAAAAAAGGAACCATTAGCTTTTGTAATATAATCCCTGGATACTCTCCAGACAGAGGGATGAACTTTAATGTAATAAGCTTCCAGGATCTCAGGATGAGGCAGATCTTATTTGATTCTTCCAATTAGAAAGCAAAAATTCCAAGAATCCAGGTTAGAGAAAATAGATCCTGTCTTCTCAAATCTGTTCTTTAGAATGTTCTGCAGATGAATAAGTTTCGGGTAACTTATCTTGGAGAGGAAGAGCTGCTTGTGGTGAAGTTATTGTTTTTCACCTTTCTCTCCTGCAGAGGTATCTGATCTTATGCCCATGTGTCCATCGCCACTCAAAAGTTCCTTCTGTTTCTTGAAATGCAGGCAGATCTTTGCCTTTGATCTCGATGCCAAGCGGCTGGCCACCATGAGCACTATGTTGGTACGGGCAGGGGTCACCTGCCATCAGCTGGCACATCAAGACTTCTTAGCAACAGATCCCACTGACTCCAAGTACAGCAAAGTGAGATACATTCTCCTGGATCCTTCATGCAGTGGCTCAGGTGAATAAAGGGTGGAGGTGGATTTCCAGCTTGGACTTACATTAAAATACAATCTTATTAGGAATAATGGATGAGAAACCATCAAGGTATAAATATCTCTGCAACCTGGAATTGGAACAGTCAAGAGTATCCTACAGCCGTACATTATGCCTTTTTATCCAAGATGGGAAGCTGACAGCTAATTAGAACAGTTGGAAATAGTTTTTAGGAAGAGGGGCATTTATGATTTGGCTCTCAGATGCAATGGTGATTTTTCCAGATTAAGTGTAATAGAACGGAGCTGATCTGGGTTTGTATACATCGATTTACAAGTAACTTAAAAATAGAACTATATGGTTCCAGAGCCAAATTTCTACCACTCCAGTTAATGATGGGTACTTTTAGGTAGGTATCAAGACAGAGCTTAATATGATGCTTCCCTGGAAGCCAGATTTCAACAGCTACTGATGCTTGGGATGTCTGTTTCTGTTGCAGGTATGGTCAATCGCCTGGCAGAGGAGGAAAGCACCTTCCCGCCTATGCGACTGCAGGCACTTGCTGGGTTCCAGCGAAAAATGCTGGCACATGCATTGCAGTTCCCTGCCCTTCAACGGCTGGTTTATTCCACATGCTCGGTGCACAAAGAGGAGAATGAAGATGTGGTGCAGGATGTGTTGGAGCAGGAGGGAAGCGCCTTCAGGTATAAGAAGGTGGATAAATCAGGCTCTGCCTTCCTGGAGCTGGAAGAGCTTGGGCTGCAAAGTGGGATGGTTCTTTCTTGCTCGTCCCAAAGGTGTTTTATCAAGAGGCAACTGGATTTCCTTGTTTTTCTTTGAAGACGTTTTGCTTCTCATCCAAAAAGTTTTTTCAGCTCTGCTTCTTGGATGAGAAGCAAAATGTCTTCAAAGATAAACATGATAGCCCAGTTGCTTCTTGAAAAAGCACCTTTGGGACAACCATGACCTGGATGACTGAAAATCTCCATTAGATGTCTTCCTTGCTGCTAGTTAAGGATTGCTGGTGGAAAGGACTGTATAAATCTAGAAGTCTCTTGGCAATTAATATAGTTCATCCTCTTCATACTTGATGCCCTCCTGGAGTGTAGATCTACAGTTCTCTCATGTTCCCAAACATGATCAAACGAACTGGATTTCTCCAGTGTTTTCATCTTGTTAGCAGCATGACAAATACATTTGAAAGTAGCAATCTCTTTATCTATTTTAGGGTTGGGGCCGTTGGGGACAGGAATGACATTTTTCCATTTCATAGCCATTAGGAACTAAGGCTTCTTAGTTAAACACAATTCTTGGTGACTTTGGGGATATTCCATGTCGTTTGCTATGGCCATTTTCTAGGATGGGTGTTTGATTTCCTAATCTAGAGGCTAGCTGGTATTTCCTGGTAATAACAAGATCTGACTCTGCTTAGCTTTTGGCGATCAGCCAGGGTGTTAGATGCTGCCCTGCTGCTGATCAGAAGATTTTGAAAGAGGGAAATTTGCTTCCCGAGTACGACTATAAGATAGTAAGGCAGCAGAGTAGAAAGGACAGGGAAACACTGATTTCTTAAAGTACTTCTCTGCTTTTCTTCCTTGGAGATTGGTAGAAGTGCTGCCATCCTGGACCCCTCGTGGCTTACCTGTTTTCCCTGAAGCGAAATGCTTTCTCCGAGCATCGCCAGAAGAAACACTGACTAATGGATTCTTTGTAGCAGTGTTGGAAAGGAAGCACAAAGCATGTGCAGCAAGGTGAAAGAATGCTCTCTGTGTGCTCTGTACAGGTAGTCCTTGACTTACAACTATTTGTTTAGTGACTGAAGTTAACAGCATGGAAAAAGGCAACTTAGGACCAGTTTTCACTTTTAACGACGATTGCAGCATCCCCATGGTCATGTGATCAAAATTTGGTTGCTTAGCAACTGGCATGTATTTATGACAGTTGCACTGTCCTGGGGTCACGTGATCACCATTTGTAATCTTCCCAATTGGTTTCCGAAAGGCAAAGTCAACAGGGGAAAGCCAGATTCGCTTAGCATGATTCACTTAAGAATTGCTGTGATTCATTTTATAACTCTGGCAAAAGTTGCAAAATCAGGCACAACTTACTTAACCGCTGTCTTCCTTACCAACATAAATTTTGGGGTCAATTGTAGTTGTAAGTTAAGGACTACCTGTATACTATACAGCATTAATACTCTATACATGTTCTCTATGCTCCATATTTCAGCGTTATTTAAAGAAGTATGATTCCCCACCTTTTGGAAAATCTTACAAAGATTCTAGAGGCCAAACCTATGAGGTTTGTGGCTGTCTGCCCTCGATCCTGGCAACGGGATCCTACTTTTCACAATTGAGATAAGCTTCAATTTATCTGTTTACAGACCTGCATTATGGGGCCCAATAAGCCTTGTGCCAATCTTGAATGGGTCAGTCCTGAACCAGACAATAGGCACAGCATACAAAGAAATTTGAGTTTTTTTCAGGTGCAGAGGTGGTTCTGTCAAAGCACATCTTGTTAGCAAGAAACGGTAATTTCCATATAAT
This sequence comes from Laticauda colubrina, assembly GCA_015471245.1. NCBI lineage: Eukaryota > Metazoa > Chordata > Lepidosauria > Squamata > Elapidae > Laticauda > Laticauda colubrina. The sequence goes on along the minus strand of BLBF01000036.1, from coordinate 8,775,687 downwards.
ACAAGATAATCAAATGTTCTGAAGCATTATGGAACAGATTTTATTTCTAGAAATAGGAAACCAACCATCTGGCTGAGGAGCCAGACTATTGGGGGCAATAGGCTGGCTCTGTAAACCGCTTAGGGCTATAAAGCACTGTGAAGCAGCATATAAATCTAAATGCTATTGCGATTGCCTGTCTTCCCAGTCAGTCATGGGAGAATCCTTGGTGATTACTAATTTAACATTATCTCTTCACTAGATAAAGTTCAGTTTACATGGCCACAGACTCTCCTCATGTTAATCTACTCCATGCATAATTTTTATCTCTAGAGTTTTATTATTTTGTTTGATGGTTTTGCACACTTTGAATTCATCTTAACATATGTTTCAGATATTTGTGTCATAATTGCATCTTGATATGTAGGAAAAAATATTTCTGTTCTTTGTGGTTTTGCTTATAGTTCTGCAATGCTGCTTTCAGAGGCTGGCAGTAAATTAGAAACAAATCCCAAACCAGCAACCAGGAATCAAAAAAAGAAGAAACAGATGGCTTTTCCAAATAAGTAAAATTCTTCAGAAGCTCCCTGGTCTTTTATCAATGGACTTTGCAAGAGAAAGACCTTGGGTGGATATATGTCAACTTTTCAATCAGTCAGTGTGGACATACTGAAGTGGGAACTTGGTAGAAAAACCAGGCTTTGGCAAAAACATTGCAAGCCAAGGTCATGAGACCACAGGATACTCCAGTACCCATAAATGTGGGGTAGTTGCTGAGTGCCCAAAATGCAGTCATGACTCTGGGGCTTGGGGCAGCCACCGGAACTTGGAACCAGGTGTAATTACCATGGGGTGGGGGTGAGAAAAGCCACCTGTATGGAGGTCTTGAGAGAAATTGAGTTGGAAAGTGAAAAACCACTGGAACATAGACTCGCATCTTTTATTGATCTATCAAGCCACTCCAGGAGGCTATCTGGCCAAAAAAACAGTAAAAAACATTCTGGCTCAAGCAGTTTTATTTTAAATCAACATAAGCAAGGAAAAGAAATTGCACAGTCACACTAAAACCCTTGACAGGAATGATCCAAGTCTCCATTGCAACTTTTTAAAAGCCAGCCCATTCTTTTTATTTTTACTGACTTCATTTCATTCACACACAGCAATATCTTGGGAACAAAAGCTGCTCTACCTGTATAGGGTGGGGCAGCTGCTTCCTGGCTGGAGAAATGACTGGTTCATTGCAGACTTGGGGGCACTAAGAAAAACCCTCCCCATGTTGCTGGCGGAGGACTAACCACCCACCCCTTCCACTGCTGTATGTGGAAAGATGAAATACGAGCCGTTAGGAATATTAGTTAATTGGTCAATATTAACTAATATATTAAGTAATGGATGGAATTCTTGAAGGTGGCCCTTTTTCCCAGCAAAGTTACTGTCCCAAGCAATCACTGAAGTGGCCGTTCTTTTTACAAGCTACACGTCTGCTTTGCCTCCACATGACAAGCGCTGACCCAGATTCACTTTCCCAGCCCCACTTAAAACGTGCAAGAGCTCTCAAGCATTATGGAACAGACTGAGCCACACTCACATTATTCAACAAACACATGAAACACTGACCTGTGAAGCCCGAGGGGGCGGTGGCAAGAAAGCAGGTGTCCCCCCAACTTCCCTATAAGCCCTGTTGTCCCGTAACAGCACAGGCAAATTGCTAATGAACAACTTTGTACTTTCACACCTCTATGAACCAAGCTTGAAGGAATTTAAAGGCAATTTAGCTTAAATATAAAAATAAAGTTTCACTTTGTTAAAAAATGTTTAAATATTTTTTTTTTAAATTTAGAATTAGGCAGGCTCACGCACACATTCACACCACTGGCAGCTGGCCTGACTTCCAAGAACAAAACTGGCTGAGGAGAACCGTTTTTGTTGCCAAGCTGCTTGTCTACCCGCAATGGCTGACTGCTGTGACTCAAGCTCTTTTAAGTTGGAAAAAAAATTGGATTTCAGTCAGAGCCCCACAGGGCTTATGGTTTTACTCTTCCAGCTTAGAAACACTTTTCCTCCCTATTCCAAGGCCCAGCACAGAACGAGAACTTTTCACAAGGTCCTGGAGCCACCAAACATCAGGGAGGTATGTCTTCCTCTAAAGGCCTTAGGTCCAGACCCAAGTTGGCACATCCAGCCTTCCAAATTGAAGTCTTCACACTTCATTCAGCACATGTAGCCATGCAGTGACTGTCCACACCCAATTAGGCAGGGTTCGTCTCCGTTGGAGACAGGTACCCTGAAAATGTTTACAAGTCCGGCATTACCAACATGCCGCCACACATACAATTCAATTCTTCCTCCAAACTCAATTCACAGAGCAATAAAAAAAGAACACAAACATACTGTGAGCAAAACACAGACATTTGAAGGAGAGGAAGAGGGCAGAGGGAAAGGAAAGGCTGCTTAAATGAAAAGCTATATGGGTGAATGGCACTGTCTTCCTCACCAAATGGTCATGGAAGAAGCAGACCAGTGAGGGAGATCCCCCTGGGCCTCTGATACCAAGATGTTTCTCCATTTCATGTTGCTTTTCAACCACATCTCTGCTGTTAGGCTCTGTAGCCACAGCTAACGATTAACCTCCCAACTCAGAGCTAAAACCATACGAAGCCAAAAAGCTTTGGCAAGACAGGGTGGCTATCCCAATAGGACAGAGGGGCCTTAGTGTGGACTATCTTGATGTGAATTTGGATCAGGAAGCCCTAAAGATTCTCTGGAAAAGGCTTCCAAAGAGAAGAAACTGAGGAAGGGAGCTAACAGTTGGTTTCAATCAGAAATATTTATATGGCTGCGAGCCAAATACTTTCCCCAACACCTACGCCCTTCACCAAGCAGTCCAAAAGGAATGAAGTTAAGAGCAGAGAAAGAAGGGGAGATTAATGGGAGAGGTCCACAGGGAGAAGGGAAAATAGAGGATATGTACAAATTTTTCATCCAGACTCAGCCATAGACTGTTCAAGTAAAAAGGGCTTAAGTTTCTCCTATCCCATTTGAAGGGGTAAAAATCACTCTTTGATCCAGAATAGCTTCCTGTGGTTGTTATAGAAAAGAGATTCCCAGGGCAGTCCAGCTGGATAAGTCTTCCTTGGGTAGTACGATATTGGGAGGATCTGTCAGCAGATCAACTGGAAGTTGAAGTCCAGGCAGGAAGCTGCTCCCAGTTACTTTTTACGAGTGTGCTGCCTCCGAGCCTGCAGCCGTTGGCGAGTTCCTGTCTTGGATCCTGCTCCAATGGAGAAGGCAGCTGCTGCTGGCCCTGGAGGGACAGAAAAGCAAAAGGTCTCCCTTCAGTCTTTTCACAGAGGTGGTTTGGGTGTGGAAAGTATGCCAAGTTGCTACTCTTGAGTGATTTTCAGTGTCTGGCCTCTGTCAAAGAATATGCCATCAACGTCTGGCAATATTGCTGATATTGCCACAATAATTTTGGATGCAGAACTATGTTAACCGCTCCTTATAATCATGCATTTTGTTTTACATCTCCTCATCCCCGATCTACAAACCAGACCAAAAAGTTGTTCTGTGGTGATTTAACTTTTACTGTCTGATCCCGCCATTCTAAATGTTGCAAAAAGACAGGCTGCCTTATAATAGAATGGCGCCCTACCCGTCAACTTCCAAATCCTTACCAAAAGCAGGTGTTATTCCTCCAAAGGCGGGGGTGATGGGTGTTCCAAAGGAAAGGTTGCAACTCCCCACTGTGCCACCACCTGGGGTAGGTGTACTTTGTCCAAATGTAGGCATGGGAGTCCCTAATCACAAAATAGTAGCAAAGCGAAGTGTCTATTAGAGAACGGAGTCACATTATGGAGAAACAAGATCACAATCTCTGCCTGATATTGTCAGGCGCACATGAACAACAGGAACTACTTTCTCTGTTTTATACAAAAGATGATTGTTTTATCCCAGTACAAGAACACCAAAGGAGTCTATCAGCTCTTTCCTCTCTCCTCCATTTTACTTTCCTCCCAAAATCAGCCAAGAACACAGGCATTGTCGGCCCAGAAACGCCTGCCTTTCATTCATCTCCTCACATGCAAACTTGGTCTAATCTATGGCCACCGAAATTGGGCTCAAGTCTCATCACTTGCACTTGAAGCCATGTTTGTTGTAGTGAGCACAGGGAAACAAACAGAGCCGAAGGAAAAGAGACTTGGATTTAGGAGACAGAATGGAAACAGAATCTAGTCAGAACTGAAGAATTTCCATGTGGTTTCCTGAGCAGAAATACAAATTCACTTACTCCCAATGGCTTCAAATATAAAGATAGGGCTTCTAGACCCTGTCCTAGGAATCAAAACAGCCCATGGGAATAGACAAAATACAAAATAAAGCAAAACCAGCAATCCGCCCCTGGGAAATAAGTAGGAATATTGAACAAGCAAGAGGCCAAGGAAAGGGGACTCACCTCCAAATGCCAGCTTGCTCTCAGGTGTATTTGGGGTGCTGAAAGCAAAGGCAGAGTTTTGGTTCTGGGCACCCAAAGGGTTTTGTGCCAAGGAAGTTCCAAAGGGTGTCACTCCCTCTGCAGCTCCGCTCTGCCCACTGCCGAAACTGAATCCAACTGTGGGCACTCCTGTGCCTGTAGCACTGGCGCCAACGCCAAAAGCACTACCTGCTACACCTGGGGGATTCGATGCCCCAAAGGTGAATGGAGCTGGGGCTGAACCTCCAAACACAGACCTTCCTGTGCTGCTGCTTGTAGTCTGAGTGCTGGATGTGGTAGCTGTCCCAAACGGAAACATGGACGATGCAACTCCAAATGCTGGCTGGGAAGTACTTTTGGCGCCAAAAGATGCCCCTCCAAAAGGGGTTTGTGTAGAGCTACCAAATGCTGGCTGGGCTGCAGGTTGGGCTACTGAGCCAGTGAAGCCGAAAGGAGTCCCAAAGTTCAGCAGGGGTCCTGCTGCAGGAGGCTTGAGAGTTCCCTGCTGGCCCTTAGACACCCCTGAATCAAAAGCCAGCTGGCTTGTAACTGCAGGGTATGGAGGGGGTGGTTTTGAGGCAGCCCCAAAGGTACTGCTGAACGCAGAGGTGCAAGATCCAAATGTCAGTGGAGCTTGTGTGGCAGCGGATGAGGCTGAAGAAGCCTGTGTGGAACTGCTGCTGCTGCCGCCACTAAAAATGCTGAAGCCAGTATTGGTTGTGGTGGTGGTGGCAGCGGCAGCAGTAATAGTGGGAGTTGAATTAGTGGTGCTGGAGGGTGCCAAGAGATTGACAGTGGAGCCTGTAGGAGCAGCTTGCTTGCCAAACTGGAAAAGGGGCATGGCAGCTGTGCTGGCACTGGGTGCAGCCCCAAATAGCAAGGGCTGTGATGCCAGTGTGGAGACAACAGTGGCAGGAATGCTATTGCTGCTGCTGCTGCTGCTGTTGTTGTTGGGGGAAGTGGCAGAGGATGGTATGCCTGGCCCAAAACTGAACACAGGTTTGTTCATGGAGACAAACGTCACGCTTGCTGTTCCAGGGGGTGACACCGAGGTGGTAACAGTGGCATCTGGGAGAATGGGAAGCCCTAAACTGCTCGAGGCATTGATGGCAGGAAGGCCAGACGATGCTGCTGGCTGAGGGGCCTGGCTGAATGTGAAGGGAGATGATGAAGTGGTTGTAGGCAGGACAGAAGTTGCTGGTGCGGACAGTGATCCAAAGATGGGCTTGAACATGCCGCTGGGAGCAACAGGAGGTGCCAAAGAAGGCACAGATTGTGCAGTGGCAGAAACCACAGTGGTGCCACTTGTGGAGAAGCCAAAGTTCTCACTTTTTGTTGGGCTGCCAAACACTGGTTTGAAAACAGGCACTGTGCTGGGCGCAGAAGAAGATGGCATTGTTGCAGCTGGGGACTTGTCGGCTAGAGGACTGGTGAGGATCCCAAGGAGGATGCTGGGCTTTGGAGCAGACAAGGGCCTGGCTGGAGTGTGGCCTGGCTCAGAAGAAGCAGTCACCAAACTGCCTGCGCTACTGGTGGGCAGAGAAGTGCCCGAAGGAGGAGAAGCAGCAGACAGGGAAATAGGTACGTTGTATGTCACTGCCACAGAGGAGCTCAAATCCAAGGAGGCAGAGAAGGCTGGTATCTGAAGGCTCCCTGTAGTCCCTGGAACTGTCTTGGCTGGAGGGGACGGAAGGGAAAAGGGAGAAAACATTACATTGCTGTAATCAGGAAACTGTGTTCCACAGTAAACCATTAAGAAAACTTATTTATTTACATCAGACAATCTGGAAGACATAAATGTTAACTTCCCTCCTCCTCTTCTGTATTTATTGCAGAATAGAATTTGTTTCACTTTTTTTATAGAGAAAAAGGGTGGCATTTCCACACTGTAACCCCTCTTAAAACAATCTAACCTGTCACTACAACTAGATGTAGAGAGATCTCAGTAGAGAGATGCTCAAGAATTAAATTTCTCGAATTAAAGAATTAAATTTCTGGATACATCAAAAAGGCAAAAACATTCTGGACTTAATTGTCCAGCATGGATGAAGTGTGGAGAACGTTTCTTTAGGTTGCAGGATAATCATGTCCTAATCTATCTCATCCTATCTTATCTGACATAGGGCATTTTGTTTGTTAACGTCTAGAAAATGGTCAGTAACTGTCAATTTAGGAACTAGTTTAACAGGATTACATCTAATTAGAAATTCTTTAGATAATAAGCAGAAATAAAAAGTTAAAAAAGATGATTAAAATTCTGTCAAACTGAACATTTAAAAACATATTTAAGGATTTTCCAAATTGTTCTAAATGCACCAATAAAGGAGAATATTTCTATCTCAGGGCTGAAATGAGGGATGCTTGGTGCTCTTTGAACTTGTTTTCTTGCAGAGGTTTCGTTACCCAAACTAGGTAATATGATGTTACCTAGTTTGGGTAATGAAACATCTGCAAGAAAACAAGCAAGCTCAGACCCCTCATTGCTCTAAATGTCTCCTGAAAAAGAATATACTCTAGTAATTTAAAAGAAAACCAATGAATGGACTGAATAGGTCCCTGGAGAAGGGAATTTCTCAAATGTAGAAAGCTCTGCTCCATAGCTGGCAATTTGCCAGGCCTGAGGAGTTCAACAGTATCTCCACCATCTGAGTGGAGAACTGAGTTCAAGGTAAAGACTGCATTCTGGTTTCCAAAAACTTTGGTGGGCGAGAAGATCTCTAGTCCTTTTCTCTTAATAACGAAAAATATTTTTAATCAAAGAGAATATTTTTCCTTATGAAGAGGATGAGGAACAACCCTTTTTCTGAATGAAAAAATGCTTACTTGCCAACTGAAATTGCTTCTGCCTTTCCCCTTTGGCTAAAGAGGAGAAAGGAACAGTCTTGTCAGTTGAATATGTTAGCGGAATAGTTCCTGCATTATAAATACAAAGAATTCATGAATTTGTGGTACTATCTGATTTTTTAAAGCTAAGCTTTAAAAAGCTATGAAGTTCAGCCTGCTTCTGTATCTTTGGGAAGAGAGGCAAGATTCTGTATTCTGAAATGTGTTCAGAATAAACCCATATTTTAATGAATATAAATCAAAACTCTAACCCTATCCCTCTCTGGAGTCATCAGATTAGGCCTAGATTACTTACAGGAATCTTAGTCCTCATCCCCTTGCATTCATTCACCAACATCCAATTCTATAGGAAGCTGCTAAACACTTAAGAACAGATCCACTAGTTTCAGAGCACAGGCCTTTATCACACACAAATGTTCTTCAAAGACAGGCAATGAATGCCCTTTCCCTCTGAAATTTCTCACCTGCTTGTGCTGAAGAGCCCTTTCCTTCTTGCATGTTCTTCAGGCTCTCCAGAAGGGGATTAGTTACGGCAGTAGAGATGGGCAATGACGCAGGTGTTGGTTTGGCAGAGATCAATGAAAAGTTCAAAGTTTGGGATGAAGAGGTGGTCTCCACGGGTGGACTTGGGCTGGAATCTGTTGAGAAAACCATCACAGCTTTCTGGTAATTTCTAAGTCACTAGAGTCCACCATCTAGCATCTGCTGACATTAAAGCCAACTAATGAATCAGTGACTAGCAAGAACTAACAGAACAAGCAGACATTTTGAGACCTTGCACAGAGAGTCACTATCATTACCCACTTTTAGTTTGTAAAGGTAAAGATTTCCCAGTCAGTCATGACTGACTCTAGGACATGGTGCTCATCTGTGTTTCTTGGCCGAGGGAGCCAGCGCTGTCCAAAGACTATTTCCATGGTCATGTGACCAGCATGGCTATATGCCAAAGAAGCATGGAACGCTGTTACCTTCCCACCAAACTGGTACCTATTAATCTACTTGCATTTGCATGCTTTCAAACTGGATGGGCACTGGGCAAGTAATGAGTTCACTCTATTGCATGGAGCTTGGGTCTTGAATCTGGGCTGTCAGCTCTCCAACCCATAAGCTCCGCGTCTTTAGCCACTGAACCATCACACTCCCTATTTAATTTGTATAAATCCCTCATTTGTGGGCACTCTCTCAAAAGACAGCCTGGAGAACACCTACCAATGTTTTCTTCTAAAATTTTGTTGAACCACTGTAGTGTTGCTTTCTTCTCTGCATCCAAGTCTTCTGGGGTGACTGTATATCCCAGCTGAGGTGGTGGAGGCTGCCAAGAAAACAACATCTTAAGCATTTGTTCTGAAGGCACAAAACAAAAGACAGAGGTGTTCTTCCCTTAGCTGTGGGAATGTATAAACAAACCTAAAGATTACATGACTTTAGTGCTTCCCACTTTTTTCTCAGGCATCAAGGCATATGGTATGTGTGACTAAAGTCAAAAGCTTAGCACCATCCATCCTACTCAATCTAACTATCTTGTCTTCTTGGCTGGATATCTTATCACCTGTCATATGGTATCTTCTGTACATCAACTCAATTATGTGCTGCTCAACATTTCTTATTCCTGGGAAAAAGGAGGAGGGAAAGAAGGAAGTCACTGAAGAGTCATACCAAGGCAAAATTATCTCCATGATGGGCTGAAAGTAGCTGAATCTTCCGCTTGCGCTTTCCATTGCTTCCTGATGAAGATGGTGAACTCACATAGTTGCATTTATTCTTCAAGGGTGATTCTGAAACTGAGACCAAGTTGACAAGTCATGCATGTGGCCACACAATCAGAAGCAGCTCAGGATTTTTAAGTAGTCATGATCCATGCCTATACACAACATCTTTGAAGGCTTAAAAACAGACAAGTGTAATATGAACATAGAGGCTACAAAAAAGTAAGTAGGAAGAAGCTAGGTTGGTGTACTGTAAGAATATTTATATGCTACAGTATTAGCAATTAAAATTTCAATATTTCCTGAGTGAAATATTCTGTGTTCTTAACAGACCCTCCCAACTGATTAGAAAGTATTCAACAGACGAAAAAAGATACAGAGGTAAGATCTCTTAGCGATCTTGGGACTCAGAATACAGGTCTGAAATACTGAAACACTACATTGCTATTATTGCAGAGGTGATTTTTTTTTTATTCTGAGCAACTGCAAAGTCATGCCAATCCATTTGTGTAAAAGTCACTTTAGAGTAGACTTTTGTGAAAGTCTGCTGCCTTACTGACAATGTAATATTTATTTACTTCTTTTTTACTTTAGGATCCTCCCTTCACACCCCAGGTTCAAAGTTGCCCCTCAGTTTTGCTTTCCAATCCTTTTTGGCCCATCCCACCCCCATCCCTTGAACTTACTCTTCTCTTCCTGTGTCTCTTTGTCTGCCGTCACAGGCATTTGCGAGTTGGATTTCTGAGGCTCTTCTTCGCTGTAGCAACAGGAGAAAACAAATGAAAGGGAATACTTAAGCAATTCTTCTTTTGAACTTCTGGCTCAAAGATTTGCAGAGGGACAATCAAAGGGAGAAGGAAGATCTGCTTCCTTCATCCCTACCATTCTTCCTCACATATACTATTGTCATTTATTTTATGGACAGTAGCTGGCCATCTGCCCTTTGGATGTTGGTTTGAGGAGATTCTCAGGGTAATGCAAGAAGGCATCTTATGAAAGCAGTCACCCAAGTATGTTGCTCTGAAGACCCCCCTAGTAACAAAAATGTCAAGCAACAGATTGGAAGACAACAACCCAAATCATTGAACATCCTCAATCACTGCTAACCCTTTCAATTTATCTAATGGTTGGGTAAAGTTCAGAAATGCAGTTTGCTAAAATGTCATGGGAAATGCTTTCTATTTAATAGTCTGCTCTCTTTTCAACAAATATATTGCCCCCGCCCCCCATTAAAGTCCAGACATGATTTTGCCTATTAAAAACCACATGCAAAAACCTTCTCATTCTTGGAGAAGACTGATCTTCACAAGATGTTTAAATCCAGGAAAGATGTCTTGGTTCAGCTTTACCAATTAAACAAAAGAAGGGAGGAATCATATGTTGTAGATATATTTAGAGAGAACCAACCACTGATGTAAGGGTTAAAGCATCAGGCTAGAAACGGAGGGACTCTGTTCGAGCACTGTTTTAAGCATAAAGTGAACTGGATACCTTGGGCCAGTCATTCACTCTCAGCCCTACCCCGTTTCTCAGAAAACACAACCCACCCCAATAATAAACCAATCCTATGAGGAGGTGGGCCTAATATTTCCCCTATCCCGAAAATAAGCCTGGGGGATGGGCATGACTGGCACGAGTGGCGGCATGGGCACAGGGATGCAGGGAGCAACTGTCCGGCTGCAGAGAGGGGTGAAAGTCATTCTGCGCTGAAGCAGAGGCATTCCGAGGCTTCAGCGTATCCCAGGATTGGCACGCTGAAGGCTTTTTTGTGGACCTGTTTTTGTGAAAGGCAGGAAAATGGGGAGGGGAATTTTCCTGCCTACTATCCATTCCTCAGTGGAGCAGGACCCCGCAAGGCTTGTTGTGGCATTGCACTCATGAATGGCAGCACTTCCGTGAGCTTCATCACATCGCTGCAGCTGGCATCCTACCGTGAGCGGCTGCGCCAGTGTGTCCAAACTGGCGGCGGTGCCGGCGCTTGCACGTGCAATGACACAGCAATCCTTGCAGGGTTCTGCTCAAAGAGGCTGCGCCAATGTGACGAATCTCACAGCAATGCCGCCGCTCACACATGCAACGCTACAAGCCTTGCAGGGTCCTGGGATATGCTGAAGGCTTGGAGTAGAGTCGTTTTTGTGAAAGGCAGGAAAATGGGGAGGGAGAGGGAACCTGAGGAATGGATGACAGGCAGGAAAATCCCCCGCCTCTCCATTTTCCTCCCATTCACCAAAAAGTCTCCATTCTGAACAATGAAGTTTTGGAATGGAGGCTTTTGGAGGAAAATGGGGAAGGAAAATGGGGAAGGGGAATTTTCCTGCCTGCCATTTTTCCCTCAGTCTTTGCTAAGCTTGAGGAATAGCTCCTTTCGGCCGCTAAAGAAGCGGCCCAGTAGAGAGGCACGGCACCTGGGGCGTTCCTTTTAGCTGCGATAGAAGCGGCCCAGTGGCTTGTCGAAGTGAGGCATGTGGGGGAAAAACTAAGACACCCCTCGAAAAGACAGCCTACCTGTTTTTTCGGGGGTCTAAAGAAAATAAGGCCCTGTCTTATTTTCTAAGAAACATGATAGCAAGCAGGCAATGTCAAACCACTTTTAAATCTTGCCAAGAAAACAGTATGGATTTGTGCAGACAGTTGCCAGAAGTCAACATTGGCTTGAAAGCACACACAAAAAGGCAAGTTTATGGAAACCACAGTCTTTATCAGAAAGAGGCCTCAAAAGAATTGCATCATATTTGATCCTTCCAGCTTCTGATAACAAAAGGGTAAAGAAAAGCTGCACTCACGTGATGTTGGAGCTGGGATATCTTGCTTTCTTGTTAGGCCTTTCAGGTGTTTGAGACCGAGAAGATGCTGGGCTGGAAAGAGGAGAGGAACTTGGCCCCATTCTCTTCCATAGCTAAAGGAGAGAAAATAAAGCATGAAGTATTATTGGAAACAAGAAGAATCTTTTCAATACTTTATGTTTTAAGCAGAACATTTATATAGAGAGAAAATTAAATTAACGTAGACCCTTTTGAAATCTACTTACACAGGAGGTGAATGGCAAAAAGAAGTTTCCATGATTAAATGCTGCCATCTAAAACCTATAGTTATAATAAACTTGTTTAAGAATCCCACATGCCACTTTTATTCTTGAAACCCTATCTAATTACTACTGGCCCCTGTAATGTTGTTGCTCCACTAGGTTCCCTAACTCAACTGTATCTCCTTGTTTCAGTCTGTTGGTAGTCTCTGCCTGGATAGATTGGCATTCGGTATGTTCGTTTGTTCTGAGGAGAAAGTTAGACTGATTCCCCTGATGAGTCTGCCTGAGTATAGACATAGCAGCTTGCTGCCTTCAGGTTTTGTGGAACTGTCAGCTAGATTGCCAGATTTTCTGGCTGTTTGATTCTAATGGGCTCTTCTAATTCTGTCTGTTGCCTACAAGATCCCTGATAACTTTCTGCAATGGCTGGTGGATCAAATATCAAGGGCATTTCAACAATTCATGAGAGGCTGCACATATTCCACTTTTATTATCTGGATGAATATATGATGAAGATATCATCCAGGTATGGATATCCATTTGTGACCTGCAGATTCAGATATCAACTGGGACTGTCGAAGTCACTAGGATCTTAATAAACAACCTGTATAACAATAATCAGACTGGGTGAAAGGATTTAATGGAGTAGTGTAACTTTCAGCATACAAATCAGTAGCAAGGTTTGTCCACCTCGAATAAATCCACCAAATAAGAAGGCAACTCCAGACTCATTTCTGAACTTCCATTCATACTCCATATCAGATCCCATGACAAGCTTGGATTGAATTCATAGATCATTTTACAATAAATTATGGTTGATTTTTTTTTATCACACTGGCAAACTAAACTTCACTGATCTGCAATCATATTTTTACATTTTAAGAGTAAAATCCCTTGATTGCTATATTTATTCTTCTAATTTGAAAACACAGAGAAACTAACATTTGTATGCAGAATAATCAAGTTTTGTTAAAGAGAAGAGAATAGCAAATTATCATCACACCTTTGTTCTGGAAAATACAACTAGGAAATACCTACAATATCTCATGCATAAAAGGAGTTAATAATCTAACAATGCACCTGTGAGAGACCTCTGGTGGAGCTGTATGAGCTGGCAATAGCATTGCGGATAGAGCTTGGTATACCACCCACAGACAGACTATTCACAGAACTGAGGGAAGAAGTGCGCGATCTCTTAGAAGAGCAATCTTCTAGGCAGTGGGAAGGAACAAGTCCCCGCTTCAGAGAGCCAGGCCTAGGAAAAGTGACAGGTTATAGGTTTGCTGCAAGACAATTAGATGCATTCTCTTCCTAGAACAGGGTGTCAAACTCAAGGCCCCAAACAGCCCCAAAACAGCTGAAAAACAGGACTAAATGGGCTGAAAAACAGGCCACATGGCCTATTTTCGACCAGTAGAGTGTTGCAGGAGACATCCGGCCCAGCCTCACCCCACCCCACCCCATCGCTGGTCCACAGAGGAGAACTACAATGCTGATCCGGCCCTCAAAGAAATCCAGTTTGACATTCCTGTCCTAGACTCTACCAGTCAACATTCTTTGACTGACGGGGTCTATAGCATTCATTCACTGCCTGATTGAGATGGACTGATGAGATTGGGGAAGCTACTTCTGTAGGTACTTTGGTCCCATGCCACACAGGGTTTATTACAAAGACCTTGATTTGGACCCAGAAGCAAAATGATACCCAGTACAATTTGCAGAGCAAGGGTATTATATGTGCTCTTCTTTAGGCATCTAGTATGGCTTGTGCAGCTGCATCATGTACCAGATGAAGTTTCCAGATACTTTTCAGAGGTAGCTCCATGTGGAGCGCATTGCAATTGTTCAATCAGGACATGATCAGAGACAGAGACTCCCTGACTAGGAAAAGGCATAACTGGTGCACAACATGGAGTTGGGCAAAGGTTCTTCTGGCCATGGTTACCACCAGCTCTTCAAGAATGAGCCATGAGTCCCAGAGGACCACATTAGGCATCAGGTCTGTCTGGGGTCATACAATTCCATCCAAGACCAAAGATGATAAACTCCTGAGTACAGAGGGGCCTACCTACATCTACTCAGTCTTACTAGGGTTCAGGTAAAGTCTACCATTTCCCCATCCAGATCATGCATCTACCAGGCATTGTGAAAGGATGTCAACTGCAACACTCAATTCACCCAGGACCGAGATATATGACTGGGTATCATCAGTATATTGGTGATACCTCACCCCATGGAGATAGATGATCTCACCCAGCGTTTCATGTAGATGTTGAAAAGGAGTGGAGAGAGCACCAAACCCAGTAGCACTCCATAAAGGAGGGCCTGAGTTGAACTTCTCACTCCCTATTAATAGACTGGGACTTGCCTTGAAGGAAGGAAGTAAACCAGCACAAAATTGTGCTGTCCAACCCCAACTCCTCAAGTTGGCCCAAAAGGACACCATGGTTGATACTATCAAAAACAACTGTGAGATCAAGGAGAACAAAGATGGAAGCACAACCTCCATCCTGCCCCTGCCAGAGATCATCCATGCATGCGACCAATACAGTTTCAGTCCCATAACCAGGCCTCCAACCTGACAGGATCCAGATAATTTGTTTCCTCAAGGATCCTCTGGAGTTGCAGTGTCATCATTTTCTCTTCCACCTTTTCTAAAAATTCCTAAAAATTTTACCTACTTTTCTCTCATTCATTTAACTGAATTACACACGCACTATAATCTGGATCCTTCAACTGACAGAAGTAGCAAATGGGGAGAAAAAGGTTTAAACATGTCCCCCAAGCAAATATTCTGTCTCTTTTCCAGAATATACATGGGATCATTTGTTCGCACAATAAAAGGAAAACATTTCTCATTCTCAGCAAAGCTCTAGCACTTACTTAGGTACAAGAGATGCAGGTGCTCCATTGGCCATCAAGGGCTCAAATGCAGAATGGCCACTTCCAGTACTATCATGGCGCCTGCAGAAAATAAAAAGATTAAAAGAATGATTTCAGGTGGGAAAAAGAACAAATTCTGTCTACCAGCATTCCCAAATATCTCTGGTTCAACTAGTTCACTATAATAAGAAAGTTCAATTCTGTCAATAGGGAGGCTGATCAGAGGAAGAGAACACACATTTTAGTGATTTTTCAAAGATGAATCAGAAACAGATTACAGTTTGGAAGTTATTTAATATTTATTTATTTATTTATTTATTTATTTATTTATTTATTTATTTAT
>BLBF01000036.1:8696581-8760426 GCA_015471245.1 Laticauda colubrina | reverse complement strand
TATTTATTTATTTATTTATTTATTTATTTATTTATTTATTTATTTATTTATTTATTTATTTATTTATTTAATATTGGTGCAAGCATTCTGATTCTTCTAAGCCCTGTTGCTTGGTAGTACAAGTCCTGCCCAGAATTTATTTATGTACAAAATATATGTTTGCTGCAAATCTATTACCTGTTTGTTGTAGTGTGGACCCTACTAAACCTCTCTTGCAAAACTTTTACAAGGATTACAGAATGCTTGTCTTGATCTGAGGATTAAAATACTAAAATATGCCCCTATGTAAACAGGATTGCTATCATCCATCTCAGAAAGTGTTTTGTTCAGATTAATGCTGAGTTCCATTCAACTTTAACCAACTTTTACTGTGCTAACTTCAGAGTCTTGTTCTGCACTATGCAGAAGGAGACCATCAGTCATTACCTCTTCTTGTTCTCCTGACCATTTGGAAAGTTCTGGTCCTCCTCTTCTTCCTCCACAACTCTCTTCCGGCTCTCTTTGAGAGCGTTCAAGACAGTTTCTTTTGCACATGGATCCAGGATAGTATTAGATGCTGAAGAGAAAGCCACAGGAGAAACCAACTGCTCCAACCTATCAGATTAAATGACAGTAATCACAAGAATGTGAATTTCCTCTCATTGTCCATATGATGCCCCAGGAACTAAGTTACCCATTCCTCATGACCACAGGACCTATCCAATGGGATTCAAGTTGAAAACTGGCTGAATATAGGCAGTCTGTTCACATCGGTTCAGGATTTCTTTGTGACCTCACAAAACGCTTCTAAGGCAATATGATGAGTGGTTAAGAAGTCATTTTTGCCCAAGAATTGTGGAGGCTGATGGCAGGAAGAGGAATAGCTCAGTTAGTTCCACCAATCAACCAATCAAGATGTGTCCTAAGTAACTGGGCCACAAGCTTAAGAGATTGCCAGGTTTTCCACAACATTAATGTATATCACTATAAATCAGGAAGAGAAATGAGATCAAGAGAAGATCCAGTCAAGCCTGCAAACCTAAAAACTTCCCAAAAGCAATTACTGAAGCAAACTCACAATGGAGAACGGCCCATGCTGCTTTCTGGCCGAGCAATCTTCACTGTTACAGGGCTGTGGGCAATGCTAGAATGGTGAATGGATAGCCTATTTTTCCGCCGATACTCATCCCAGCAAATTGAAGGCAGGGTTCCCAACACAGCATATTGGGCTTGCTGGATAGGATAGCGCCGCCGAGGAGTCAGCGTAAAACGAGTTGATGGACTCAGGTAATCCCTAAAAAGAATGGAGAATAAAACATGTAATCAAAGAAAACGAAGAAATTATATAAGCAGCAAAACTGTTCTTGTACAAAATGCCAGCAGCAAACGCATCTCAGACCAAATATACAGCACCCTTTATATCCATTATATTCATTTCTTACTCTTGTCAGCAAATAATAGACACAGAAAATCAAAATGCTTTAAGTCCTGTTTCCTCATTCAGCAATAGAAACTTCCCATCAGTTCATAAAGTTATTTTAAGTGCAAATAGAAAATCTATCACACTATTCTCAGCAGATCAACATGAAGATCAATAAATCTAGAAAGTGAGAGCATTATGTATTCAAAATGGTTTGCAGAAAACTTCAGCCATGGAATTCATTTGCTTATTTTTGACTTGAACTTTTTATCTAATTACCCAATTTAAGTGAAAACTGAATCACTGGTGAACACTGGTTTACAATAAGGACACAATACCTGCCTTGCACATAGTAGCTGTTTACTTCGGCGAACACATTTAGCCTTGCTTACAGCCTTGAGAAAAACCTTGATTCTTAGTTACTCACAAGGTCCACTTAGACTTCCAGCTCTCTCCCTTCCATCACATCTGGTCTGAATACAACATGAGAAAGGTGGCAAACATGTCATAGACACGTGCAGCAGCAAGGCAATTTGAGCTTCTGCACCAGGGAAAACCCAGAGCACAAATGGAAGAGGAAACTGATAAGGCAATTATAATGGATGAGGGAAAGGACAAAACAGCATCTTGGAGAACGCAGTGAAATCAAGCTAAGTTTAATATCAGAATGAAGTGAGAGATAAAACAATAAAACACAGCATGACGGAGATGCTATGATTAAATTATTCCTCTTCCCTAGGAACTGCAAAGCACACCACATCTCCAAACCTCTGCTTTTCATTTCCCTAAAACCAAGGTCAAGCAAAACAGCAACCATCTCTGAGAAACAGAATGAAACACGTACAGGAGATGAAGGAAAAGAGCCTCAGTAAAGGGAAAAGAATGGGATGAAAACCTGGCTCCAACCTGAGGGACCGAATGAAATTGTAACAACTACCAAAAAAAACCCAACTCTACTATTAATTACGGAAAGCCAATAAAATGGGAGAAGATACAAAGCAGAAAAAAACAAAAAGAATGCTGGGTATGAACAGCAGAAAGTAGTCCAACTTCTATAGAAGAAATGACTCTGCATATTAAGAGTTCAAATACTAAGCTCAACTGACTGGTCCAAAATATGCTTTAAGAACTAATTAATTCACTAACTGTGTGTATGCGTGTATTTATATTTTTATACACAGGTACCCACTCAAATAAGAGCATATACACTGTGCAAATATGTGCACGTAGTTTGAATGAACAAGGCTGCATTTTCCCACATTATATATAAGTAGACTGAGAGAAGCCTGATTTTCTCCAGTGGTTCCCTAACCAAGTTTGAAGCATGTCACTGGGATATTGCCGGGTACCCAAGGAAGGAGAAGCATCTGTCCGGTCAAATTTATGCTCTTCTTCCCTTTTCACAACTGGAGGGCCCAAAGAGCCCGGGCAGCGCTTGTTCCAAGCGCCACCTCCATTCCGGCAGCACAGGCCAGGCGAGCATGTACAGATTGCAATGCAAATCCCCTCAGACAGACAGAGAGAGAGGGGAAAGGTCGAGGGGCTCCAGCACAATGAATTCCCTCACCCGCAAACCTGCCCCCGCCTCCTTTCAGGCACGAGCAGTCCAGGCGAGGAGGAGCTCATGGAGGGGCCCCCGTTGGCCAGCACCGTCTCGTTACTCTTGGAAGCAAAGGAGATGCGGTGGGTCAGCAAGGGGGTCCCCCTCCGGTCCTTGCCGCCGCCGCCGCCGCCGAATCCCGAGGATACGATCCAGGAACCCGCCGCCGCCGCTGCCACGATCAGGGAGAGCGCCGCTCCAGAGAGGCCCAACACGAGCACCAGCAAAGAGAGCGACGCCGCCGCCAGTCCCGCCGCCGCCAGCACTGCCACGGGAAAGGCCCAGGCTCCTTCCAGAAAGCCGAAACCGGCGGCCGCCCTTCTCCTGGCTCGTTGCTGTTGCCGCCCCCGCCGCCGCGACGGAGGCCACCAGCCCCAGCCGGGCGCCGAGCCGCCTCGAGACATCGAGGCCGCGACGGCTGCCTCCCCTCCTTTCCTCTCACAGTTCCCTTTCCCTTGCCCGGCATGCACCGCGCTCCAAAGAAGAGCGAGCGATGGGCAGCCGGGCAGGCGAGCTGGGGTGGGCGTGGCCTTTGAGGTTGAAGGAATTAGCGCGAAGAGAAAGGAGGCGTGGCTCATGGAAGCGGGGTGTCTCGTAGCGCGGGGGCGGGGAGGCGGTTGCGAGAGGCGCGGAGGGCGAGAGAGACCTTGAGGGAAGGCGGGGAGAGAAGGCGCCGTTCACGAACTCGCTGACTGACCGAAAGGCGGCCTCAGTGCGGCTCCTCTGTCTGTCCACTTCGTTCTGAAGGGAATTCTGTAGAGATACTCAGTCATCCAGGTCATGGGTGTCCCAAAAGGTGCTTCTTCGGGAGGCAACTGGACTTCTTGTTTTTATCTTTTATAAAGACGTTTCGCTTCTCATCCAGGAAGCTTCTTCAGCTCTGACAAGATAGTGGGGAATGGAAGCATTTATATTCCTTGCAGACAGCTGGCCATTTGCATCCTTTTAGAGGGTCCTTTCAGCGTTTGGAGGTATATCTGTGTCCTCAGGGTCACCCTAAGTGCTCCTTGTTGTCTGCCATTCCCCACTATCCTGTCAAGAGCTGAAGAAGCTTCTTGGATGAGAAGCGAAACGTCTTTAGAAAAAAAAAAAAACACAAGAAAGTCAAGTTGCCTCCTGAAGGGAAGGAACAACTCATGTCACTTTAGATGGGAATTAAAAGGGACTGCACAAGCAGAATATCTTTTGTGGGG
This sequence comes from Laticauda colubrina, assembly GCA_015471245.1. Classification (NCBI taxonomy): domain Eukaryota; kingdom Metazoa; phylum Chordata; class Lepidosauria; order Squamata; family Elapidae; genus Laticauda; species Laticauda colubrina. The sequence goes on along the minus strand of BLBF01000036.1, from coordinate 8,756,234 downwards.
ATCCTTGGTGCTCTCTGAGTTTGTTTTCTTTCCAGACGTTTTACTACCCTAACCAGGTAGCATCATCAGTGTGAGTAAGGACTGCTGTTTATCTCTTCTATCTCTCACTTATTTCCGATGGGGAATACTGGAGCGATAATCTTGTACTATACCTGCTGATGGCACTTTGTCTTAGCATAAAAAGCAGCCTGTCATACTGTTATTGCCCAGGGCAAAGGCTCTGGCACTTTTAATATCTATTGGTAGAGTTGGCGTTTTTAAAAAGTTATTGAAAGGCACTTTGACAGCAATTCAAGAATGCTCAAAAGATGTATAAAGGTACAGCATGCAAAATGTTCAAAACTGGTGTGAGAAAAGACCAAGGAACACCAGACATTGCTGTTGATGCATGCTTGATAATTGAGAAAGCCCAAGAATAATGTATCAATAATGTATCATGTTAAAACTGAGAAGTGCTCAGAAAACCGGGAATATTTCATTGTCCTCATGAGAAACAGATATGTTAGGAAGCCCCATATGGACAGAACATAGGGAAACAGATTGATTTCACTTTGGCAAAGGCTGTATAGTCTCTTCTTGCTTATTCAACTTATATTCAAAATATATATTAAAGGAAGCTGGGTTGGAAGATAAGCATGGTTAGCGGAAGAAACCCCTGATAGCTGAAAATGTAAAGGATCTGCAAGCCCTAGTAATGAAAGTCATGGAACAAAGGTGTGGGGGGAAGGAACTAAAATGTAAATACTAAACTAATGACTACAGGTAGGACAGTCTGCCTTAGACTAACAATGAAGATTGAAGTGGTAGATAGCTACTGCATTTTAGGATCAACCATCAATGGCAAAGGAACAAGTAGGTAAGAAATACGCCATAGTCCTTGGGAAAGCAAAATCCTTGGAAGAGATATTCAAATGCCATGATGTGTTTATACCTACAGAAATCAGAATTGTGCAAGCCATGGTATATCGCAACACTGTAAGGAAACCAAGATTAAAATTTGAAGGATACAAAGATCTCTCTCAGAAAATTTTGTTCTGCACTGGGAATTTCATGGTTTTTTAATTGAAAAAGCAGGTGAAGGAATTTTTTTCTTTTTCCATTGGCCTTCTTAAGGGCTGGGAATTGAGATACAGAGACAAATTATATCCCTGCTCTTAAATAGAAACAACCATTTTTATTTGTATTAAAATAAAAAGCTGAGATAGCTGAATTTCTCCAGGATATAACTGAATTGTGGCAAATAAATGGACATTTGTCAGTTGGGCAAGGACCTGGCTGGCTTAGGACTGAGTTCCATTTAGACTTGACAACTAGTAGTTGTTGTTTCAGAAAGGATAGCAGGAAATAAAACATGAGGATAAGCAGTGCCCTCCTGGATCCAGCCCCTGATTTGTTGCCCTTCTCTGAACTGTCTTTAGCTCCTCTATGCCCTTTTTTTATGCAACCTGGATTGCACACAGTATTCCAAATGATTTCTCACCATTGGTTTCTATCTGGGCATTGTGATACCTTTTCTTATTTAACATGCTCTTGGCTTTTTTTTTACAGCAGATGCACACTGTTATTAGCTTTACTGAACTGTTTACCATTACTTTCCTCATCTATCACTGCTCCCATTAGTTTTATGAATAATTAGTATTTTTGGCACCCGTATGCATCATTGTACAACTGCAGTGTTGAATGACAATTGCCATTTTGATGTCCAATATGCAGAGATCCCTTGGAGCTACTTCAAAGATGGTATTCAGCAGGTTCTGACCAGTTCTGGAGAACCGGCAGCAGAAAATTTGAGTAGTTCGGAGAACTGGCAACACCTCCTCTGACTGGAGATTTTACAGTATCCTTCCCTTGCCTTGCCATGCCCACCAAGCCACGTCCACAGAACTGATAGTAAAAAAAATTGAATCCCACCACTGAGCTGCTCGCAGTCTTTGATTTTTACCACTGTGTACGTTTTAGTGTCATAAGCAAACTGGGCTATTCCACTAGTCATGCCTGATTCCAGATCATTTATACAAGTTAAAAAACAAGTCCTGGGACAGAACTCTGGGGAAACCCCATTACTTACATCCTCTATTTAAATTTCCATTTATTCCTATTTGTTTTCTGTTGTTTATGCAGTTGCTTATTCACAAGAGAAGCTGTCTTCTTATTGCATGGCTATTAAATTTACTGGGAAGTCAAACTCCTACCCACAAGTTTATTAACACCCTCAAAAAATTATAATATTGCAGTTAGGCAGAAGTTTCCCTTTAATGAAACCATCCATGTCAGGTATTCTTGAGCAAAGCCTGTCTCCAAATGTTTGACAATTTTATCTTTAATAACAGTCTTCCCTGGGACGGACATTAAGCTGACAGGCCAATAATTTTCTGGGTTTTCCTTGAGCTCTTAAAAGTTGGTGCAATGTTGGCCACCTTCCAGTCTTCAACTACAGAGGCTGAGTGTAGAGACAGGATGCATATTTTAATTAGAAAGTCCACAATCTCAGCTTAAGCTCCTGAATAACCCTTGGGTGGATGCCACTGGACCTGGTGCTTTATATTTTTGTTTTTGTTATTTGCCACTCATCTCACTGTAGGGGTATTCTGGATGGCTTTGTTGAAGATCAGTTTGTCAATAAAGCCTACTTCTCTCATTTCATATGGCTCATTCCTGAGAATTGGATATGCCCCAGTTTTTCTCCTATGAAGACAGAAAATCTTTTTTTCATCTTAACCCAAAAGCAAGGTTCAGTTACCCATCTAAACCACACACAACTAGAAGCAATATTTTAAAGCAATACAAGCTATTTCCATTCTGGTAGTCAGGCAATGCTTTTGCGCCTCACTTTTCATGTTCAGTCAGGGATAAGTTATCCAGGGGATTATAATGGGCACTAGCTTTCCATCATGTTATAACATAGAACAAGATCAGCTGCTTTGAATGTACATAATTCTGACACCAATTGTACAAAGTTAGTATAGAATTTTATGTATGGGAACTGCAATCTGTAATGAGAAACTCACTCTCAGACGAATGTAACTTTTATAGGCTGGAGTTTTTGAGCAATGTATTGAAGGTCAACCCTGAAAATTGGTGGGTCAGACCAAAAATATTTGATAATATACATGTAATAACAAATGTAGGTCTGAAATATATTTAGTCATTTACCCCACCTATTACATTAAAAATGCAATTGGATAATAAACTGAAAAATCTATGGCTAAGATTTTACAGGGCAATGTGTGACCCTCAACTTGTGCCTTTCTGATCTATATAATATCCTGTTCAGCCAATTTAAATTTGGATGCTGCTTTTGGCATTGTTCAGAATTCGTATCTAGGTAAAAAGTATACTAAAGGCAGAACTACAATTCTTAAAACTTCCAAAAGTCAAAACCCAATATAAATGGGTTGAAATATTTATTTAAAAATTGAACACACACATGTAACATATTATACAAAGAAAAATGTATTTAATACAATAATTAAAAGTTTTCTTGGAAAGAAAAGAGCTGGCTGCCTGGGTCAATTGTTGGAGATTGGGCCCTAGGTAGCATTTTTGTCATTTTAAGGAAAACTGTTCTAATGGAAGTTTGTTCACTACCACCTGCTCAATTTAGGAAAAGTAAAAAAAAAAAAAAAGAAGAGCAAGCACCGAGGAAATAATTTTTCTAGCACAACAAAATTGTTCTTATCCAAGTCTCACATTAAATCCCTCTTAGTTTTCTTCCTTTTTGTCCTCCACATGCATGGCCAGTCAGCCTGAAAACCTGAGGTAGTTGGGGAGGGCACCAGACATTGAAGGGATGTCCCTGGAAAGGCTGAGCAAGGGCATTTCAGCGCCATAGGAAATGCCTCATGTGCTGTGGCAACAGGATAGTACCTGATGTTTTGGAGCGAGGCAGACAGGCAGCTGATTGGCCTCATTCAAGCTGGCGGTGGGAGAAGTGCTATTTGGTATTTGGGCTGCCAGCCATATGGCAAGGCGACCTGGGGCATAACAGGCACCAGTATTTGATAGGCTGGTCGGCCTATGCAGTGCTTTAAGGAAAAGAACTTGGGGCGGAGAAGATAGGTGGACAGACCCTTTGAGAAAGAGAAGAAGCCCTAGGTCTTTTGCTCCCTCCCCAAATGGCAGTGTGCAATCAGCTTATCTGAGTTGGGAGACAGAGTTAAGAGGTTGGCAAGGAGTTAGGTATGCCAAAGGCCATGGCAGCTCATTCAGAAACCAGATTTATGAGCTTCTCTAATTGAAGGCAAAGCCAAAATGGCCTCTAGTCTCCATAAAATAGCTGATACCAGGCTCAGTAGCCTTCTCATGGCTTCTAATGTTGAACTTTCAAAAACCCCAGATCCCTTGGCAGCACCCGCTAAACATAAGCACCACTTCGGAGACATTTTAAGCAATACGAGTTAGCCAAATTATTCTACTTGGATCACATCCTGAAGGCCCCCAACTGTATGTCTGACATACATCAGCTAGCTTGCAGAAATCAGGTGTAGGTCAGCCCTACCCAAAACACCAGAAAGATACATGGCTTCAGACTAATTGTCCCATCTGAGATATGGAACAGGCTTGGTTGGATTTTTCCCTCAGCAGACTTGCTCCACTTAGGAGACAGTATAGGTTTTGCTACTTGTTTTTCTGTTGTCTGTCTGATAATGGTACTAGTCCACACAAGTATGATGGGAGTAAATAAAATGTTCCGCATCTGAAAACCACTACAACAGCTTTTACTAATCTAATGCCAGGACTACAGATGTTCTTCACTCAGGACTTCCTTTGGTATAACATTTTGTCTGATGCTGATGGAAGAGCTTAGTCTTCAGGCCCTTCCCTATACAGCAAAAGCAAGATTGAAATATCCAATTTATAGGCAACAGCATCTTTATTCTTCTTTCTTCTGCTTTTTCTTTCCTTAGAGGCTCACAGTGATCATGAGGTGCCTGAGACAGCTGTCATGGAAGGCAGTGGTATAGAAGGCAGGGGGAAGAGTAACCACATCATCTATAAAAGAATCCAGTTTACCTTCCAGGTGGCACAGCGGCCTAGTACTATTGGTCATTTCTTAGATAGTTAAAGAAAAACTAACAAGCTGTGCTGAGGTCATCTGGCTCTAGGCAGCTTCTGCTTTGCTCATGGAGTACAGGTGGTCAAAAGGTCAACTGGCTGGTATGTGGACCAACAGCTGGTGCCCCTAACAATTGTCAAATATAAAGTCAGTTCCTTGGGCCCCTTCAGCCTGCCTTCCCCACTAGCAATTCCTACTTCTGGATTCTCAGTTGTTTATTGCTGCTCAAAGCACAGTGAACTACTCTGAGGCAGTGGACATGTGTCCCACTTTGTTGGAATAAGGCAGGATGGGGCAGCAAAATGAGAAACTGAGAAGGTTGCAGTTCCTGAGATGTGGCAGACCAGGTTACATCAATCCCTTTTCTGTAAAGACTGAAGTGGCCCTCAGAGACACTGTTACCTTTACGTGTATGGAAAGACTCAAGACTTCGAACCAACATCCTGCCACCATCCTGGCTTTGAGAAAAGGCAAGCAAAGAGAATAAGCAAAACTATCTCTGGTCTGGTATAGAGCCAAAGTTAACAAATCAGAGGCTGTGCAAAATAAGGAAGTGACCTGGGAAGAGGCAAGAGGAAATCCAACTCTGCAGAAATGCTGTAACACACGTATGGATGCAGGATTTGTGTTTTATGGCTATGGCAGGCAATGCTATGGATACTGTTGCGGCTAGGAAACTATTTTTCTCCCCCACAGCTTTGTTGCTCTCTTCTTAGTCACAGAGGACCCTGCAGGGCCAGCCCCAAGTATGAATGCATTGTTGATGAGCACAGGCTTTGTGGTATATTCAAATGAGTTCATCATTCATATTCAGAAGTCGTCACACCAACTGAAGGGTCTTCTTCTCTGTCTGCTTTCACAGAGATCCTAATCTGCTCCTGAAGAACAAGAGGAACAGTTATCATTTCAGGTCTATCAGAAAGGGGGCAGGTCTGAGTTCCAATGCCTGTTAACTTGCTCCTTGCTAGGATCTTGGAATTGAAGACGTTTCAGATTGGAATAAATTATTTCTGGATCACTGCCTTGTGTCATCTCAAAATGTTCTTGTTCAAAGAGTACAGGGAAAATGTTCCTTTTCCTCTTAATTTTCACAATAGCAGAGGAAGTACGAATTGTAAGAATAGCTAAAGCATTGAAGAAGAAAACTTGTGCTTGAAGCAATAAATGAACCCTTGTTTCTGGAGCCCAAAATTCAATACGTGAGCTTGTGAATCACCCAGTCAGAGAGACAACTATCAGATCTTACTTACCATTCTCATCCCAACCTTCAGCTACGCCTCCCAGCTCATAGTGCTTCTTACGGAGCTCACCCAGGCGCTGGCGTTCCTTCTGCAGTTGGCTCTCCAGTTCCAAGACTCGAACCTAGCAGGAAAGATATTACTTTCCATACACCAGCCCCTTTTTGGACCCCTTCCTATCCTGTCATCTTGTCTCTTATCCAATTGCCTTTTCTGTTACTTGCTCACTTTACCTGAGAGTCCATTTCTTGGCGTTTGATCTGTGTTAGTGTCATGTCAGAGAAGTCCATGCTATCTGTAGGGGAATATCTCACTATTATTGTCATTAAAAGGTGCCATTCCCCAGCCCTTCCCTCAATTGGCTGAGATTTCTTGCCACATAGCTGGCAAGCTTAATTGCGCCAATGGACCAGAAGCCACTGGATGAATTTGAAAAGTAATTCTATTGAGAGAGAGCCAGAGATCTTTTACCACTCACCCTTATAAAATTACTTCTCAAGAAAAGAAAGGGACTTTTGTCATCCACTTGTGCAGTGGAAAGGTAAGAACATTACCTTTCTCCTGTATTTGTGATTGTCCTGACTTAGTGGAAGCCACTACTTTGGCTGTTGCCTGATTGACTCCTCGAGAGGCAATCTGAAGCTTGCTGAGATTTACACTGTCTTTGTCTGCTTTTACCTGTGAAATCAAATGGGAGATTCAGATAATTCTTTCCAGGTGAGAAAAAACAATTTATATGGCACAAATGGGATAAAAAAAAAAATAGACACTACACAATATGTGCCTTTGCAGAAACTTCAAAACCTATTCAAAGAAGAAAGCTTTTGCAGATAAAGATGTGAGACAGGGAGGTATTGAAAATAATATTCAATAACTAATCACAAGCATATGGGGTGATATGGCAAAACCATTATCTAAAACAAATTGACCAAAAATGCTTTTGTCCATCCCAATTTTTCTCATTTTTCATCTATCTATCTCAAATTCCATATTTTCAAGATATCTAAATTGTGTTTCCAGAAAACTCTTAACACAATTTTTATTCAACAATCTTCTTCAATTTTGGCACTATCCAGAACATGTGGATTTCCACTCCCAGAATGTCTCAGTCATTATAACCATTAATGGAAGTTCTGGAAGTTGGTCTACATAACTAGAGAATGCCTAGTAAGGGAAGAAAAAGGTAATAGCGGGGAATCCTTCGAAAGACTGGCATGGAGTTATAAAACCATAAGCCGAGAAACCACCAGAACCAAATTTCTTCAATTTGTTTCTGACAAAAGATTAAAAAAAAAAGAATAGCTTGCTCCCAGACTAAAAGTCCTTTGAGGTTCAAGAAATGATTCCTTCACCTATCAAAAACTCAATTACTATGAATAGTCATTAATTATATCCTCCAGCACCAAATTTCAAGGGTTATCTCTGTGATAAAGCCTACCTTTGAAGCAGCAACAAGCTGAGCTGTGCTTGCTGCAATTTCATGTGAACAAACCATGAGTTCTTCAAATTTCCCATTCCCTTGAACTACAAGGTCAGCAGCATCTCTATGGAGACAAATACAAATTAACAGTAAATCCTTTTCTTCCATTCTTTTCATCCATGACTCAAAGCAACATTGCACAGGTGTTTTTACATAACTTGAACAGCAATGTAATAATTCCACAATTGGCTGTGGCCATGCTACAGAAACTTACACCATCACTGTTGCTCCCCAGCCTACAGCCTTGGAAGCAGAAATCAGGCCCTCTGTCCAACGGGAATTTCTGGCATAGAATTCTTTGGGGGATGCTGCTCCCTGCAGAAGAAAAGGAATTACTTCTAGGTGTTATAAGTGAAATATAGAGAGGCAACCTGTTTAGTGCCTAAGGAGATGGTCCTCCCTTAGATAAGTACTTTGAGCCAGTCACTTTCTCTCAGCCCCACTCACCTCATAGGGATGATGTTCTGGGGAAAATAGAAATATTTGGTATGTATGCCACTTTGTGTTGACCAAATACAGATGGGATAAAAATCTAATATAAATTAAAATATTAATATACTGATATCTGCCACTCAATCTTACTACATGATTCAATAAATGAATGAACAGCAGGAGTCTTCATTCGCTCTGTCATTCAACGAGAATTAGTATGTTTGCCTGTCTTACCTTTAATCAGTACTACCGTAATTGCTGGTATATTTTTTCATACAAATATGTTGTGGTGACAATAGAGTACAGCATGTGGGAAGTGAAAGTTATCCTGTTACAAAACTGGTACAGACTCACCCTTCCACTCTCCACAATCTCTTGTTGGAGGTCCTTGGAAGCCAACACCAAAACTTGAATGGCCTGCATTAAGTCTGTGCAGGACCCCAAAATCCTGCAAGAAACAAAACCAATGACAGCAAAAGATAGACTTCAGTTCAAACAGAGTAATCCTGTTGAGGGATCCCCAAAAGCATTTTTCTGATGTTTTTGTGCAGAGCTTTAATCACTTTAGTAATGCAATTAACACAGTTTCTGTACTTCAACTAGAGTGACAGCATCTTTCCCTTCTAGAACTTTGTATCCTAAAAATGCAATTGGTAAAGCTGTGTATGTGTGAATAGGAAATGAGCTAGTGATGTTTTTAAAAAGTATCTGATTTAACCTATGGAAAGTCTGTATGAGTCCTTCTCTTCCATTCTGATAAAGATTCAAAACTGCTAGAGAAAGAGACACACACACTCACAGCTGTCATTTGTTTGTCTTTTCCTTGGTGTCCCAATGCTACTGTAAGAAGGAGGTTGTAAGGGCACATGTAGGTCTGCAATCCACTATACAAGCGCAGAAATAAGCAATGCTAAATGGACAAACCAATTTAGCCCAGTTTTCAAATACTGTCAATGCCATGTGGGAGGAAATGCACGGCAGATGTTGCCATTCTCCCTCTCCCCCATAATTTTCCCAACAATTAAATTCACCAGGTTCAAGCTTCTTTATAAGCTGCAGGAGGTACCTGGTATCTGAAGACATCAGTGCCAGCCTTTAATACCAACCTCTCATTGACCTCAAACTTGACTCCTCTGTCCCCTGCTCGTGATTTGTTCAGCATCTCCTGTTTTAACAAAGAGGTGGGGTGGATCAGAGTTCAGATTAACACACCCAATATCACAAACAGCAATAAAAAACCATTTCTACTTAAACCTTAACCCTAGCACCCATTCTTCCAGGACATGGAACTGCAAATAAGTTTTAATATGTCAATCTAAAAACTCTCTTTCTAACATTTCTGCATCTCACCTCAATCCTGGCAGCAGCTATCTCAACGGCTGCCGCCGTTGCTGCCATCTCTTCATCAACCAGATCCCCCAGTTTCTCTTCCTCAACATCCAGGCCTTTGGGCCGCAGATACTGCAGATTGAAAGATAATGCACAAAGTGATCCGCATTTTCCCCTGCTCCTCCTGTCTTCACATGAATGAATCTTCCTCTGTAGCAAAAGAGGAGCTCAAAACTCCCCAAAGAGAGATTTCTCTTCAGTGGATAATATGGTAAGCTCACTGGTCAGGATAGCTGCCCATGAATCAGACAAAGAATCCTGCTTCTCATTCCTTCTTATGCCATGGGGTATCCCACCTGTCCAATTGAAGTGATCTGGTTGAGACAATTCCTGACAGCAGCGCAATCAGCACTTTCCAAAGTAGCTTTATCTTTCAGCATTCCCAAGTAGTGCAAGGTCTCATTCCCACATTGCTTGCTGGTCTCCAATAGCACTGTAAGCATGAAAAGAAAGGATTATTCTCACTGGTATGACCTAGAAGATTCTTATCTTTCTCTCTCCCCGATATACATAGATATGGATATGTGTGTATGTGCATGTACGCATAGAAGCATGCAATCAGCAAGTATGTCTTTATCTCCCCAATCTATAACAATTCTGGCTAGCATACTGTAAATCATTTCTGATATACAATTTAAAACACAACATCTGGAAGAACAACCATTCAAAAACAATAGAACACACAGGACCCAACACTTAAGGCCTGAGAAAGAAGCCATATTTTCAGAGTTCTTTTGAACATGGCCAGGGTGAGGGCCAGATGTTTCTCAAAAGAGATGTTCCAGAAGGTAGGTACTGTGACAGAGAAGATATGTTTTGCAGGTTCTATCAGGCAATACTGCTTAATGAAAAAACCTGAAGAACGCCAATTCTTCCCAGTTTTACAGGCCTGGAAGAAACAATGGAAGACAGATAGCCCTTTAAATAATCAGGCTCTCTGCCATGAATACTCACAATCAGCAGATTCCATGGGAGCCATATGCGATGTGGCACTAGCCTGCAGAATGGCATCACCAATCAGGTGAGCAAAAAGAGGCACACATGATAACAAACTGCTCACATCTAGATGCAAAAAAGAGAGCACACAAATTAAGGGAATGTTAACAAAATCCAAAACTTTTTGAACCAAAATGGACAAGGATGAAACACATGAAGTCCACTTAGGCTCACCAAGGTTTTTAATGCCACATGAAAGACACAGTGACGTATGCTTTTTTCCATTTTCAAACTGTTACAAACAAGAGTCCAGAAATTCAGGAATGTGTTAATTGTATATGTTGCCAGGGCTTTCTATCTGCATGCTTGATATGTACACTGGCTGTTCAACTGGTGAAGTTATGAATGTCTCACCTGATTGGTCAGAAAGGTATTGGCCACATGCTTCCTGTAGCCGCTCCATACATTCAGAAGCTGCGTGGGTCCTTGATAAAAGGTAATCTACGCAAAACAAAACTATACATTACATAAGCTCTTTTAAGAAGTACAACTTGAAGCACAATTTGATGTGATATACACAACTATGTCCATTTTTAAATTAAAAATTAGATATTTTAGTAATGAAGGAAACAGTAACTGGCTCTACATGTCATTTTAACCCTGCCTGCTAACCTGCAGAACTTGTACTACTGATACGAGTGGGGTCTTCGAGTTGATTGAGAGCATCCTTTACCATTTGTTCAGCCTCTTTCACAGCACACTGAAGGAGCACAAACTGCTTGTCCAGAAGCTCCTGCTGAAGAGCCTGTGTGTTGCCTTCCTAAGAGCAAAGGAAGAGACACAGTGATGCAAAGTTTTAGTGAACCACGTAATATCTTCTGTTGGGATAGCTTTGCAAATTAAATGGATTGTGATTGGTGAGGCTCATAGAAGAGATAAAATTATACAATTGCATATTGGTGCATTTCAAGACTAAGATTCAATTACCATATTTTTCAGAGTATAATATGCTCTGAAGTATAAGACACACCGAGCTTTTGGGGAGGAAAACAGTGGAAAAAAAACCCCTGCCTCTGTCTCCCAGAAATTTGTCTCCTTGTAGCAAACAGCAAACAGCCTGGTCAGCTTCAGAACTGCCTGATTAATATAAGCAGCTGATTGTCAGTAGGATCAGCCTCCCAACAATCAGCTGTTTCAGGCTGCAGAGATTGCCATTGCCATCCATTGCTGCCTCCACATGTCCCATTTTCGGCCTCCGCATCTCATTTCAGCCTCCACGTGCCCCATTTTCTACCCGTTCTAGGCGGGGATTGAAACAGGGAAAATGGGGTGCGTGGAGGCTGAAAATGGGGTGCACAGAGGCTGAAAATAAGATGCAGAGGCTGATAATGGGCCACGCAGAGATAGCAATAGGCAATGGCAATCCCTGCAGCCTGAAACAGCTGATTGTTGCAGGCTGATCCTATCAACAATCAGCTGCTTGTGCTAATCAGGTTGTGTTGAAGCTGACCCTGCTCTTTGCTGTTTGCTGCAAGGAGGCAAATTGCTGGAAGGCAGAGGCCGACGGATGGGGCTGGCAGGTGAGCGGTGCTTTGGCAACATTCACTATATAAGACACATAGACATTTCCATCCACTTTTGGGGGTGGAAAAAATGTGTCTTATACTCCGAAAATATGGTAGTCAGAAAAATCACTAAAAGGATAGAATGTTGAAGACAACATTGGAATAAATAAATCAATGTCCTTGATCATCTTCTCTCCTGGGTCTGGAAAGAAACTAAAATCCCAACTGAGAAGAGGCTGAGAACATTTTAGATCTTCCATGGTTTTAAGGAAAGCTGGTTCTGGACTCTCTCAGTAACACACTATCCTATAATCTCAGCCAACTTACTATTTCCCCCAAGCGGTTCTGCAATTCCTGGATTGTCTTACTGCTGTATTCCTTTTCCTTTTCAAGTGCAGCCTTTAACTGCTGCACTTCAGCTTCCAAAGCTGTCATCTGCTGATCACCCTGAGCCATGGTCTCTGTGAGAATGTCTTTCTCTTGCTTCAGGGCAGCCAGATGAGTGGTGCGCTCTGCTTCAAACTAGAGAGGCACGGGAGAAGAGTGGAGGAGAAGTGGAATCTTCTTTTCTCTTTGAGTATACCAGTTCCAAAGAAAGCATACAAAATGGCAGTCATAACCCTATTTATCCCCAGGAATGTCCTGGCTATTTGTGTTTAGTCCTCTCTCTCCAACTGAGTAATCTAATTTCCTATTTTATTCCACATGCCTCTGTTTTTTTCTTTCTGCTCATTTCTACTCTTCGAATGGTTGCTGGGGTCCTGCTCTTTTATGGTTATACTTATCACAGAAGGGTAAGGAAAGACCCACCTGTACAGTGGAATCAACAGTGCTCTGGAGACATTGAAGCTCCTGTTTGCTGACAATTAGCTCTCTCTTCAATGTTTCCAAGATCTCTGCCTGTTCCTGTGTCTACAGAGAAAATGACAGGAGCATCAAAAAAGGATTATGCGCTCTTCCCAAACAGCTCCCTCTACCATTTTTTGATATTCCTACCACTGTCATCCTGAATTCCATTTCTTTCCAATAAAAATGATGATCCTTCTACTTCTCTTGACATCTCCTTACCTTTCGCTGGGCTTGCTCACTCAACCGCTGAAAGGAGTCCTCAAGCTCTTTCTTGTCACGCTCTGTGTCACTTTGGACCTGTCTTGCCATAGTCATCTGCTTGGTGACTTCAGCATTCTAAAGGATCAAACAGGAAGGCAAGGAAAGAAAGAAAGGGAGGTTTTAGCCACTGGCTATCATTGTCCTAATAAAGTGGAGTCCTCCTACCTCAAGGAGCACTCTGTGGGAGTGTCCAGTTTGATCTACCATAGTTGTTAAAGCATCGGGTTAGAAACTGGGAGACCATTGATTATAGGCAGCTGGATGACTTTGACCCCATAATTCTCTTAATTCAACCCACCTCACATGATTATGAGAAAAATAGGAGGAGAAAGGATGTATGTATGTTCATTGCTTGAGTTATTTATAAAAATAAGAGGCAAAAAACAAACAAATTTCTCCTTGCCTCCTCACCTTGCAAAAGTTTTTTTGGGAATTCTAGCAACTCTTCTGGCTGGAGCACCTGTGCTATACTGAAGATTCCTGTAGAAGCCTAGTATTCAACAGAGCTTTTTCTTGGATCCTTTTAATTTCTGATTAATACTTGGAACATTTTGCAGATTTCTCCCAAATGTCAGGCACAGAAAATAATTTTACTTATCCTCGTTCAAAAATACATTCCTCCCTCTTTCCATCTTTGCCTGACTGTTACTTTTTTAGACTATCCTGAATATATTTAACTAAAGCTATCTGGTTGTCTAAGTGAATGAAAAATATATTATTTAGTGTTATATTTCTACAGAGAATGGCAAAGAAGCACACAGCTGACCCAGACAGTCTCAAATCTCTTCTGCCAATATGTCAACTGTTAATAAGGGTTTAACCTTAACTCATTTCACAGGCTTTTTGCTTTGCAATTAGTGAATAATCCTATTTCAACGTGTAGAGCCAGGCAAAATGACTTCTAGTTTTCTCTTAGTATTGAACAATGGAGGGAACTAAGACAGCATTACCTTGCGCAGGAGGTCTGCGTGATTCTGCACCAGTTCACTGTATTTTTCCTTCAGCTTCACATAGCGCTGCTCTGTGGTTTGTGCTTTCCCTATAACAGAAACAGATAGGACCTGGCCTGTGACAGAAGAAGGAGGGCAGGAGGATCACATCATAAAACAGGCTGAGCCAATGACCTCCCTCCAGTGCAGCTCTCACTTCAGCCCAAAACTAGGGAAGACTGGTCCTTTTTCCACTTCACAAGGCAGACCCTCTGCCAAAGGAATATCTGAATAATCCTCCTATCTCACATACTACAATTCTAAACTGGAAGATCAATTCTAAAACTGAACTGAAGCCTGGCCTCAGAAGAGTTTCAATGGCACATTTTGAGAGTCCAAAGAAAGCTCACTGGGGACTGATTAAACTCTTCTCTGGGATGGTTATTATGGTATTTTCAATCCAAATATAAGCCCTGCTTCTATAAACTGAGGCCAGGCAGCCATAGTGAATCAGTTTATCACAGTATTTGTTAAGGAGGCTGACAGATTATTTGCCTATTCTAGTACATTCTGAAATGTTCCTTAAAAATTAGGGCCAAAATATACATCAATTAGTTTGCTTATCATGGTCTGTGTGACTTCTATAGGAAACTAATTTTAATTGCTTTCTAGTAAAATGACTGTTCAGGTAAATGGGCCACATATGTGAATGACATTTAAACTGCAGTCTTTTTATCTCTGATGAACAAAAGGCCCAGTTGTTAAATTCTTTTCACTGCTTACTCTCAATCTCTGTCAGGCTTCGCTGGGCTTTCTCTGTATCCTCATGCCTCTTTCTCCATTCATCCAGTTCTGTGCGCAAGAAGTCACTCTCATCTAGTGCCTGCTGCTTTAGGTGCTTCTGCTCTTCCAGCTCAGCTTCCAGCTCACTGATACGGCCCTTCAGCTGCATCACCAGGCGGTGACTCTGCAGGCACCATGTTTAAACAGAAGGTGAAACTGAAAGATCACTGGGAAACCTCATGGTACTAAAGGAATTACATTATTCTGGCTGTGAACAGTTAAGCACACACCACAACAAATAAATCAAGAACTACGTGTCAAGATGAAGCTTGATCCTTGACTTTGGCACCATTAGGTTTTAAAAAGTGTCACTCCAAAACTTTATTGCAGAAAGGTAGACAGCATAAACAAGCAGAAAAAGGTAAATGCCATCAATGTTTCTGGTTACTGCTTTGGAACAATGGTCTGTGAGAGAAGTCTCAACATCCTAGCTGCCTACACGCAGGCTATCAATGGTGCTTTACATGATATTTACTGATAACAAATGCAAAAAAACATATTCTTAACCTGCATAGCTATGGATCAATTCATCCTGATCTAATTTAATTCAGAGCAGAGAAGGCTAAAAGGAAATATCTGGCCCTTGCCTCAGATTGCTATTATGACAGCAAAAATGAAGGCCTTTCTTCAGTTCTAGTTTAAGTAGCATTTTGCATTTCTGGAATGCTTTATGACTTCTTTCTGGATATTAAAGCAAAGGATAGCAGATCCCTCTTTTCTGTATCTCCTAGGATTTTCTATTTTTCTGGTTTTCCTACATACTTTTATCTCCTGACTAGTGTCCAAAGCAAATGTAAGTTTCTGTATTTAGGCTAAGAAAAACATCTCTGTAGTAATAGACTTTAAATTTACCTCAGCTTTGAAATTCTTGAGCTCATCCTTAAGGGTGTCCATTTCTCTGTGCAGCTGTTCAATTAACCTGTCCCTGAAAGGAGGGAAAAGCACTTGTACAATTTGGATATAAATATTTTTAAACTGGATGGGAGGAAAGCAAAGTCAGATCTCATGACCACATGCAGATGAAGAAAGAAGCCAAATTAATATATTTTAAGAAGGGGTTCTTGATGCCTAAAGTAAACACATTAAATCCTCTGTCACAGGCAATAATGTTGACAGATGCTTGGCTGTCATGCTGTTATTTCTGCCACAATGCTATTTGTGTGGGGGATTAGAGCATGGCCAGTGCCAGGAATACTGTGCAGAAGAAAAAAATCCACATTCTGAAGCAAGAAAAACATAAACCCAAAATGAAACCATTTCTGCTACTAGCTTGTATTATAGAAACATATCCCACTTTTGCATGCTGTAGAGAGGAACAAGGTACTTATTTGTGTACTTATATCTAGAAATTACTCTATTCCTGTCCCAAAAAGAGGACTTGCAATTGTCACTATCTCATACATAAAGCAGAGATAATGAAGACACTTCCTGGTAAGCTACTTTTTGTGTTTTCATTGCACTCTGTACATGAAAAAGCATCTGTTCAGTAATAACGGAAGTAAAGTTTCATTCTAAATTAATAAAGGGCATAATAAGAAATGAATAGTTACTCACTTGTCATCCTTGGTCATCCCATTCTGGCTGTTAAAGTTAAAGGGATCATTGCTGAAAGAACTGCCAAAGATGTCATCAAACTTATTGTCAAAAAGACTCTGGAAGATAAGATGGAAGCAGTTAGTTTCATGAAAAGATAAACTTGCCTTGCACGCCCTCCCAACTCAAGGAAAGAGGGACTTGACTTCAATCTCAGGGAATTTCAGTAGAGTGACTAATGAGAAAGAGAGGATGGGAACAATTGATACTGAAGCATATGTAGGAGCTCAATTTACAGATAGTAGAGAGCAGGCATTGTTTCTAAATCAGTGACATGGAAGATAATCTCCTCATTATTTTGTCACCAGGAAAACCATTCAAATCCATTTGATTTCTCCACTCTTGCTTCATTCCCCCATTTTTTTTTTTTGAGACAGAGAGTAATCAGATCTTTCTATTTCATAGAAAACAGCTCCCCATCTATAACGCAAAGCAGAAAAGCCTAGAAAAAAATAGCACTGATTTTCCATTTCTTGAAAATCTCGGTCACAATAAGACAGGCAAAAGCTGAATAGTGATGAAGTTTGCTAAACTGAAATACCTTTTCACATCATCATAACCAGAACAAACACCTTTTTCTTGGGATACGTTTACATTTTCTATTCTTCAAAGAAGCTCTGCCTTTCTGCTTACCTTCTGTGAGGAAGTTTCCATTTCAACGAGATCCATGATGGGTTCACTGTCTGGGGATGAAGCTTCCAATGGGATGACAACAACAGGGCTGATGTGTTCAGAGAGTGCTGAGGCCCGCAGAAAGTTGGGGGGATTCTAGTGCATGGAACAAAGAATGATACAGAACTGTTGCACTGAAGCAGCTTATTGCATATACTAAGTCAATACTGTAGTGCCCAAGATCATTGCCCATTGCCCATTTTGGCATTGCAAAACTATATGTGGTTGGAGAAAAAAAGAACACCTTTGCAAAAAGATTTGCCTCTAATTCATCTAATTCAGATTTGCCTTTTAATTCATTAACCATACCAGTTAATTTATTCAAAACTTTGTTTACACTACAAGGCTCTGCTTAAATTATAGGCTCTGGTTATTACAAAGAAAGGCTGTTTACACTAACCACAAAGCAAGACTGCATATTTATGAGATGCTAAACTGATTTACGACGATTGTAAAACTGCACCAAACTGCAATAAGATACTGCAGATTCTATTTATCTGCAATTATCACTCCACTTTCTTCATACTATAAAGACTGCAACAGGAAAGAACCTCTTCAGTATTATTACAAAAATACTAATTTTCTATAATCTTTTACACTAAATACAAGCTAGTATTTCATTTTTTACTTGCAGTTGATACTGTTTATTTCTTTTCAGGTGAGATTTTACTCTTCATCTTTTATTCATCTATCATTTTTAATACATCTGTGGGTTACAAATTATACCTAGAAAAGAACCTAATTTGCATTTAAATTCTACTGCAACTTTATCCACAGGAGGGACCAAAAGGAAAACTAAGAACTCCTTGAATTAAGGAGAAATTTCCTGACAGTGAGAACAATTAACCAGTGGAATGGCTTGCTTTTGGCAATTATGGGAACTCCGTTACTGTAAGTTTATAAGAAGAAAATAGACAGCCATTTGTCTAGAACGATATAGGGTCTCCTGCTTGAGCAAGGGATTGGACTAGAAAACCTCCAGGGTCCCTTTTATTCTGTTATTTATATATCCAAATGTCGTAGTTCAGTATGACCTGTGGTGGTATTCAACTGGTTCGGCCCAGTTCTGGCGTAGCACTAGCAATGAAGATCAGCTAGCAGAGAACCTCCGAGTCTCTTCAAGTCTCTGAAGTGGGCCCAGCCTTTGCTCCTAGGTCCTTTTCAACTCTCAGCTGTTTGGCGCGGCAAAGCAGATTGCTCTGCTAAACAGCTGAGAGGCGCAGTACCTTAGTTTTTACTGTTTTAATGAGTGCGCAAACCGCAGGTTTGGTGCGCACATGTGCGAATCATGCAATCCCACCCTTGTAGCCATGCCCACACCAAGCCATGCCCACAGAATCCCACCACTAGTTATGACACACAGTTTCCTTTAGCTGAAGCAGCCTCAGCATAAATACTATGAACAAAAGTGAGAATAGCAATTCTATGGATGACGTTCACAGAAAGTCATGGATCCTCACCTCAGGCAGCTGTGGGATCTGAATCAGCCTTTTGAAATATTGCAGGTTGCTGGAGCGATAGAAGAGATCCTTCAGCCTGCAAAATTTAAGGAAATATATATTAAAGTCTAGCAAATGTTAAACAATCATCTGGGCAGTCTGTCAGACTCAGAGAGAAGCAAAATGAAATGGCAATCCAGAATCAGGCTGGTCATTCAAGGTCAGAGAAGAGACGTTCAATAGCAGCAATGTAGAAATGATAATACAAAGCAACTGTAATAGAGGCATATTGATCCATCCTACCATTCACTGTAATATTTAGATTCACAAGACAACTCATTGTACTCAGCAAATAACCTCACTGGGGCCCAACGTTGTCCTACTGATATAATTTTGTATTTATTTAAACTGAATCCAAATTTCTGGGGATTTTTGCTACTAGATTCAAGATTATTTAGAATGCAGCCAATGGAAAAATGAATTAAATCCATTATAATAGGCATTTAATGCTGAAAATAAAAAGTCAAAGGGATAATAAAGATTTCTGGATAACCAAAAGTTTTTGAAACCAGAAAAGGAGAGCAAAAGAATAAAAGGGCAGGATCTGGGAGGGAGGAGACTGCGTGGAATTAAAAAGAACTTGTAGCAAAATCTCAACAAGACTTCCAAAAGATACATTCTAACTGAAATATCGCAACAAAAACCCCAGGAAGAGAAAGTGGAAAAAGAAATAAGAAGATATAACTTGGGACTATTTGGATTACTTGATGATTTCTGGATTTTTGGTTATTGTTTTGAATGACTAAAATCAATTGGATGGTTGTTTAAAACTGTTTAAAATGGCTCCACTTTTAGAAGAACTGAAAATGGACCTGAAAAGTACAAAGAAGATGCACAAGAAGGGAGAGGTTCTTTTGGCTTCGTATTTCAGTTTTTAGAAATGGAGATTTGGAATTATGAGAAACAACAAGAAATGCCTGCAGAACAAGAAGATTGCTACAAAAAAGAAGACATCTTTAATTAACAAGTCATCTTAGGTGGGGGGAAAAAAGGAAAGGGGGGGAAAGATAATGAAAAGTTTAAGATTGGGGAAAACAACTCCCCAAAAAAATAATAGAGTGAAAAATAAGTATAAAATCAGAAAGCAACAGAAGAGGGAAATGCAGAAGAGAAAATTAGATGTAGAGGGACAAGGGGGCAAAAAGGGGAGGGAGAAGAAAGAAAGAAAGGAAAAGAAGTTATAAAGAACAGAAACAAAATATAGAGAAACAGGGCCTATTTAGAGATAATGGGTGAAAATTTAATGGAAAAAGGGATTCTGCAGAGGTACATAAGATAGTATTGTTATATTAGAAACAGAAATAATTTTAGAAAATATGAAA
Source organism: Laticauda colubrina (assembly GCA_015471245.1). NCBI lineage: Eukaryota > Metazoa > Chordata > Lepidosauria > Squamata > Elapidae > Laticauda > Laticauda colubrina. The sequence goes on along the minus strand of BLBF01000036.1, from coordinate 8,736,170 downwards.
CAATGTATGATTAAAATGTTTGATAAAATGGTTATCGTAATTCAGTGGAATGTTTGTCAATAAATAAATGTAACAAAATGAAGATTTAATGATTTACAAAACATATCTGAAGAGAAATAAGGGAAAAATTAATTGTGGAGATTATATGTGTCTTAAAGGAAGTATGATATTTAATTGAAAAGAAGTCTTAAAGATGTTAAGATTTTAATGATTATTAATGATAGAACTGAATTGGAATGGGGAGAAGGCGGAGCTTCGTCTCGGTGCTACAGCTGCGATCTCGGGGCTCTGAGATCGCAGCTGATATTTTCGCCCCTGGTCGGTCCTAACGGACCTAAACCGTCCCGTAGAGACGGGGATTGTGAAGGGCACAGTCCCAGGATCCCAGAGATATCGCAAAATCTCTGGTTTGATCCGGGAGAAGCCCTTTTGCTGGCGGTGGAAAGGCAGCCTCCAAAGCTGCTGAAGTCGGGACAGTTCCGAAAAGAAAGTGGCTTGAGCGAGTGTGTGTCGGTTGGGTGAGAAACCTCTTTTGTATTGTAAATTGGTTGAGACCTGAAAGGATATCCTGAACAAAGAAGAAACCTGTGACTTTATTTTTGTTTGACTGGAATTGTTTGAGCGGCGTTTTTTAAAGTGATGTCAAATTGAGGCTTGGATTCTTTCCTTACTACTTCTTTTTCTGAGGATTTTAATGTGACTTTGTAGGTAACCAGATTGAATTTTTTCTTATATATATTTTTATGCTTCTTTTGATTTTTTAATTTTCTTTAGGATAGAGGCCCCCTTTGTTTTTTTTGTTTTTTTTTTCTTTTCCTCTGAGTTTTGTATACATTACTCTTCTTTCTGGCTGGGGGGGGGGAAGTATTAAGAGATCTTGCAACACTGCCAACTAGAGGCTTGAAAGTACTTTATTTGAATTGGGGAGAAATGTATAAACACTCCTTCTCAAGGACATTTTAATGTGATAAGATGAGAGAGAGCACAGAAAAATATTATTACAGGTGTTTTCCTGGACTCTTATCAATATTTCAACACTTGAGGCTTGGTTTTGAAACTGCTGGAGAAGAGAGTCATAATAAGAGCCTTGGATAAATAAATAAAGTGCAGTGTGCAGTCCATATATATATATATATATATATATATATATATATATATATATATATATGCTTGTGAGAACTATTGGATTTTTCCATTTTGGATCATAATTGGCTACTCTATCAGATGGATTGAAGGTCAAAAAGAATTTGAAGTTTTTTGAAGCATTAAAATGAAAAAAAAAGTGAAAAAAAGAAGAAAGTGTTAAATGAAATAGACTGTGTGTATTTGGATTGTTTGGTGACTTTGGGACTTTTGGAAACTCTTATTTGAATGATTAAAATCATTTGGGTCGTTTAAATTTTCTTTTTTTTCTTTACAATGGCATTACTTATGGATGAACTGAAAATGGAATTTATAAAATATAAACAAGAGAAACAAGAAGGGAAGGATTCTTTTGGCTCTGTTTTTCATTTTTTAGAAATGGCAATTTCTACATATGAGAAACTACAAGAACAAGAAGATTGGGATGAAGAAGAAACCATCCTTAATGAACAAGCAACTTTATTTGGGGAAGAAAGGGGAAAGGGGAGAAAGAGAATGGAGAATTTAAGACTTAAAAAAACAACCAAAAAAGGGAAAAACAAGGTGAAAAGTGGACACAACATCAGAAAGCAACAGAAAAGAGGAATACACAAGAAGGTGGAGATTAAGAGACAAGGGGGTAAAAAGGGTAGAGTGGAGAAGCAAGGGAGGAAAGAAGGGAAGAGAAGCTACAAAGGTTTGAAACAAGATGTAAAATTTAGAGATAATGGGTAAACATATAACTGAAAAAGAGATTCTGCAAAGGTACATAAGACTGTGTTGTTGTATTTGTATTTGAAATAATGTTAGAAAATTGGAATAATATATGATTATAAAATGGGACAAAATATTTAATGTAACTTAGTGAAATTATTTTTTTAAATAAAATAAATGAAATCAAATATGAGAGAATTGAATTAAAGAAAAATGGGAACATTGTCATTGTATAATATTTTAAAATATAAGTGAAATAGGGGGAAGTAACTAAGCAAAATCTATAAGTGTTCCCATAGAAGCATGATACCTATTTAGAAAGGATTGTGTAAAATGTTTAAGACTTAAATGAATATTAATTTTAATGATATAATTTCAATTGCTATGGATTGTTGTTTTAATTATATTATATATTTAAAAAAACTTTTTTTTCTTGTTTTAAAATATTAAGTCTATCTTTAGAATGTACTACGCAGAAACCGAATGAAAATTATGTGTTATGTTAAGCTTTAAAACTAGGGGAAGGATAAGTATGACAAGGCATTATACTCCAATCAGTCATTACAGAAGAAATTTTGTGTTAATGAGAAAAGACAATAGACAGCTGAAACAGGACAGACAAAGGACATAAGTATAATGATTTAAATTGAGATGAAATAAATATAATAGAATTAAGAGAGTGAAAAGAGGGGAGAAGCTATATAGAAAATGTAAAATAGTAAATAAGAAATGGAATGCTATATAAAAGTAAGCATGAACCTGAATTTATGTCTGTACAAAAAGATGTAACTCGGGATCAAACTGCCGTCCAAAAAGATATTTTATGTTTTTTATGTTTTGTGTTTTGTTTGTATATGTTTGTTTGTTAAAAATTAATAAAATTCTTTCAAAAAAAAAAAAAAAGAACTGAATTGGAATGGAATGAAGGTTTATAATTACATACATTTATAATCCTTTTTTTTTAAAGGAATATAGTGTGTATTATAAGAATGTACCAAGCAGAATTCGACTGGAAGTTATGTATTATGTATTATATTGAAGGTCATAAGCTTAAGGTATATATTGAAGTTTAAATAAGAGTTGAATGGATGTAATTAAAAGATATAAAGGTGTCATACTCCAATTAGTAATTACAGAAGAAAATCTGTTTAATGAGAAAAGATAATATGAAATTGAAACAGAACAGACAAAAGTAGAAATATAATGATTTGAACTGAGATGAGATAATCAAAATAAAATTGAGAAAATTAAAAGAGGGGGAAAATTATATAGAAAATGTATAATAATATAAGATATCAAATAGAATACAAAAAGGAGCATGAAATTGAGTTTTGTGTCTGTATAAAGAAGTTCAACCCGGGACCATGCTATTTTCAAAAAAGATGTTTTACTTGTATTTTGTGTGTGAAAACCCAAATAAAACTTTATTTAAAAAAAAAGATATGGAGGAAGCCTTTCAATAATATATTTGAAAACCTTTCAAAAAGATATCACGTAATAGTGCTGGAAGATTTTAATTATTTTGACCAGTTTGGAAACACTCTGCCAAATTTGTCTTTCTAGGAAATTCCAGAGTTGCCTTGTTAATCATTTTCTATTTTGGAAAATGAAGAATCAGCTATATTTGTCTTTATGCTAACATGGAAGTAACAGAAATATTGTAGGAAAGTTACATGTAATGCTGGAGTTCTTGATTTAACTAAAAAGTATAGGAAAATATGGACTTTAGTAAAAACAGCAGTCACAAGTGGAATTAGAGAAACTAAATATGAAAGAGTTCAAGAGGTTCTAAACATACCGTACCAGAAGCATCATTGAAAATAGTCCTATCATTAACAGAAAAAATAAGGAAAGAAACAGCTAAAAATAATATTGAAACAAAAAGACACATATTGGAAATGAAAAGAAGCTCAAGTCTCCAAGAAATATCCAGATCACCTAGAACCATAAAGTGGGTGTCAAGAAAGTGAAATCACAGAGTAAGCATACAATTTCTTATTTTATTAGATCCTATAAAAATAAAGAAAAAAGACAGTTTGATGTAGTGGTAAAAGCACTAGGCTAGAAATCAGGGTATGAGCTCCTGACTTAGGCACAAAGCCATCAGTGTGACCTTGGGTCAGTGACTTTCACTCAGTTCTAGGAAGAAAGAAATAACAACCACTTCAAAAACATCTTGCCAAGAAAACTGAGAGTACTTTAGGGCTATTACCAAGAGACAAAATTGATTTGGCACTATCTCCCCTCATTGTGAGGGGAGGGAGGATTCAAGGCAAACAGGATAATGCTATAGCACCCTGCAGCTTGAAGATACAGTACTAATCCTGCTACAACATATAATGTTACCAAGTTTTACACAGCAGTGTTTAAAATCCGTCAGATGAAGCCTGTGCCATAAACTGTCTTTAATTATCATTTATGTAAAAGTGCTTTGTATTGTGATAGATTTAGTTTGCTGTATGTTAACTTTTATGTTCTTCAACATCCATCTAACATTCCTAACTCTTCCCTTAGATTTTTTTAGACCCTTCTTTAGACTCTTTTTTAGACTTTTATATTTAAAATATAAATCAATTTTATATTTTATGGCTTTTTTCTTTTAAATTAGACTCTGATATAACTTTCATGCTTTTTAATCCTGTGTACTCCACCCTCCTTATATCTCGTGTGTGCGTGTTTGTGTGTGCGTGCATGTGTGTACATTTTAATCTTTTTTAAAATAACTTTTTTAAAATTACAGTTTGTATCCCACTCTCCTTATGCTGGTCAATGAAATAAAGTTATAACTTCAAGGCACACAGTTGTTAATAGAAGATAAAAAGTCCGAACTGTTGATTTAATGGCTATAAGGAACTGAATAAGGAGAAAACAGAAACATAGTCAAAATGAGAAATAGTGCTGATCAGGGGACTTGCTCATCTGGAAACTAGTATGCAGCCTATCTGGTTCCTTCTGAAGACAGATTCAAATGAGATTCCTTAATCAGATAGTGCTATGAAAGAGTACATCCACACCATCAGAATGTACACAACCATTTCCCTCACAAGACAAATTGAAATTAGATGCATAGTCAATATTATCCTAACATCAAACTAGACTGTACCAATGTTTGTGGTACTTGTAAACTGTATGATCACATAATCCAATGAGTGCTCTCCCTTTTTCCTTCTAGCTGACAAATAGAAGAAAGTAACTGCTGTCCTCTCCCTGAATTACCACTGGTTATGAAAAATAAAAATCTCCTTACCATATCACCCAAAAAGAAATAAGACTTCCTTTCTATGACCTTCATTTCTTTTGTACATATTATTTACTTGGGACATTTGTATGCAAAATATCTTACAAGTCTATTTATGTACATTTTTATATCTGCCAAAATAAATCAATAAATCTGAAATTGCTGTGGAGGGAAAAATCAACGTCCTTGTGATTTACAAAGGTGGCAGGACAGCATGCAGCAATTTTTCATCCAAGTATTTGGCTATGACCAAGGCTGCACACTACTCTGCCAGCTGGGGGAGGGAGGGGATGTAAGTATTAAATAATGCATATATGAAAAGAGATCAGAACAGTTTTAGGAACAGGATGCTGAACCTCTATGGGGAAGAGTAGCTTTATTACAGCTGCTACATAATGTTTGAGTTGGACTCAGAAGCTAGGAGTAGGGAAAAAATTCTCTCCAATGATAGTGTTACCAATAAGAGTACATAACTGCAGCACGAGATTCTTGGAAACTTTGTGATTCAAAAAAACCCTGAACTCAATACCAGTTTCAACTCAATAACCAAATATAGATAAAATCATGAGAATAAATCAGATCATGTACTGATCCCAAATGGTTCAAAACATCCATTTGTTAATACTCAAAGATTTATATTATCAGAAAGTAGAAATATTTTTAGAAACTTCAAATCTAGTGGCAGAGGCCAGAGTGTGTGTAACATTGTTAAAAATAAAACACAGGTAGTCTTCGATTTACAACAGTTAATGTAGTGACCATTAAAAGTTGCAACAGCACGAAAAAAAGGTGACATGACTGTTTTTCACACTTAAAACCATTGCTGCATTCCCATAGTTCAGGTGACTAACTGACATATTTACAATGGTTGCAATGTCCTTGGTCATGTGACCGCTTTTTGCAATCTTCTGGCAAAGTCAACGGGGAAATCAGATGCACTTTAGAACTGTGTTATTATCTTAGCAACTGTGATGATTCACTTAACAGCTCTGGCAACAAAGGTTGTAAAATGGGGCAACACTCATTTAATAATTATCATAATTTTTTGGCTCAATTGTCGTCATAAATCGAGGAGTATTTGTAATGGATTGCTAAATTATTCTTTATTCTTTATCCAATTTATGCAATTCTTTGGATTGCTGAAGCAAGAGCAAGAATCATCTTGAAATGGAATAGTGCTGTGTTTTAATTCTATGTTTAATTCTACATTTCACATATTTCCCCAAAATTCACTCATTCTAACACCTTGCCTCCTGCAAAGTTGAGAACTATGTCATTTTCAACAATCAGATAGAAGATCTAACTATTTATATTCAATGGGCTGAAGATAAACAGCCTATTGAATATAAATGCACAGTGACCACTTTCCTACAGACATATTTCCTATTCCCTCCTCATCTCAACAAACAACTCCCCCCCTACCCAAACACACACTCACTTTTTGAACTGCTCCAGGAAACGATCTCTGTGGCCTTGGAGTGTATCAGCTGGGAGACCTAGGGAAAAGATATCAAGAAAAAGAGTGAACCGCAGAATATTTGGATGCCTCAGCTAGCCATATCTTTGTGGACATGCAAACAAGAGAATCAGAGGGGCCAGGTGGCACTGCCCATCAGCTGTGACCGACACAGAGCAAGACACGTCCAAGGAACTAAACAATGAAGGGAACTGAACACTAACAGCATGGATTACTTCAATTATCTTGACAAGATGGATAAATTACTAATATATGTATAATGCCTATCTTTTCAGGTTACACGATGCCACAATGGACCTTTACATCCTTTGCCTTTAAAACTCTTTCTTTTAAGCTCAGATCGAGGGACTCTCAGTTTACTCTGCAATATGGTCAAAACTATCACTGTCTCCTCTTATACCCCATGTTCCAAGACACTCATATAATGATTGAATGAATGATTCATATCATATTTAATTACATCTTACTTTATAACCTTTCCTCTGCCCTCCCTGATTTTTTTTTTAAAGTAAACAAACAAATCCAATATGGTAACAATAATACTGGCCTATATCAGGTGAGACTGCATTTCTAAAATACGTTTTACGTGAAAATACGTGAAACAATTCCAAGATTTGGAAAAAAGCAAAATATGATGAATTAATATGTTATTCCCAGGACATTTTTACTGTACAGTAATAAAACCTTATAGGTGATCAGATGGAGAGTGTCTTGGTCATCCTAACTACTGTAGCTAAAAAGAAAGAAAGTGGTGATGGAATTCAGGCCAAAAAGGGATAGATAGATTTGTACTTACAGGAGTGTAACTTGAACAGCAATTTTACTGTGTAGTCATAGAGGTGGCTGCAGTCTAGAATGACCTGAATCAGAGGGGCCAAGCGGCACTGCCCAGCAGCTGTGACCGACACAGAGCGAGACATGTCCAAGGAACTGAACACTGAAGGGGAACCACACCAGCAGCATGGATTATTTCAATTATCTTGGCAGGATGGATAAATTCATGTTCTAATCACAGGGGGGAAAAACTTCCAGAAATGCCATAAATAACAATGATCTATAAAAGTGTTAATAACAAAAGTTAACAAAATTAAATTTGAGGGAAATTGTTCCATAAAAGAGAGTAAAAGTTGAAAGATGAAATAAAAAAACAGAGGAAAAAAATGACTTAGGAGGTTGGGGGGAGGGGGAAAGAGTTAGAGATCTTATGGCTGCTTTACATCTCTGCAAATGTGAAAGACACTTGTTTTAGCTATCAAAAGTTCTCCAAAGCAAATTACATTGGGTATCAATTTTACACTTGGTGTGCCCAAACAGGGTAATGGAAGGCATAGACCCTGGGCCACCCAGCCTGCACAAGAACAACTGAATGTACAGGAGAAAAAAATCAAGAAACAAGAACACGAATACAAAAAAAAAAAAAAATCCCATTAGGGCCTGGAAATTATGCAGTATGAGAAGGGTCCAAGCAATGAGCAGAGGAGCATTAAAAATGTCAACCAAGAGCAAGGATTTTCTGACACTAAAAACTGAAGAACTGATTTAATTCTTAAAATGATTAAAGACAAGAATTATACCTCATGAAAACATCTTTCATTTTAGACCTAAAGTTCTACAGAACCAACTGCCTATAGTAGCAGAGAACAAAAGCCTGTTTCATGAGATTCAGAATGCTAAGTAATTTGCAGTGACAGTTGTTGCTCAGGAGAAAGAGAGAAAAGAGACAGATATTGGCCACGCTTCAGAAGTAGGCAAATTCTGTGTCATGAACCAAGATATGCAAGGTACCCATCTTAGTAGCAGGAGGAGACAAGGGAAGGGCCCTTTTCCCAGCCTGAAGCCTACTTGATAGTCTTAAGATGTCTCGAAAGGGTGTATTTACTCCTTTTAGTCTGCAGTGGATAAAATTATGAAATACTGATGTTACAGTTTTTCCTTCAGTTTAATGAACTTAAAATATTCTTTTTTGATGTTAGGCTTATCTGCACAGAAGCATCATGAAAATCTACAGCTGAAAAAGGCTTTGGGCTACGTGGAAAAAAGCCAGAGAAGATGCCTGTATAATCCAACTGCCTAGCCTCAAGAGTATGTGAATTTTATTGTTTAGGTTATATTTAACCAATGAGCAAAAACATATATTTTTTTCACACTGGTCAGGATTATGAACACACAACCCTCACAATGCCCCTACATTTCTCACGATAACCCACAATTGATCATCTTATTGTGGATGCTGGGAATTGGAGTTCATATGTAACATTACTACAGTAACTCCCCAATCTAGGTTTTCTCAATTATCATCTAAGTTGCCTATTTGTCTAAACTAGAACAGAAGAAAAGTTTAGGATAATTTCTTATAAGCCATGATCCCCATGAAAGAGATAAAAATGCTTGTATGTCAGAACTTACAAAGAGTGAACATACAATTTCTGGAAAATATCTTGCTATAATATTTAAAATTGTTGTCCTCTGTAAACATTACCTGTCTGAAATAGGTTGAGTTCACATTCCAAATAGTCAAACATTTCCACAGTGAGCTGGAAACTAAAATGGAAAGAAGAGACTGAATAGAGATTCCTACAAAATAAAATGAAGGTTCAACTTGGCAGAATCACTTTGTGGCTTTGTTTTCCAAGAGAGTAAACTAACAATATTCTACACAACAATCCAACAATAATGCGAAGGAAAACTCTGGAAGAGCCCACAGGTGCTGCACAACCTGATTTTTAATTGTTCTGGTTTACCTGAGAAAGAATCCCCCCAAAACTAATTTTGCATCCTTAAATCCACAACTGCCCCATAATTCACACCATCAAGCAGCACTTACAAGTTATTCACATCATTCTCGCCCGTCTCATCAAGTTGTCTGTCTGACATCTGGAGGTTTCCGGGGAATCTGGGATTCTACACAAAAGGACACAAAGATTAAGGACAGTACTAAGGCTCTGGATCAAGGCAGGTCTGGATAATATGGTCCTGCCAGATACTGTTCTCAGATTCATCTGAGTTTCGATGCCCAAAAACCAAAGAGGATAACTGGGGTGAGAGTAACTCTGCCTGGTAAATTAATCATTTTGGACAGTGTTAGGCTTTATACATAGAAGAGGCATATGTATTTCCTTCCCTCACTCTACTCTTAAACTGAAGTGAGTGCATCTTTGAATCTCATTTTCGAAAGCAGAAAAGGAGATAAAAAGCATATTTAATTATAGGAAATCATAAACAGCAACTTCAAAAGAAACAAGAGAACAATAACAACAAAGACTTGCCTACAATGTGGGCTTTAAGAAAACTGAATCTCATAAGAATTAAATAATCCAGGCAGCTGGATATGTTGGTGCTTTGCCAGAGATTCAAAAGCAGTAATACATTACTGTTCTTCTATTCATAGGCATCCTCCAACTACAAGAGGGAATTACCTTCTCTCACACATACATGTAAGCTGCACTTTGCTAGCCTATGAAACTGCTTATAAATCAGAGGCCTGCCTTCTTGAAGATACTCATATAATCCAAGCTTCTTATTCCAACTAGCCACATTCCATTCTATAAATACCTGCTATCCACTCCCAAATGTGATACAGCCTTGAGTCAAATGGGATGGCCTGGAGCTAATCATAATATAAACTACAATGCAAGTTAAGAAGTGGAGGAAAGCCTATAGAATAACATTAAAAGGGTAAAGGCTAGGTCCCACTGGCTGACGAACGCAAAACGTATGCATAAAGGACACAGCGGACGAGCAAAATTTCAGGGGTGGCTCCATCCATTGTCGTCCACTTCAAAAAGTGGCGAAAATTTGCATAAACAGAACAGAAAAGAACAGACGTGGGTAGTATGTAGCAGGGATGTTAAACGGATGTTCATAGGAAGCCTAGCAGATGACAGCGGATGACACCTCCGAAGGGGTTCCGGGGGAGAATTTCTAAGCGGACGCATAGCGGATGAAGCAGATGCATCACGTACGCCTAAAGGAAAGAAAGGGGATGCCGCGTGGATGTATATCGGATGCAAATGCATCCTTTCTATTTCCGTGCTACTAACGATGTATAGACGTTCCATGTACCCTTTCTTTCCTCCCTCTTTCCGTTTTCAGCTGCAGCGGATGTGAATTGCGAGGATGCCCAGAGGATGCAGAGAGGATACAGCGGACGTTTAATGGATGATAAACGGACATAGAACGTTTGTTGCTCGTATGCGGATTTACATCGTACATGGCGGAAAGTTCATCCGTTCACAAAGTTTTGTGCAGCTCAAAACTTCCTGAGCGGATGAAATCGCAGTGGACGGATCCTCGACGGATAGAGCATATGAAACACGTATGCAATGAGTGCACAACGGATGCATAGCATTTTCCAACGGATGGCAAGCTTTTTTTTAATGTTTTACATCCTCTTTGCATCCGTAAGTGCAGTGGGACAAAAGATTTTCAGAAAATCTTTATATACCAATGATAAAAGACAGATAATGGGGGGTGGAGGTCCACCCACATCGTTTTGCACCTCACTTATATGTGCTTTACAAATGAATGCACATATATATGCATGTATCAGTCCTTATATAATCAACCATTCTGACCCTAAACTCAGATACTTGGGGACACAGCACTTACAGATCAGAGAATTTGAAATGGCTGATCCAGATCTTCCTCTAAGATATATAGAGGAAATATATTTGGCTATGTTAATCATGAGAATAGGCAATACTATGGTGAGAAATTTAGAGGAAAGTTTCTCTGTCTGTCAAAGAAGAAATCCTGCTCAAGTAGGCAGAGATATTGATAATTCTGATATTAAAATGCTAGCAAGACTAGCCTTTATCAGATGCTGGAGTATACTGTAAAGATAGCAATCAGATTAAAAAACAACATTGAGAAATGTAGCAGAGTTTCAACTGGCCATTCTCTCTAGCACATTATCTATGGGATCAATAAATTAGTACCATACTACAAATCTTCAGGGCAGTCAATTACCATATCTTTCTATAAAAGCAACCACGGCTACAAATTATACAGACATATTCCAGAATATTCTGTTGTCTTCAAAATGAATGATTTGCATATACTCTTAAAAACTCTGGAATCTTATTTATAAATTAGTTTAATTCTATGGTTTTCATCAGGGAAGTTGCTCCTACTTCTAACCTAGTTTGGACATAAAGTTCAGGCTACTGTTCATGGTCTCTACAGCTATCCAAAGTGTTTTGCAGACAAAACAAAAATGGTGAGATACCCTGTTCTCCAAGATGTGCAGAAGCAATAAAGAAAATCTTACTTTTGTGTGGAATTCCATCTTGGTTCTCAGCAATTTGAGATAGATACTACATAATTGTCCATAACCCTCACTCAAATGGCCCTAAGGGGAAAAAAATAAAATAACAAGATTGGATTAATCTCTTAATACAGGGGTCCCCAACCCCCAGCCTCATTACTGGGCCATGAACCATGTAAAACCAGGCCGCCTGAAGCAGTGGGCAAACCCCTGTGCATCCCCACTTGTACAAGCAGCAGGTGAATATGCATGTGCTCTATTTACATGAGCAGTGGACACACATGCCTGCCACTCATGCAAATGGAGCAGCTTGTGCGCTGCTCATGCAGAACCATCCCCTCTCCTGACCCCCCACTGATCCGCAGAGCTGGAAAGGTTGAAGAACTTTGTCTTAATAGTTTAATTTGCAAATGTTTTACCTGGGGAAATCATAGTTCATAGCCCTTTGTGTAAAAATATATCATAACCACCTTGACCATTATTTCAGGACACATATATTAAATGTATATTTAACTTTTTCTTCTCTTATCCCCTCTGGAATTGCACCATTGACAGTGTATGTTACTGATCTCGACAAATGTTGTGTAGGTTAAGGCTAGGTCCCAATGGCCGACGGACGCAAAACATATGCATAAAGGACACAGCGGATGAGCAAAATTTTGGGGGTGGCTCCATCCATTGTCGTCCGCTCCAAAAAGTGGCGAAAATTTGCATAAACAGAACAGAAAAGAACGGACGTGGGTAGTATATAGCGGGGATGTTAAACGGATGTTCATAGGAAGCCTAGCAGATGTATATTGGATGCAAACCGTTCACTGCGCATCCTTTCTATTTCCGTGCTACTAACGCTGTATAGACGTTCCGTGTACCTTTTGTTTCCTCTCTCTTTCCGTTTTCATCTGCAGCAGATGTGAGTTGCGAGGATGCCCAGAGGATGCAGAGAGGATACAGAGGACGTTTAACGGATGATAAATGGACATAGAACGTTTGTTGCTCATATGTCGCGGATTTACATTGTACACGGCAGAAAGTTCATCCGTTCACAAAGTTTTGTGCAGCTCAAAACTTCTTGTGCGGATGAAATTGCAGTGGACGGATGCTTGACGGATAGAGCATATGAAACACGTATGCAATGAGTACACAACGGATGCATAGCGTTTTCCAACGGATGGCAAGCTTTCTTTAAAGTTTTACATCCTCTTTGCATCCGTTAGTGCAGTGGGACAGGGGCTTTAGGCCATATCCATGTCTGCCTAAGCACTCTATTTTAATAGGGATTTATCAGCAATATACAAATAGTTTTTTAAGAACCTTACAACTGCCAGCATTTTTGGGCAAAACTCAGAAGCAGGGGTCTATTGCTGCCATGAATGGGTCAATTTCCTCAGCATTTATTCCTTCCTCTTTTTCAGAGGAAAAAGATACATATATTCTCCACTTAGCTACTTTTCACACATCAAAATTCTTGCATAAATAGCTGTTAAAACTACAACAGTATATTTTAAAGTAAAGCTATACATTTTTATAATATCCTATTTAGTTATAAAAATAAAAACCTGTGAAATAGTGCTGCAACCAATTATCCAGAAGGCAATTATCAGTTCCAATGCTTGAGAAAAGTCTCCATGCCAACTTGGCAAACACAGACCTCTACATACCTGCTATTAGCAGGGATAGGAAGAGGTTGTGAGTACCAGTTTGTGCATCTTTCCAAGAACTTTGATTTCATTTTTACAGTTAATAATAATTTATTTGTAATAATTTAAAATAATAATTTTGTTCTAAATGTAAAAAAAAATCACTATTTGTATTCAATCCTAAGATTTCAGTATCCCTTAAAGGAAAAAAGCAGCAACACACTCTTATGTGGAGTCCCTTTCTTCACCCAAGTTAACCTTTCTTCAAAGCTATTAAACACTCAAGAAACTCGCCAGCAAGAAAAAGATAAACAGTTCAGTAAAGCTAAGAACTTAATAGCAGCTAGTATATGCAATGTAAATATTGCTTTCCATTAAGTACGAATTCAACAAAAAGATAACAAAAAATGTCATATCTTCCATCCTCTTCCATCCTAATTGTGACCAAAGTTTGGCACAATTGTCTACATTCATCTCACTGATCTGCGGACCTTCTCTAGCCTAAATTTTCAGAAAATACATTATATTATCCAAATGGCCTAAAACAACTCTCTGCTCTCCTGATTTCAAAATGAACAAGAACTTGAAAGGTATGTTTATTACTAAGAGAAGCAGTTCTTTGTAGGCCCAAATAATACTTAGTACTTACCCACATGCGGCTCATGTCATTGAGCTCACTCTTGTATCTCACAGAATCCTTCAAGACCTGCAACAAGAAGGGAAATAGGCTATTTGAGCAGCTAGTGAGGTCAACAGAACCACCAGAAAAAATGAAATTAGAGGTTAATTGTCTATTATTGTCAAGTGAAAGAAAAGGAGAGGGCATGTAATGAAAAGATCAACAGTACTTAAGACTTATATACCGCTTTATAATGTTTACAGCCCTCTCAAAGCGGTTTACAGAGGCCACCTATTGCCTACAACAATCTGGGTCCTTATTTTACCACCTCGGAAGGATGGAAGACTGATTCAACCTTGAGCCTGGTGGGATTTGATCTGCCAAACTGCAGTAGGAGTAGCTTGTAGTACTGAGCTCAAACCACTGCACCACCAAGGCTCCTCATGGTTGGCTTTACTTTACTTTATATGCTTATTATATACCCACATCTGAGCTACTGTTAAGGATTGTTTGTAAACTATAAACTGGAAAGTGATTTTAGATCTTGCAAAAATATGTATGTTTAAATATTTCACTGGCATATAGAAAAATGACCAGAGCACCAGCTTTGTACTTTTCCAGCCTGTGTGCTTGTATACAAAAATCAAATTGTACAGATGTCTTCTGGTGTCATCAGGGATAGTTTTGTTCAATATGCTAAATAATGTTCTTTTTCTTGGATTTGGAATTTATAATTATAATCTGGAGTAAGACAACAACATTAGTTAGTGTTAACTATGGTTAAACATTATGTCTTTACTATATTAGTATTTGCATATTGAATTGAAAAATGAGGTTTGTGTGGAGCAAAACAAACTATTAAAACCAAATAGCTCATTACATTAAGAAATGATATTAAATCTGAAGGTATTCTATAACCAACAAGTTCAAAAATTAATCATTATATTCCTCCTAGTCGCTCTAAAGATGCCCTTACTATCTTTTAAAGACATTTCTATTGCACATTTTATATTTTTATCAGTTTTATTTAAGATTTTAATGGTAACATAATATTGAGATATGTTATTTATTTCATCTTACCAAAAATTTTACAGAAAAAAAGAGTATGGCCTTACATTTGGATGTCCATCACGGAGAAGCTTGTGGAAGACATGGCAAAACTTCCAGCACAGGACAGCATTGCTGGAAAGGGGTAGGCGGTTTACAACGGACCAGAAGGTGTGGGCTCCTTTTTCATGGTGTGTTCCCAGGATGCATGGTGAGAGATAAGCTAAGGAAAATGAGAGAAAAAGCAGCACAAAGGATATAGAATAATGTGAAGAAAGAGTGTCAATGAGCAGGATGGAAGGGAGGCCTGGAAAATCAAATTCTATCAGATCTACCTTAATATTACTTAGCTGAATTCACAGATATATCTTTTTCTTTCATTCTCCAGCAACATGATAAGATTTACAGAATTCCAGATGGGAAACTAGCCTGAAGATACATGGGGAAAAGCTCTGATCTATTGTAGTTATTATTTTCCATATCAAGCTGGAGTTTCTTTCATTAGCAGTTGTCAATTATCCTTCCAGATGTGAGAAAATATTCCAGCTATTCCAAGAACTGATGGCTTCTGAGTATATAGTCTAAGAATCTTGGAGAAAAATTTGTACTTGTCTTAAATGTGTACTTGTCTTAAATGTGTCTTAAAATTCAAACCTAGCTTGCATACTTTTTTTTTTGGGGGGGGGGGGGCATTGTCCCAGCACGTACTTTTCTGCAAAGAAAAGTTAGGAGCAAGCTCCTTTTCATATTATAATGCAGGTATTTCATTCCAGTTCATCACAGACAGATCATGATGGAATTTGACTCCAGCCAGATACATCCCACCTTTCCAGCTTCAGAATCCTTTTTCCAGAGCTCTAATTTTAAAAGGATATTTCTGGCATGTTTCTCTTTGACAGCAACTTCCTGAGCATTAATGGCCTTGTTGATGCTGACAGTCTTTAAAAGAGAGAGAGAGAGAGAGAGAGAGAGAGGGAGGGAGGGAGGGAGGGAGGGAGGGAGGGAGGGAGGGAGGGAGGAAGGAAGGGGAGACAAATGTTAGTAAGAAAGAATATAATCATATAGAGACAGAAACCCATCCTCACACCAAGCCCTCCATAATCTGGAAATTCCTGGACACATATTTGGGAAGCAGCTGCGGGCTGCCATATATAGCAACTGCCAAGAAATGTTTGCTTAGAACAATGCAAAGATTCCAGTCAGAGTAAAAAAGAATTCCTAGGCTGCAAGAAGGCAAAATCAACCCATCTTGGTTGGTGCAAGAGCATAGAGGCAAATATTTGTCAGGGTGATAGTAATTATTGCTCTAACTGTTCCAACTTTGTTAATTTATAGCCCCATATTTTCCACTTGTTAAAAACATAAAGTTAGCTGTGTTTGGTTCATAAATTGATGAATGAGTACTCATATTTTGGGGATGCAACATGGCAATCAATTGACACCAACTTCAAATTTATGGCATATTTAAGTGGAAGAACCACATAGTAGATTGTACTGGTCTCTATCTACCATAATATGTAGGAAGACCCATTTACCTACTGGTAGTCCAACAATGTGCTGAAAACTGCCGCTAGAAAGCAAGGAATTGGGTGAAAAGAGAACTATGCCGAGATATGAGAGAAAGACTCTAAATTTTGCTTATATGTAAGCCAGCAAGTTTGGACGTAAATACAAGTGAAAGCAGTTTCAAAAAAATTAAAACTGCCTTTATAAAATACTGTAGTCTTATTTTGATAGAATTTTTTCATAGCTGTTCTATTAAGAATACTCCTGCAAGAGACCTTGGAAAATCTCAAAATCACCTCACTTTAAAGTGACTTATTATTTTACAAAAATGGAATGAAGGAATATTTTTCACTAGTGTATATAGCTCCTGGAAAAAAACAAGTAATTTCAACAATTAGAAAACAACTCTCCTATTTGTCTCTCGATGGAGATAAACACAGGAATAATTATACGTTTTGCCATCTTTGTGTCCTGTCAAAGGGAAGTAAGGCTGTCACCCCAAATGACTTAGCATTGTCCATTACGTTGCTCCATATTTAGATATCATAAAAGGAACTGATGCTTGCTTTCATCTTTTGTTAAAAAAATTGCATTGTTTTAAACATCATATTGTTGTATTGGATATCTACTGTTTCAGTTCACAAATCAATAGGGTCTGGTCTAGGGTCAAAATGGACTCCCAAGCCTCGATATCTGGTGCTACTAAGTTGGGTCAAAACAGATTGTTCAACCATTTATGTCATAGTTGGTGAGCAGAAGAACCAAGATCACAACCAGATCTATTTTATAGATCCTAAATAGTTGCTAATCAAGAATGATTTTAAAACAATGGCATGGTTTCCTGCCATTTAAGGAAAATGGAAGACAATATATATCCTAAATCAGATTTCCATAGTGAAAATGCTCTCTTAAGGTATATATAACTCAGGAGACAAAGAGACAGAAAACATTAACCATATCCATGTGTTTAACATGGTTCTCCCCAATTTGCATCATTTTATTGTTACAAAACTTACTTGCCTTTAAAGTGTCTTTACTCATTACCTCCTGTGCTATGGAGGTAGTACATGGAGAATCTATTCTGAATGATCCAAAATAAAAGGCATCAGGAAATCACTGAGATAGGATATCAGGACCACCATGTCCTATTCTGGTACTGGGAGATGCAGTCTTTTGTTTTGGGATACTCAAAAATGATTTTAACCTGTGACTGACAGCATAGGTGGTTATAAACCAAGGAGGAAGTGGAAAGATTAACAACTAATTAATTTACAACCAAGTAAGTAGAATGGGAGATAACTTCCCATTTTTTCACACACTTCTAGGATTCTTACTGTAGGAAAAATATAGTCATGACTCAGAAATGCAAAGTGAACATTATAAAATCTTTCTTATTTTGACATGTAACCCACAAGAAGGAAAACTGAAAAACTAAAACATTTAACGAAAGCCCTCCTAATACTGGGCCACTGTGCTCATGCAGGGAATCTGAAATGTTCCCTTGGGCATTTGCAATGTTTGAGAACCGGATCCTGCCTCTTAGGAAGCTAAGAATGTTTTTTTTTCCTGGCTCTGCCAAGTAGAGTCTAGATTTAAACTCAGACGAAATATTCTTTGGAAAGTCGCCAAGTTCTCTTTTTAAAACCACAGAGATCTTGATCCTTTGCCTTGTTATGAACTATTTAAACCTCCCCTGACATCTTACAAAGAAACATTATCAATTGGAGGGGGAGGGAAGGAAGGAAAAAGGAAGTTGCATTGGTGAACCAAGTCAACAGCCAGTACTGTAAATGCAACTTTGAAAAAGCTTTCCTTTGGAGGAATTCTAATCACAGCTGCAAAATTGTGAATGAGATTTCTCTGATTCAACTGGGGGAGGGACTGGGGGGGGGGTGCAAGGCCGAATTTTGAAGCCTCATTTCCTTCCTGCTGTACCAGCTGAAGAACCAGCCTTCTCTTTCCTAGATTTGTATCCAGAACTGGACTTTCTCAAGGTTGAAAGCTTCCATAACTCACAAAGGAGGGAAACGGTCAATCTTCAGCCAAAAGAACTTCATTCTTTAACACTTCTTATTTCAACAACTCTGTATGGAACAGGTTCCAAAAAAGGCAATTATCAGCTGCAACATCAGCTTGCATGCTAGGTGACACACATGTGCTTTCACCAACTATAAGAGCAATAGAAAACCAAGCACTGGATAGTCCTACTTCTCTTAAATTATCCCCCTAAACAGAGTAAAGCCATATAAGAAATCCAAGTATAACATAAATATGGAAATCTCTGCTGTCAAAATGCCAGCACTTTGTCTCTTTCTCTTAACAGAAACATCTTGAAATGTTGCTATTATTGATTATAAGATCTGCAAAAAAAAACCCAAAACCCTTGTTTGGTTTAAATCTTTTTGATTTCTAGCCATATTAAGTTTGTAATTTGACATGCAACTCTGGACCCAAACGTGATGTCTCTCTTGAAATCTAGAGGGGAGCCAAGTATTCTCATGGAAAGCCAACCCCCCCCCCCTTTTTTTTTTAACTGCTCTGAAACTCCTGAAAATTCAGTGGCAAAGCAGCAATTAACCGAGGTGCAATTTCCTGATTTTCGGATACAAATAGCATTGAGAAGGCTAAACCCAACCATCTGCATCACTGAAACCATTTCCTACCCACAGTAGTTTGGCTGCCAAATGAAAAAGGAATGTGTCTCAGCCACCAAAAAGTTGTCCACGCCAGTATGGCTTACTTTCCAATCCATGCTCATGAACTCTAAGCTGAAAATTAGTTGGGTCAAAGAGGCATACGTTTAATACTGGCTCTATACCAGGTGTGTCAAACTTGCGGCCCGTGGGCCAGATGCATCACATGTTGGCCCTGCCCCTGCCCAGTTTAGCAAAGAGGGGAAAAGTCCCAATACGTCACATGACGCCACCATGATGCCGCGAGCTTGACACCCCTGCTCCACACAAAGATTAAACTCGTAAGTGACTTGCTTTAGAAGCAGGCAATCTTGGGTCAGCTAATAACATCTTCTGAGGATGTCTGTAGACTCAGAAATAGAAAGGGGGAACCTGCAGATTAAATTTAAGTTGAGAGACAATAAACAGTAAACACTGCTTCCTTTCATAGAACACAGAGTACCTAAGCTATTAAGAATAGAGACTGTGGAACCTCAATTGTAGAGGACTGTTCTTCAGTTCTAGCTTGGTTATACGTCCAGGTTTCATTTCAGTATAACCCAGGTCCTTTCTGCCATCTTTCCAACTGTCCAAGCAAACTGATAGAAGGTACACTTAAATTATAAAATGGCCATAATCAAAAGAACAGGTGGAAATTCCAATCCTGCAAAACGAAGAATTTTTCTCTCCAATGCCAAATATGAGTGGAACACAAGCTTTCAAGTGGACAGCTTGGTTAATAACTAGGCTGAAGAACAATGCACTGGATGCGTCTCTATTCTTACAACTTTCTAATGTAATATAGGAAATCTTTTGGAGGCAATATTAACATTATTGGGAGTGCTTGAGAGCTATAATGAGAGGTGGACATTCACACATACGTATGAAGTCAGGGTTTTTGAGAGCTTGTTTTTTTTTTTTTCAAAAAAACCCCTCTATTTTACCCATTTTGATGCTTTTATATGCGTGGTATTTTATGTTTCCTGCCTCAAATTGATGCGAAACAACTACTGATTTTTGAGTATGGTAGAGGAACTGTCCATAGGCTGAGAAATGAGAAGACATACGTACCCCTGAAGTCTTAGATTACATGTCAGTGTACTCTCAAATAATAATGCTTGCTACACAATAATTCATCTAGGGCTCAGACACATAGAGCATACTGTATTTGTCCAACCGTCCAGGCTGAATATTTTTGGCCCAGCTTACAATGTAACTGACAGAAGAAAAACAAAAAACAAAATGCCAGCATGGATCCAGATTTTATGATTTAATATCTGGAAAAGTGTCTATTATGTTCCAGATCTGATTATAAAAGACAGTAAAAACAACTTTTTTGGCAATTATTTTTTGTAAAACAATATTTTCAGGACAGACATTGTATCTCCATGAAATATTCTAAAAGAGACATTTTAAAAAACTGAACATAAAAGCAGACATGAAAACCCGAACATTTTATTAATACCATTTAAACTAAATTTGAGTAATGGAATGAATATTCATAATGTGCCAGACAGTAAGGTTGGTAAGTATGGAGCTGTTTGTACACCATCCACCTTCATTTCCGGGCACCTCCAGTCTTTGCCAGATGGAAGAGGCCCACATCCATCTCCTCTTTCATTCAGGCTTAGCTCACATCACAGAGGGATATTTTACCACAGATAAACAGCCACCAAATTTTACATTCTTATGCCCCAATGATATTACCAAGCCTGGTAATGAAATGTCTGCAGGAAGAAAAGCAGACTTAAAGAATGCAAAGAAACCAAACACCGACGGTATTGATGAGTCTAGCTTTGAAATCATCTCAAAGATGCATTAACTCCCAAAGTATAATTTTTAGACGTCAATCTTTTACAGTACCTTCTCCCCTTTAGAAATGCCCCTGGTACAGCATTGCTACAGCACCACAGAAAGTGAATAGCACCTATTTTAAGTAGAAATGGACCATTAAGAGCCTTGGTGGTACAGTGGTTAGAATGCAGTTCTGCAGGCTACTTCTGCTGACTGCCGGCTGCCAGCAATTTGACAGTTCAAATCTTACCAGGCTCAAGGTTGACTCAGCCTTTCATCCTTCCAAGTGGGTAAAATGAGGACCCAAATTATTGGGGGCAATATGCTGACTCTGTAAACCTCTTAGAGAAAGCTGTGAAGCACTGTGAAGTGGTATATAAGTCTAAGTGCTATTGCTATTTAATCCAATGTGATTTATCCAGACACAAAGTAGCTCTTACATGATTGATATGAAGCTGAAAGAACTGGAAATATTTAGCTCTGAAAAGAGAAGATTGAAGCCCAATTGCCCCATTGAAAAGATGGGCCAGCAATGATTTTTGAAGACCAGAAATGGACACTGTTATGTACTTCCTATTACGAATGCAATCTCTGTGTTTTCCCACTGCAGTTTTAAAGTATCCCCCATCACCACTACCATCTTGCCTCAAGAACTCCTTCCTGTCTGTTTTGGCCAATGCATTTTATTTCATTTTGGATTAAACCCAGCAGTTCATTGCCTACTATACAGAAGCAGGAATGCATCCTCTACTGAGCCAGTGCATGCATTTTCAAGAGCAGCAGTCGCCTACTAGTGGCCCATGGCCCACTGGTGGCCATGAGAAAGTTTTGGTGGCTGCAGAGAAATCTCACCCACAGAGCACCCCCCCCAAAGCAATTAATCCAGGCTGCGCAGAAACACAAGGCTGCGCCAACCATATGGCCCGCAGGAACCCTCCCCACCTACTCATTCCTTACCCGGCAAATTTGCCTGCTAAGTTGCTATTTTTCCTTTTTTTTCTCCCCTGATCATCACTTCTTCTGCTATGCCAGATTTAGATTAGCTAGGAAGCAAGAAATGGTTGGATTTCTTGCTTTCTAGCTAATCTTTAAATCTTTGGCTCTGCTTTTAAGCACAGCCAAACCTCCCTTAGGACTGAAGGTTCTATTATTCAGTGCAGGCTCACGGCAAGCAAATTTTATGTGATAGACTCAGGTAGCTGATGGCAGATAGATAGATCACTGAATGTTCTGTGAGCAACTCAATCAGCCTGCCTGCTCTGCCTGATTTTGGGTAAAAGTTGCTCTTTTTTTATAAAAAAAAAATATTTACATACATGGTGTGTTCTGAGTTAATTTTATGAGTTTGCTTCAGTGGTGGTATTCGACTGGTTCTGCTCAGTTCTGGCGAGCCGGTAGGAGCGATAAACAGCGGAGACCCAACCGGTTCTCTCTGCCACTCTGCTGCTGAGCCCACTCGCCTGCGCAGGCTCCCATACTCACCTTTTTCTGCTGAATTTGAAGCACAGCTGATTTGCGCGGCACAGAATAGTGCTGCGTGACAACTGCTGAAGCGACCGGGATCATGCAGGCTTGCAGGAGGTGAGTTAGAATGCCTCTGCACTTGCACAAACACCTCTGGCGCCTGCACAAAGTATGCATTTGGCATGCGTGTACATGGAAAGTGAATGCACACACGTAAAGCACACCCAAGCCACACCCACCGAACAATATTTGAATCCTACCACTGGTCCGCTTACAAGCAAATTTTATGTGACAGACTGAGCTAGCCGATGGCAGATAAGATAGATTTCTGAATGAATCTGTGATTCTGTGTGCAACTCAATCTGTCTGCCTGCTTTGCCTGATTTTAGGTAAAAGTTGCTCTTTTTTTATAAAAAAATTCAATATTCATATAAATATTTATAATATTGACATACAAGCTAATCATTTGACCACCAAGCCACACCCACAAATTAGGCCATGCCCACAGAACCGGTTAGTGGTCCCTGGGATTTTAAATTATGGGTTTGGTGGTCCCTGAGGTCCAAAAGGTTGGCAACCTCATTCCAGAGCGACTTTTACCAGGAATGCTGTCACAACACAATAGTTATAATGCTTATCTTATAAACAACAGGTTGCTTGTTCAAAACCTAGCATAAATGTTTTAATTACTATTTTTCTTTCCCTGGGTTAGTTAGTTTCACCTGGGATTATTTTTCTTAATATATTCAATAACATTATTTCATGAATTTTATTAATTAATTAATTTCATTAATAAATTTCATTAATTATTTTCTCAAATCATTTATTGAGGAAAATGAACTGAAGGAAATTAAGAAAATTTTGACATATATGAAGAACACTGGAAATTTTATGTTTCCTGTACTAGAACTTCATTCCTTTGGGTACATGCTGTGGAATATTTACTGAATTGGAGCAAGCAAAGATATTTGGAGGAAGTGAAAAGCCTTAGTAAATTATCAGCCTCCTAAATTAAACAGCAACAAAGTAATGTCATCTCTATTATTACCAAGCCTCAGAACATAACATCTAATGATACTGATCTAAAAAATTCTTCAATTGTACCTTTAACTTTATAATACTGAGTTGAAGGTTACTGGAGAAATTGGTTGGAAAAAAAAAGCAGTTCCAAAGATTATACCAGACTAAGTAATTTATGTGGCTGTGCTTTTTTCTCTTGAGGAAATACCGTATATACTTGCATATAAGCCGATCTCGCATATAAGCTGACCCTTAAAAAACTGCCCCAAAATGAGGAATTTTACAAAAACTCGCATATAAGCCGACCCCCAAATACCATGGTGTTCAACCCCTGATCTCACCATCAAGGCTCACCGTCAGAAAGATTCTGGGAGGACAGGGCTTTGGGCGCGACTTCCCTGAACAGCAGAAGTAAAGCTCAGAGGGAAAAGGCGGCAGGGCAAAAGTTGCAGCTCATCGTCCATCCAGGGAGAAAAATGGCCGATTTTTGTGCACGTTTTCCTTGACACGAGGGCTGCTAAGGGCCAGCTGACAGGGAGTGCGAGAGCCAAGACTCTCATCACGGGAAGCCGCCACGCTAAGTTGCTGCCCGACTTCGCGCGCGTTTTCCTTGACGCGAGGGCTGCTAAGGGCCAGCTGACAGGGAGTGTGAGAGCCAAGACTCTCATCGCGGGAAGCCGCCACGCTAAGTCGTTGCTCCGGTGCAAATCGAGGCACGGCCACCAATAAATCAGATTTATGCGCGTATAAGCTGACCCCCAAATTTGGAAAAAAAAAAAAGCGTTCTAAAGTCGGCTTATATGCGAGTATATACGGTAATAGATACTGTTAAATCTATAAAAGCAGCAAAAGGTCCTGGACCTGAGTAATATAAGACATATATATTGATTTTTTTTTGCTTCTGTATGCTTTGAAAGTTTATCATTATGGCTTTTTGAACAAAGTTTTTTTCCAGCTTCTTTTAAAGAGATTTGTATAATAATAAATTTTGGTTCAGAGAAAACATTGATAAACAAACAACAACTCTGTCTTGCTTGAATTCAATTTCAGCAAGTTTCATCCCATCCAGATCCCAAAAGTATTCAGACATCAGGACAAAATTTCAGTTGCATCATTGCCTTGACATAGGTACAACTGGGTATCATAACCATATTGATGATACAATAGTCTGAACCAAAAAATGATCTCCCTTAATAACAATGTAAATATTAAAATTAACTCCATCAAGTACACACCAATTTCTCCTGCCCTATAACTATTGACTGCAGTGGCCCAGGGTGTAGAATTACTATCATTGTCCCCATCCTGATAGGCAATAATGTACTGAAGGTCACTAAAAAGTCAATACAGTCTCCATCTCATGCCTAGACCTAAATTCTGATTGAAAGAAACCCGGATAATTCATTTCCTCTTGACTAGGACCTCCCCCACATTCTGTCAACAAAAGTCTTCAAAAGGGTTGAAGATTAGGATTATTTGACAAATATGGACAGATTTAGGAAGGATGTCAGGATGAAGTCTGATCCTGTATCTGATGGATAGTACTACCTTGTATTTACAATGCTGGGTTGATGATATGGATTCACTTTCTATTTATAGATTAGTCCTTTATTGATCTAATGGAAGGACTAATCAATATTACTCCATGTGATTAAGGTCCAATGCTGTGTTTAAAACTGAGCCATTTTTTAAATATGTATTCTACTATTTTTGTTCTTTCTTTTACATTTCTATTACTATATATTAAAGCAAAAAAAAAATCTCGCCTTATATCAGTTTTTTCCCCCCAAACAGTTGATGTTCTGCTTCATTCAGAGTATGGTAAATTTAAGAAAAAATATTCAATTAGAGAAAGCATCTCCCATATTTATTTCTACCTTTGAGGTTCAGGGCTCCTAATCTGAAAATTTAGTATCAACTTCTGAATAATGGTACTAAATGATGCTATTGAGCATAGAATGAATGATTAAATATCATAGAATGAAGGATTAAAATTGACAACAGTAACATGTTATGCACACTTACATCCATTCCTGGATCACTGGACCCTTCTCATAGTCATTCATGCTCTGGTTATCTCCTGTTTGGATTACTGTAATGTGCTCTACACAGGGATACCCTTGAAGAGTATTTGGAAGCTTTGGTTAGCTCAAAAATGCAGCAATTTGCACAGTTTTGCAAAAGCCTACATTTGTGCATGTGTTATCTCTTCTGCAGGAGCTGCATTGATTGCTAATTTGCTTCCACATATAATTCAAGGTGCTAGTTATCACCTTTAAAGCCCTATATGGCTTGGGACCAGGTTATCTGAAGGATCGCCTCTTCCCATTACATCTACCTGGTGGAAAGATAGGGCATATTGCAGGTTCTATCTGTTAAGGACGTACTTCTGGTAGGACCAAGAAAAAGGGCCTTCTCTGTATTGGCTCCCTCCTTGTAGAACATCATTCCCCAGGGGATAAGATTGCTCCTCTCCCTTTCTACTTTTCTGAAAAGCCCTGAAGACATGATTCTGTCAGTGGGCTTGGGGGCCCTGAACTGATATAAAGCAGATCAAGTTTCTTATTCCACTTTGTCTGTCACAGCTGCAGGAGAGAGGTTGCTGGGGGGGGGGGGGTTGTTAGATTTTAAACTGTGGCTGGTGTGCTGCCTGGAGTCACACATATTGGGTGGCCATATATAAATAAAACACCTTGTCTAAATCTGATAATATTGTAGGTATGATCATTGAAAATATGTTATTTCCAGTTCCCCTTTAAACTCTATAGGTCCCTCTGATTAAGGCTGTGATGCTCTAAGAAAATTACATTGACAAGCCAGCCATCTATTTTTGTTCCTTAGATTTTAAGGCATTGGTGCTAACTACAAAATCCTGAGCAACTAAATGAGATATTATCTCTACTTCAAATACCCAGCTATTAAATCAAAAGCATATCTTCCTCCTTATGTCCATATACATATTAAATCAAGACATAGGAACGGAGAAGTACCTTTGTGGCATCCCTTTGCCAAAAATATGTTTTCTTCACTGCAAAGATCTCACACACTGCAACATCCTATTAATCAAGTGACTTTCTGTTGCTAAGGTAAGTTCCTGTGTTACATTGTGATGTCAGCTTATAGAATCCACCTGTTTTTTAAATCAGAATTCCGAAATCCAAAAATTTGCAGCTTGCACCAAGACTTTATAAACCTAAAAATTGGTATTGAGTATCAGGACAAGCTGGAGTTTGTCTTCCAAATAAAGATCATTGCTTTAAGAGAATCATATTGATAATGCTACAGCTAGTAAGAAGGAAGCATTACTGAACTACAGCAGAATATCCAGAAAGCAACAGATATTAAGTTATATCTTCCACATTTAATAGGTATTTTTGCCTTTTGAAAATATCAGAATGTGCAAGTAGAATATGAAGCACAATGCTTTTCCATTAGCTCCACTTCCTCTTCATCAGGGTTTCATCAGGATTTTTTTGCCCAAGGTAATCCATTGAAGCTACCATACCATTCAGCTTTAACCAAGACACTCTCTGCCTAGTCAATACCGTGATGTAGTATCCAGCCTTCCTTAAAATATTAATTAGGAGTATAGTTTTAATTACCACAGTAGTATGATGTCATTAACCACCAATCAGTAATCTTTACAATTCATGTATACTGTGATGGACAACATGAATGGCCCCCAATGCTATAAAACCTGCCTTCTTTTTGTTGCTTGAGCAGTTCTGATTCCTCCGGTTTATGTGCTATGATTGCAAGAGAGAAAAATATTCCTGTGCTCCACCCCCACTCTTTTCCCCACAAACCCAAGAAGTCTCTGGGAGCTTTTGAAACAGCAGCTCCAATCCTTGCAGAAAGCTGCAGCAGGACTCTCCTCCCATTCCTCTTAGAGAGGGTAGGGAGATCTCAATATCTGTATTTGCATGTTGTGTCCCAAAATCTGCACTGGCCTGACTTCAGTTATCGCTTGGGGACATAGGGAAGAAAATATTCTCTTGGGAATACAGAGAAGAAATTACTGCCTGTTTTTCCACAGCAGCCTTGTGTCTCAAAACGAAGGCATCTGGCAACCTTCCACTGTAGAAACAAACTGCAAACTTCTTCCAAACTTCATGCCTTTCCATGTATGTCCGTCCGTCCGTCCGTCCATCCATCCATCCATCCGTCCATCCATCCATCCATCCATCCATCTATCTATCTATGCTTTTCCCTCTCTAGCCAAAGTCCATTGACACAAAAAAGTGAGAAAGGATGATAGTGGATGTGCTAGGAATGATCATGGATAAGTTATTCAACCAAGATGATCCTTCTATTATAAAGAGGGGGAAAAACTGCCGTTTAGCGAGAGAAAAATGTTACAGGGAACTCGGGAGAATTAAAAACGGTGAGTGATCCCAACCCTGGCTCAAGCACCTCCCTCAAACTCACTCCGGGAAATGGAAGGGAAGCCACAGGCTCTTTCGTCCCTTCTCCAGTGCCAACGAACAGAAAGCAAAGGCGCTCTAGCGGGGTTTCCCGGATTTGGTCCCAGGGCCCAAAGGAACCGCCGCGGAGGGGCTGAGAAAACCCGCTTCTTGGCCATAACCAGGCTTTCCAAGGAAAGGAGGCTCAACTGGGAATCCTGCAGCCAGCTTCGCTGACCTGCCTCCTTTTCAGAGCTTCTGGCCACTTCGGAGAGAGCATCCCAAGATCACCCACCTGCACGGGCAGGGCGAGTTCAAATGCCGTCTATTGTGCGCTCCAGGGCCACCGGTCCTCTCGGGAGGATGCCCCTCTCTCCTGGGCCATGCCCTAGCCTTACCATCTTGCCCACCTCCATGGTGGGAGGGCTGCTATCGCCCGGGCCCCGTCGCCCCGCACCTCCCCGGCCGGCGGGGCGGGTCTCTCTCGCAATCTTCCTAGCGCAGCGCTGAGATAGACATGCTCGGTCCCTCCGCCAAGCGCTTCCGTCCGGACCAGGGCTTGCAGAGAGGCCGGAGGAAGGTGGCGGATGTGCGGGCGACCCTCCACGCCGGCTGGACTGCGACGCCTGGCCAGGCGCAGCGTCGGAGCGAGCGAGGACGAGCCCGCTTGTGTGCTCGGAATGACAAAAGGCGCTCGGCGCTCCCGCCCAGCCTCAGCCTCCTCCCTCCTCCCTCGAAGGACGAGGGAGGGCTCCTCCGAGCAGATGCTCAGGCGGCACAAAGGCACCGTGCAGAAGCCACCGCCGGGCGAGGCCCGTCACAAACCCGGCGGAAGGAGGGAGGAGGGGTTTTTTTTTTCCCTTTCTTTTTTTTTTTTTTTCCCCCCCCCCCCCCTCCTTTTGCTACGCCCGCAGGAGAGGGAGGATTTTCCTGCCTGGAGGGATCGCCAGAGCGGCTCCCGCTTTGGCGCCGCCGCCGCCTCAGCCACATCAACCGCTTTGCGCGCAAACGGATGGCCGCTGGCTGGCGGGAAAGGAGAAGGGGGTGGAGGGGCTTGTGCGGCTGGCGGGCACTCGGCCTCTCCTCAGAGACCCGCGCCCGTGACTCTTCTGGGTTTCAGAGGGGCCGAAAGGTAAATCTCCTTCTCCCGCCCCGTTCAATGCTCTGTCGCAGCAAACGCGCTTCTTTCACAATTAGCCCAGCGGTCTTGGTCGCCGTCAGGAAAGGCGCTGAAACGTTTTGACTTGTCAAGTAGCAATTCCCGCCTCTTTCAACACGCCTCCTCGCTCCCATCAAATTCCACGGCCTCTGAAGCTGAAGGGAGGGAACCTCGGGCAAAGCCGCCTCAGGCCTTGTGCCTGAATGCTCTCATGGTCGGTTTGGATCGGCATCCTAACTCCCAACCTAGCGCTGTCCTCACTTCCCCAGCGAAAGTCTTCACAACAGAAAGTGGATCAGGTCATCTGAATAAAACAAACCGCAACAGCTAACTCATAAGTGCCAATGCTGATTTCATACACGGCTGCAAATTTCCAAAAGGGCTCATTGGATTTTACTTGTCAATCACATTGGAAGCTGAGCTTGACTAAACACTGAAATGTATGAAAGATTTTTCAAAGTTACTGGATGAAAATCGAAATAAAGATAGGCCGCACAGAGCAGAATCGTAGAGGGGCGGGGAAGCACTTGCAATTAAGAGGCAGGGCCCTTGTCTTCACACTAAGAAAGCTCCCAGGGGCTAATTCCTCTTATCTCACTGAATTTTACATAATGATTTGGACCTACAGCCCTGCTAATTACTGAATACAATTCTTTTGCCCTGCAGTGAGTAGTCAATGCCCTAAAGTTGTTCTTCTGTTCCCATCTGCACAGATTTCTCATTTGATTGCAAAAGCAAGTCTTGCAAAAAATTGCACATGGCTGCTTATTTCTACTTCCTCTCCCTCACCAAATGCAAAGTCATTCTCTTCCCCCCCCCCTCAAAAAAAAATCTAGAAATGATAGGAAAGATTCAGGCTCTCACCCTGGCCAAAAAGAACATGATTTTTCTATGTGTCAAGCAAATTCAAGACAATTCCATGTGTTTTAATATTTTTGACTAAAAAGTTTTGGGTGCTATTTTTAATACCTGAGAATTCCCACTGGAAGATTTGAGATTAATATTTTACTTCTAACAAAAACAAACTGGATCTAGGAACTAGCCCTCCTCCTCCCCCCAAAAAATTAGGAAGCCTGCTTCCTCTAAAAGACATTACAGAGGGTGGTGAGCACAGCCCAGAACATTGTGAGCTGTTCCCTGATACCACTAGATCAGTGGTTGCCTACTAGTGGGCCATGGCCCACTGCTGGGCCATGAGAAAATTTTGGTGGGCCACAGAGAAATCTCACCCACAGGGCACCCCCCCCCAAAGCAATTAATCCAGGCTGCTCAGCCCACATGGCCCGTGGGAACCCTCCCCACCCACTCACTCCTTACCCAACAAACTTGCCTGCTAAATTGCTGTTTTTCCTTTTTCTGACTATCACCTGTTCTGTTGTGCTGGGAGATTTAGATTAGCTAGGAAGCAAGAAATGGTTGGATTTCTTGCTTTCTAGCTAGTCTTTAGATCTTCGGCTCTGCTTTTAAGCACAGCCGAACCTCCCTTAGGACTGAAGGTTGTATTATTCAGTGCAGACTCACAGCAAGCAAATTTGAGAGACTGAGCTAGCCGATGGCAGATAGATCACTGAATGATTCTGTGAGCAATTCAATCTGCTTGCCTGCTTTGGGTAATAGTGCCGCGCGACAACTGCTGAAGTGACTGGGATCATGCAGGCTTGCAGGAGGCAAGTTAGAACACCTCTGCACCTGCACAAAGTGTGCATTTGGCATGCGTGTACATGCAAAGTGTGCGCACATGTGTAAAGCGTGCCCAAGCCATGCCCACAAAACCAGTGGCAACAATATTTGAATCCCACTACTGGTTTGCATGCAAGCAAAGTTTATGTGACAGACCGAGCTAGCTGATGGCAGATAGATAGACCTCTGGATGAATCTGTGATTCTGAGAGCAACTCAATCTACCTGCCTGCTTTGCCTGATTTTGGGTAAACGTTCCTCTTTTTTATAAAAAAATCAACATTTATATAAATATTTATAACATTTATATACAAGCCATACCCAGCGAGTCATATGACCGCCAAACCACACCCACAAATTAGGCCACGCCCACAGAACCAGTTAGTGGTCCCTGGGATTTAAAATTATGAGTTTGGTGGTCCCTGAGGTCCTAAAGGTTGGCAACCCCTGCACTAGATGACATCGCTAGGGCTCACTGCCTCAGAAGAGTGAGGAAAATTCTCAGGGACGACTCACATCCCAGTCAGCACTTCTTCACTCTCCTACCATCGGGTAGGAGATATAGAAGCATAGCCAGCCGCACCAATAGGCTGAACAACAGTTTCTACCTGTAGGCTGTCAGACTTCTGAACAGAAAATAACTTCATGTCAATATAGTATGATAGACTTGCAGGGCCGGCGCGTTTTGCAACAAAGTCACATAGTGTAATAAGATTGGGACTGGGTTAGGGACTTATGTCCTCACTGTGAGTTGCGTTTGGGGGGAGGGGTTTGCACGAAGGGAGGCTCAGCCAATCTCATTGTACACATGTTGTACTCTGACAATAAAGGTAATAACTCTTATTCTCACAATATAGTAAATAAGACTTTGCCAATGAGACAAATTGCACAACCTATTTTTAATCTTTGTTTAAAAACATATTTCCATTATTACCATTCTGCAGCAATAAATGAAATAAAATTTCCACATTGCAAATCAGAAATTACTTGAATTTAATGTGAATGTAACAAAAAGGATGCTTAAATCTTGAGTGACTTGTAATATGTACAATGTTAATTCACACACACACACACACACACACACACACACAGAGAGAGAGACGGAGGGAGGGAGAGAGAGAGAGAGATGTAAGATCTTCTGTTTTTTGGTACCTTCTACAGAGCACATATTTGTTTATTAGATGCTTTTTTACAGTACACGGTTTCATTTATTCTGACTATAAGCATATTACTTTTTAATCAGTCTTTAAAGCCTAAATTAACACAATCCACAACATCAATATCTGAAAATTATTTCAAGCAGAAAGTCAGCAAGTCATAACTAGAACAAGTTAATGAAAAGCTAAGGGGAGTATGCCTTACCCAAAAGAAAAGATTTTGAAAAATTTAGACCGTTATGTATATACATTCTATGAATCTGTAACTCACAACCAAAAATATGTGTATCACAGGGAAGACGAGAGTATATATTTTGTGCTTGTTATTCAGAAGAGAGTTGAAACACACTATGATTCCATAAGCTTAAAACAGTGAAAAAGCTTCAACAGCTTTGAAACCAGCTAGATGTACACAAAGAGTAGTACAGAGTATATATTCATAAAGACTACCAACTTCAACTTGATTATTTAGCTAAAGTATTAGGGTATTCAACAACATCCCCCACCTCAAATTTTGTTTGTTGAAAAAGCATAGCTGGAAGCTACAATGTGCAGCAAACAGGAACAAATTGTCCAAATAACACTGAACAAGAGCAGAAAGCTTCCACAGTGCCCACGCCAAGCTGAGTTGAATGGGGGTTTGGGTGGATATGCAATTTCCTTCACAATTAAATCTCAGTTGGCCAACAGCCAACTCCTCCAGAAATAGAAGCGAAAAATCTCATTTCAGTACAGGCTGATCCAAAACATTATATAGGAGGGTTATTTTATGAAGAAACATCCCAATGTTTAATTAATTGATTATCCATCAAATTTATATAGCCTATCTTCCCAAAAAGTTATTCTAGGTGGCATACATTAAGATTATAAAACAGATAACATATTAAAAAGCTATTATTAAAAACAATAAAAATCACAAAAGCTAAGATTGGACAGCAGATGTTAAAAATAATGGTGCCACTTCAGCAACACAAACTATCAAAATTTGCACAAACTACCAAAAGGACTGGACAAATAAGTAAAGCCTTGAGTTAATTCTTGAGTTATTGTATTTTCTGCTGGAACTTTGTGTTCATGGTTAAATAAATGTGTTAGAGGCATATTTCACATCTCTAGACAGCACCACCACATCTTAGAGTAAGACAGCACCAGAGTTTTAGGAATCAAGCTTGTAGAACAGGCTGTCAGATTCTGACAGATAACACTATCAGATTCTAAATCACTGCCACAATTATTTGAATGAAAATTGATTGGCAGATAAGCAGGACTGATAGTTGCCTGTAAATGACATATAAACTGCTTCAAACTGCTTGGAGAAACAGCAAAATACAAATTATAAATCAGTTCTTAGGAACTTGGAAATTACTTCCTGTCATGAGTTCAGAACTGAAAGTAAGATGCAAGTTATTCTACCGTGGTTATAATACTGAGCCCTTTTCTCAATATGATTTGTGGAAGAATTGGAAAAAGCAGAACATTTTATCAAATCTATAAAATTTGTGTTTCAATTGTTCTTGAACTTTGGAGAAATCAGAAATTGATTTATCTGATAAAATATAGAACTATAAAATCCCGACTGATTTAATTCTTCTGCTTTCCCTCTCCATTTTTACTTTTTGCTGGCAAGAAATGGCCTTCTGAAAAACTGACAATGGTGAAGAATGATTCATAAGTGCCACGTTACTTTGGAAATTATAAGCCATTAATGCATTGATCTCTTCTCTCATATATTCACTATATCATACATATTTATTATTGTTGGCAACTAGCCCAATAAGAATGTGCAAACAGTCCCAAATAATTCATTTATTTATCGTTCTAGAGTTGCTAATCTGCAAAACATCTTCTCAAACAATAATACTTGTTTCTATCTCTTAAGAGGAAGCAAAAAAAGGAACAACTTTCAAATCACTTCCAATTCCAGTATGTTGGCCTTTGTCAGTTATGAGATATGGAAATAAGAGTCAAGTCTTTTTCTTTACCTCAAGGAAGAGGACTGAGTAGCCAGGTTCTTTCCAATCTAAAGAATGATAAAGGTTATGGAATGGATGAAGCAAAGGAAGAGAGAATTGTTTCCTTGCAGCCTTTCTCTTAAATGCTAAGAAAAAAAAAGCTGGACAATCTTTTTGCCCATTGTTTCATGAATCCTCTTTCTCTTATTACCTCACAAATTTTCCTATACTAACCTTGATGGAACTGGCTGTGTAAAATGGGGCGTTGGTCCTACCTGAATACTTCTTCTCGGGGAGCCGAAGAGAGAATCCAGGCTGGGTAGTCTCTAGTCTCCTAGCTCTGCAGACAGAGTTGAAAAAACTGAGGACACAACCCCTGGTAACGGTCCCCAATTCTGAACGACGTTGAAGCGAATTCAGTTGCTCCTTGTCTTCGAACGGACAATTCACTGATACTGCAAAAAAAAGGGATATTTCCTCCCTATTCTGACCAGACAGAATACAGGGTGGGACTGGATTCTCCCTTCGGCTCCCCGAGAAGAAGCATTCTGGTAGGACTAATGCCCCTTCTCCACTCTAGACGAAGGGAGAATCCAGGCTGGGACATACCAAAGCTGGCTGATAGCTATCCTACAGGTGGGAGCTGGATTGGTCGGAAGTCCCCACCTCTACATGCACACCCTGGAAGACTCGTCTTCCAAAGGACGCCTCCACTGAGGCAAAGGAGTCAATCTTGTAATGTCTTATGAATGGGGTCACCATACATACATACATACATACAGTACAAAAATACATACAATACAAACACCAACATACAATGACCAGGTCGCAGCTCTACAAATGTCCACAATCGATGCCTGCGTTGCCCAGGCTGCGGTGGTCATTGCACTTCTGGTTGAGTGCGCTGTGATCCTCCTGGGCACAGGAAGGCTCTGTAACTCTTAGGCCCTTGCAATGCAGGCTCTGAGCCAGCGACCTACTGTGGAAGGTGTCACCCTACAACCTAAAGTTGACAGCTGAAAGGAAACAAACAAGGCTTCCGTCCTCCTAAAATAAGACATTATTTTAATGTAAATACAGAGGACCCTCCTAACGTCCAAGGTGTGCCATTTTTTCTCTAGTGCATGGGTAGGCTCAGGTCAGAAATTAGGCAAAATTAGCTCCTGGGAATGATGGAATAAGGAGTTCACCTTGGGCAGGAAGGTAGGGTCCAACCACAGAACCACCCTGTCTGCATGGAATACACACCGATCCTTCCTGATGGATAAGGCCGCCAATTCCAAATTATGCCTGGCCGAGGTAATGGCCCCAAAGAATACCACCTTGTACATGAGAAGGCAAAGGCAGATTTCACGTAAGGGTTCAAATGGGGGAGAAGTTAGTGCCTGCAGGACCTTGGGCAAATCCCAGATGGGGTAGCAGTGGACCACCGGTGGCCTCAGATTCGTGGCCCCTCTAAGGAAGGCTTTCACCTTAGGATGTTGTGCCAGAGAAGTAGAGCCCTTGACCGAAATCACCAAGGTCAAGGCAGTCACCTGTTTCTTCAAAGTATTGGGGGCGAGACCTTTATCCAACCCCTCCTGCAGGAACTCTAATACCTTTGCAACAGAAACTCCAGAGGGTTCCAATTGGTGACCAGCGCACCAACTGCAGAAAATCTTCCACGTTGCGTTATATATCCTGGTCATGGAAGGTCTTCTGGCCGCCTGGATGGTCTGAATGACCTTTGTGGAAAACTTCTCCTGTTTCAGGATCCCCCGCTCAAGCACCAGACAGTCAACCGAAACCAGGCTGGATCTGGGTGCTCGATCAGGCCCTGGCTGAGGGAGATTTTGTGCAGGGGAATTCTCCAGGGTCTGGCAATTGACAGACCATCAGGTCGGTGAACCAAAGACGCCTGGGCCAGTAAGGGGCTACCAACAGAACTTCTGCCCTTTCTATCAGTACTTTCCTGATTGCCCCCGGAATCAAGGGAAGAGGGGGTAGGCATACAATAGTCCTTGGGGCAACCTGCACTGGACAGCGTTGACCCCTTCTGCTCCTCGGGCAGGGAATCAAGCAAAGAACCTCGGGAGGTGCTTGTTCTCTGGTGATGCAAAGAGATCCAGAATCAGGCAGCCGAAGTGTTCTGTCATCTCCTGGAATAGACTGGGATGCAGTCGCCATTCTGACTGGTCGACTGTGGCTCTGCTCAACCAGTCTGCCTGCACATTGGATACTCCCGAGACATGTTCTGCTTGTCGGGACAACAGGTTTCCCTCCGCCCACCTGCACAATTGAGTTGCTTCCTGCATTAGAGATCTGGAGCGTGTGCCTCCCTGCCGGTTTATGTGGGCCTTGGTAGCCACATTGTCCGTGAGGAGAAGCACATGTCTCCCCACCACCTCTTGCCTCAAATCCTTGAGCACTAAGCGGGCAGCCCTGAGCTCTCGCCAATTTATGTTGTGGGTGAGCTCCTCTCGTGACCACCTCCCCTGGGTGACCTGAGCTCCCAGGTGGGCCCCCCAACCATAGAGACTGGCATCGGTGGTGATGGTAATCCTCTGGGGATCCCTGTACAAGCATCCCTGATCCATGGCTTGGGACTGCCACCAATGGAGGGAATGAAGAACTGGCAAGGGGACGTGAACCCTCCTTGAAGAGTCGCCCCTGCTCGCCCTCTGGTAAGGGAGCAGGAACCACTGAAGGGTTCGGGCATGGAAGCGGGCCCATGGAACAATCTCTATGCATGATATCATCTTGCTGAGAAGTTGAGACAGCAAAATGATAGGTGCCTCTCTGGAAGACAGGATTAGCGACGTGACCTCCCTGATACTGTCTCAATGCTCCTGGGAGAGAAAAACCTGACCGTCCAAGGTGTCCATAATGGCCCCCAAATGCAAGATCAGAGTCGATGGCACCAGGTGGCATTTGTCCAGGTTTATCGAGAGCCCATGCTCTCGAAGAATCCTGATTGTTGACATCAGATCCTCCTCCGCCTGGGGTCTGGAAGAGGATGCTATCAGGATGTCGTCCAAATAGCATTGGATCCTTATGGGTAAGGTTCTGAGGTGTGCCGCTACCGCTGCCAAGAGCTTGGTAAAAGTCCAAGGGGTTGATGACAGGCCAAACGGAAGAGCCCTGTATTGAAAATGGCAGCAGCAATAGCAAAACCTCAGAAACTGACTGGTTGGGGTGTATGGGCACATGGAAGTAGGCCTCCGTCAAGTCTACCGAGGCCAAAAAGTCTCCCTCCTGCAGTCCCTCTAGAATGGAGTGGAGGGAGAGCATCTTGAACTTTCATTACATGTTTGATTACATGTTTAATCATTACATGATTACATTACATGATTACATTACATGATTAATCATTACATGATTACATTTAATCATTACTTTTATTACATGTTTAATCATTACATGATTACATGTTTGTTGAGCCCCTTCAGGTTGAGGATTGCTCGCCACCGCCCTGCCCGAGGCCTTTGGAATCACAAACAACATTGAATAGAAACCTTGTCTCTCCTGGTCCACCAGAACCAGCTGGATGGCCCGAATGTCCAGCAGATGGTGAATTGCTGATTTCATGAGATCCCTCTTTGAGGGGTCCTTGGAGACGGGGTAGCACACAAAGATTCTTGGGGGGGAGGAGAGAAACTCTAGAGAGAGACCCAATCTTAAGGTTGACAGGATCCAAACATCCATCGTGGTCTGTTCCCACCTCTTCCAGAACAGTCTCAGACAGCCCCCTATGGGGGATGAGGCTCGGGCATCACTTGTTGCACCTGAAGGGTCTGTTGGAACCCCTAAAGGACTTTCTGTCCTCTTGTCTCTGACACCCTCTGGCAGCAAAGGCCTGTCTATCGGCCTGAGAGGAGGATCTCTGGAAAAAGGGTCCACTTTGATGGGGAAAGCCTGCCCCAGCTTCCCCGTTTAAAGGAGGGCTTCCTGTAGTAGGGATGAGACCTGTAATCAAAGCGCCTTCCCTGGGAGGGCAGGATCTTTTGCTTGTCCCTGGTTTCCATGAAAAAGGGATCTAGGGCTTACCCAAAAAGCCTCTCTCCCTTAAAGAGAGCCGACGCCAGCTTCCATTTGGTTCTGATGTCCATTTGCCAATTTCTTAGCCAGATAAGCCTGCATGCTGTTATGGAAGAGGCCATGGCTCTGGAACAAAATTTGGCTGATGTGAGGGTGGCATCCACAATCAACTCAGCTGCAGCTATAATCTTATTCAGGTCCTGAATAAGATGCACCCTGAGATCCTCAGGTAGAATTCTGTCCTGTAGCTGCCTCAGCCACTGCAAAGAGGCCTGTGTAAAAATGGATGCAGTCGTCGATGCTCTATGGCCCAGAGCTTGATGAGCTCTCCGGAGCACCATCTCCTCCTTCCGGTCCTCTGTCTTTAGAACATTCTCTGCATCAGGTGGAATGACAGATGAGGAAGCTAGGGCTACCATTGGGCCATCTACCTTTGGCACTTCCATAATGTCCAAAAGGTCTTTGTCCACATTAAATAAGATAGACCCAGACCCACTGGAGTGAGTGTACATCCCAAGGGACTCCCACTACTTTTTGATCAGGTTGAGAAATATCTGGGGCACAGGTACAGTGTCCACCACAGATGCTTTCTCAGTGAACAGGAAATCCTCCTGATCCTCTCCCTCAGTGGGAAGGTCCTGAGTGACCGTGTCCTTTTTGAGATGACCTATGTTCTTGGCCTTAACCAGCAGAATTTTGAAAAAAGCTGGCTGGAAAAGGCCCTTAAAGGAGGGTGGACTTACTACTTTCGACTCCTCATCCGAAAAATCCCTTTCTGGAAGGAGGTCCTTCTCGGAGCCATAAATTTGGCTGCTTTCTGAAGGGGAGGCCGAGCACTCTCTGAAGTGGACCGGCTGTTCAGCAGAAGCCTGCCCCTGCTCCTGCAGGACTCCTCTGCTAGTTTCCAAATAAGACAGCTGGAGCAGCTGGTTGACCTCTGCCTCCAATTCCTGTCTTATTGTCTGGGATATCGAGGCTCTTAAGAAGGATGGCATTTCTTTCATCTGGGTCTCCTCCGGCCGTAAGCCAGCTGCTGTAGGTGTAAAGGTGGCTGCAAGCACAGATCTGGCTCCACTGGAGACTTGGTCTGCAGGTGGCGCCATCAAGATCCCCTGAGGCGGCTCAGAAAAATTATGAGAGATCTCACCCCTGACTTGGAGGTTACCCTGCAAATCGTGGGTACTTGAGCTCCCAGGAGACCAGGCCATCATATACTGCCTATCTGCCAGCTGGTCTGGCTGCCTGTCATCTTGAGGAGACAACGTTTGAGGGATGGCTCTCATTGCCCTGTTAAACTATTTGTTTATGGCCTTTTGTCTACGCCTGGCCTGTCTATCCTCAGCCCTAGAGTATCTCTTAGGGGCTAGAGCCCTGGCTCTAATCCTAGCTGCTGCCTCCAGACCAGCAGACCTGGGCTTAGGGGATCCCTTTACAGCCTTCTCTCTATCCTGCTGAGGAACTGACAATTCTTGATCAGCTCCCTTGGTGGCCATCTTTGAGCCCGCCAAAAATAACTGTCACTTGACAGGGGTAGAGAAAGGGAGAAAGGAATAAGAATAAAATAAAATAATAAAATAGAATAAAATAAAATAATAAAATAATAAAATAAAATAAAATAAAATAAAATAAAATAAAATAAAATAAAA
>BLBF01000036.1:8654970-8696571 GCA_015471245.1 Laticauda colubrina | reverse complement strand
AATAAAATAAAATAAAATAAAATAAAATAAAATAAAATAAAATAAAAATATTCAGCCTAAACTGTCAGCTATAGCCACAGTAGCTGTCCACTACTTCAGGAAGCTAGTGTGACCCAAAGTGGTGAGCTCAGCTCAGCTCTGCAATTCAAAAGCCAAGTCAAGGGGGGAAAAAAATGGCTGCCTCTTTGAATTGCAGCAAGCCCTGACAGGGCAGAGGCTTGCTAGCCTGGCACTGGCTGCACCACAACTGTCAGGCAGACTTAAGTGTCTCGCAGCTGCCACAGTGCTCTGGGGACTGGATGGTGGGTCGGGATTTAATCCCGATGGCCAGAATCCCCCCACAAGGTACAATCCTGGAGACAAATTGCAAGATTGCCCCTGAATGAAATAAATGGCCGCTGCTGCCAAAAAGGGACAGAAGCGCTTAGCGGCAGCTGCGGCTCGTCCCGGGCAAGGAAAAGTGGATCAGGAGGAGGCGAGTTCAATAAGACACCGGCTCCCACCCCAGCCCGGGCCACATGGGCTCTCAGGGTCACCTCCAGTTTTGACAGGAAACAAAACAAAAAAACCAGTCCACCAGCAAGGAAAGTCAAAATTTAAAATAACAAGCAAAAACCGTGAACGAGAAAAAAAGCATGAAAAAATGAAAGTGCTAAACTGGCAAACCGGCAAACCTGATCTAAGCCTCTCTGCGAAAAAAAGCTTAATCCAGGGGGTGAATATTCTTCTACAATCCTAACTATTCAGAGCCCTTAAAAGGAGGTCTGAACACGCTGAGACCAAGTGAAGAACTCGGGACCGTTACCAGGAGGTGTGTCCTCCGTTTTTTCAACTCAGTCTGCAGAGCTAAAAGACTAGAGACTACCCAGGCCTGGATTCTCCCTTCGGCTCAGTGGAGAATAGACAGATAATTTCAGACCAAACGTAAGGGACATGTCCTCTACCCTTCTGCAATTTCATCCATGGCTGAATTTACAAAAAAAAAGCAGCAGTTGCAGATCAACTGCACCAAAAAAAGGTACCAGTTTTCTCCCTGTCCTCTTTAAGGTTCTGAACAACTGTTGTTAATCTCTAGAAGTATCTACCTGTAGCTGATAGTCTTTGCAGTATCATTTTTAAGATACATGTTTCTCATCATACCATACACCAAAGGGAACAATTAATATGGCACGTTCTTTCTTATCAAGGCTTTACAGCAACTGATTTAGGAGACTAGGATCAGTTTGGATTAATGGAACCCTATTTTAAGAGGAAACAGAAAAGTATTTAAACTGTGAGCAGAATATATCATACTTAGGTACAAACTAGTTTATTCATATTGCTTGTGACGTATACAGGTCATATTGGCACAGGGGATGAATCCAGCTAATGGATTTGGCTACTGGGACTTAGACACTCTGTGTCTAACAGATGGGCAATTTCAAATGAAAACAGGCATGAAATTTTTTAGTTGAAACTTTCCTGCAGTCAAAATTAAGAAGGAAGAACAATCTCATATGAATGAAGAACTAATAATATGCCAAGAAATTGGATAAAATGGTCTAATGAAACATATAGAACCACAATTATTTATTTCTCTATTGCTAAGAATAAAATTCTTGACACAACTTCTTCCTTGGAAGGTAAAAATATTTCAAATTCACAATTCTGGTGGCTCACCTTATACAATAAAAAATAGGGAAAATTACTAAACAATTCCTAAAAATGACTTTTTTTGCTTTTAAAAAAATACTCTTCCCCCAGTGTCTAGCAATATTTGAAACCACAACAGAATGAAAAATAAAACAAATATTTTCATTTTAAATGGGCAATCTGATCCAGGAGTAATTTTTCCTTGCAAATGAGTAATGCATTTGGGTAACTTTCCTTAAAATCAGGTTTACAAAATACTTCAATATATTTCAGGAAGAACTAGAAAGGCAAATGTGAGAGATGACCATTACAGGTAGTCCTCAAATCATTATCAATCTATGTGCATGCACATAAACAAACACAGAAGTAACAAAATGTTAAAAGCAGATCATTCTTTTAATTAAGTATCACTTTGCATTCCTTTCAACAAAACACAAGTAGTAAGGCTGCTGATAACAGGAAAAAATGTCTTCTAACAGCCAGGAATGAAAATTTACTGAAAGCCCACTAGGTATTGGAAAAAGCAAATGAAGTGAAGTATGGCTCATTAAGAAAATTTTATTCTATTAGTGCCTGCTGTCCACTTGACAGCATGCGAATTGTGAATTACAATTTTATTCCCCTTCCTTTTAGCCTTGGATTTAGCAACTCCTTCTCTTTCACGAAGAGCCTCCTCTTTACAAAGTCCCATACTAATTATAAAAATTCCCCTGAATTTAAAATATTCTTCCACAAAGAAAGCTTCGATTTGCTTCTATTACTTCTGTTACTACATTCTGAATGAATCCTGATTTATTTATGGAAAAAATATCTTTCTTCTTTGGCAACAACTTTCAATGAGAAGGATACTGTTATGCTTACCAGCAAGGAAAATAAGAAATGGTCATCTTATAGGATAAATTAATTCACTCTTGAGAAAATTATCCACATGGGGATTTTCCAAGTTGACTGCCAAATTCTAAAATAGTAGCTACTTAAATACACTGAAGGCTACACTATGCATCAAGAACATGTAATCACAGAATATTGCCAAAGGCTAGAACAAAAGCACGCCTGAAAATTTAATTTTGTCTGGAACGGAAAGTGAATTCACAACTCCAAAATTAATAGATTAGATTGGTCTATGGTTTTCTGTTTGCTTTTGTGGTTTTTTTTAAATATTTGTGATCATTTTTCAGCTTGCAGAACAGGACAAGAAGCGATGATAGAAACTAATCAAGGAGAGAAGCAACTGAGGAGAAATTTCCTGACAGTTAGAACAATTCATCAGTGAAACAACTTGCCTCCAGAATTGTAAATGCTCCAACACTTTTCTTTAAGAAGAGATTGGATAACCATGTCTGAAGTGGGGTAGTGTTTCCTAGCTAAGCAGGGGGATGAACTAGAAGACCTCCAAGGTCCCTTCCAACTTTGCTATTCTAGGTTCTGTTCTATTCTAAGCTCTGTTATTCCACTTGGTAATGTCCATGCATATAGGCATTTTATTTGTTGGAAGATTGTGTTAGGGCTGAAGGCATTCTTGGATTGGTATAAATCCTACGTTTTTTCAGGTTCCTAAACTCTGCAATCCAAATATATTTTCCTTCTTAATAAATATTGTTTTAAAGAGTTATCATCCATTGGCAACAACCCTTAGTTAACCTAGACTAGATTCCATTTGTCTGATGTCTTGACTTGAAATCTTGTGACTGTGATTCTGGATACAGATTGGCTGATGATTCTGCTGCAATATTTGGATTTTGCCTGACTATTCTTGTGCCTGCTGTTTTGGATTTGGACTCTTTCTCAAGGCAAGCTTACTGGATTCTTGGGGACTTTATTTCTTGTGTATATGTGTGTGCGCATGTTTGTATGTATCTTTCCTTTGCCACTTATTTGGTTGAAAATTCCTAGTCAACTTTGCAAAAATCCTCTGCATGTTTGTGAATATATGGCCTGAGATAGAACACTCAGCTCTTACTCATGAGGACATTATGGACTTGACAGATCCATCATGGAGCACTATCTCATCATCTACATATTAAGGCACAGAATGTACTACAAAATGAATATCAAAATGCTTATTTTTCAATATATTATGCATGCTTTTCAAATGTTAATGTCAATATCCCACTGATCTTATACGTGAACAAATGCCTGATAAACTCTTAAATAAGAACATAAGAAAACTTCTGTTGCACAAGGTTTACTCCAATATTTTCTCACACAAGTCACTAACTCTGGGGTACTTGTAAAGAAAAGAGAGAGATGTATCACTCTTCTGCACCTGTTCACTTGCACCTGAATTTAGAAGCATGCTGTGCCCAATATGGAGGTAGAGTTTAGTTTTGAAGATTATATCTCCTAATAGACCTTTTCTCATTAATTAACCCTATTAAAAGCTACCAGTTAATTATTGCTTTGATAGGCTACCAATTTTACAACTTAAACAGCAACCTGCAACCTTTCAGCGCATGTTATCTAAGCAAACATCAAGTACACAACTGGTATGAGTGATAAGTTGTGCTTTTATTTTTTTGCTTCCTTTCATCCAGTACTTCAAATAATATACATAATATTTCTACCATCACAATTGTCTCATAAAGTAGACTACGCTAAGAAATATTCTCAGGCCCAGTATAGCCCATTGAGATTCCCTAATTTGACTTTCCCAATCTCAGTCCATAATTTCAACCACTGCCAGTAGACTGATTCTCTTCCTAAGGCAATGCTTTACAACAAAGGGCCCCTACTAATCTGTGTGCAGGTTGCATAATCAGGATGTTTTTTTGCCTATTGCAGTGGCTTGTTTTTCTTTCCTTTTTTTCTCTATAATATCTTTTCACTAAATACTGTGTTAAAAACAGTTATCCTGTCTCGCCATATAAACAATGCTTATTTATATATAAGTATTGTTTATAGGATAAAATGGTATATTATCTTTATAGGACCCTTATTATATAAAAACATGAATGAATCCCATTAGTTTATTTTTAATGTTACACTTATTTAGGATTAGCTACTTGCATTTTTTAGGGAACAAACCTCAGACACCTCTATCCTAAAAATGGAGTTTACAGGAGGGAGACATTTCAAAATAATTAGAAAGCACTAATCTCATGAAGACTTGTTTCTCTATACAGCAAATAGAGCATACATGAGCAACCAAAATTTGTTTTTAAAGAGTAGTGATATATTCTCTTTACCATATTCCTATCTGAATTCTTCTTTTTCTATTTTTTCATAAAGTCAAACTCCTGCCAAAAATATTCCAGATGATTAATGTACTTCTAAAACAAAGGTATTAGAAAAGACTGTAACAAATGAACATGAATTATATTTAATTTCCTTCAAAAGCATTAGGATTAACTTGTCAGGGAACAGATGCCA
This sequence comes from Laticauda colubrina, assembly GCA_015471245.1. Lineage (NCBI taxonomy): Eukaryota > Metazoa > Chordata > Lepidosauria > Squamata > Elapidae > Laticauda > Laticauda colubrina. The sequence goes on along the minus strand of BLBF01000036.1, from coordinate 8,691,570 downwards.
ACAGTATGTGAATTCCATTGCTTAAATCAAACAAATCAAATAAAAACATTAAAAATGTTATTAAGCTATAAGTTATATTTGAGGGAAAAAACAAGCTTTAAGAAAGTTATAGCAGAGATGCCTACAGCTCCCAAATATTGCTTCTGTTGCTCAGGATTGCCATTGGCTTTTAGCTTGTTTCATGACAAGAAATGTTCAAGATGAAAACCTCTTTAATGCTACTTATCAAAATGCATTGTGCTAGTCACCATATTTTCTTCAATGGCCTTTCTCTGAAAGAAAAAAATGACACATGTCAAGGTAGGATACTTGCTCAATAAAGGATGTAATGAGAAGCAAATCTATCTATTCAGTTACCAACCCAGAAAATCCTGGCGATTAGGAGAATCTGACCTTTAATCAAAAAAACAGCAGCATTCACTTACTGCTTTTTATTTATGACAATCAGAACCATGGACATTAATGTTTCATTAATAATTAAAAAAGAATCAGGAAGGAAAAATATATTTGGAGCCTACTAGACAACTCCAAATGGCTATATGCAGAATTTATAGGTGTTAAGTGAAAACCGATATAATGATTATTCTATGGAAAAAGAGTAATGGAAGAGGAAAGAAATCTTAAATCATATTATGAAAAAAACAATGTTCAATAATTTTCTGAAGCATTTGCTATGTCTTGTATTTGAACGATGTTTACCACCAGACACTCAACAGTGTGATCAGGACCGAACACTCACCTGGCTTGAATAAGGCAGGTTTAGTTAAATACTATCATAAAAAATGGGATCATCTTAAATTTTGACATTTAACATCAAATACAGAAGTATAAAGACCGATTTCAGAATACTACAAGCTCCAGCTAATACAGCCTAGTTTCAATGTATAACAAAGAAACATATGTGTCTATTGCTCGCATACTTGTCTCCATTCTGAAAGCTATTTGTTCTTATTTTCTTTGCTCAGCATAGACTTCAGAAACATGAGAGTTTTTGAACAAGTTGTCCAAAAATTGCATTCTGGATTTCCTGTATGAGAAACAGTATATCCCTGAATTTTGAAAAATAAGTGATCAACAGCATGCATAAGTTATTTATTTTACTTATTTCTTGCATTTATATAGCCACCAATCTCACAATAAAGTGATTCTAGGCAGCTCCAATTTTGCAATTCACAATTCTCTAGAGAAGTATATAGAAATTCATGAAATTCCAGGCTTGTTCTTATTTTTTTCTACAATAACCACTCTTCCACTAATTATAGCAATGTAGCTTTCTTTCATGACTACAATATTCTCATTTCAGCCAAGGGATTCTCAAGATCACCTTCAAAAATCTGGTAAAAACCATGAATTGAACATAACTCAATTTAACACAATAGATTATGTACTCTTGGAACAAAAGATGGTCCAGATTTGCTGTACTGTGCATACTTTGTGGTCAAATTCTCCAGACTTTAGGGGATTAATATTGACATACTAAGCAGGCTTCTGGCAGATGTTTCACTCCATTTCCCCGTAAGGCTTCCTTAGAAAGGGCAGGGGGGTGGGGAGGGGGTGTTTGTCTTGTAGCATTCGTAGTCTGCATCAGATATGATCTTAGAGGAGTTGGTTGGTGAATGGTTATTTCATATGAGGTGTTGATCAATTGATTCTTGGAGATGCTTTTGTCTCAATTTTGATTGGTCTTTTTCATCTGCTTTGGGATTTGAGGTGAGGCACCTGACCAAGATGATAAATGCTATCCAGCTCAATGGCTCTGTTAACAGCACATTTGTTTGAGTAATTGTGATGCTTAATGGTTAAAATTCATTAATCGTGTTAAGCCATGATTTGTTTACATATAGCTTGTTGAATATAAAGATGCTTAACACTCTGAAAATCATAATTGTAATAGTTGTTAGACTTGTATCCTAAATTCAAGATACCAGTTGACCACAGAGCTCATTATGTAATTCTGCACCAGTTATATTCTTGTAGCCCAACCAATTGCTGAACAATAATATTGTGGAGAGACCCTAAAGACACCCACCTTGAGTTCTCAGAAAAAAATGTATATGTATATAATAAAGCTAAAACTGAATTAATTATATTATGGCTTCTATCATAATGTGAGAACATAATTTTGAATTTTTAATCTAAATTTTGAATTACAGAGTACTCCTCTCACTAGGCCTTCTAATTAAATGAAATGCTCTAACATTTAGTTTGGACTTCAATATAAAACTGCCCTTAGTCACAGTTTGATTCTTTTCTATGTATTCCTTGTGCTAAAAATTTGACCTGTTACAAATCTGCTTGGTAGTGTACCTGTAATAGTTCTGCACTATCACAATCACACGCAGTGAGCAATGCACTCTTTCATATCAGAGATAACAAATACTTCATGTTTAATGCATGTACTACATAAATCCCATCTTATGATACAGTATTAGCTTCTCCAAAACCATTTTATTGGTCTGTTTTCAAATAGATAAAAGTCAAAGTAACCCCATGCACTTTCTAGAAAACATAGAGCTATCTGTGCTGAAAAAAAGCACTAAACACTAAGATGTTTTTCCCTCCCATCCCTCTATTGTTTGTTAAAAGCAGCTTTATTTCTCCATAATAAATATTTAATGTATTATCTTCTGAACACAAATTGATGGCTGTCAATAGTGGCCACAATAATGGAGTTATTTTTATCAGAAGCTGTAACTTCAGTTTTCAGAATCTATAAGCCTTAAAAGAAGTAGCTTATCTTTACATGCAATGGATTTACCATATTCACATGTGGTGAAACTCAAAAAAAAATGAAAATAGTACTATGAGAATATTGCCATTTTCCTTAATGAAAATGCTCTTAACTGTCCCTTAGCAAGCTTGTGCCATCTGTATATCTATTCCCAATTCAGATCACTGCCATGTTTCATAATTAATTTTCGGTGGTATTCAAATTAGTTAATCACAATCTAATCAATTGATTTTTAAAAGCATTTCTCTTTTGGTAGATTTCCTTGCTGGTCAACTAATATTTGCTTATTTAAGTAGAGACACCATCTTGGGTGAAGTACCTTGTGATTTATGCGTAGATGATTTTCATTTTTAACTCCATATTCAATGTGCTACATATCCTATTTTTCTATTCTAATGAACAAAGACAATTACCAGTAACAATATACTGAAACAGTAAAATATAAAGTAAACATTAATCTATAATTAAAAGCCTGGAGTCAAAGATGCAACTTCCATGGAGCACATTCCATAATCCAGGAGCAATATAAGAAAAGCCAAGAATATAGTCCTTCATACTATAAATAGTAGTTTATTCAAAAAATAAGGTTGTCTAACAATTGGGATATCTTCTAAGTAAACTGTCTGGAGAACCTAAAGCCAGGAAAGTTCACAATGGGAAAGGCAATCTCTAGGCTAGTCAGTTTGTTGTTTAAATTTTAGATTTGACTCTAGTATCCTGCTGTAAATAGGACTGCTTGTGTTTAGCATGTGGAAATTTCAATTAATATAAAACTCAGCAACCAGATTATTCCTAGAAATAAGAAAATCCCATGCAGTACTTTACTTTGGCATAAAGAACAGAACTATTTTCTGAGCAGAATACAAAGTCTTGCTTATTGCAATTAACACCCAGTATGGCTTAGATTAAGACTACTTGAAATAGCATCTCTTTCTATACACACTGTACTGAGAAGATCTGCAAATGTTGCAGCTGACACATCTGGTGGCGACTCTGGATCAAGCTTTTACTCTTGCCATAAGCAAATCTCTGAAATGCACTCTCTGCAGAGTCAAAGAATCTTATAGTGTTAACTGTTGGTTTTTACTTGCTTTGATGTTTTGTTAGTTTAACTGTTATTGTCTTGATTTAAAAGTGTTTGTTTATTATAAACTTCTAATAATTGGTGGTATACCAACTTAAAGAAATATCAACATCTTAAATAATGCAACTTGCAGCTAAGGAATGTAGGTTTGTTTGTTTCGTTATGCTATTTGTCAAGATACAGTCTGAAACCAAACGGAATACAAGCTTCAGGTAAAATTGGTACCTTGTACTGTTAGTAGCATAGCTGCTGCATCTTTTACTTATTAATGTTTCTAGACAGTAAGGCAATATGTGGTATATGTTGCAATAGTTAATGCATAATATAGCCAGGATATGGATAATTGCCAACAAGTCCAGGAAAGCTTGGGTTTAGAGCATTAGCTGGTGCAAATATGTTCCTTACTTTGAACCTGACCTGAGAATCTGTGACAGCGGAGGATGAAGAACCTCCAGATGATGGAACTGCTCTTTCTGAAGCCATGTACTCACAAACCCCACCCAAAAACAGGGAAAACCTCAATTTATTGACAATATCTCCATCTTGTCCATGTGTAATACTACTTTGTTCTTCCCATCTGGCTCATTACTAAACTTAGACAAAACACTAGTAGAGTAGAATCTCTGGTCATGAACATTTCTGATCACCACCAAATTGGGTTCCAACCAAAAACATTCATAAAATTTTTGAATCTGGTCACGAACACATTTTTGAATCTGGTCACGATCAAGCATGACCCCTGACCCAGAAATTCCTGAAGACGAAACATTAGAAGATGAAGAAATTGCTAAAGTTATGGATCAGATTATGGTTGTTATATACTGATTGCTTCCTGGAATAGACCATAGTTGAGTTGAATTTCACCAACTTTCAGAAATTTGCAAAACTCTGAAATTCCTAGCGATTTCATATTGATACTGTATACTGAAAGCCACCAGAATGAACCAGCAGGACTGTCCTCCCGTTCACCCATACAATAAAACAAGTGACAGTAACATATTCGAACTGCCCTTTTCAGTTGGCAATCAGACAATCAATATCATTCAATTGGGTCTGAAGTTGCAAGGTCACTGCCTTCTCATTGATCTTTCCAGTAAATGGAATATTTGAAGCTGATTTATAATCTCATAAATCTTTTGGGTAAATGTAATCCATCTGCAAGGAAAATAGAATGTCTCCTTCCTCAAAGGGCCAGTTTCATCTTGGCCAAGTTAAGCATTTTTAGGCAGAGCAAGTATTGAGTAGGAAGGCAGTCCAAATTTCTTTATACACCTTGCTGACTTCCTTGACATTTACAAGCACTAAAGAATCCAAATAACAGCATAAATGGTTGCCAAGTTATATTCCTGTGACTTCTCTCAACATTAGACTCCAAGACCAATTTATTCAGAAATTAATTTATTAATTTATTGTCCATGATGAATCATAAATTGTTTCAGTCCTTCGCTCTAAAATCTTAGTAAAGGAAGTGATTCATAATATGAAAAAGCAATGCCACATTGTTCCGTGCAGAAGGAAGACAGTGAAGTAATACCGTATGTTGTTCATTGCTTTCTCTATTTAAAGAGACTGTGTGCTCAATCTGCTGCATCCTGAGACAATTCACATATACTATAGCTGATGTTCTATCTTCTTCACTGAGGTTAGCTCTCTAGTAAATGGGACTGGCAGAACTCTGTAAGAGGGCAATAAATGCTTATGGACAATAATGTCAATCAAGATTTCATAATATTGTAGAGGATGAAATGAAAACCCTCCAAATGCAGGAAATCATCAATTTAAACAACTGTTTAAATGCTAGAGCATTTTAAAAGAAATGTGAACAAATAACTAGGAATAAGAAACAGGTGCCCTCAAAATTTAATACTTACAAAAACTAAAATTTAAGCAAAACTAACAATAGTTTAATCCATTATGGTTCTTTTAATGCTGAATTAGCAAGGGATATAACACATTGGGTATCTACCAGACAGAATGTGCATCTGTCTAGATAAATCTAGAGCAAAGAACTAGTGACTTCCTAACAGGGAAAAAAATCTTCAAAAGTACTTGGCAAAATAAATTAAAACATTTTAATTTCCCTTGAGAGAAAGGTGAAAGGATTCATCTATCCTACAAATGGCTTCTACATGTAAGATTATCCTACGTATTTGTGTGCATTTTCAGGTAACCTCTTCCCTTTAATGCATGACCATCCATCTGTATTCAATATTTATGAATACCAGCATGAGTAAATGCACCTATGGCATGAAAAGTCAGCTCATCCTTAAACCTTGCTTAAATTCACTTTTCTAACCTTCATTTTATAATTTAGAGCTCCTTCAGAAGCAAATATATATATATGTATAAATTATATAAATTGCAATATATAAAAATAGAGAGATAAAATCTCAAATATAATATTTATTTTGGAAGAAATTCTATAATGTAAGCTTCAAAAATATATATATATATAATGGTTCACAAACCTGGTGACCAGGCCACATGCATGTATTTAATACAGACAGACCTCAGCAACACTCAATTTACCTTCCCAGATTGCCCGAAGAGAGTTGGCTCACTTCTGTGGCAGTCTCTGAACAACATCATCACAAGGTATAAACCATGTTATACATGTCACAGCAAGAATACATGTCACAGCAAACATATCAAATTCCTCACATATTTGTTATTTGGGATTAATAATCACTGCCTAAGGAAATCAGCTTTTTTTCAGCAGTTAGATGTGCTGCCAACAGAACAGCTAACTTCATATATCACAGTAGTGATATATAATATGGGCTCCCGCAACTAGATTTAATCTCTGTATGTTGTGATCAAAATTTCCAGAATTCCAAAAGAACATTCCTAAATTGAGAAAGGCTGTTATAGAAATTGGTGTTTAGACACTAACTTGATGTCTGTTAACTTGATGCTTTAATTCATGTTGGATTATCATTATATTCAACCAGCACAGTCAAACACCATGCTGAAATGAGAATATTTAACAGGAGACATGAACAACAGCTTTCCTGGTATAAGTAATATTCTTGCCAGCTCTCTACCACAGTTAGCACTGTAAATGAATACCTGTTTAGTTGAGAGAAACAGTTTCAGAAAAAAAAAATGTGCAACTAACCGTTGTACACCTACAGAAAAGCGTTTATTTGTAGTTATTTATAAAATATATCTACACATAAAATATATCTACATATAAACTACATATGTAGTTTATTTATAAAATATATTTTGGGTTTTGTATTAATCTCTAGAAAGGCAACATGCGCCTATGTTTTTCTGTGGTCTCTCACTAATTATTACCTTTGCTCAAAGTCTGAAGAGCCAAAAAGTGAAGATATGTAATACAAGAAAAGCCATATTAACTATAGCACAACACTTCTGAATGAGGTTCCTCCGTTTAGCATAAATGCCATCAGGACTTAGCATACTACCCTACGTACCAGGAGAATAGAAAGTATAAGGTGGATTTTGTTTCTTTTTTTTTGTTTGCACACAAACTCTGAAGAGTTTCTTATAAGGCGATTGGGGGGGGGGGGACATCAATTATATGAAATGTTGTTCTCCACAACAAAAGTAACTTCTATTCCCACTCTGTCTTTCAAAATCTGGTCTGTCAAAACCCATAACCAACCACCTGGAACATTTGACAAAGACACTCTCAACCTAAAAAAGACTTAGAGCAAAGGTCTCATGATAAACAATCTGTCTTTTTATTTTTATTATTATCAGTTGTTGCTAGCCAGAAGTAGGTCATTCACATACAGACTTGTATTCATTTGTGCTCTGGTCCAGGGGTCCCCAACCACTGGTTCCCAGACTGGTACCGGTCTGTGGATCATTTTGTACCGGGCCGCAAAGCTTGGGCACCGCCGTCTTGTTTTGACGACGCTTCTGGGTTTTCGGTTGTTTCCAGGTTTTCGGTTGGAAAGCGGCATTTGGGCGCTGAAGGAATCCTTGCGCCTTAGTTTAGTCGAAGGGGGGGCGGCGGCTTCGAAGAGCCGTCCCGATGGCAGTGGAGTCTCGCGTTACTCATGTACCAGTCCGTGGAAGAATGAATAATCGTGAAACCGGTCCCTGGTACAAAAAAGGTTGGGGACCACTGCTCTGGTCCACAAAACTCTCTTGTGTGGTTTGGCCTTGGCTTAACTTGCCCACCAAAGTTTTTTCTGAATTTGGAAAGCATACATTTCACCATTTTGGAAACTAATTTTCATAAGTAACAATATCAGCTATAGCATATGAAAATTTATTAGTGTTCATTACATTGCCTATCTTGGTAGTATATATTCATTGCATATAACAACAGTATCTAGCACTGATTTTCAAGAAAACATATTTCTTTTTTTGAGTTTTTGAAGCAACAGATAGTTACAGTAGTGTTTCAGAATTGAACAACACAAGTATTATTGCTAATCAATAATTTCTAGCCACATCCATTAATGCGTACAAATAAACATTGTGATTTTGTTAATGCTGTATTGTTAGCCTTCTTAGGTAGGTTAAAATTATTTTTTAAAATGGTCTCATTTATATCCATTTCTTCAGCCCCCTTCTCATGCAATGAATCCACTGCACTAAGGAGTTACAGGTAGTCCTCGACTTACAACAGTTCATTTAGGGATTGTTTGAAGTTAAAAAGGCACTGAAAAAAAGTGACTTATGATCATTTTTCAAACTTAGGACTATTGTAGCAGCCCCATAATCATGTGATCAACATTCAGATGCTTGACAACTGACTTGCATTTATGATTGTTGCAATGTCCTGGGTCATGTGATCACATTTTGTGACCTTCTGACAAGCAAAGTCAACAGGGAAGAAAGATTCACTTAAGGCTCGGTCCCACTGGCCGATGGATGCAAAAAGTATGCAAAAAGGACACAGCGGATGAGCAAAATTTTGGGGGTGGCTCCATCTGTTGTTATCCGCTCCAAAAAGTGCCCCAAATTTGCATAAACAGAAGGGAAAACAATGGAAAGGAACAGACGGGGGTAGTACGTAGCGAGGATGTTAAACGGATGTTCATAGGAAGCCTAGCGGATGACAGTGGATGGAAGGGGATGACACATCTGAAGGGCTTCCGGGGGAGAATTGCAAAGCGGACGCATAGCGGAAGAGCGGATGTGTAGCGGATGACGCAGATGCATCACGGACGCCTATAGGATGCATAGCGGATGCGTATGCGGATGCAAAGTGTTCACTGCGCATGCGGGGAAGATGAATTGCGTAAGCTCCGCGGATATAAAAGGATGCAGCTCGCAAGCAGTCAGCATTCAGAGGAAAGACCTGCTGCCACAGACATCTTCGAATAACACCATGGTTCGTCAGTCAGGGAAGAAGAGAAAGACGGTGCCTACTCCTGCCAGCCCTGGCAAGAAGGACAGAACCACCATCCCACCCCCTGGCACTGACTCTGAAACTGCTGGTGCTTCTGCTGCTGGTGCTGCTGCTTCTCCTGCTGGTGTTGCTGCTGCTGCTGGTGGTGGTGGTGCTTCTCCTGCTGGTGCTGCTGGTGCTGCTGGTGCTTCTCCTGCTGCTGTGGTGGACCAGCCCCAAGGCCCTCAAAGCCCTGCTGCTCAAGCCCCTGAAGGCCCTGCTGCTCAAGCCCCTGCCAGAGGGAGGAAGAGGCAAGGGAAGGAGAAGGGAGAGAGGAAACAGTACACCCTTTCCGAGGAGCATGAGGAGGAGGTGCTGGAATGGCTGAAGGAGAACGAGTACCTGTGGAGAAAGGGCCACAGACTCTATCGCGACACCAAGAAAAAACAGGTAGCTTGGAGAGACAAGGCAGAGAGCCTGGGCTCCACTTCAGACCTACTCCTTGGATGGTGGAAGCACATGCACACCTGGTATGGCAAGCTACACCTCAAGAAATCTGGGCAGGCCGCTGTCAAGCTCACTGACCGGGAGATGTACGTCATGGCCAAATGCAGCTTCCTGGAGGGTGAGGTCCACCACCGAGGGGCAGCCCCTCTGACAACCCTCTCCCTCAGATAGCCCACAGACAGCCAGTCCTCTTCCAGCCAGGAGACAGTTGCCCTGTCCAGGCAGGTGTCTTCGGAGGGCCCCATGGCAGAGACCCCCCCCCAACAGCTGCACTCCCCATGCCAGAGGACGTGGAGGATCCCCTGTCACAAATGGAGGAAGAAGCGGCAGCCAGCAGAGACCAACCCACCCCCACCCCCAGCTCCACCTCCACAAAAAGCAGGCAGAGAGGCAGAGGCAGACTGGAGAGCCAGAGCCACACTGTCCTGCTGGAAATCAGGGACACAATCAAAACCAGCACAGATCTTCTGTCTCAGCTGGTCCACAGTGACATACCATCCTCGAACCGCAAGCCCTTCATCACGTACGTGAGCCAGACCCTCATGGACCTGCCCGAGGCCCAGTACCAGGTGATGAAGCAGAAGATCACAGCACTTCTGCACAACCCTCCAGGCCCAGCTGAACCTGCTCCGACCCAGTCCAGGTCTGCTCCTCCACCCCAGCCGATATCACAGCCCTTCCACGGATTTCAACAGCCCCTCACCTACCAAGGCTACGAGAACCAGGACTTCCCACACCAGAGGCAGCCCTTCCCAGTCCAGGCACAGGTTCATCGCACGCCACAGATGCCTCACCTCGCCCAGCTGCAGGCCAGACAGCCCCACTACACTCCTCCTTCCTCCACCCCACAGCCAAGCCCCTCAACAGACAATCTGTCTTCAGTCTTGGGCCTCACATCCCAGGTCCTTGATGAAGGGCCTCTCAACCTCACAGGACTGAGTCAGCTCTCTGAGAGCTTCCTGAACACACCAGTACTCTCAGGGCCAAGCACCCCAATGGCGCCTCAGACCAGCATTCCAGCCACAGCCACCTCCACAGTCCCTGGCCGCTCGACAGCTGAGACCATGGACATGCCTCAGAGTGACTGAGAATAGTGCCAGAGACTGAGTTGTTTACTTGTTAAGTTTATCTTTGCTTAAGACACTTTACTTGGTCATTTTGCTTTTTTAATAAAGTCATACAGTTTACTAAAGACAGTTATTAATAAAGGTAATCTTTGCTTCACACACTTGGTTCATTTTATTTACTTAATAAAGTGTTGGTGAAAACTTTGAAAAAATGGTTAAACCTTTGCATGCTTGTGGGATGGGTAAGGATAGCTGTGGGATGGGTAAGGATAGTTGTGGGATAGATAAGGATAGCTGTGGGATAGGTAAGGATAGTTGTGGGATAGGTCAGGATAGTTGTAGGATGGGTAAGGATAGCTGTGGGATAGATAAACCTCCAGTGCAAGCATAGTGGGACTGTATGGTCCACCCTCCCAGCTGCCACACATATGGCCCTTTTTTATCAATAACAATTTATTCATTGATCAACACATTTCAAAATAAACAAAGCTCTTTATTAATGCCCTATTCATTGTAGGGCCACTCAACATACATGGCACAATCTCATCAGTGTTATGAGACAGGCTCAAGGAAGCATCCATTAACCATCTATCATCCTGTTTTGCCACTCCACTGCTCCAGCTGGGGAGTTGCACCAGTGTTTCAGGAGGTTGCGCTGCTTCTTCCCTTCACGTGAAGCTCTGTTGGGGCCTTGTACATCCACAGTGTCTATCAGGTTTTGTCCTTGCCTCCATTCACCAGGCTCCATGTCCCCATTCCCTTGTTGACGGTCCCCAAGCCTGTTCTGCAACACTGGATAGCAGGTGTGCATGAGATTGTGCAGGATGCAGCAAGCTTCCACGATGCTCCTCACAGTCCCTGGGTGATGCTGCATGGTGGTGAGAAGTACCTGGAAACTGTTGGCCAGGATGCCAAAGGCATTCTCCACCACCCGTCTTGCCCTGGACAGCCTGTAGTTGAAGATGCTCTCTTCACGGGTGAGGTATCTTGAAGTGTAGGGCTTCATGAGGTAGGTTCTGAGGGAGAAGGCATCATCACCCATGATGAAGTAGGGCACATCTTGTGTGTCATTGGATAGGGGGTCTGGATCTGGAAAACCCATGATGAGGTTTCATTCTAGCCCATCCTTGAGGTCACTGGCATTGTATACCTGGCTATCTGAAGCTGACCCATTGCCTGAAGCATCGATGTACATGAACTTGTAGTCAGCATCAACCATGGCGAAGAGGATGATACTGAAGAAGCCCTTGCAGTTGTAATAAGAGGACCCTGAGTTGGCTGGAGCTTTGCAGGCCACGTGCTTCCCATTTATGGCTCCAACGGTGTGGGGAAAGTTCCACCTCCGATACCACTGTTCTGCAACTTTCCTCCAGCCTTCTTCAGTGGTGGGACAATGGAGGAGCTCCTCCACGTATTCTTCAATGATGGCCTGCAGCACTTCTCTGACCACTTTGCTGATGCTGTTGTGTGGCACCCTCCAGGCATACTGCATGTTTCTGTATGTGGTTCCAGAGGCCAGGTGGCGCAGAGTCAGTGCCACCTTCAGTCCAGGGTCCAGGTTGGGACGGAAGTTGGTGCTCGGCTTGGTCAACCTGGGTCTCAGATGCTCTACAATTTCGTCAAACATGGCTGGTGGCATCCTCATGAAGTGCTGGAATGCACGAGGGTCTTCATTCCTCAGCTCCACCATCAGCTTGTCATACAGTCCAAACGCCACTCTTCTCCCGATCCATTGTCGGACCCACACACCTCTTGGACGTCTCCTTCTTCTTCTTGCGTAGAAAAGGTGAAACAGTCTGAACAGGGCTTAGTTCTGGTGTTGAATGATGGCGGCTACCAAAAGGAGTGTGCGATGATCCATGGTGGACATCAATGGATGATGTGGAAGAGCAAGAGCAAGGCTGAAGAGGTCTGCACACCAGGGCTGCTGGACTGAAAGTGAGATCCAGGAGATTTCCTCCCCCTTTTTATAGGAAATGTCGGTTTTCCACTAGGTGGCCTTCCACATACTCTAGGCATCCTCCAGACATCCTAAATATCCGAGATATGTCCCATATACTAATGTTTTGTCCGTTTTAATGCTTTCTATACGAGATGCATCCCCTTAAATCCTTTCTATGTCCGTGCTACTAACGCTGTGTAGATGTTTCGCGTACCTTTCGCTTTCTCCCTCTTTCCGCTTTCTGCTGCAGCAGATGTGAGTTGCGCGGATGTCCAGAGGATACCAAGAGGATACATCGGACGTGTAACGGATGACAACGGACGTAGAACGTTTGTTGCCCGTATGTGTCGCGGATGTAGATCGTACGCGGCGGAAAGTTCATCCGCCCAAAAAGTTTTGTGCAGCTCAAAACTTTTTGAGTGGATGAAATAGCAGTAGATGGATGTTTTACCGATAGACCATATGAAAGACGTACGCAGTGAGTACACAACGGATGCATCGCGTTTTCCAACGGATGGCAAGCTTTTTTGTCCGTTTTTCATCCTCTTTGCATCTGTTGGTGCAGTGGGACATGGGCTTTAACAACCGTGTTACTAATTTAACAATTGCAGTGATTCACTTAACAACTGTGGAAGAGGTTGTAAAATGAAGCTAAATTCGCTTAACAAATTTCTCATTTAACAACAAAAATCTGGGGCACGATTGTGGTGGTAAGCCAAGGACTACCAGTACAAGCTTTCTCTGCCCAGCTATTTGTTTAAGTAGGGAAAAAATCATGCGATTTTTATGAACAAATGAACACTCTTTGTCCCAAAAGCCCCCTCCATACCATATTTTTACCCATGTCCTCCCCCCTCCCTTCAGTTAGGAGGAGACAAGGTGACAACCAGACTCCAAAATGACACTGGCAAAACACCTCAGAGGCAGGGAAGGATTGAAAGCGAAGTTGTAGATACTGAATTATTTCCATCCAAGCTGGAACTTTTTCTTTATTCCTATGATAAATTAAGTCCCTTTCCACTTAAAAATCCGTGTAAGTTTGTTCGGCGCCAATTAAACCCGAAAGTGTGCAAATGTAGCTGAAAAGTTGGTAAAAAGTTCCAACCACACCCCGATCCTTTCGGACCCCCTTGTGCCACCTACACACACACCACTCCGCTTTCCCCGGCAACTTTCCCCCCTCTTCCACGCCGCTTCCCCCCCCCCCCTCCCCGGCAACTATTTTCCCGCAGCCGGGTACCTGCCCTCTCTCGAAGGCGTCGCGCTCGGCAACATCCACCAGGGCTCCTCCGGCAGCAGGCCGCCAGGCCGCGTCACCTCCGCCGCTCAAGGCTGTTGCCGAAGCCGGCGCCGAGAGCCGACGGCGTCCCCGCAAACTCTTGCCGAGAGGGTTGGAGCCGTGCCTGATGGAACGACTCGAGCGCTCCATGTCGGCGTGGAAGAAGGCCCGCTTTGCGCTCCTGACAGGACTGCCTATGCCGCTCCTGCGGTTGGCTTTCAAAGGCTGCCATTCATTTGGCCACGCCGCTAATTGGGCTTCAGGTCCAAAGAGGCGAAGTTTCTGGACACGCCTTCTTTTTTTTTCTTTTTTTTTTCCTTCCCCGCAGATTTTCCCGCTCCCGTATTTCCCCCCCCCCCGCTCCTTTCCCGCTACGCCTCCTCTCCAAGGAGAAATGCTGTCGCGAGAAAGGCCGTGGTAGAGGAGCGTCTGCTCGGATGGGATTGGCTATCACTGCAGAATCTGCCTGGTTTTTGCACGTGCGCCAACTTCGCCCTCTGAGGGAGCGCTTCCCTCTGAGGGAGCGCCGTGGATGTGTTGCTCCCATTTGTCCTTGAAACCGTGGCTCTTTGAGGTCTAGCATGTGCTGCGTTTGCCTCTCTAAACTTACCTAGTGTTTGTGTAAACTCATTCCATATTGGGTTAATTTATGAAATATGCAGTGGGCAGACAAATTCTGATTCAGTGTATTCAATACTTTTATTCAAAACTGGATTCAGAACTCCGATTAAATATGTTGAGAATACAGCTAGTGTTTGTTGTTCTTCCGCTTCTTGGATGAGAAACGAAATGTTTTCAAAGAAAAGTGCCTTTCGGAAAAGCAACTTTGGGACAACTATGCGCTGGATGATTGAGAATCTCCATATTCAAAAAAGTGGGAGTTCTCACAAAGCATAGATATCTTTTTTTAAGATTTGGAGATAGCAGCTATACGATCAAACATCTGTGACCGAGTAACTTTACTAACGAATTGCTTTCCTCTTTTAATTCCATATTTAAAATGATCTCCCAAGTTAAAGGATGTAATGCAAGGTAGTTTCAAAAATGCCGAAGTTAACAGATAATTAGTTGGAAGGGACCTTGTAGTCATCTCGTCCAACCCCTCACCCAAATGGGAGACCCTACACCATTTCTGACAAAAGGCAGTCCAATCTCTTCTTGAAGGTCTCAAGTGATGGCGCTCCCATAACTTCCGAGGGCAAGCTGTTCCATTGGTTCATTGTTCTCACTGTCAGAAAGTTTCTCCTTATTTTCAGGTTAAATCTCTCCTTGTTCAGTTTCCATCCATTATTCCTTGTCTCTCCTACAGGAGCTTTAGAAAATAGCTTGATCTCTTCCTCTCTGTGGCAGCCCATCAAATATTGGAAGACCGCTATCATGTCTCCCCTGGTCCTTTTCTTCACTACACTAGCCAAGCCCAGTTCCTGCAAGCGTTCTAAGAGACAAGAGAACTGTGGTATCATTGTCTTATGGTTTTGGAGACCTGTAAGTCAGAGATGGAGATGGGGATCAGATTATTTTGGGTGAATTATCTGTATACTGCTAAAACTTTTGTAGAAAGTTAGCACTCACCCCTCTCTTAGAAAAATGAAAAGTTCTAGGACAGAGGTCTCCAAATTTGGCAACTTTTAAGACTTGTGGACTTCATCTCCCAGGAGTTGAAGTCCATAAGTCTTAAAATTGCCAAGTTTGGGAACCCCTGTTCTAGGAAATATTAAAAAGGCAGAGTATTGTCTTTCCCTGGATGAGAAAAGGAGAAACATGTCTTTAAAGACAAAGCAGCTCCCTGCAGCTCCCTGCCCCCCACCCTTCAGCACCAGGGTGATGGGATCAGGGCATGATAGGATTAGCCCTCTACCCATCTCACCACATGGCACCTGGGAAGATTGCATCACCCACCAAGATTCAACCAAGCTATCCCTGCATGGCCCCATGGGAGTCTGACAACTAATCAGTATACATTTCTTGCCACAGGAACAGGAAGCAAGTTCAAAGCCCAGAAAGAGCATAAAAACCAGGGACGCTCAGCATGTCTTCCCTTTTCACACAGGTGCTCAAAGGCATGTGATCCTGTCCACCATTAAAACCATATTTCCAAGCAGTTGCCATGTTTCCAGTGTCTTTCTTCCCACTTGGAACTGAACCCAGATGGACATTTCTTCCAACACTTTCCTGTCTGTTTGGTTTAATTTAGTTTGTTGTCATTGTACCTCTTACAACAAAATCAAACACCATCTTCAGTGCACATCATGACCATGACCATGAAAATAAACACCAACACATATCCTTTATTCTCTACACATTGAACTGAAACCCCCCAATATCTCACCAACACTGCACTATATAGTAGAATTCAAAAGAGCTACTGCCTTGGGATAGAAGCTGTTTTTCAGCCTATTTGTGCTTGTTTTTATTATTCTGTACCATCTGCCATATGATAATAGTTCAAAAAAAGGGATCCCAGGATGAGATGGATCTTTGAGAATGTTTCTTAAGGCAGCAGGAGCCATAAAGCTCTTCCAAAGAAGGGAGAGAGCAACCAATGTAACCTTCAGTCAGGCAAAACCCATGGATTGAAATTTCAATCTTCAGATAACTGTTATCCATAAACTTGTAGCTGTTGCAGTATTACTTGATTGTGATTTCCAACATTCCCTTACCCCTTACATTGACGAGCAAAGGCAATGAGGAAGTCCAAAGGAGGTTAAAAGTCGCTCCTGCTCCCATTGTATTTTTACTTGCCTGTGGTCATTCTGTTTATCAGTTTAGGCAAGGAAATATCTCTGAAACAATGCCCCAACAAACCATGGTTGTCTAATTTATTACTATTTTCTCTGAATCTTGGTCTGGGAGTAATGGTATATGGAGTTTATCTACATCTGAAATATTGCAGCCCTTATTCACACAAAGTCTTATTTGCACAACATGCTTACTGTAAGTATAGTTAATCTGACCATGGAGTACTAATTTATACAGCACATATAGTACAGCAGAATCAGACTAACTACATAGACTGGATCCATAACATGTAAACTAAATTGTTTGTACTTCAATATGTCAGGAAAGGACCTTTGTTGTGAGCTGTTTCTTAAAGATTAGATGTTGGCCTTCATTCAAGCTGTCAGCTAGAAAAGGAAATCTATAAAAATTACTATCGCCAAGGCATATTTTGCAATCCAGTTGCATAATAAATAGGTGGACATGGCTGTATCTCAATCTTCACCATTACAAAACTTTTTTCTTTGTTATGGGGTTAGAATATAATGGATATGATAGCCTATCATTATAATCTGAGTCTTCAGAATTGGATCTCAGTTGGGGACAGTTTTCACTTTTAAGAAAAGGAAAATATGAAGCTATCCACAACATAGAAGCAATGTTACCTATTATTATTATATATAATTACATTATATGGAAAAGTCTGATCTTTTTCTCCAGAGTAGATGGGAAAGGAGGAAGAGGAGGACAACAATAAGCCCCAATAAGATAAAAATGGATTAGATGTGATGCTTAAGAAGCAATAGAAGAAAAAAGGAAAAGCCCAAGCTTTTTCTAAGCAGATCATACAAATCAGATTGCAGTATCTTTTTAAAAGTTCCAAACAATGCTATTGCTAAACAATTAATTAAATTATACTCTGCACAGGGGGTGGGAGGCTGAAAAGGCTCCCTCTTAGGAAAATCATCTTGATTTGATTTCCTGAAGTAATTAATGGTGCTGGTGTGAAGATTCTTAATCATCCAGGTCACGGTTGTCCCAAAGGTACTTTTCAAAAGGCAACTGCACTTTCTTGGTTTTGTTTTTCCTTGAAAATGTTTCACTTCTCATCTAAGAAGTTTCTTAAGAACTGTTCTGAAGAAACTTCTTGGATGAGAATGAAATATTTTCAGGAGGAAAAAACCCAAGAAAGACCAGTTTCCTCTTGAAAAGCATTTTTGAGATAATAGTGCTGCTGCAGTTTTCCCACTGCAACTGGAGGCAGCAGATTTGGAGATCCAGTTTCATCTATGTAGTTAGAAAGTAGGAAACCGGGAGTTCAAGTTCTGTTTTAGCCATGAAAACTAGCTGGGTGACATTGGGCCATAGTGGTCTCTCAGTGCAAGTTACCTCACAAGGCTGTTGTGGAGAAAATAGGAGGAACGTGTGTTGAATATGTTTGCTGCCTTGAGTTTTTTGTAAAATAAAATAAGGGCAGGATATAAATAAATAAGCAAGCAAGATAGGTTTTCTTCTCCAGCACATTTCTGTTTCCTTCTGGAATTTGCATCTGAAGCAACTACTTCACTGTGTTTTATGGTACGGCTAGCCCCAGGTATGAAAGATAGCATCTTCAACCAATAAATTTTTTCACTGCCACATAATATCTAATTTTAGTCTCCCAATCTGGAATTGACAGCAAGGTTTCTCTTTTCCAATATTGTGCCAGACCAATTGGTGCTGTTGTTAGCATATATCTTAATTCTCGACTTACAATAGTTCATTTAGTGACCATTCAAAGTTACAATAGCACTGAAAAAGTCTTACAAACATTTTCCACACTTATGACTTTCTAGCATCTCCATGATCATATGATCAAAATTCAGATGCTTGGCAACTGGTTCATATTTATGACCATTGCTGTGTCTCAAGATCATGTTTTGTGACCTTCTGATAAGCAAAGTCAATGTGGAAGCCATATTTGCTTAACAACCGGGTTACTAACTTATCAACTGCAATGATTCACTTAGCAACTTGAGGCAAGAAAGGTTGTAAAATGGGGCAAAATTCACTTAACAATTGTCTCAACACAAATTTTGGCCATGTGTGGTAATAAGTCAAGGACTACCTGTTGCTTTTCATTTATATTCTCTAGGATTAATAAATATATTTTTGTGGGCTATTTGATATATTTCTGTGCAATACTCTTTGGAATCTTTTTGCATAATCAACATTTGGAACAGGCAGCTATTTTTAAAAAGAAAAAAACATAGCTATGTCAGTCTTCTTTGATGTGTGGAGGTTTAATAACATGTACTGTGATTTTATATGTGACATTAAGATGAGTAGAAACAAGTTGGCTGTGTGAGGTGACCTTGGAGGAAAAAGGGGCAGATAACTGAAACCAGACTGTTGTCTTTTCTTTGGTGTGAAGGGAGGCAGTATATATGCTGTTGTTATGACACAGGGTATCGGTATCTATAATTAGGACAATAATTGAGTCCTGTTGATTGAGAGAAGCATTTCTCAACCTCAGCAAGTTTAAGACTGGAGCTGAAGTGCACACATCTGAACATCTTAAACATGCTGAAACTGAGAACTGGTTTAGGGGAATATAGAGGTGCTGTAGTAAAAAAGATTCCATAGGTTGTGGGGAAGAGAGGTTTTTTTTTTATGCCTTCAAGTCAGCGATGACTCCTGATACCGCCTGGCCAAATCTTTGGCAAGAAGCCATGGGTGGAAACTAATCAAGGAGAGAAGCAACCTAGAAATAAGGAGAAATTTCCTGACAGAACAATTAATCAGTGGAACAACTTGCCTCCAGAGGTTGTGAATGCTCCAACACAGGACATTTTTTAAAAGAGGCTGGATAACCATTTGTCTGAAATGGTATAGGTAACAGCACATTTTCTAAATTTTCCATTGTTTCAGAAGTGGTTTGTCATTGCCTGCTTTCTAGTGCTGAGAGGGAGCATCTGGTCCAAAGATACCCAGTTTGTGCCTAAGGTAGGACTAGAACTCTCGGTCTCCCATTTTCTAGCCTGGTGCCTTAATCACTGCACCAAACTGGCTCTCGTTCCATAGTATCAACAGATGCTATGTTCTAGTTCAGGGCTGTCAAACTCCTGGCTCGCGGGCTGGATGCATCATGTGCTGGCTACTCCCATGCCCGGTTTAGCGAAGGGGGGAAAATCCCAATACATCATGTGATGCTGCTATGACGGCGTGAGTTTGGCACCCCTGTTCTAGTTGTATGGCTTACAATATTTCCTTTATCATTCCTACGTAACAAAACCCAGGTATATATCCTATACTCCTGTTTATTCAGGTCTTCTTTGCATTCTTTTTGTCTGGGAGCTCAATGACACTATTGTGGTGTATGCTGATAAAATATATTTTCTTTCATCTGCCTCCAATCTATTTGGCTCCTTATTCAGATGGAAAATTTACCACCATAAATCCTTGATAAGCTCCTTTGGAGGTGACAGCTTAAATCTTATAAACTAGCAATTAGCTGCTGTGGCTCCTTTTGCTGAACAAGGTAATGCTAACAGCTGTGATTACATAATGTATCTGGAGAAAGGAGCACTGACCATAGTCTTGAAACCAATGTTGGCTTTTTTTTTTGGAAGCCGAGGAATGAACCACTTCTCAATTCTTGCATGGACTTGTACAGGCAGTCAATCAGGAATCAGTACTGACATGAAACACTCTCTGCTCCACCCCCAAAAGAAGGCTGAGTTTAATCAGGCCAAAACTAGTATTTATTAAGTATTGGAGCTTCAAACCTCTTGAATCACCTGTGATGGAAACCTTTCTCCTGCAGGTGAAAAAAATGAGCTTTGCAAACTGGAAGATGAAAGATTTCCTCCTCATTTTCCCATATCTTCTATGAACCAATCAACCCATAATTGCTATTGCTAGAATTTGTAAGCAATAATTATTAACTAATAAATACAGTGCCTCTTTGCAGTTATTGTTGAACTACTCTTTTTGATATCCAAACTCACCAGAATTAATATTGCTTATGTACTATGTGGAAAGCAGCATGCATCTAGCGCAGGAGGGAACTGATTCTGAAGTCTTCTTCTCAGTCCAGGTCATCTCAGCAAAGATGCCCCTATACTCAAGGACACTCAACTTACCTGCATGTTGCATCTACTTCTCCTCATTTTGTCTATTCCCTTGTCTTTAATTTATTTGTTGGAAAGTTACCCCTTTCATGTGGGGCTAATGGAATTAATAATGCAGCCACAACTGGCATAGCACAAAAGTAAATGCTGAATAATTAAAATCACAGAAAGTACCAGAGAAATTATGGAAAACAGGGCTAGGAAGCTGCCTGAGCCTCTTAATGACATCCTATCTTAGTTTCCCAAAAGCAGGGGCTTCTGCTGCCATACCCCTTTTAGCCAGAACAGCTCTGCCTTTTTATCATTTGAGACTCTCAGTCTATGAGGTCCTTGTTTCACTTTCATTCTTGCCTGCAGTGGCGTCTCTGTTTTGAAATGGTTTCTCTCTTAATATTTAGGAGACATATAATGATTATTCCCCTTTGTTGATGTTAGATCGCAGGGAAAAAGAGACTGGAGACAGCGTGACTTTCAGCTCTTTATTTGGTTCCTGGAATCAGTCTAACTGCGGAGCCACGGCAGCCTTTTTTATAATGGCAGCTCACGGCTCGCGGCCAATGACGGTTCCTTGAATTCCCCACCGCTCAGGCGGACCAATCATAGGGCGGCAATTGTTGACCAATCACCGTCGCTTGAAGAACCAATCATATTGCCGTATTTGTGGACCAATCAGAAAAGGGTATTTCAAGTATGCTAATAGAGAACACTCCTCCCCACTTGGTTTAGTCCAACCTACGTTACGTAGTCACGTAAGTAGGCGGGGCTTTTATGGTGTCTACTTGACCTGCGCAGCTCAGTTGCATTGTTGTCTTCGGCTGGTTCGGATGGGATCACTGTTTCTCCCGTCCTTTTCCGTGGAACCTCCTGGAAGGTAGAGTCGGTCATGCCGCTCCCGCCCGGTCTATCTGGGCTGGTAGAGTCGGCTCGGCCTTTCCCTTCTGGAGTGGCTTCTTGTTGTTTTTCCGCTGCCTGTTCCTCTCTACCGAAGTCATCTCCAGGTAAGTAATTGTGGTTTCTTTCTGGGGTTACTGGTGAAGTTGATTGGCGGGTTGTTGTTAGTGTTTGTTGCGGTGTTTCTTGTGCCAGTGGAGAGTCTCCCCCTCCCCTCTTATTCATGTTTGAGGGGTCTCCCCCCTCTCTGGTCTGGTTATTATTATTATTATTTATAGGTCCAACAATCCATGTGTTGTGAACAGCTTCCTCAGCTGTCTGATGACGGCTTCTGTTGTGGAATTCATGATGCTTACCTCCAACCAATTTGAGTAAGCATCTACTATTATTAAAAATGTGTGTCCTTTTGTCGGCCCTGCGAAATCTATGTGTATTCTCGACCAGGGTCACCTCGGTGTTTCCCAGTCGAGCACAGGTGCGGCAGGGGGTGTAGGTCTGGATTTTTGGCATTGCGTGCACGTTTCCACCCATCTCCCAAAATCCTTATCCATCTCTGGTCACCATACATAACTCCTGGCCAGGGATTTCATTCGTACGATACCTGGGTGTCCTTCATGCAAGATATCCAGTACTTGTTCTTGGAGTAGTTCCGGTATGACTACCCGATCCCCCCATAGTATACAACCTTTCAACATTGAGAGTTCTGTCTGTCTGTTCCGGAATGGTTTAAAAGTCTCATCAGTCTCATTTTCTGGCCACCCTTTTCCTACCCAGTTTAAAATCTGCACCATCTTTTTGTCTCTTGCAGTTTCTTTTGCAATGTCCGCTGCGGTTATGGGTAGGTTTGGTAATGTTTAAATTTGTAGCGTGGATGTAGTTGGTGCCGGGTCACTTTCCAGTTCAGGCAGTGGAGAATGCCTCAGGGCGTCAGCGTGTGATATGTCCTTTCCTGGCCGGTGGACTAATTTGTAATTGTATGTGGCAAGAAACTCGGCCCACCTCGTCATTCGTGGTGACAGTATGTTTGAGGTGGCCTTGTGTCCTGCGAGTATTCCCAAGAGCAGCTTGTGGTCTGTAATTAGTGAAAAAGTCCTGCCATACAGGTATTCATGGAATCGCTTGACTCCAGTTATCGCTGCTAGCACCTCTCTGTCCAACTGGCCATAGTTTCTTTCTGCTTTGGACAGCGTTTTGGAATAGAACGCGATCGGCGCTTCTCTCCCATCTGGTAGTGTGTGTACGGCTCCGATGCCAAACGGTGATGCATCACAGGTGACTGTCAGTGGCAGTGTTTCTCTGTATTGGATTAACACAGATTCGGATGTCAGCAAGTCTTTTATTTCCTGGAACGCGTCCTCTTCTCGTTGTCCCCAGGTCCGGTAGCTGTCTTATCCAGTAATCTGTGCAATAGTTCGTAGCCTTCTGTGGCAGAAAGACAATACAGAAGTTAATGAGTCCCAAAAATGCTTGTAGGTCTGTTTTGTTTTGCCTGGGAGCTTCTTTTATTGCTTTGATTTTCTGGTCTGTGGGGTAGATTCCATCTTTATCTATTAGGTACCCCAAGAATTCAACTTTAGAGGTGGCTAGCAGGCATTTTTCTTTTTTTACTTTGAGTACCGCCTCTTGGAATCTTTGTAAAACTTCTCTGAGGCGGCTTTCCAGTTGGTTCTTGTCACTAGCTGATACCAGCACGTCATCGAAGTATGGGACCATCCCTTTTATTCCTTGTAACAGGCACTCCATCAAGCTTTGGAACAACCCTGGGGCCATGCTGACTCCAAATTGCAGTTTTTTGCATCTGAATGCCCCCCTATGAGTCACAATTGTTTGTGCCTCTGCTGTTTCAGGGTTGACTGGCAATTGCTGGTATGCTTGTGCAAGATCGAGCTTTGCGAAGACCTTGCCTCCCCCCAACAAATGTAACAGATGTTGCACCACCGGAATGGGGTATGTGCTTTGTTGTAGTGCGTGGTTTAGGGTGGCCTTATAGTCTCCGCAGATTCTCATGGACCCATCTGGCTTAATCAGAGTCACAATTGGAGTTTCCCACCTTGCATGGTCTATTGGTTCCAATACCCCCTGTGCGATCAGTTTATCCAATTGCTCATCAATTTTCGGTTTTAATGCAAAAGGGACTCGCCTTGCCTTTTACCTGATTGGGGCTATGTTTGGATTCAAATTAAATGATATAGGGGACCCTTGGTACTTGCCTAGTTTTCCATCGAACATGTCCTGGAAATCCTTCATCAGGCTCTCCTCCCAGTCTGTTTCGGTGACGCTGTTGATTTCGGTCACACCGATTCTCAGGGGCGCAAACCATTCAAGTGCCAGTAGGCTTGGGCAATCCCGGTCTACGATTGTTAGTGGAAGAATTTCCATGTGCTTTCTGAAATTAACTTGGAAGTGCCCGAGTCCGACTCCGGGGATCCCGTTCACTTGGTAGTCCTTCAGGGTCAGTTTTTGGCTCTCTAGTTCCGTTCATCGTATGCTTGTATCAGTTTCTTAAGCGTGTTCCATGATACCATAGACAGGTATGAGCTGGAGTCCACCTCCATCTCACATTGTTGGCCTTCGATGTTGACTTTCACATATACCTTCCAGGCATCGGTTGCACTCGAGTGCCCAATGGTTATAGTTTGGTGTGTCTCTTCCTTTCTGTAAGATTTGTTGAGCTATTTGTTTCTGTTTTCTCGGCTCCAACGGCCCCCTGCCTGTCTTTCTTTCGTTCTGGAGGGGGTGCTGTCTCTTCGTCTGGGGCTGTAGCTCTTTCGGTTCCGGCAGACCCTTGCTATATGTCCCTGTCTCTCGCAGTGCTGGCAAACTGTGTCTAGAAAATGGCACTTGGAACGGGGGTGGTCTCCTCCACATCTGGCACACTGGAACCCCAACTTACGTTCTCTCCTGTCCCATCTGTTTCATTCTGATTGGAGTCTGTGTATTTCCTCTTCCTCATCGTCGGTCTCAGACAAAGACTCGATGTTCTTGTGGTGTGTGGTGGTCTTGTGAGTGCCCTCTGTTTTCTTCTCCGGGGGTTGGCTTGTCTCTGCTGTTGTTTTCTGGTTTTCCGTGTTCATTAGCCACATTGTGGCTGCTGATTTTTTAGTGGCTTCAGCTGCCGTGGCTTCAGCGATGGCCTCAGTGATTGTGATGTTTGGTTGGGTTAGCAGTCGGCTCTGCAAGGTGAGGTCTCTCAGTCCTAGGATCACGCGGTCTCTCATGGCTTCATCCATGTTGAGGAACTCGCATGCCCCTTCAATGTCCCTTAGAGCCGCTACGAAATCTCTGGTGCTTTCACCTTCTCTCTGGTCCCGTTTGTAAAACTCATGTCTCCAAATAAGGCTGGAGACAATCGGTGCATAATGGGCCTTCAGTATTTTTTCCAAATCTGGCCAGGCCATCTGCTTTACGTCCTCAGGTTTGGCCAATGCTTTAGCCATCTTGAACACTGAGGGTCCACAGTATGTCAGGAACACGGCTCTCTTTCTGTTGTCGGAGATCCTCTGTAAGTCATTGCTCTCGGGGAGCATGAGGAATCTGTCGATGTACGATTCCCAGTTCTCTGTGGCTGGGTTGAATGGTGCGGGTGGCAAGTTGGTGCCGGCCATTTTGTCTTGCTCGGTTCTCATTGCCACGTGCTCAAACTGGTCTCCTTGTCTCAGAATCCCACCTTCCTCGCCAGTGTTAGATCGCGGGGAAAAAGAGACTGGAGACCAGCGTGACTTTCAGCTCTTTATTCGGTTCCTGGAATCAGTCTAACTGTGGAGCTGCGGCAGCCTTTTTTATAGTGGCTGCTCGCGGCTCATGGCCAATGACGGTTCCTTGAATTCCCCACCGCTCAGGCAGATCAATCACAGGGCGGCAATTGTTGACCAATCACTGTCGCTTGAAGAACCAATCATATTGCCGTATTTGTGGACCAATCAGAAAAGGGTATTTCAAGTATGCTAATATGGAACAGTTGAAATGTGTTTTTTTTCTCCCCCCACCATAGCTTTTTAATTCAGGTTTCATATGAAAATGTTTTAAATTGGTTTCGGTTTCATTATTTTAATGTCCTTTGAATGCAGTGGAAGGTTTTGTTTTCATTTTAATTGTTCACAGCTTGAAATATGTTTTCTCATTAGAACCTGGTCTAAAGATATATAAAATATGGAGCAATTTAGTGTCAGAACTGGAGAAAAATAATTATTTGCAATCTGCTCCTGATTAAAACAAGAGTTATCGTGATTTAAAATAGAATAATGAATAAAACATCACATAACAACATGTGCAATTTATAAATGGCAATT
The DNA here is from genome assembly GCA_015471245.1 of Laticauda colubrina. Classification (NCBI taxonomy): domain Eukaryota; kingdom Metazoa; phylum Chordata; class Lepidosauria; order Squamata; family Elapidae; genus Laticauda; species Laticauda colubrina. The sequence goes on along the minus strand of BLBF01000036.1, from coordinate 8,665,636 downwards.
CCTTAGGTGATTTGTAGGACAGAAGAACAATTTAGTTGCTCTGTAATTTAGAAATTGCTGCTTTGGCAACTTCAGGAGAAATATGAAACAAAAAGGTTTCCACATTCTCTGAAAATACAAACTACCTCATTCTAGAAGGAGGGAAAATGAATAGCAAAATGGGTGATCAGAAGGAGTGGTACCCAGATATAACATCAGTTTCTACTGCCATCTAATGAGGGCATCTGACCATCATAAGGGTTTTTCAAAAGGTATAGTTGTACAGAAAATGACTATTTAAGCTAATGCATGTGAATAATTCATGGAGATCCCTGCTCAGCATAAATATTATTTAACTACTGTAAAATGGCCTCTCTAGTTACACAGAGAAGAAATTTATTTTGGACATTAATTGGTATATTCTTTCCTGACACCATGAAGGATAAGTATGAGTGTTATAAATATTGATTTAATGCCACAAACACCTATATTAGGTTTGTATAATGCCAGAAGAAAATAATAGTGTTTTACATTTATTATAAGTGTTCTGTATGTAAAGTGGATGACTCCAAATCTACCATTCTGATTGGCTAAGGAAAAGACAAGTGGATTGGTTCACTAGGAACCAATCCAAAGAGATACCAAAAAGGCGGCAAATCTAAATAGCTGCCATTGGCTGCAAGCAGGCAAGCCAGCCTGTATAAAAGGGCTGGCCCCGGCTTCAGCCGGCGTTCCGTTACTGACTGTTAATAATAAAAGTATTTGTTGTTGGAACCCGGTCTACCTCGTGTGTTTTACGAACAAAACACTGGCGACGAAGGTGGGATCGTCCTGAACGGAACAAAAAACCTGCACGTGGTGATAGAAGCCCAGACTGCAACTAAGATGTCTGGAAACAACGCACCGCCCGCACCCTTCAATCCCAACGAAGAGGATTGGGATTCCTATGCTGATCGCTTCCAAATGTACTTGGAGAGCAACGAAATGGAAGGCATTTCCGAACAACGAAAGAGAGCCGTGTTCCTGACGCACTGCGGAACAACCGTCTTTAAAATGGCTAAAGCCCTCGCCAAGCCTCGGGACGTTAAACAATTAACGTGGACAGAATTACAGAGACTCCTGAAAGCACACTACGCCCCGATGGTGTCTAATTTAATAAAGCGACATGAATTCTACCGAAGAGACCAGAGAGAGGGAGAAACCGTTGCCGATTTCGTCGCTGCACTCAGACAAATTGGAGGTGAGTGTGAATTCTCAAACATAGACGAGGCAATGAGAGATCGCGTGGTGTTGGGCCTGAGAGACTCAACCGCACAGAGCAAAATGCTCAACAAGCCCAACATCACCGTTACCGAAGCCATTGCGGAAGCCACCGCCGCTGAAGCTACGAAAAAATCCGCAGTAACATTTAAGAAAATGAACACGCACGGCGATGAAACATCTACCAAAGAAAAAAAGCATCCTGCCACAACGACCCATTATGAAGAGTCGGGCGAAACAAACGAATCAAGCGAGGAGGACGACGAGGTCCACCGTTTGCTCACAAACAAGAAAGAGCGCGAAAGGAGAAAGTGGCGGGAATGCGCTGGCTGCGGAGGAAACCACCCACGAGCCGAATGCAGATTCCTCGATGCCATCTGCCGACATTGCAGAAAAAGAGGGCACATCGAGAAGGTCTGCAGAAATAAAAAATCTTACAGCCCGACGAGACGCAGAAATTCCCCAACACGAGCCGAGCCAAGTCGAGCCGAAAGAAAATGGCAACAAGAAAAGCGAGCCAATACACACCAAACTGTCATTATCCAAAGCTCCCAGACGGAAAGTGGAAGAAAAATTAAAATCGTCGTAGAAATCGAGGGAAAACACTGCAAAATGGAAGTGGACTCGGGGTCCTTCCTCTCCATGGTATCATGGGACACAATTAAACAGTTAGTCCCAGGTATCAAAACCAAAGACTTGATGAAGCAGCACCTAACCCTCAAAGACTATCAGGGAAACCAAATCCCTGTGATGGGCAAAGGACATTTTCAAGTTGCCTACAAAAACCACATCAAAGTGCTTCCGCTGACCATAGTCAACCAAGACAGACCAAGCCTCCTGGGCATCGAGTGGTTCGCGCCATTGGACATCGGGATGACCGGGGTCGATCGAGTGACCACAGCCGGCTGGGAAGACGACCTCGTCAGAGAATTCCACGACGTGTTTGACGGATCACTGGGCAAGTACCGGGGAAACCCTATTTCTTTCAATTTAAACCCCCAAATAGCCCCACGAAGAATAAAAGCCAGGCGAGTTCCTTTTGCACTAAAGGCAAAAATAGAGGAACAGCTGGAAAAATTAGTAGCCCAAGGGGTGTTAGAACCTGTGGACCATGCCAAGTGGGAAACGCCTATCGTCACACCCATTAAACCAGACGGGTCCATCAGAATCTGTGGTGACTATAAGGCTACCCTGAACCACGCATTACAACCAAGCGCATACCCGGTGCCCGTAGTCCAGCATTTGCTCCATTCCCTGGGAAATGGCAAAGTTTTCGCCAAACTCGACCTGGCACAAGCCTATCAACAACTCCCAGTAGACCCAGAAACAGCAGAAGCGCAGACTATTGTCACCCATAAGGGCGCATTCAAATGCCACCGACTCCAATTTGGAGTAAGCGTAGCCCCTGGCGTCTTCCAGAGTCTAATGGAACGCCTTCTAAATGGCATACAAGGAGTCGTTCCCTATTTCGACGACGTCCTAATCTCGGCCAGAGATGAAACACAATTAAGGAACAGACTAAAAAAGGTTCTGACTAAGTTTAGAGAAGCTGGCCTCAAGGTTAAAAGAGAGAAGTGCTGTCTAGTTAAAAACAACGTCGAATTTCTGGGCTACTCAATAGACGGAGAGGGCATCCACCCCACAGATAAAAAGATTAAGGCGATAAATGACGCGCCTGAACCTAAAAATAAAACGGAACTCCAAGCATTTTTAGGATTAATTAATTTCTATAATGTATTCCTGCCAAACAAAGCCACTATAGCAGAACCACTACACCGCCTGCTAGACAAAAAGGCTACTTGGACTTGGGGTTACAAAGAAAAAAAAGCCTTCCAAAACATTAAAAGACTGCTAACATCAACAAACGTTCTCATCCAATTTAGCGACACTCTGCCATTAACAGTGACCTGCGACGCCTCACCATATGGAGTAGGTGCCGTCCTGAGCCACCAACTACCAGATGGCAGAGAAGCACCCGTCGCATATTATTCTAGGACTCTATCAAAAACCGAGCGGAATTATAGCCAATTGGACAGGGAAGCTCTAGCAATTGTCGCTGGAGTAAAACGTTTCCACGAATATGTATATGGGAGGACTTTTCGAATTATAACGGATCACAAGCCATTAATGGGGATTTTGGCGGGAAACAAGCCAACACCTAACATACTTTCACCCAGAATGACGAGATGGTCAGAGTTCCTGGCGGCTTATTCCTACACTCTGACACACCGACCAGGGAAACAAATTTCCCATGCGGACGCTTTGAGCAGAGCGCCTTTGCCAACAACCGACGCAGACCCAGCACCAACGATGACAGCGCTACAAATCGAGACATGCCCCGATCTACCCATATCAGCGTATGATGTCGCAAGAGCCACCGCGAAAGACTCATTGACTGCCCGCGTTCTTAGCTGGGTAGGTAAAGGCTGGCCGGACAATCTAAAAACTGAAAATTCCAAACCCTTCCGGTCCAGACAGACTGAACTTTCCATCCAAAAGGGGTGTTTGTTGTGGGGTGATCGGGTTGTAATCCCTGCTAAACTGCAGCCCAGGGTTCTTAGGCTTTTACATGAAGGGCACCCCGGAATGGTGAAGATGAAAAGCCTCGCCAGGAGTTACGTGTGGTGGCCGGGTATTGATAAGGACATAGAGTATTGGGTAAGCTCATGCCACAAATGCCAAACAATTAGACCATCCCCACCAAAAGCACCCGTTAAGGACTGGGAAACCCCTCGAGGACCGTGGTCAAGAATACACATTGACTTCGCGGGGCCTACCAAGGGGCATACTTTTCTGATTGTCGTTGATGCCTATTCCAATTGGCTTGAAGTAAAAATCATGCCATCAACGACAACAGAAGCCGTAATTAAGCAACTAGACAGCCTGTTTGCCACCCATGGCATACCAGACATTCTCGTTTCAGATAATGGACCACAGCTAACCAGTATACCATTTGAGCAATACCTAGCCTCCCTAGGTATAAGACATGCACTAACCGCGCCGGCTCACCCGGCTGCGAACGGCAGGGCAGAGAGAATGGTCCGGTTTACAAAAGAAGGGTTAGAACGAATGGACGCTGGAGATACACAACAAAAAGTAAACCGGCTGCTCACACTGCAGCACATAACACCTAGTACTATCACAAATAAATCACCAGCAGAACTACTTATGGGGCGAAAATTAAGATCTCACCTGGATAGGTTACACCCAAATTTCACCCCAGAAAACCCCCCTGACTCCTCAACACGGTTCAGACAATTCAAGACAGACGATTTAGTTTACGCTAAAAATTTCTCCGGGGACCCGGTATGGCTACCCGGGCAAATTACCCAACTTACAGGCCCCAAATCCTACCGGGTAAAATTAGACGATGGGAGGGAATGGAAGCGGCATATAGACCAGCTTCGATCTTGAATTGTGGAAAGAACCGCGGACTTAAAAACATTCACAAAAGAACACGGCGAAATGCAAACCGAGGTGGGGGGGGAAAGGCGAGAAACGAATAAAGAACTTTTTAAAAATAAAACTAACATTCAAAATGACCAAAAAGAGCCAACAAAAGACTCACCGTTTGAAGAGACCCACGAAGAGAGATCTTCGGAAGGGGCCAGCCAAGCCAGCTCGACCTGCCCCGAGGAAACGGGAGGGAGCGGCAGAACCGCCGGCCTAAGAAACTTAGGCGGCGGTAAAATGGCCGACTCACCCTTCCAGACGGTTCCAGAGAGGAGGACGGACGACACAGCAGCCCCATCCGAACCGGTCGAAGTCCTCACTGGAAATGAACCGCGCAGGTCAGGTCGAGCCCGGAAAAGCCCCACCTACCTGCGAGACTACGTCACCACGTAGGACTAAACTAAGGAGGGAGGGGTGTTCTGTATGTAAAGTGGATGACTCCAAATCTACCATTCTGATTGGCTAAGGAAAAGACAAGTGGATTGGTTCACTAGGAACCAATCCAAAGAGATACCAAAAAGGCGGCAAATCTAAATAGCTGCCATTGGCTGCAAGCAGGCAAGCCAGCCTGTATAAAAGGGCTGGCCCCGGCTTCAGCCGGCGTTCCGTTACTGACTGTTAATAATAAAAGTATTTGTTGTTGGAACCCGGTCTACCTCGTGTGTTTTACGAACAAAACAATAAGTCAATTCAAAGGGGGTTTATTGTCTCCAGTGGTACTCAAATATACAATATAGAGTTGAATTCTGAATGCATATTCTAAGTTTCTTCCCACTAATTCAGTCTTCACAGCATACATAACATTGTAGTAAACTCTACAATTTCCTACTGGCAATTAACGTAGTGTCTAGTCCTGAGGTACAGAATTATACCTAGAAAAAATGAATGCTAGATATTATTCTGACATCTCATACAGGGGAGATATGCTTCAGAGGAAAAGATATAATTCAAAATGGTCTTAGTAGAATGAAAATCAAGGATGAAATAATCAAAATGAAATGCAAGAGAGGTCAATACAAAGTTTTGCTCTGGAGACAAAAGAAATGCATAAGTATGAGAACAATTATCTGATCTTTCAATGGTAAACACAAAAAGCATCTTGCTTGGGATTGCAATTAACCACAAGCTAAACTTAAATCAACAGGATCATATAGGGAGAAAAAATGTAAGCAGTAGATATGTCTGTATTTTCAGGAACAATATCAATTTTATTGTTACTGATAAGGCATCAACTGGAATACCATGTGTTTAGTTCTAACTGGGCCATTTAGAGGTGTATACAGATTTGAATGGCTTTAGTGATGTGGAATGAAGTCAAGTCAATCCCCTCTTGGGCCAGGAATATAGATTAAAGTGTCCCCAGCAGACGGTTTTCTTCTCTGTAAATACATCTCACAGAAGGGGAACCCAGCACTCCCTGGATAAGTGGTATCAACGTCAGACTGTCTTTACGTTTAAGATTTTTTTTCTGACATTCAATTGGATTTCCTGACAACCCCCCACCTCCCGGTAATTTAATAGCAGTAGCACTTAGACTTATATACTGCTTCACAATGCTTGTCTTGTATATATACTGCTTCACAATGCTTCTCTAAGTGGTTTTACAGTCAGCATATTGACTCTAACAACCTGGGTCCTCATTTGACTGACCTTGGAAGGATGGAAGGCTGAATCAACCTTGAACCACTCAGAATCGAACTCCTGGAGTGAGCAGTGAGTTAGCTTGTAGTACTGCATTCTAACCACTGTGCTATCATGTCTCTTAAATTTGTGTGTGCATATGTGTGTGTCCTGCACTTTTAGAACAAGAAAGAACAGGTCTGGACTTTTTCTGTCACATCTTTTCATATATTTTAGGAGCACTATTGCATCCTTTGTCAATTATCTTTTCTCAGTGCTAAACTTAGCCAGGCCCTTCGTTTCTAGTTCATAGATCACCTTTATTGCCCTTTTCAAAATTGTTCTAATTTTTCTAAATCTTTATTTAAAATATGTGGTGCCTAGAACTGAAAACATTATTCAAAATGGAGACTACAAAAGCAAAATAAAGTAGAACAAGAGCTCTTTTATAATTTGGAAATTATACTTCCATTGATGCAAGCTAAAATTGTCTTTGTTGCAGTCTCATCACACTGCTGACTTGTAAACGGTTGCAATCAACTGTTATTTTATATTCTTTTTAAAAAAGTACTATTATCAACTGAGGTATCTAGCATCCTACACATTTGACTTTTCATTTCCTAAAATTGAGAACTTTGCACTGTCATAGGTCATACTATTACCTTCTACCTTTTTCTGTGCCTATCAATAGCATTTTGGATTTTAATAGTGGAATGTTTGTTTTCACAGCTGCTATTTATTGGTGAATTGACTTCTAGGTAATGCTGCATGAAGTAATGCACATATGATAATGTATTTTTAATTTTAATTCTGCCTTCTGGGTTTTAGTTATCACAAGCAAAGCCAATTTATTCTTTTGTAATTCAGATACAGTGAATTTAGAACCACAAAAATGTCTACATTCTTTCTATTTCCAGAGCTTATAAAGCCATTAGAGTATCGTATCCTCCCACCTACCGCTCTTTGGATCAGCCCAAATCCTCTCCCTCTCTCCCTTCCCCATAGAGGTTTGGTTGGCATACACAACACAATGAGAGTGCCTTGGTAGATTAAATATGATTTTAAAATATAGAAGGGGAATATACACAGACTGAATGCTGTTCTTTGCGTTCTCTTAATTGGGAGCAGCCATAAGTAAAAATTGATTGATTCATTCTGTCCTCGGTGTTTCCAGGTCAGTGACAGTGAAGAAGGTTGCAAGTCAGCTTCAAACCATTCTTGACAGATTGGGGTGTAGAAATTAGTGAGGTGGAAATGCCCTTAGCTGACTATGCAGCCCAGCACTGGTAATGTGTTAATGCTTGGAGAATTTGAGTACTGAGCTAAACCTCCAGCTCTAGATATTTGCAGCAACTATAAGAAAGAGATCTTGCTTTTATTGGCCAATGTCTGTATTCTGCTTCAGGGATTTAAAGTTATGGTACCAATTTACACAGGTCTCTCTGTCCATATTTTTTATGTAGAGAAAGACAAGAAATAAAACCTTTTCCTCAAACAGCTTATAGCAGGGGTGTCAAACTCACGGCACGTGGGCCGAATGCGTCATGTGCTGCCCCTGCCCCACCTGATTTAGCAAAGGGGGGAAAGTCCCAATACATCACGTGACACTGCCACGATGACACAAGTTTGACACCCCTGGATTATAGCATCTACTAGACCCATGATGGTGAACCTATGGCACATGTGCCAGAAATGGCATGCAGAGCCATCTCTCCAGGCACACCAGCTGTGTCACCTGTTGATATTCTGGGTTCCAGTGCATGCAGGCACACCAGAAACTGGAAGACCAGGGAGCCAGCGTGCATGTGTGCGCTGGAAACCAAAAGCTCAGATTCCTGTCATGTGCATGCACACCAGGGAGCTACTCTTCTGGTTTCTGGTGCTCCCCCCCTCCCCACCCCGTGCACACTCCCATTTCGGCACTCAGTGCTGAAAAGGTTCACCAACACTGTTCTAGACTATCCAACAGTCATCATCCAACAATCACTGTGGCAATGAGAACATAATTTATATTACCAACAATGTCTGGATAAATAGTGAGCCATGTCTATATGCCAGGAAAACTTGATTTGAGTTTACTCGCTGACTTGCAGCAGCTCTCCAGGATATGCGACAAGATGCTTTCCCAACCAACCCTTCAGTGGATGTTTTCTCACATCTGATGTGATGTCACACTCTGACGATATAGCACTCTGGGTCTTGGAGCAATATTTTCAATTTGGGTTCTTCCACAGGAATTGAGAACCTAACTCCTAGAATTATTTGCCTAAGCAAATGGACATCAGGTCATGGAAGGTTAGTTTAAAGTGAAATGAGATATTATGATTGTCAATTGACATGAATTCTGTAAAGAAGGTTCCAGCCTGGGACAGGTTAGGAGAAAAAAGATTATATCTCATGCCTTCAAGTTGCTCTTGCGTTGTTAACTTCTCTGAAAATTTATCTGTATGCCTTACATTTAAATGCTTCTCTAGGAAGGATTCTCTCTGTCACAGAATGAAATGGACATGGAGATCAAAATGTTATTTTATCTGCTGGTAGAATATTGTTAAATGGACATACTTTGGCTCACTTCTTATTACATAATTCAGTCTGCTTCTTAATAGATTCAAATCTACTTACTGGTGCTTCTGGGAGCATGGAAATGCAATGAATGAATTTTTTAAAAATAACCTAGGTGTGAATAGAATCCAGGAAAACTTGCTTTTTCAGACATTCCATTCCTCCAGCTGGTTTTCTTATAGGACTAGGTATATAAAATGGAATAATTACCTCGTAATTGGTCTTTGATTCAGCTACAACAAGTCAATTACTACAGCAGACTGATCATGTGAAATTTAATTTCCTCCTAGGCAATACCTGCTTTTGGTTAAACACAATTTCTCTTTGGCCTGCTCTTCCAAGTTAGCATATTGTGAGACTGGACATATTGTGAATTGTTGGAAGGGTAGTAGACCTTAAAATGTCAACTTGCAGTGGAATATTTGTGGGAGTGCCATTTGTCTCCATCTTTTGCTCAGAAGTACTTTGGAGAAATTTGGTCACTTGAAGAAACAAAATGCTGACTAAGATGGGCCTTGGACTCATCCCTCAGAGCTATTCTGATATTCTTCTGTTGTTATGGTGATGGAATGCAACAAAACAACTAATCAGTTGTGCAAAAGTTTTCTCCTGAAATGACTTAGTAGCAGCAGAGGGCATCAGGATGTGATATCAAGAGGGCTAATTCTTTGCAACAAACTTCCCTTTCTGGATGATTCACAGGGACTTGGTTAAGGATACATGGGTAAAGTTGAGGAGAGGGACATAGACTAATGAGTGTGCTTCTCCTACTTCAAAAATCATTGCCCAAGTCTTGAGACTAGCACATCATTATTTCATTCTGTTTGCAACGTGAGTAACTACAGTAGAAGCTTCTTGAATCAGTTGACAGTAAAATAAAAATACATAATAAAAGAATATATTAAAAACATTTTCAATAAAATCTATGCATTAAAAGGAGGAGGATAAAATTCTGAAATGGCAAATCGCCACTATGTAAACAAAGCTGAAGGGCAGACTATCCATGGAGAGCCACCAGATGGTTTTTGATACATGTCATAGTCCTTTTCAATGTTCTGAATAACTTCCTAAGTGTATAATAATGGATGATGACAAACTGCCCAAGGAGCTGCTGATACAGTTCTACAGAGGAATTATTCATCTATTAATCATCTGCACATCTATAACTGTCTGGTTTGGTTCAACAGGACAGACAATTATCCTTCAGAGGATAATTAGGACTGCAGAAAAAGCAATTATTACCAACCTGCCTTCCATCGAGGACCTGTATACTGCACGAGTCAAAAAGAGGGCTGTGAAAATATTTACAGACCCCCTCACATTCCAGACATAAAACTGTTTCAACTCCTTCCTTCAAAACGACGCTATAGAGCACTGCACACCAGAACAACTAGACACAAGAACAGTTTTTTCCCGAAAGCCATCACTCTGCTAAACAAATAATTCCCTCAACACTGTCCAACTATTACAAAGTTCTGCACTACTGTTACTATTAATCTTCTCATCACTCCTTATCACCCTCCCCTCCTATTTGTGACTGTATGACTGTAACTTTGTCGCTTGTATCCTTACGATTTATATTGACTGTTTCCTAGTATCTTATGATTCTCGACTCTTGACGAATGTATCTTTTATGTATATTGAGGGCATTTGCACCAAGACAAACTCCTTGTGTGTGTCCAATCACACTTGGCCAATAGAGTATTCTATTCTATTCTATTCTATTCTATTCTATTCTATTCTATTCTACTCTACTCTACTCTACTCTACTCTACTCTACTCTACTCTACTC
>BLBF01000036.1:8639753-8654960 GCA_015471245.1 Laticauda colubrina | reverse complement strand
TCTACTCTACTCTACTCTACTCTACTCTACTCTACTCTACTCTACTCTATTCTATTCTATTCTATTCTATTCTATTCTATTCTATTCTACTCAGCTACTTCTTGACGTTCCAACAGACCTCCCTAGAACTACTTAGGACCTGGTTTCAAAGATCTAATGGTTGTCCCCCACCCACCCATCACATTATCACAATGGGGTGCTTAGCAGCTGGTCTGCATTCATGGCCATTTGTAGCATCCCATGGTCACATGATGGAGATTTACAAAATTTTCCCCCTGGAAAGTGGCATTTACTTTCAGCTAAAAACACCCAATAGGTACAATGGATTCACTGAATGACTGTAACTTCCATTTATTAACCACAGTGTTTACTTAACAACCACTGCATTAACAAAGTAGGATAACAGATTTGGAAGGAACCTTGGAGATCTTCTAATCCAACACTCTGCTGAGGCAGGAAAGACTATACTATTTCAGACAAATGGTTGTCCAATCTCTTCTTAAAAACTTCCAGTGTTGGAACATTCACAACTTCTGGAGGCAAGTGGTTCCACTGGTTAATTGGCCTAACTGGTAGGAAATTTCTCCTTAGTTCTAGGTGGCTTCTCTCTGATTAGTTTCCAACCATTGCTTCTTGTCCTACTCTCAGGTGCTTTGGCGAATAGCATTTGCTTAACAACTGCTGCAAGAAAGGTCATAAAATTTGTTTCGATCACATAGTGGTCTATTTAACAACTGGCACAATTTATGACTGTAATTCCAGGCTGAATTATGGTCATAACTCAAGGACTACTTGAACTTACAAGCTTTTTCATCCCTGATCAAATCAGTTATGTTTTTAGTTTCCCTAGCTTGATGAAGATTAATAGGCTGAGCTGTGTTGGTCTTATAACCTAGAATTTTGTCCTTAATACTTAACATATTTTAAACTGTCAAGCAAGGAAAAATTTTGAATGAATGGTCAGGTTTGGGGGGAGATAATTTAGCTAATGAAGGAGATCCAGACATATATATTTGATAATAAATTTGCATCTGTTTAGCTATTTATTAGCTTTGTTCAAGTTAATTAAATTCTTATGGAGAGAAAAAGGAAATTTGATGGTTAGGACATTGGGAAAGATGATTCCAGTTCTGAAACATGAGAAGATTAAAGACGATTATGAGGAAAAAGGAAATGTTCTGGTAATAAATTCTGCTTGGCTAAAGGCAAATGTAACTTACATTAGACGAACCAGCCTGAAGATTTCTCAGCAAATATAGCCACAAGGGGGAACTCTTGTAATTTGTTAGATGTATGATTTTCTAAGGATCAACATTCCTTCCTTCTTTGCCTTATTTTTGGCAAGTCTTAGAAAAAACATAGAACTAAACTAGGTTGTATTTTCATTTTGCATTTCCAGGCAAACAATTTTCCATCACCACTATCACCACCAGCACACACACACACACAAACACACACACACATAAACATCACTTTTCACTGTGATAAAAAAATTAACCATATCATCCCAAAGGTGTTTTTTCAAAAGGCAATTGGACTTTGTTTTTCCTTGAAGACTTTTTGTTTCTTCTCCAAGAACTTTAGCAATATAAAACAATATATAAATCTAAGAACTGAAGAAGCTCCTTAGATGAGAAGTGAAATGTCTTCAAGGAAAAACAAAATCCAGTTGCCTTTTGAAAAAGCACCTTTGGCTTTTTTTTATGCTTGTCATGGGACAAACATGACCTGGATGACGGAGAATCTCCATAGTCATTTAACCATATCACCTCGATTCACAGTCCATCTTGTTCATCTAGATTGGCAATTAAGCTTCTAATAAAAAGCTCCTACCAAAAACTTCCTATTTAATGTATCCTATTTGAAGTCCTGCTTCATCCCAGTAAGGTTTCATTTGTGTTTTCTGTTTAATAAGGAACCTTTGTATTTTACTTACTTTATTGGAAACACACATAGCTTTTAGATTTCCATATAATGGGTAATTAATTATTGGACACGTTTTGAATCATAAAGCAGGTGCATTGTTTCCCCAAATGAGGCAACTTTAAGATGTGTGAATGTCACTTCCCAGAATTCCCTTGCTCCACAGATCTTAAAGTTACCAAGTTTGAAAAATCCTGATGTAAACAAAATGCAAAGCTTAGCTTTAAACTTCTTCATGTGTGTATATATGTGTATCTTAGACTCACCAGCAAATCTCAATTGTTTATTTATGTTCGATGTTTTATTCAGCCAATAAAATGAATTAATTCAACTGCCAGATTAAATGTTGTTTGTCACATCAATCTTAGATGTAACTAGTGTCATCATTAAGCAATCTAAACTATACATCTCAACCTATTAGCCTTCCATGTATCTTGGACTTTCCAAAAACTCACTCAGAGCTATTCTACAGTAGCTTGGAATTTAAGGAATTGCAACCTCAATATTTCTTGAAATAATTCTTTACAACTTGCTACAAGTTGTTTTCAGATAAATAAATATAGTATCAAAGATGATGTCTGCTTTATAGTAATTAAGACTTTGCTTGAGCATCTTTAACTTATCTTTCCTTGATATGCAAATTTCGGTGGTGGAAGTTGAGCAGTGAAATTCTTGCTCCTTTTCTCATTATATGTCACGCCTATTTAACATCTATATGAACCTCCTGAGGAAGTTCATCCTTGGTTCAGAGTGAAGTGTCATCAACATGCTGATAGGTTACATGTATAGTTTCCAAATTGTGTACTGCACTGCCCCAGGCAAAGTCATAGGGATGCCATGGGATATTTTACTACTTAATAAATAGATCTGAACTGTTTGTGAGTTTCCTGTGCTGCCCCAGGGCACCCCAGCAAACAACTGAGATACCAGGAAGAATGCTATGAACCAAGAAAATGTCAGAACTCTGAATCATTTCCTTCAAGAATCAAACAGGAGATCCAGCAAAAACCCTTATCAATTGGAAACTGCAAAGATTGGGATGGGACAAAGAAGATGAAGCTAAAAGATAAAAAGTGTCAGGATTCTGGCAATTTCCCCCCATTTAAATCATGAGTCCAAAACTTCCAAAACTTCAAAAGGATTTATTGGGAGTTAAAATATCCAGCACTGCCTGGATGTATCGTAATTCATATTCTCCAATGGGACACATCCATAGCCAAGAGTCATCAATCATGCTCTCCAGTTAGAATTTTGCATGGCAGAAACTTCAGTCACCTAGTTACTAATCTTTTACTATCTTTGAAAACTATTTACGGAATGCACTTTCAGTTTGCAAGCTGCCGCAGTGTTCCCCCCTCCCTTTTTGTTGGCAACTCTAAAAAGACCACAGAAATATTTCATGAGTCGACAAGAAGATGAAATCTTCACAGGTGGGTGGTTCTGGAGAGAGTTACACACTTTCTCCAAAGAGCCAATCTACAACTTGTTTGCTCCTAAATGAGCAGTTGCAGCTCCACTTACATCAGCAGTTGGAAACTACCCCCAGGGGTGCACTAATGCTCAGCTGTGTCCATTTTTGTGTATCATTGCTTGAAAATTGCATTATTGGAAGTCATTCTCTATTGGGCTGCTCTTGAATACTGTCCAGAAAATGGAGTTGGTACAAAATATAAAAGGTTTACATTGTGCAAACCAAGTCAACAATACAACATACTTTCTGTGAATGATGCATTGGCTTCCAGTAAGTATCCAAATACAACTTAAAGTAGTTCAATATAAAGACCTACAACTTTTTTTAAAATAAAGTTTTTTATTTTTAAATACAAACATACACGTACAAAAATATAAAAACATAAAATCCTCTTCCATTTTTTATACATACAGTGTGTCAGTTGGTTACATTTCTTTTGTGCTATACTTTTGCAGTCGTTTACTCACAATTTATATCAGTTTTCACATTGTCAAACTAACATATGTTTATATATTTATCAGTTATTAATCATCCATGACTAAACTATTCCATCAATATTCCACTATTCCATTCTTTAACAACATACAAGATGTTCCACATTTTATCTGAAAATTTATGTTATACTTTCAACCAGTGGTTATATACACTGCTTAAAAAAAATAAAGGGAACACAAAAATAAGACATCCGAGATCTAAATAAATGAAATATTCTTATTAAATACATTGTTCATTACATAGTAGAATGTGCTGACAACAAAATCACACAAAAATTATCAATGGAAATCAAATTTAGCAACCCATGGAGGTCTGGATTTGGAGTTACACTCAAAATTAAAGTGGAAAAAACATTATAGGCTGATTCAACTTTGATGTAATGCCCTTAAAACAAGTTAAAATGAGGCTCAATAGTGTGTGTGGCCTCAATGTGCCTGTATGACCTCCCTACAACGCCTGGGCATGCTCCTGATGAGGTGGCAGATGGTCTCCTTAGGGATCTCCTCTGACACCTTGACTAAAGCATCCCCCAACTCCTGGACAGTCTGTGGTGCAATGTGGTGTTGGTGGATGGAGCGAGACATGATATCCCAGATGTGTTCAATTGGATTCAGGTCTGGGAAACGGGCGGGCCAATCCATACCATCAATGCTTTCATCTTGCAGGAACTGCTGACAAGTCCAGTCACATGATCTCACAAGGGGTCTGAGGATCTCATCTTGGTACCTAATGGCAGTCAGGCTACCTCTGGCGAGCACATGGAGGGCTGTGCGGCCCCCTAAAGAAATGCCACCTCACACCATTACTGACCCACTGCCAAACCAGTCATGCTGGAGGATGTGGCAGGCAGCAGAATGTTCTCCACAGCGTCTCCAGACCCTGTCACATCTGTCACATGTGCTCAGTGTGAACTTGCTTTAATCTGTGAAGAGCACAGGGCACCAGTGGTGAATTGGTGTTCTCTGGCAAATGCCAAACACCCTGTACGGTGTTGGGCTGTGAGCACAATCTCCACCTGTGGACGTTGGGCCCTCATATCACCCACATGGAGTCTGTTTCTGACCATTTGAGCAGCCACATGCACATTTGTGGCCCGCTGGAGGTCATTTTGCAGGGCTCTGGCAGTGCTCCTCCTGTCCCTCCTTGCACAAAGTCGAAGGTAGTGGCCCTGATGCTGGGTTGTTGCCCTCCTACGGCCTCCTCCACGTCTCCTGAGGTACTGGCCTGTCTCCTGGTAGCACCTCCATGCTCTGGACACTATGCTGACAGACACAGCAAACCTTGCCACAGCTTGCATTGATGTGCCATCCTGGATGAGCTACACTACCTGAGCCACTTGTGTGGGTTGTAGACTCCGTCTCATGCTACCACTAGAGTGAAAGCACCACCAGCATTCAAAAGTGACCAAACCATCAGCCAGAAAGCATAGGAACTGAGAAGTGGTCTGTGGTCACCACCCGCAGAACCACTCCTTTATTGGGGATGTCTTACTAACTGCCTATGCTTTCCACCTGTTGTCTATTTCATTTGCACAACAGCATGTGAAATTGATTGTCAATCAGTGCTGCTACTGAAGTGGACAGTTTGATTTCACTGTCAGTGTGATTGACTTGGAGTTACATTGTGTTGTTTAAGTGTTCCCTTTATTTTTTTGAGCAGTGTATTTCTATATTATGTTTTATATCAATCTATTAGATTTCTATCACAAAATTATCTAGTCTATTATATTACCGTGCCTTTTTATCCAACCATTGATAAAACAAATCCCATATCATATAAAATTGCTTATCTCCTTGTTCTCTAATTTCAGATGTCAGTTTACTTATTTCAGCACAGTCCATAATTTTTTGATAACTTCCTCCTGCACAGGTATTTTTTCATTTTTCCAGTTCTTCACAAATACAATGCTAGCTGCTGTTAAAACATTTACAATCAAAAATTTCAGTTCTTTATTGTATATGTCCAGTATGACTCCCAATAAAAAGATCTCTGGTTTAAAGTCTATATGTTGTTTTATCATTTTTTCCAACCATCTGTGGATTTTAGTCCAATATTTCTTTGCATCTGAACACGTCCACCACATATGGTAATATGAACCAGGTATCTGATGACATTTCCAGCATTTATCCGATTTATTCTTAAACATTCTCGCAAGTCTCATTGGGGGTAGGTGCCACCTGTAAAACATCTTATATAAATTTTCTTTATATGCAGTTGACATTGTCATTTTATAATTTTGAGACTATAATTTTTGCCATTTTTCCAAATCAATCCCATATCCAAAATTTTCCCCCAAGCAATCATTGTTTCTTTAACTTGCTCCTCCTTCAATTTAAATTCTAATAGAGGTCCATAAAGTTTTTAAATTACCTTTTCATCAGTACCCATCAAAATTTTATCTAAGTTAGTCAACTTATCATAAATACCTTCTGCCTTGGAGTCTTTATCAAACCTAGATTGTATTTGCAAATAAGAAAACCAATTCATTTTTACACCTTGTTCTTCCAACGTTTGCATAGATTTAAGTTCACCCTTTTGATTCAATAACTCCCCATATCTAACTGTTTGTTCCTTTTTATATATTATTGGATAAGAAAAAGCTTCAATAGTTGATATTCATGTTGGAATTTTTAAGTAATGTTGTCTTTTAATCTTCTCCCAGATCAAAAACAATGCTTAACGAATATAATGTCTTCTAAAATACCCCTGTGTTTTAGTTCCCTTATACCAGAGAAAGGCATGCCATCCCAGCAGCAAGTCATGGCCTTCTAAAGTCAATTATCTACTGTTCCTTAGAAGACCTACAGGTTTTTATGGGACTAACTCCTTCAAGTTGACTCTGGCTAACTTGTCTGTTCTGCTAAGAGATTATGTTCCAGATTCCCTCAGTTTAGGAGCAGGGTGTCAGCAGGCCCCAGAAACTATACCTCCCTGTTGCTGTATCAATTCTGTAATAAGCTTTCCCCTTAGATCTTTAGTCACCTTTCCAAAATCTGTGCAAATGTGTGCTTTGCTTCTGAACCTATTGGTAGTAGGCTACTCAAAATTTCATTGTTCTTTTAAGAGTTACCCTTATTTGTGGCATTATTAGAAACTACTCCAGGAGAGAAGCAACCTAGAACTAAGAAGAAATTTCCTGACAGAGAGAACAATTAACCAGTGGAATGCCTTCCTTCAGAAACTGTGAGTACACCATCACTGGAGGTTTTTAAGATTTAGACATACATTTATCTGAAGTGGTATAGAGACTCCAGCTTGAGCAGAGGAATAGATTAAAAGACCTCCAAGGTCCCTTCCAACTCTTTTATTTTGTTATTATGTTTTTATTAATTGATAGAAATAGTTAAAATACCTAAATCTGTTGTGCTCTGGAGAACCTGAAAGTTTCTTCAATGACTTTTGTTATTCGTAATGATTTAATATAACAAAGATGTTAGCCAATAAGCCATTCTGAGACTATTCTTACAGATCACTGGGACCTGGTTTGCTTTTAATCTGTCAGCAAGTTTAAGAATTTGCCCTGCAGTGAATAATATTAAATTCTGTAGTAAGAGAACACCTGTCTGATCTTGATGAAAACAAATCACCGGGCCTGATGGATTACATCCCAGAGTTTTAAAGGAGCTGGCAGAGGTCATCTCAGAACCACTGCACCATATCTTTCAAAAATCCTGGAGCACTGGGGAACTACCAGAGGACTGGAAAAGAGCTGATGTGGTTCCCATCTTCAAAAAAGGAAAAAAACCAGACCCAGGAAACTATAGACCAATCAGCCTAACATCAATACCTGGGAAGATACTGGAAAAGATAATAAAAAACCAGATCTCCCAACATCTAGAAACAAGTAAAGTAATAACTAGCAGTCATCACGGGTTTGTTAAAAAAAAATCATGCCAAACCAATCTTATTTCATTCTTCAAAACAGTGACTATATTAGTAGACCAGCAAAATACTGTGGACATAGTATATTTAGATTTCAGCAAGGCATTCAACAAAGTAGACCACAACCTACTTCTTAGTAAGCTAGAAAAAAGGAGAATAGATAGCACCACCACTAGATGTATTTGCAACTGGCTGGCAAACCGTACTCAATGAGTAATCCTTAATGGGTCTAAGTGTCAGCCTTCAAGATCTTCTGCTATTGCTTTGCATCTTTTCGATTGCCATAAGTAACGGGGAGGGGAGGGGAGGGGAGGTAGGAATAAGTTGGGGAAGTGAGCTGGAGGTGTTATATTCGTCTGTTGTATAAATGGGAGGGGGGAGCATAAAATAGAGTTAGGTTTCTATTTCTCGCTTAGCTTTCTTCTCTCTGCGCAACTGCAACCCGTTATCAAATTATGCCAAGGTCAACGGACAGAGGCCTCATCATCATCTGAAGATGCCACATGATCATATCCACAACTTCTAATTGGAAGTGTCATTTGAACTATTGGGGGTGGGAACGTTTCCATCACTTTCTATATGTGAATTGCGCGCCTAAATTCTCAGATTCAGAATTCTTTGGTTGCTACCACTTCACTTTCAGTAAAAGATATCTTTTCTCTAAACTAAAGAGTCTAAGTATTTCTTTCCTGGATTTTGAATGGAGCTCCGCCTGACATTATTTTGAATCTCTTCCACCTGCCCACCCGCAGAGAATACCCAATTTTCTTCTGAGGGGGCCTGGACATCATGTCATCTTCAAACAGTGACCAGGAGGATCTGGGAGCCATTGGAGGCCAAGATTCTTTGCTGGTGCAGGAAGCCCAATCGCTAGCAGAGCTCAGTCTGGAAGAGGATCCAGCTGTGAAGCCCAGATGGTCAGTGGGAGTTGGTTGGAAAGATCCGGAGAAGGACCCCCCCCCGGGGTCACAACTACCCGCCAGCGTGGAAAAGAGGAGCCGTGGCAAGAGAAGGAAAAGAGGGAACTCTCACTGAATCAAGCCAGGAAACTCCTTGATGAAGCCTTTGAACAACTCCAAGCTGCACAAAGGTATGAAGGGGGAGGGGAAGTCGCCCCAGCCAGAAGAAGCAGAGCAGCTCCCTCTCCCATAAATCAACCAGATCCAGCAGCAGCCCCGGGGCCTTCAGCGGGAGGTGTGATTCCTAGAAGGCGTAGAGCTCCTAGGCTGCCTCCGTTAGAAGTAAAATACAGAGGGGATCCCAAAGCCTTGGGATTTTTCCTAGCTCAAGTTTGGAACCATATGGAAGAGTATGGGGAGGATTTTCCCTCAGAAGCAGCTAAAGTGAGGTGTGTTACCAGGGCTCTGGAGGGAATAGCGGCAGAGTGGATGGTGACTTTGCATTATGATAATGCTCCTCAGCTGCTGAATTATAACCTATTCATGGCTGCACTGCGGGCTAGGTTTGAGGACCCACTGGCGGAGCGCAAGGCCTGAATAAGGATGAAAACCATAAAACAGGGGCGGAGGTCCTGATTACACTCAAGAATTTAGACAGTTAGCAGGCCATTTCCGAGGCTGGCCCCAAGAAGCCCTGATAGAACTGTTTAAAGATGGTTTAAATGAAGATGTGTACCAGAGATGCACTGCTAGAAGTGACCCCAATGACTTGCAGATGTGGTACTTGCTGGCAGAAGAAGTGGAGATTGATTTAATCCGAAGTAAACGGCGGGGAGGTTCTGGGTGGAGCAAGTTTTCTCCCTCTCACCCTCAAGAGGCTCCTAAACCTCAGAAGGGAGGAGTGGCGGAAAGACCCAACCCCTCGGCCTGCTTTCGATGCGGGAAAGAAGGTCACCGGGCTGTGAACTGCAGAGTCAAGTTGGAGCCAAAGGGGGTGCCAAAGGAAGGAAAGAAACCTGAAAAGTCCCCAGCGAAGCATCGCGAAACAGCACTAAAGTCGAAAGAGACAGCAGAGGTCGCCCCTCCCGCAGGAGAGGAATCCGAAGCCCCAGTGACCCTTGAGGAAGATGATTCTGACTCGGAAGACGACTTCCTGGTAAGTCCAAGCGTGGGCCCTATGACCATTCCAGTGAAGTTGAGGGTACCCAATTCAGGGGTCGAAGGGGAAATGCTAGCCCTGTTAGATTCTGGGTGCACCAGGTGTATAATCAACACGGAAGTAGTGAAGAAAATGGGCCTAAAGCTAAAACCTTTGAAGATGCCCATTTCCTTTTGCCAACTAGATGGATCAGTGGCTGGAGGTTGCCCTGCACGTTTTGTCACGGAACCTATAGAAATGATCATGGGAGAGCATGATGAGACCCTGCATTTTATTGTGGTCCCTGGGATGGGGCAACCATTAATACTGGGATTGCCCTGGCTCCGGAAATGGAACCCCCAGGTTAACTGGAGAAAGGGGTTGTTGCGCATATGCACAAAGCAGCGACCAGGAGGAGGGGCCAGATCTCAGCCGAAGCCTGGGGGCCTAATTGAAATAGCTTCCACAGGTACTGAGCCCGTGAAAGATGAGGAGAAAATTCCCAAAGAGTATTGGGATTTAAAAGAAGTGTTCAGTGAGAAGGCCTCGGATGAGCTTCCGCCTCATCGACCAACAGACTGTGCTATTGAGATTTTGCCTGGGGTGAAGCTCCCAAAACCAAAGTTGTACTCAATGACCCTAAGGGAATTGGAAGAGCTAAGATTCTTTATTGATAAAAATTTGGAACGTGGTTTCATTCAACCTGCTAGACCCCGGGTAGCGGCCCTAGTGTTGTTCCATGAAAAGAAAGATGGTTCCAAATGCTTGGTGGTGGATTACAGAAATTTGAACGCTATTTCTGTGGAAAACGTGTACCCCCTTCCTTTGATGAAGGACATGTTGGCCCATTTAGCGAAGGGAAAGATCTTCACGAAGTTGGATTTGAGAGAAGCATACTACCGGATTCGAATTAAGGAAGGGGATGAGTGGAAGACCGCTTTTAACTGCCCGATGGGTTGCTTCCAATTCAACGTTCTTCCTTTTGGTTTACAAGGGGCCCCAGCTGTATTCATGCAAATGATCAATCAAGTGTTACATGAACATTTATACAGGGGGGTTCTGGTTTATCTTGATGATATCCTTATCTGCACAGAGACCCTGGATGAACATGTGAAGTTAGTGCGGTCGGTTTTACAGAAACTGTGTGCCGCTAAGTTGTATGCTAAATTGTCAAAGTGTGAATTCCACCAAGACAAAATTGACTATTTGGGATATCACATTTCATCCGAAGGCATAGAGATGGATCCAGAGAAGGTGCGTGCCGTTCTGGAGTGAGCTCCACCACGCACCAGAAAACAACTTCAAAGCTTTTTGGGATTTGCAAATTTTTATCGGCAATTCATCCCGACGTTTGCTAAGATAGCAATGCCCATCACAAACCTCTTGAAAACAAAAGGGGAGGTGAAGCCAAGGCCAGGAAAGCCGCTGGAGTGGTCCATGGAGTGCCAAGCCGCTTTTGAAAAGCTAAAACGACTGTTTGCTGCAGAACCAGTGCTGAAACACCCGGATATGGACACTCCTTTCGTGATTCAAGCCGATGCAAGTGATGTAGCTATTGGAGCGGTATTACTTCAAATCAACGAGAAAGGGACCTTACAACCTTGTGCGTATACCTCCCATAAGCTGTCTGAAACAGAGAGAAGATGGGCCGTCTGGGAGAAAGAAGCTTTTGCAGTTCGTTGGGCCTTGCTGACCTGGAGACATTTCCTGGAAGGAGCAAAACACCCGTTTGAGGTATGGATTGATCATAAGAATCTGGAAGCCTTAAAAACGCCTCAGAAGCTGTCCCCTAAACAAGTTCGCTGGGCCCAGTACTTCAAGTGATTCAATTTCTCATTGAAGTACATCCCAGGCGGGAAGAACTACATGGCGGATGCTCTCTCTAGACTACCTCAATATAATAGTATGCGCCAGGAGGTGATAAGCCCAATTGTCTCAGCCGAACACCTAGCTGCCCCAGTGGTCACCAGAGCCCAAAGGAAGAACCAAGAAGTAGATTTATCGAATGACCTAACCGAACAATTAAAAGAAGCTTTTAAACTGGACGAATGGTTCCTGGCTCATTCAAGTGACTATACAATTAGAGATGATTTGGCTTGGGTGGGGGCCAAGTTGTATGTGCCACAGGTACTGAGGAGCTGAATACTACAACAGGGTCATGATTCTAAAGCAGCTGGCCATTTCGGATTTGTGAAGACCTTACATCTGGTTTAGCGGCAATTCTGGTGGCCTACTTTAAAGAAGGACATTGAAGCTTATGTAGCTAGCTGTCCAATTTGTGTTTCGGCAAAGAGACCTCCTGGTAAGCCAGTAGGATTGTTACAAAATGTAGCTAGACCAACGGCTCCCTGGAAGGAAATCTCTATGGACTTTATAGTAGAATTACCCGAAAGTTGTGGAAACACGGTCATCTGGGTAGTGACTGATTTGTTTTCCAAGCAAGTACATTGCATACCTTGTTCCAAGATTCCCTCTGCTAAGACGCTGGCTAAACTATTTATATCACATATCTATAGGTTATATGGCGTCCCGGAATGCATAATCTCTGACAGAGGGGTCCAATTTACCTCAAATTTTTGGAAAGAGTTCCTGAAGTTAATAGACTCCGCCCAGGGGCTAAGCTCCGCCCACAACCCCCATACCAATGGGGCCTGTGAGAGGACTAACGCAGTGTTAGAACAATATCTCAGATGTTACATAAATTATCAACAAGATAATTGGTCCGAATTACTACCATTTGCCGAAGTGGCATACAACAACTCCGTACACAGCAGTACTGGATTTACTCCATTTAAAGTGGCTTCGGGACAAGATTTCGTTCCCATACCTGAACTTCCTTGTGAAAAGCCTAACATCCATTCGTTGGATGAATGGATAACTCAACTCCAACTTAACTGGCCAGTAACACGCAAAGCATTAGATGAGGCCCATCAAGCTCATAAGAAATTTGCAGACAAGAAAAGATCCCCACAGAAAGAATATAAAGTGAGCGACAAGGTTTTCCTGTCCACCAGATACCTGCAGACCACTCAAAAGTCAAAGAAGTTTGGTCCTAAGTACGTTGGTCTATTCACAATTGAACGGATTATAAATTCTGTAACAGTCCAGCTGAACTTACCGAAAACTCTTCAACGAATTCATCCGGTTTTCCATGTTAGTTTGCTATAACCTGAACGTACTTCTGACCTAAGACCCATCCAGACTGACCCTCCCATATCAATATTGATTGAAGGCGAACAACATTTTGAAGTTAAAGAAATTCTGGATTCTCGCAAATGGAGGGGTCGACTCCAGTATCTTGTAGCCTGGAAACATTTCCCTTCTTCACAAGCCGAATGGGTTAATGAAACCGATGTTAAAGCCCCTAAGTTGATCAAAGCATTTCATTCCAAGTATCCTGACAAGCCTTAGGAGTGTATTGTTTTGTAATTGTTTAATGATTAATAATTGTCTTTATATTTTCTCCTCTCTCTCTTCTAGGACTGATGATTTTCCTTTTTCTAGGAGGGCCGAATGTCAGCCTTCAAGATCTTCTGCTATTGCTTTGCATCTTTTCGACTGCCATAAGTAACGGGGGGGGAGGGGAGGTAGGAATAAGTTGGGGAAGTGAGCTGGAGGTGTTATATTTGTCTGTTGTATAAATGGGAGGGGGGAGCATAAAATAGAGTTAGGTTTCTATTTCTCGCTTAGCTTTCTTCTCTCTGCACAACTGCAACCCGTTATCAAATTATGCCAAGGTCAACGGACAGAGGCCTCATCATCACCTGAAGATGCCACATGATCATATCCACAACTTCTAATTGGAAGTGTCATTTGAACTATTGGGGGTGGGAACGTTTCCATCACTTTCTATATGTGAATTGCGTGCCTAAATTCTCAGATTCAGAATTCTTTGGTTGCTACCACTTCACTTTCAGTAAAAGATATCTTTTCTCTAAACTAAAGAGTCTAAGTATTTCTTTCCTGGATTTTGAATGGAGCTCCGCCTGACAGACCCAGGAAACTATAGACCAATCAGCCTAACATCAATACCTGGGAAGATACTGGAAAAGATAATAAAAAACCAGATCTCCCAACATCTAGAAACAAGTAAAGTAATAACTAGCAGTCATCACGGGTTTGTTAAAAAAAAATCATGCCAAACCAATCTTATTTCATTCTTCAAAACAGTGACTAAATTAGTAGACCAGCAAAATACTGTGGACTTAGTATATTTAGATTTCAGCAAGGCATTCAACAAAGTAGACCACAACCTACTTCTTAGTAAGCTAGAAAAAAGGAGAATAGATAGCACCACCACTAGATGTATTTGCAACTGGCTGGCAAACCGTACTCAACGAGTAGTCCTTAATGGGTCTAAGTCTACATGGAGGGAAGTAAGCAGTGGGTGCCACAAGGTTCCGTCTTGGGCCCAGTACTCTTCAATATCTTCATTAATGACTTAGATGAGGGAATAGAGGGGAACTTACCAAATTTGCAGGTGATACTTAGCTGGCAGGAATAGCTAATATCCAAGAATAGCTAACACCCAGATGGATCTTGACAGACTAGAACACTGGGCCATATCTAACAAAATGAAATTCAATGTTGAGAAAAGTAAAGTCCTACACTTAGGCAAGAAAAACCAAAAGTACACTTATAGACTGGGTGAAACTAGGCTCAAGAGCAGTAACTGTGAGAGGGATCTTGGAGTCTTAGTGGACAACCAGCTAAATATGAGCCAGCAGTATTCAGCAGCAGCCAAAAAAGCTAATGCAATCCTAAATTGTATTAACAGAGGGATACAATCAAGATCAAGGGAAGTATACTGTCCGGGGGGTGATAAAGACAGCTCAAAACATCATTGGTTGCTGTCTGCCCTCCCTGGAAAACTTAGCCAGGTCCCACTGCCAAAGCAGAATCAAGGCCGTCACAGAAGACCCCTCACACCCTGGCAATTATCTTTTTGACCTGCTGCCATCTGAATGGCGTTTTAGGTCAATAAAATCCCACACCACTGGACTAACAAATAGTTTCTTTCCCTGGGCCATCCGAACCGCAAATAAACACAAAGTCACTATCTTGTTAAGATGTGAAAAGATGTGAAATCTCAATACCCCATTCAAATATATAATAACATATTACAGTACAATCCATCCCTTGTGTATTATACTCAGCTAAGTGTTACAGTCAGTGTTGGATGTATATTTTGTGTATATTCATTGATATTGCACTCTCAAATTGCAAATGGAGACGTAGGTACTCTATTTTTCTTATCTTCATTTTTAAGTGCTTTGGTTTTATTGTATTGCGAACAGTTGCTGGGGTGCATCCATAGTTTCGTTGTACTTGTACAATGACAATAAAGTTCTTTTCTTCTTCTTCTTCTTCTTCTTCTTCTTCTTCTTCTTCTTCTTCTT